>CM052648.1:73499494-73562697 GCA_028533165.1 Leontopithecus rosalia
CCTGGAACCAACCCAAATGCCCATCGATGATAGACTGGACTGGGAAAATGTGGCACATATACACCATGGAATATTATGCAGCAATCAAAAATGATGAGTTCGTGTCCTTTGTAGGGACATGGATGAATCTGGAGAACATCATTCTCAGCAAATTGACACAAGAACAGAAAATGAAACACCATATATTCTCACTCATAGGTGGGTGATGAACAATGAGAACACATGGACACAGGGAAGGGAGTACCACACACTGGTGTCTATTGGGGGAAATAGGGGAGGGACAGCGGGGGGGAGTGGGGGAGGGATAGCATGGGGAGAAATGCCAAATGTGGGTGAAGGGGCAGAAGGCAGCAAAACACATTGCCACATGTGTACCTATGCAACTATCTTACATGTTCTGCACATGTACCCCAAAACCTAAAACACAATAAAATATATATATATAAATAAAAATGTAAAAAAATAGAAGACATTTTTAATAGAACAAATATGTAATGTTTTTAATATATGTTATATGATGTCTAGAAACTATGGATTCAGGTATAAATAAGAGGTAAACAATGTCTGCCTTTGAGGAACTTACATTTACAAACAAACTGCAACTTGGAAAGGTTATTTCTTTGCATTATTATGGATAAATTATGCACAATGACTTATATGGAACTAAGTGGGGAACATACTTTAACTTTTTCTAACAAGGCAAAAAAAGCACAGAACTCTGAAAATATATTTTTATCTAAGATATGAGTATTTGTTGAGACAATATGCATATTGTGATGAAAAATGAGAGAAGAGGGAATAAGATTTAAACAAGAGAAATAGCCTTGTCCAAAGGAATAACGGTGCATGGCATATTTGAAAAACTGATAGAAGTACTGGAGATATAATAAAGTATGTAATATGAATCAGGAACTAAGAAGAATCAGATTATTTGGTGCTGTAATAAGCATGTGCTCAATGAAACAAGATTTTCTATGGAAAGAAAAGGTTAAAGTTTAGGCAGGATTGTAATGATGGGCTGGATAATTGTAGAGATGGGCTTATATGGGTGGATCTGAGAAAATACAGTCAGAAAAATTCTAGGAGTAAAATACATTGGAATAAAAATTATGTTTATTAATGCCTTCTTACTTTAGTTATTTAAACCCAACTACCACTCAATTAAATTATAAATAAAGCCAAAGACTTTATTTATTGGTTTCCCAGAAAACGCCAAATCTTTAGAGCACAGGGTTGTTTTTATGCTTAAAAATACTACAAATGTGGCACATATATACCATGGAATACTATGCAGCCATAAAAAACGATGAGTTCGTGTCGTTTGTAGGCACATGGATGAATCTGGAAACCATCATTCTCAGCAAACTGGCACAAGGACAGGAAATCAAATACCACATGCTCTAACTCATAGGTAGGTGTTGAACAATAACACATGGACACAGGGAGGGGAGAATCACACACTGGGGTCTGTTGTGGAGGAGTAGGAGCGGAACAGTGCGGGGTAGGAAGGTTGGGGAGGGATAACATGGGGAGAAATGCCAGATATATGTGATGGGGGGATGGAGGCAGCAAACCACATTGTCATGTAGGTACCTGTGCAACAATCCTGCATGTTCTGTGCATGTACCCCAGAAACTAAAGTGCTATAATATATATATACACACACACACACACACACACACACACACACTAAAAAACAAAAAAGGAAATGATAATCCTGAAAATATAAGAAAGAGTATGATTCTAAAAACCATCATTCACTATAGAAACCAGAGTACTATTGGCATCTGTAACTGAATTCAAGACATTGGATCTGTATATGTAACAGTGAGTCATGATCATACATGAGAGAAACTGGAAGCTGGATGAAAATATATCAGTTGTATGCTCACCTAGGACAAAAAAAATGCAGTAGAAAATGGTGACAATAAAAACAATAATCAGCAATGCCAAAACCTTAATTGGTGATATGCCTCAGTGCCTTAAATATTTGAGGAAAAATGTATATTTGTTTATCCAAATTTTAAGTATGATTGGACACGTAATCACATTGCTATAGACTACACAACTGATCTGTGAATAATGTAAAACTTTATTCCAGTAGCTAGTTCTATCTTCCCTCATTTTAAGGAAAAGAAAATTTGCTTTAATTATCCAATTTTTGAGAAATTCTTCTTAAACATTTTTATTGACAAATAATTATTGTATACTTATGAGGTACAATCTGGTGTATATGTGTGTAGATACATAAACATAATCATATACACATACATACATACATACATTGTCGAAAAACAAAATCAAACTAATTCACATATTCATTTCCTCAATTACTGTTTCATGGTGAAAACATTTAAAATCTACTATCACAGCAATTTTGAAATGTAGGCTATATTGTTATTAAGTATAGTTACCATATTGTGCAATAAATCTTAAAAATTTATTGCTCCTAAGTAAAACTTTGTACCATTTAACCAACATACCTCTTTTCCCCATTCTCCCCTCCCCCAGCTGCTGGTAATCTATATTCTACTCTTCCTTTCTATGAGTTTGACTTTTCAAGATTTAACATATGCTATCATGCAGTATTTGTTATTCTGTGTCTGCCTTATTTGACTTAGCTAAATGTCCTGCAGGCTTATCTGTATTGTTGAAATGATAAAATTTTCTTCCTTTTAAGACTGTATAGTATTCTATTGTATATATACATTACATTTTCTTTATCTACTCATCCTTTGATGAACACCAAGTTTGCTTCCATATCTTGGCTGTTGTGAATAATTCTGAAATAAACATGGGAATGCAGATATCGCTTTGACATATTGATTTAAATTCCTATATATGTACACCCAGAAGGGGAATTGCTATATCATAGTTCTATTTCTAGCTTTTTGAGGAAATCTCCATACTGTTTTCTAAAATAGCTTGGATAACAGTGTACAAGGGTTTCCTTTTCCCCACATTCTCCACAATTATTATTATTTTTAGTCTTCTTAAAAGTAGCCATCCTGACACATCAGTTAATATCACATTGTAGTTTTAATTTGCATTTTTCTGATAATTCAAGATATTGAACACTGTTTATATACCTGTTGACTATATGTCTTATTTTAAAAAGTGTCTATTCAAGTTCTCTGCAAATTTTTGAGTTGTTTTCTTGCTATTGAATTGTTTCAGTTCCATATATATTTTGCCTATTAGCATGCGATAAGATGTATGATTTGAGAGTATTTTCTCCCAACTTATGCACTACCTCTTCACAGTTTAGTTTCTTTTGCCATGCAGAAGCTTTTTAATTTGATGTAATTCCATTTGTCTATTTCTGCTTTGTGTGCTGTGATTGGAGGTCATAGCAAATAAATTTTTGCTCAAATCAATGATGCAGAGATTTTTTCTCCCATTTTGTTCTAGTAATTTTAGTTTTCAGTCTTGTGTTTAAGTTTTTAATCAATTTTGAGTTGATTTTTGTAGATGGGGTTTGATAAGGGTCCGATTTCATTTATCTTCATGTGTATATCCAATTTTCCCAAAACTGTTTATTGAAGCTGTCCTTTTATGTCGTGTGTTCTTGGCATCTTTGTCAAAAAGAAATTGATCTTAATTGATGCATTAATTCTGAGCTTTCTATACTATTTCACCAGTTGATGTGTCTGTTTCTATGCCAGTAAAATAACTCCTTTGAGATTGTATCTATTTCCTGATGGCATAATGCTTTATGTAGAAAACCATAGTTATAAATTAATTTAGTGAAGTTACAGGATACCAAGTGAACATATAAAAATTTATAGTGTTTCCATACATTAATAACAAACACCCAAAATAAATTAATAAAACAATGCCATTTACAATAGCATCTAAAAATACTTGAGTAAACTTATCTAAGAAGATATAAGACCTATATACTGAAAATTATAAAACTTTAATGAGAGAAATTGAATATGACACATATAAATTGAAAGATAGCTTGCATTTATGAATTTGAAGAATTAATATGGTTAAAATGTTCCTACTATACAAGGTGATCTACAGATTCAATTTACCTCCTATAAAAATTCTGATATAATTTGTTTTTATAGAAATAAAATAAACAGTCCTAAAATTTGTGTAAAACCATGAAAAATTCAAATAGCAAAAGCAATATTGGTCAAAAATATCAAAACGGAAGGCATCATACTCACTGTTTTTGAAATATAAGACTATTATAATCAAAACAGCATGCAAACAGATACAACAAACAATAAAATAGGATAGAAAGCTTAAAAGCTAATATGTTAACACTCAGTAGAAATGACTTCACTGTTTGTCCTATAAATGTCACCATATCATGTCTTGAACCATATTTAATATCCAGATCTATCACTGTATCATGGATTTTGGAAGTTTTAATTAATTGGTCAACTATATTCTACAGAATGTATCACATTCTTTTAACATTGGGAGAGATAACATTTTTTATCCATGAGGGAGAAAATGTTCAACATGATTTTATTCTAAAAATTATTCTTCTAGTTTACTCATTTGCAAGAAACCCCAAATGTCGACAATTCAATTATGGAGAACAGTTAAAACTTATAGCATAGTAATAGTAAAGCTACATTAAATATATGAATCTGCTTTCAGACTGGTTGGCCACTAAGAAAATTAGTAACATTAGTCAAAAAGTTTTCAAATATACCCATGAATATAATATGCATTGACTTTGGCACAAACAAGTGAAAATTAAATGTGTTTAGAGAAAAGTCACAGAGCTGATCACAAGATTATTTGAATTGAAAATATTCAACAGTACCTTGAATTATCAAATATCAGAAGAAAAGTTTTTAAAAATATTTTCAATAATTCATAATGTCTTTGAAATAAAAGTCTGTCATTTAATTTCAGAAGAGCAATTTATCTGTTACCTCGACTCCTATGGTGTCCAGCAGGGCATCATGACAGCCATAAATCTCCTAATCAACTATATGTAAGTTAAAACTAGCTACTTTCTTATTTTGGGAACAGAATGTTCCAGAACTAGAAGACAGAAAGGATCAGAGGTACTACAAACGAAGTTCTAAAAGAGATGACCCCAAGGGAGAGAAATAGAACATAGCAGCACATGCACATGGTGAAACATAGTAGTAAACAATTGCTTATGAAGAAAATAAAAGATCTCTCTTCCACCATTCTCCACCACAATACCTGCTTCTCACACGCAACTACTTTTCATTGGCTTGGGTTTTTAACTCTTCTGGTGCTTTCCCCAAAATAATATTGTTTCAGATGTTATATTCTTCATAAATGAAAGATAAGTTAAATTTTATTATCATGTTACTCATCAGATTTCTTCACCTTCAAAACTTCGAGAGCTAAATTTTTTCACTCTTTTTTTATAATTGTCATTTTAAACTGTTGATATTTACTTGGGGTGGAATAAATGTAACAATGAAGAGGGAGTCTTGGTTGACCGGTTGCATTTTGCAAGCAGCCGATTGCCATCCTTAGTACACTCTAATCACTAAACCAGGTGTTAGAGTGTATTCATTTATCCATTGTTAAGTCAGGGTATGCAGGCCAGACCTCTGCAGGTAGTGGTCAACCTCTCATTAAACAATATTCTTAATGTTTCAGTATTCATTAGGAGCAGGAGAGCAGCATAATGCTGATGAGTCTCTACTTCTTCACCTTAGAAACATAGGTGACAACAATGGACATTTTCAAAAGTCCCCAAAATTTACACCATTGGTGAGAACAACCTAAGGATTTCTGGCAAATTCCCAGTAAGATGTAAATAAGCAGAGAGCATTCAAACCTAGCAGAATTGCTGCAAATAGCTGTTATGGCATGGTGTATTTAAATACAAATACTGATTTTAAGAACATTCATGATGACATAAAGATTTTTATATTGTGTAATAATTAAGGTGAGATCTACTCACTTAATTTTGTAAGTGTCTAATACAGTATTGTAAATTATAAGCCCTATGTATATGTCAGATGTTTATTACATATTTATCTTGCACAACTGAAACTTTATATCCACTGAACAACAAGTTTCCAGTTCCCCTCATACTAAGCCCTGACAGTCACCAGTCTACTCAATGCTTCTCTGAGTTTGGCTATGTTAGATTCCTCACAAAAGTGGAATTGTAGAGTACTTGTTCTTCTGTGATCAGCATATTTCACTTAGCATATTATCTTCCAAGTTTATCTATGTTGTTGCATGCATCAGGATTTACTTCCTCTGAATAATGTTCCGTTAAATTGTGCACATAAAATATTTGTTCATCCATCCATGAACATTTAGGTTGTTTCCATATCTTGGCTATTGGGAATAATGCTGCAATAAACAGGGGAGTGCAGGCATCTTTTTAAGATCCTGATTTTAATACAGGATATACACCCACAAGTAAGATGACTGTATTATATAGTAGTTCTATTTTTATTTTTTGAAGTCTCTCCATACAGTTTTTCATAATGGCTGCACCATTAGCATTCCAACAGTGTACAAGGGATCCCATTCCTGTACATTCTTGCTTTTGTGTGTGTGTGTGTGTGGCAGGTAGCTTGACAGGCATGAGCAGGCAGGGGAAGGCTCTCCCCAATCCACTACAAATGTCGGATAATAGTTTGGTAATTATCACATTGTCTTCCTCAAAGTGCTAAATTAGCAGCTGGTGCCAGGGAGAGGTCATTTCCTGATGATCCACACCTGTTGCACCGAAGTGTTAACTGAATGCAGACACCAGGGAGAAGCAATTTCCCAGGCTTGTGTATTAAGAAACAAAATGCCAAAGCATGACCTTCCTGGGCACCCCACTGGAAAAGGAAGAAAAACCTCAGATGGGCATGCATATTTCCTAAACATATTGCCTGTGTTCACTTCTCAAGTGTAAGGAGGGCACAGGAAATTCAGACAGCCCACCCTAAAGAAAGCATCATGGGTTCGTGTCCTTTTTAAGGACATGGATGAATCTGGAGAACATCATTCTCAGCAAATTGACACAAGAACAGAAAAGGAAACACCATATATACTCACTCATAGGCGGGTGATGAACAATGAGAACACATGGACACAGGGAAGGGAGTACCACACACTGAGGTCTATTGGGGGAAATAGGGGAGGGATGGGGGGGGAGGTGGGGGAGTGGGGGAGGGGTGGCATGCGGAGAAATGCCAAATATGGGTGAAGGGGCAGAAGGCAGCAGAACACACTGCCACGTGTGTACCTATGCAACTATCTTGCATGTTCTGCACATGTACCCCAAAACCTAAAATGCAATAAAAATTAAAAAAAAAAGAAAGAAAGTATCATGGGAAAGGGGGCAGCCTGTGAAGCACTAGGAAGGATCAAGGTTAAACATCACATTTGACCTTCATATGACCACTGGGTTTTTTTCCAGATGTACATTCCTTTCTTGCTTGTTCTAAAGCCTTTTAAAATAAACTTCCACTCCTGCTCCAAAATGCACCTCAGTTTTCTTTTCTGCCTTATGCCCCTTAGTCAAATTCTTTCTTCTGAGAAGGCAAGAACTGAGGTTGCTGCAGACCAATTCAGATTCGCCACCAGTAACTCAGATATTTGTCACTGGTAACGTATTTGGTGCCATGAGACTCAGATATTTGGCCCCCCTAACAATGACAGGCTGTTAATGAAATTGGAAAGTGTCATGCTTCTAGCTTTGTTCTTCTTGCTCAAGATTGTTTTGGCTTTTCAGGTCATTTGTATAAATTTTAGGATTTTCTTTCCTATTTCCCTCAAGAAGGACATCCTACTATTTCCAACTACATAAAATAATTTGGATGACACTATGCTAAGTCAAAGTAGCTAAATAAAGTTCTCTGAAAGATTTTGATGTTAGATGCATATCCACTCCTCTCTTTCCCTCCTCAGAGAGCAGCATCAGAGTTGCTTGTCTTTCCCAAATTTCACAAATTCTTGTCAGGTGAACTAAAGCTACCTGTACATGTTTTCTTGTTGTTGTTCCTCGCTACCCTCAGACCCCCAAACTAAGCTGGTTTTCTCAGTGCTCTAATTGAGGCCAAACAGAAACAGTCCTCTCAAAGAGCATTTCAAAAGTCTTGGGATGTTGGAAGCATGCTCCACTCGCCCCTTCCCCCACCCCCAAGTCACAGGCCAAAGCCATCTTCTTTAGCACCTAGTTGTGTCGGCTTGAAGAAACAGCTGATTTTGATTAAGTCAAATTGCTCTTCTGACCTGATTCAACGTGGATGCTCTCAGTTTTGTGGTGGATTTGGGTACTGTAGCCACTTAACCAATTCTAAACATCTCATACAGGTATCTTAGTCTGTACATCACTGTTAAATCAGTGTTTCTGGAGGAAAAGGGCTCGAACCATTCCCAGCATCTTGATTATGTCACTCCTTATAAATAGTGATTTTAACAATTAAGAATCAATTCAGAATTCTCAGCCAGAAGGAAAACTAAATTACCAAGAAGTCAATATGAAGTAAAAGAAAATAGCCACACACTATAAGTTCAATTATATGATATATAATATAGATATATCAATATTAATATTTATATATATCTAATATATATCCACTGCACCTATTAAAAATAAAAAGAAACTAAAATGAAATAGCAGAATACAGAAAATAAATGGCGAGATGCCTAGAACAGCTTATTTGATAACATCTCTGTTGTTTGTTTACATGACAAATGTATTTTAATGATAATGAAATAAAATTGGTAACACTAATGAGCAGAAAAGAAATTCGGACAGTGAGCATTTTATTTTAAGTTTGAAGCATAATTATTCCAGTAAAAATAAAAATATGAAATACGAAATATGAAAGTAAATACTTGAAGAATCTATGAATGCATTTGTCTTGATAAAAAATCAAAATCAAATACATTTTGTTTTCTTTATGTAACACAGTTCCTGTTTCCAAGCCTTAACTTCCATGAATTATTTAATAGTTATCACATATTCATGTTTATTATAAAACTAGTTTCTGTCATTCTATCTTGATTTATAACTGATGTTCACATAACAGCAGAAATGATATAATTTAGGTTCTACCTCTTTAGGTTCTGCAATCACAGCATTCATTTTTATTTGGATTTTCGCTTTACAGGCGAAGATACGTGTTATCACAGAAATTTGAGGCAAAAACTGAATCAAAAGAAAGCTGGATTTTTTTTTTAAAAAAATGTCATCTCACTCTGTAACCCAGGTTGGATTGCAATAGGACGATCTTGGCTTGGTGCAACCTCCACCTTCCAGGTTCAAGCGATTTTCCTACCTCAGCCTCGGGAGTAGCTGGGATTACAGGACCCACCACCATGCTAATTACAAGCTTAATCTTGGTATTAGTTTGTTCTCACACTGCTAATAAAGATATACATGAGACTGGGTAATTTATAAAGGAAAGAGAATTAACTCACAGTTTAGCATGGCTGGGGAGGACTAGGGAAACTTATAGTCAATGCAGAAGAGGAAGCAAACACATTCTTCTTTGCCCAGTGATAGCAAAAACAAGAATGAGTTTCCAGTAAAAGAGGAAGTCCCTTATGAAACCATCAGATCTCGCGAGAATTAACTATCAGGCGAGCAAGATGGGAGAAATCACCCCCATGATTCAATTATCTCCACCTGGTCCTTCCTACAATATGTGGAGATTACAGAAACTGTAATCAAGATTAGATTTGTGTGGCAATATAGCAAAACCTTAAAACTATTGCAAGGAACATATGTACCTAAGTCTGCATGTTTCCAGCCTGGTTATATAGCAGAGTTCTCTAAAATAACTTCCAATTATAAAATACTATTAATGATAGATAATATGAATGTGCTAATATTGATAGCAGGTATATGTTTATATATATGTAATTAAAACAACAATAACTAGAGTAATTCTGTAAAAATTGTCTCTAAATTAGACTAAGAAAAGATTTGGAGGGGTAATTAATTTCCTGCTGGCAATATGAAAATTGTAAGAACATGGTGAGAATAAAATTTAAACCATGTGTTAGTAAATATAATGATTGCTTATAATTTCTTCACAGAAAATGTTTTTCTCTACCCCTACACCCAAATGAGACTACTTTTACCACACTTCCCATGGAATTTCATTGAGTGGGATGCATTCCAAGAATTTAAATAATACAAAAAAATTAATTCTTCATGTTTATTGAAATATAAGCACTTTTATTTTGAAAATTTTTATAAGGTAAAATAAAGCAAATTAAGCAATCATGTTAATTACATTAGGAATAAGTTTATTCAATATGAAAAAGATGCAACTATAAAATCAAATGGAGTAAGTGAAAATACAAATGATAAAATTACACAGAAAATATAAAATATTGATAATTTAACTCTAAAATATAGTCTATTAAATAAATATATTCTCAGTTACAATAAACACTACGAGTATTATAGTTAAGTCTCTAAAACAACTACTAAATAGAATCTAAGATTCTCGGAGAAATGCCTAATTACAGGTCCTGGCTAGGAAAAATTGAAAGTGATCCTGATATACGGGCAGGATAGCAGAAAGCGAAATGCTGTCTTAGTTTGTACTGCTATAATAAAATATCTGAGACTGGGTAGTTTATAAAGAACATAAATTCATTTTCTAACAGTTCTGGAGTCTAATAAGTTCAAAAGCATGGCACCAGTATTTAGTTTCTGGCAAGGGTTGTCCTTTCTCCTTCCTGTTGCTTCATCCTCTGGTAGGAATGAACTCTGTGTCCTCATAAAGTAAAAGAAAAATGGACCAAAAAAAGGCCTATTTGATAAAAGCCATAATCCCATTTGCAAGAGGGAATCTCTTTGTGAGGGGGAGCCTTATGGCCTAAGACTATTTTTTATGTCCTAATCATTCCTAAAGGCCCTACCTTTTGATATTATTACATTAATAACTTATATTTCAACATGAACTCTAGAGAAGACAAAAACATTAAAACAATAGCAAAAGCATTAAGAAAAAATGATCATAAAACGTATCATAGGAGCCAGCCTGAATCCACACCATTGTGAAAATGAGCAAAGAAATTGTTTTTACAGTAATTAGGACTCACAATTATTATAAATTATACTATACTCACACAGGGATTCACTATTATTATAAATTATACTCACACAGGGACTCAACAAAAATTAAAAGTAAATTATATATATAATATATATTTTATATAATTATATTTATATAATATATATCTTTATATATAATATACAATATATGTATGATATATATACATATATATACAATATATATGTATTATAATAATATAATATATATTATACAGTATAATATATAATATATATTTATTTTATTTATTATATATATAAAAAAATTTTTTTGAGAGGAAGTCTCACTCTGTCACGCAGGCTGGAGTGCAGTGGCACGATCTTGGCTCACTGCAACCTCTGCCTCCCAGGTTCAGGCAATTCTGCCTCAGCCTCCTGTGTAGCTGGGATTACAGGCATGCACAACCACACTCAGTTAATTTTTGCATTTTTAGTACAGATGAGGTTTCCCCCTGTTGGTCAGGCTGGTCTTGAACTCCTGACCTCGTGGTCCACCTGCCTCAGCCTCCCAAAGTGCTGGGATTACAGGTGTGAGCCACCGTGCCTGGCAATAATATATTTTTAAAAGAGAATATTAGGGAAAAAATCTTTTGTGAGAATTTGGGAAGTCAATTGAATGGCTTCTTTTTTTAAATTGTGAAAGCTTTAACATACATTCAGTTTTTCTTAGGAGCAAATAGTCTAACTTGCTGATTAAATAATTGATTCAAATTTAAAAATTACTATTCCATAACACTGACTGAATAAATTAATCCAGGCAAAGTGTACCAACTGATTTTGAAAGCACGTGGTGTGTGGTCAAATGAAAAGAAGCCATTCATATGATACCAAAATAATATTAGACAAGTTACTTTTTAGTTACAAGTTGGTAAATAAAACTGTAATCGAGAAGTCAGAATACCATGATCTAATATCATGATATAATTCAGAATTGCTTATAAATGGTCAAATATTTGTGTGTCATGGTATAATGCAATTTTAACTTTACAATACTTGCAATGCTTAGCACTTAGGAGCTATTTTATTCACATTTAACATATGAAAACATTACATTTTTATAACTATTTCCAGGTTACATAAAAACAAGTGAATGGGGAAAGCTACACACCACTATAATTCCTAGACTATTATGTCTGTAAGATTCATCACACTTTGTTATGCCTAATTTATATCTCTCCAATTTTCTCAAAATGCTGGTACATTCATAAAAAGAGGAAATATATTTATATGTTGAATTTATTATCTTTCCTTCTACATCCGGCCCATAGCAAATGCTTAATGCTTAGTTGTTAAATGAAATAGAGTGGAATGAAATCCTTAACCTATCCACATGCCTTTACATTTGAGAATAATATTTTACATAACAAGTATTATCATAAAGGAAATTATCTTTTTAGAGGAAATCCTTCATAAGGCATGGATGGTATCAATCAAATTCAAGTGAACAAGGTATAATCTTGGTTTGATTATTGGAAGCTTGTTTATTAATTTTGTCACTCATCACTTATCATACTCACTGGTTAAAGAGGATAATAATATTTATTTCACAGAATTATTAGAGGATAACCTGGCAAACCAACATCTGACTTATAACAGGGGTATGCTATCTCTTAGGTTGCTTGAACATATCCATATAGCTCTAGAGTTATTAAAGCAAATTATTTCCTACGTGTTTAAAATGATTCTAAGCAAAAATGTGAATTACCTATGAAGTGTTCTGATTTATAAATACTCTTAATTTAGTCCACTGTTAGAACTAGAGATAGAGTCTACCTTTGCCAACATTCTATTTGATATTGGCCAACATCAAACATTATTATCTAAGTGTTAACTAAGAACTCTTCACACTCATAAGCAATAGAGTGGATTACAAATAAATTGAAAGAGGAATATAAAAGTTGTATTCATTTTAAACTCATATAGATATCACCTAGAGTGCATGTGGTAGGTGTTTTTCAATGCAAGTCAGAAACATGTCCTGTATTAGAATCAGTAAATTGTCATCTCAGAATCAATTCATTTTTTTTTAAGTATAGCACTTAACTTTTTTTTTTAATTGTACTTTGGGCTCTGGGGTACATGTGCACGTCCTGCATCCTGCAGGATTGTTGTATAGGTACATACATGCCATAGTGGTTTACTGTCTCCATTGCCCGCCCCCGACCATTGCCTACATCAGGCATTTCTCCCAATGTTAGGTATTATCCCTTCCCCCACCACTGTCTCTCCCCTACCCTCCACCCCCCACCACGTCTAGCCCAGTGAGTGTTGTTCTCTTCTCTATGCCCAAATGTTCTCATTGTTCATCACCCACCTATGAGTGAAAACATGCAGTGTTTGGTTTACTATTCTTGTGGCAGTTTGCTGAGAATGATGGTTTCTTTTTTTAATTTACCTGCCTTTTGTCATTTTGCCCTGCCTGGGAAACAAGGTCACTAAAACTTCACTTGATCCATCTTCTCTAGCAATGTGTAGTTTATGATAAAGCAGGGTTTTATGGAGCTTTTGATCTATAGAGTACTGTTTGATTGTGGGAAGCCCAAACTCATGTTTGGAATACAGATTAAGACAGAAATGAAATACCTGTGAAAAGATAAAAACTAACCATTGAAATGGTGCTGTGCATTTTGATCCAGGAATAATCCTTCATAGCAAAATTATAAAATCATACTCTAAGAACTAATTTTATATATTTTATTATTCTTAGTTTTCCTAAATTTATAATATTTTAATATATTACCATCTTAAATAGATTTTCTATCCACAACGTTTGATTCTGGACTAAAACACAGTCTAAATTTAGACTCTGGAGAATTTATTAAAGTCTTCTATGTCTCAGCTTCCTGTAACATAAAATGGCGGTGATATTAGTAACTACTTCCAAAGTTCATTGTAAAAATTAAATAAGATACGAATAAATCACTTGGAAAAGTACCAGTAGTAGTAATTTTTTTCTACAATTCTTTGCTGTGCACTCCTTGTTCCAACTGTGGCAAATTACAATGATTCACATTTAGTATGCTATCATCTCCAGTGGTCCCAGGCCTTTGAATGCTTTATATACCTAGAATTCCTTTCTTGCTCTGGCTCACATAGCAAACGTTGCCTCATATTCAGAAATTAGTTAATCCTTCTGGAAGCCAGGAAGCAACATCTGGCCTTCTTAGTC
Source organism: Leontopithecus rosalia (assembly GCA_028533165.1). Lineage (NCBI taxonomy): Eukaryota > Metazoa > Chordata > Mammalia > Primates > Cebidae > Leontopithecus > Leontopithecus rosalia. The sequence goes on from CM052648.1 coordinate 73,513,702, forward strand.
TGCATTTATATGATCTTATAAAATAATTCTAATTAATCATTTTGGTATCAATTTGGTAATCAATTGGTATCATTTGGTAATCAATCATTTTGGCACACAAAAGATGACTTATTTGTGCCCTCTTAAAGAAAAGCCACTCACCAGCCTGCAAATATAATATCCATAGTCTCCTGAAATTGAAAGCAGTAATAACTTACAATTGCAAGAAAAAACATAATTAACAAGAAGGACACAATTTACAAGAATGATATAAGAACAATGATAATTCCCCATATGTAACTTTGAGAGATGTATTGTCATAATTTATTATTGATATTCATTGAAAATATATGATTTGAATTTTGCTAGTAACTACAGAAAAGAGAGATCAGAAAAAAATTGAACAAAATTGAACAAAACAGTAAAAGAAAAATAAGAAAAACAGCATACCATCATAAACAGACACATGAAATTACATAGATGAACAAAATACAGAATTGTCATATTATTATAAAAGTAAATTGGAAAAGTAACTGACATCTTAGAAGAGTTAAAAGTCTAGCAATGGTAAAAGTTATAGCAAGGAACTGGAAAAAAATGCCAGGTAAGCAATATTATCATACGACAACATAGAATTCAAAACAACAAAAAAATGATTAAAATAAAGTTAATATTAATAAAAGTAATAATTTAAAAATAGTATACATGATTTAAGTTCCTCAATTTTTAGCATCAAAGTGTGTGGAGCAAAAAGTTTTAAAAATTATAACAGATTTTTAGAAATTTATAATTATATTTGCTAAGATGATTATGTCTCTCAGAATTTTAGAGATTATATTAGATAATAATGTGCATCCATTTAATATTTGATTAAAATTACCAACAAATGTTATTAAAAATATATGCATATATTTATTTATATGCACATTCATATAAATAATAAAGCCGTCTGATGTTCATGAATATCACTCTTTCAAAACTAATCTTTGATCAATAACAAAGAAGGCCTCAATACAAAAATAACCAAGTATTATAGCCTCTATACAGGATAATCAGAAAAAAAAGAAAATGACACATTACGGATGTGTAGTTTCAATTAAATAAAATATTGAAAAGATATGAAGTAAGCATTCATGTGAGGAAAATTTAAAAATTAACAAATAAATTGGTAGAAAGAAAATAGAAATTAATGAAGATATAAGCAGATTTAGGAAATATGGTAAAAGTGGTAAATAAAACAAAGAACTGTTCTTCTCAAGTAAAACATAAATAAAATAAAAAGTACTTTGGAAAATATGATTAAAAAAAACACAAGTACACCACATAGCACCTAGTAGCCAATATGAAGAAAAGTAAAGCTAGCAATATTTGCATAATGTATAATTCATCTACATATAAAATAAAAAGAATCAACTAGAACTTTTTATAACAATGTAGTTTAATAATATAGCAAAATAAAAAAAATTTAAAAATAATTAGGTTTTTAATGTGAGTAATAAACACCTGGAAATTTTAATTTAAAAAATGGTAAGAAGAACAAAAAATTATAATATATTTGATGTAAGTATAATTATTTCAAAAATAGTATGAATAAAATTATAAACATTTTGAAAGGTATAAAAATGAATGAATGAAAAACTGTATCAATTATATACTGAAAAAATGTAAAATTTCTCCCTTATAATTTAAACATTTGAATTATTTCCACAAAATTCAACACTTTATTCTTTTCTTTGCCCACATGTAAAAGGAGGAGTAGACTGGGGACTAACTAATCATTTGTGTCTAAAATTTATCTGAGATCATGTGGAAAGAGGTAATAAACCAGCTGTTTTAAACCTCAGCCTTTCTCTGCAACTTTATTTGTTGAATCTGAGCTCCCATATTACTGGACCCTCCTTACCATAAAAGTTGTTTTCTCACTTATATGTTTTGGGATGTGTTTGTGTTTACTTCTGTATATTTTCCTCCATCAGGCTGATCTCAATTGCTGTCTTCCCGGAATTGATCAAAATTTCTATTCCAATAAAGTTTCAATGTTTAAGCTTTTTCCCCATAAAATATTTTACTTTGAGATGATTGTAGAGTCACATGTAGTTGTAAGGAGCAACATTTCAAAATCTCAAGTATCCTTTACTCACTTTCCCCAGTAACATCTAACAGAACAATAAAATATCACAACCAGGATATTGATATTGATGCAGTTAAGATACATAACATTTTCATCACCAGAAAGATCTTTGCAACATTTTTAGAGACACAGCTACCACCTTCCCGCCTTCACCGTCTTCTTAAACTTAACTGAAGCAACCACTAGTCCCTTCTACAGATTTATAATTTTATCCTATGAAGAATCTGACATGCAATAATCATACAGCATACATCTTTCTATTTTCTATTTATTTATTTTTGTGACACGATAATTCTCAGAAGACTTGCCTAGGATTTTTCTGTGTGTGTTTCAGTAGTTTTTCTTTTTGTTATTATTGCTCAGTAGTATTATATGGTGTGGATGTAGAACAGTTTGTTTAACCTTTCACCTATTAAATGAAATTTGGATGTTTCCAGTTTTGAGCTATTAAGAATTAAGCATAAACGTTTGCGAACAGATTTTTATGTGAGTATGCATCTCCATTTCTCTGAGATAAATGCCTCTGAGTGCAATTGTTGGGTCATGTGGAAGTTGCATGTTGAGATTTTTTTTTTTAAAGAAACTTTCAAATTGTTCAATATATCTGTACCATTTTTCATCCTACTTACCATCTACCCAAAATGATATAGTTTCTCTCCATTTTCACAAGCATATTATGTTTTCCCTATTTTTTAAAATTTTACATATATTAATAGGTATACAGTAAAACACATAGCTGTTGTTTTAATTTAATTTAGCTAATGGCTAATAATATTGAATATGTTTTCATGTGCTTATTTGCCATTTGCTGATTTTGTAAAAAGTCTGTTATATATTTTACCCACTTTTGAATTTAATTGTTTGCTTTTTACTAAATTTCAACAACTTTTAATATATTCTAGATATTAGTCCTTTGTCAGAAATTTGGTTTGCAAATATTTTCTCCTTATCTGTAGCTTGTCTTTTTTCCCTCAACAGGATTTTTAAGCATATAATAATTTTCTTGATGTATTGCAATTTACTAAATTTTCCTTTTGTAAATTGTGGCTTTGGTGTCAAACTAATAACTATTTAAAATGGTTTCTCCTATAGACTTCTAAAAATATTTATTACAGTTTTATAATTGACCTATAAGTTCACAATCCATTTTGAAGGTATTATTGCATAAGGTAAGAGACAAATCTTGATTTTTAGTCTATAGATGTCAAACTGTTCCAACACCATGTGTTGAAACAAAGGGTTGCACCTATGTTTGTGTATTTATTTGGGTGCCTTTATTCTGTAATATTAATTTCTCAATCTGTACCTTTACTATTATCACACAATTTTGATTAGTGAGCTATGTATAAATCTTGAAATTCTTTAGGGAGTTCTTACATATCATTCTTCCTTTAAAAAATATTTTAAATTATTTTATTTCTTGTGCCTTTCTGTATATATTTTGAAATAGTGTCTTCCATTTTTCAAAAAAATTTCTCTGCTGGGAAATGGAAACCATGTTAAGCCTGTCTATCAATTTGAAAACAATAGGTATCCCCACTAGTTGAGTGCCACAAACCATGAGCACATATATATCCCTATTTCTTTTCTTTTCTTTTTTTTTGCCTTATTTCACTGGATATAAATTTAAACAGTATATTGAATAAGTTTTGTAAGAAAGGACAACCTTGTTTTGTTCTCAATCTGGAGGGAAAGCATTTGGTCTTTCATAATTAAGTATATATTAGCAGCAGGTATTTTTTATAGATGCTTTTTATCAAATTAAGGTAATGTCCTTCAAATTCTAGTTTTCTGAGAGTTTTATCATAAATGGGTGTTAAATTTTGTCAAATGCTTTATTTTCACTGATATAATCATGTGATTTTATTCTTTAGCATGCAAAGGTACTGAATTATATCATATGACTTTTAAATATTATATTCTCAAGATATATAATTTATTTACTGCTAAATTTTATAATAACAGTTTGTTAAGAGCAATTGCATCTGTATTCATTGTTCCACAGTTTTCTTTTTTGCAAATGTTTGTCTGGTTTTGGTATCGGGAATATTAACTTCATAAAAATAATTGGAAATTATTTTTTATGTCAAATTTTCTGGAAGAGACTGTGTAGAACTGATTATAATTCTTTTTAAAATATTTTGTAGAATTCTCCAGTGAAACCATATGGGCCTGAATATTTCTTCCATTGGAGTAATTTTCTTTTTTTTTTTTGAGACGGAATCCCCAGGCTGGAGTGCAGTGGTTGATCTCCACTCAGTACAAGCTCCACCTCCTGTGTTCAAACAATTCTCCTGCCTCAGCCTCCTTAGTAGCTGTGACTACAGGAACATGCCACCACAGCTGACTAGTTTTTTATATTTTTAGTAGAGATGGGGTTTCACCATGTTAGCCAAGTTGGTCTCGATCTCCTAATCTTGTAATCTGCCAGCCTCGGCCTCCCAAAGTGCTGGGATTACAGGTATGAACCATCACACCTGGCCTCTTTCATTGGAGTTTTAAAATTATAAATTTAATACCTTTAATACAATTCAAATTATCTATTTCATATTGCATGAGTTGTGGTAGCCAGAGTTATTTGAGGTATTAGTCTATTTTCTGTAGGCTGTTATTAACTTCTGTGTGTAGAGGTATTTGTACAACTCCTATTATCCATTAGATGTGTACGAACTGTAGAAATGTTCTGTGTTTCAACCCTAATCTTGGTGACTTGTGATATATCTTTTTTTTTTTTGGTGTTGATACTCAGTAAATAGTACCCCAAAATGAAGACCACAAAAGCTGTCTCAGAAGTAAAAGTTTTTCTCTGATCTTCTCATGCCCTTTTGACTGTCATTTAGCCATAGAAACTAGAATCTCTCGTTCCCAAGGTAAATCACAGAAACCAGAACCTCTTTTCATCAAAGCCAGCCATAAAACCTAAAAATATTACTCAAACTTTCTCCCCCTACTTTTTGTGTAAAAACTGGCCATGAAGAAATTATCTGACCTACCATGACTGATGGTAGTCATAAGAACCCCATTCTAGAGAGTGTCCTGCCTCATAAGCAAAAGGCAGGAATATAAGCTCCAAAAGGCCAAGAATCATCTAGATAGACAGGTCTTGCTGGGTTTTCCCAATCAGTCCATAAGCATTAGATCATATCCCTTCTGTCCAATCAAATTTCTACATAGCTGTTCATACTGTTAAACCTAAGCATAAAAATGGATAATTTCCCTGTATCATTGAATTTTAAATCTGAAGGCTCCCATGTCATGTAAAACTATGACCAAATAAATTTGTGTGCTCTTTTTCCTGTTAATCTGCCCCTTCTCAGTGATTTTCAGCAAACTTTCCAAAGGCAAAGAGGAAGTTTTTTCTTGACCCTTAATTGGTTTTGCTACAGTTTTGTCAGTTGCGATCTTTCCAAAGAACCAGTTCTTTTATTGATTTTTCTCTATTGCTTTTTTCTTTCCAAGGTCATACATTTTGGCTATGTATAATGTTTCCTTTTTTCTGTTTCCTTTCAGTTTATTTTGCTCTTCTTTTTCTAAGTTTTTTAAGTAGGAGCTTAGATTATTGATTTAAGACTTTTCCTCTTTTGTAATGTGTGTGTCTACTTATTGCTGTAAATTTCCCTCACAAAATTGCTTTACCTGTGTCACACAAATTTTGATATATTACATTTTAAGTTTCTTTTATTTCACTGTGTTTTAGTTTGCGTTAAGATCTCCACTATAATTCATAAATTATTTAGAAGCTTCTTGTTTAGTTTTCAGATATTTGGAGATTTTTATTTTATAGTTTGGTTATTGGTTTCTAGTTTGATTCTATTGTGGTTGGAGACAGCATTCTGTATAATTTAAATTACTTTTAAAACTGCTTAGATTTATTTTATTGTCCAGAATACAGTCTATTTTAATATGTTTTGTGGACACTGGAAAACAATGTGCGTTTTGCTGTTTTTGTATGGAATGTTGCATGAATGCCAATTCAGTCTTATAGGCTGCAGATGTAATTGGATGATTTTATGTGATGTTGGTTCTCTGTCTAGTTGGTCTATCAATTGTTAAGAGAGAAATGTTTAAACTCTCCAGCTCTACTTGTGGATTTGTATTTCTCTGTTGGTGTTTCAGGATGTCAGCAAATCCAGGACCAAGTTCCACGTTATATGCAGCAAAAACAAGCCCAAGGAACTCCTTATTATGCCATTCTTTGGTTTCTGGGGTCCCTAGCAGTTTTCTTTCTTTCTTTTACTGACTTTCAGAGTCATCTCTCTCTCTCTCTCTTTCCCTCTCTCTCTCTTTCCCTCTTTCTCTCTCTCTCTCTCTCTCTCTCTCTCTGTGTGTGTGTGTGTGTGTGTGTGTGTGTGTGTGTGTGTGTGTGTGTGTGTGTATGTCCAGGCTTTCAGCTCTACTTAGTGAGAAGAATAGAAAAAAGCATATCTACTCCATCTTTCTGGAAGGATTTTTTTTTGCTTTCTCTTTTTACTTTTCCATCTCTGGTGTGCCACAATCCCATAAAAATGTTTTTCTGTCATTTTAAGTAGCATTCTCAACTTTGGTGGAAGTTTGAATAATATGGGGATTTTAAAAGTTACTAATATCACCCTCTATATATTCTGACTTAAGGGTTTTGAGTTATTGCTTGGATATTGAGATGTTTAAAAGTTCCCTTTAATTAAAATGAACATACTAAAGATGAAGAAACACTATTTTAAGAAATTTGTGAGGGACAGGAAGGCAGGTATCCTGACGCAGTCTACTGTCTTGATCTACCCATTTTGATCTCTTTTTTTCCTATGAGATTTTAGGTCAAATTTGAATACCAGAATCTTCCCACTCTGCCTGAGCCACTGACAGCTGAGTACATGTTGGTGTATCTTCATCTTCCTTCCTAACTGGAAGCAAAATAATTACATAAAAATTCAGACGTATCCACCTGTTATACTTTTTACTTGTTTTGTTAACTATGTTTTTTTCTGACAGCTTTTCTTACAATTTATTTATCTTTTTGAGCTGAATCAATAAATCTCTGAAAATATAGGATATTAAAATATATAAAATCTTAGCTAAATGAACATTCTAAACTTCAGTCATTTTTGTTTTTCACATATCTGCTTAGTGGCCAAATATTCATTGCTCCTTACGCTCCAATGTCTTTAATACTCAAAGGTCTTTTGAAGTTAAAATGTTAACAGCAAGACTTTGATCTTATAATCAGGGGAAATGTCATATAAATGCAATGCTCTTGGAATTTGAGCACTGGTATGCATAAAAGAAATCAGTAGGTAATCATTTCTATTGGATTATGTTTTGGTAAATTTGGATCTTGTTTGCACAACACAATGAATAACTTCCTATTTTTAGAGGATGCCTAGTCCATAACTTGGTATTAGATGTCCATATACCTAGAATATATTAATCACTCTTAAAGTTCTATCTATCCACACTGCTGCACTGAAGATTAAGTTTCCAGCACATACTTTCTGGAAGACCCATTCAAACCACAGCATTTTGCCCCAGACTTAAAATTCATGTTTTTCTCATTGTAAAATACATTCATTCCATCCCAGTCATTCATCAAAAGCTTTAACTTATTTCAACACCAACTCAAAAGTCCAAAATCCACAGTCTCTTCTGAGTCAGATATAGGTGAGACCCAAGGCAAATTCCAAGACAAGTTCCTCATCTGTGAGCCTATAAAATTCACAAGATACATGCTTCCAAATACAATAGTGACATGGCATAGAATAGAACTTTTCATTCTAAAAGAGAGAAATAGGCAAAAAGAAGGAGTAACTGGTCCCAGTAAGTCCAAAACCCAATTGGAAACACAATATTAACTCTTGAAGCTGGAGAACAATCTCCTTTGACTCCATGTCCCTCATCCTGGGCACAATGGGCCAGAGTTTGAGCCCATAAGGCCTCAGAAAGCTCTACCCCTATGGCTTTATTGGGCTTCATTCACCTAGCAGATCTCGCTCTCCCAGGCTGACTTTGCAAAGATAGTAGCTCTACACTCTTGGGGTCCTGGGAGTGGCCCCACTTCCATGGGTCCATGAGGCATTTCACTAATGGATATTCTCTGCAGCAGCTCCAACTCCACATTTTTGTTTGGCTTTGGCCTATTAAGGCCTCTCTTCAACGATTCTACTCTAGTGACTAGTCTCTGCCTGGGCCTTCAGCTTGCAAATGGTCTCTTGATCACATGGCTGGTTTGCTCTCCTAAAAACACTTTTTTATTCTTTACATGGCCAGCCTGAAAAATTTCAAAATCTTTCCATCCTGCTTCTCTTTTAACAATAAATTCCTTCTTCAGGTTATTTTTTTACCTCTTCAATCTTACCGTACGCTGTTAAAAGTAGCCTCACAGGTTTTTAATATTTTGCTTAGAAATTCCATTCACCAGGTGTTCTAGTTTATCATGCTTAACTTCCCCTTTCCATAAAGCCTTTGGGCTTTTCAACACCTTGGTTCTCCATTCTATCTGAGGTCTCAACAGAATGACCTTAACTGTTCATATTTCTATGCATATTCTGATCATGACCACTTAAGTAATCTTTAAGATGCCCAGAATTTCCCTACATGTCTTCTCTTCTGATCCTTTACCAGAGTTGTCTTTAATGCTCAATTTATAGCAATCTAGGCTTTTTCTAGTCTTCACCTCCAAAGTGTTCCAGCCTCTACCTCTTACCCAGTTTCAAAGCTACTTCTGCATTTTCAGTTATTTGTTACAATTTATTCTGTGGTGCTACAATGAAATACCATAGACTGAATAGTTTATAAAGAAGATAAATTTATTTATTACAATGGTCCAAGATTAAGGGCTGCATCTTGTTAAGGTCTCCTTGCTGCATCATGCTATGGTGGAAGGCAAAAGGTCAAGAGAGCACAAGAACAAGAGAGAGCCAACAAAAATGGGAGAAACTCACTTTTGTAACAAATCCACTTTCACAATAACAAACTTACTTGTATGATAAGGACATTAATCCATTTATGAAGGCAGAGCCCTCATGACCTTATTGATCTTGTAAAACCATATGATTAAGGTGATGTCAGCAATATAAAATATACACTTTAAAGCTTAGTGGTTTTAAAATAAATTGAGGTTTTTTTGGTTTTATTTTCTGTTAGTAAAGTCCCAAATTTTAGCCTTGTTTTAGTCAGTCATTCAGGGACCCAGCATGACAGAAGAGTTGCCATTTTTAACATATGACTACCAGTATTTCCCTGTACCAGAACAAGGGGGAAAGGAGTCAAGTCTGTGCTAGAAATTCTATTTAATAGTCTGAGCCTGGAAGGGGTGTACATCCTGGACATTTATATTTCATTGCTGAGAAATTCTAATTATATGCCCACACCTAAATGAAAGCAACATATTTATCAGCCAGTCAATTCTACCTTTCTTGATCTTGTTATATATACTTTCTGATTTCACATCATGACACTCCAGTAAAAGCACATTTTATTGATAAGTAGACTGAGGCTTTAAGCGAATAAGTAAATACTGTAAGGGCAATGAACTGTATACGGGTAAAAACAGGAGAGCAGGATTTTCTAACTCTAAAATATAAAGTGTTGCAGATACAAAATAAAACTATTTATAAGCACTTTAGCTAAATACAATGAAGTGAGCCAAAAGTAGTTATTTGATAACTTCTAATTTATCAAAAATTAGTATTTGTTTTTTTTGTTATTATTTAATACTAATACTTGAGTGGTGTTTTCACTAACATTTCTTTTTTAATATAATAAAATAAATCACTTTTGTTTGTGTGGGAAATAAAAATACAACCCAAATAAAACTTTATTCTGTAAATAAAACTGCTGAGGCTATGTCAAATGTTTCTAGCTATTATATCATTTGGTTGCCTTTATCAAATCCAAGCTATATATGGTAAGGTATTAAACTTCACCAACATATTTTCAGTCCTAGGAGAAAACAAAAGTACTCTAAGAAAAAAATACCATGGGTTCCTTTAGTTAACATAAAGTTAAATTTTATTGTTTTTGTTTTGAGACAGGTTATTGCTCTGTTGCCCAGGTGGAGTGCAGTATCACCATCATAGCTCATCGCAGCCTTGATCACTTAATCACAAGTAATCCTTCCCACTCAGCCTCCCATGTTTCTGGGACTACAGGTGGCATGCCACAACATCCAGCTAATTTTTTTCAATTATTATTTTTAGTAGAGACAAGGTCTCACTAGGTTTTCCAGGCTGGTCTTGAGCTCCTAAACTCAAGTGACCCTCCCACCATGGCCTCCTAAACTGCTGGGATTACAGTCATGAGCCACTGTGCCTGTCCTAGAAATTTTGTAAGCATTGTCCTAGGTGCCATAAATCCAAAGTTAAAGTTGAATAGTTAGGAAAAATATAAGCTTAATAAGATGTCTCCTTTTTGTTTTTCTTTTTGCTTTTTTGAGACAAATTCTCACTCTGTCACTCAGGCTGGAGTGCAGTGGTGCAATCTCTCCTCACTGCAACCTCTACCTCCTGGGTTCAAGGGATTCTCATGCCTCAGCCTCCAAAGTAACTAAGGCTACAGGTACATGCCACCATGCCCACCTAATTATTTTCTATTTTTAGTAGACTCTTCAGATTCCCAAAGTGCTGGGATTACAGGTATGGGCCACCACACCTGGCTAGATGGTTCATGTGTTTATTGTTAATAAGCAACAACTCAATTATTTGTGGCAATAAGGTGTAAAAACACAAGTGATTTTTTGCTATTATCACAATTTACAAAGAGAAATTTATATTTGCATCTTTTTTTTTTTTTTGAGAAGGAGTTTCGCTCTTGTTACCCAGGCTGGAGTGCAATGGTGCAATCTCGGCTCACCGCAACCTCCGCCTCCTGGGTTCAGGCAATTCTCCTGCCTCAGCCTCCTAAGTAGCTGGGATTACAGGCACGCGCCACCATGCCCAGCTAAGTTTTTGTATTTTTACCATTTTCACCATTTCGACCAGGATGGTCTCGATCTCTTGACCTCGTGATCCACCCACCTCGGCCTCCCAAAGTGCTGGGATTACAGGTATGAGCCACTGCACCCGGCCCTATATTTGCATCTTAATTGTTACTATAACTGCATATAAATCTTTATGAGAAAATATGTAATATACTATACAAAGTAGTGGAGGAAAAGTTTTAGGTTCCTGAATATAGAAGGACTGCATTTGAGGGTAAAGTTCCATACTCCACCAACAGTCCTGTAAAATCTTCCAACAATCCTATAAAATTGGCCACCAAGACAACTTTGGAATAAGTAACACAGAATTCATTACAAAGCTCATGAAAATAAACTCAAAATTTCATTTGTGAACCAATTATTTCTTTTTGGCAATTTCATATTACATTAAAATGTCTTTTAGGTTGATCACTCAATCACTCACTCTTGCTAAGATTTTAAAAATGGAGGCTGGGCGAGGTGGCTCCTGCTTGTAATCCCAGCACTTTGGGAGGTGAGGCGGGTGGATCACAAGGTCAGAAATTCTGGACCAGCCTGGCCAAGATGGTGAAACCCTGTCTCTACTAAAAGTACAAAAATTAGCAGGGCATGATTGTACATGCCTGTATTCTCAGCGACTCAGGAGGCTGAGGGAGGGAATTCTTGAACCTCAGAGGCAGAGGTTGCAGTAAGCTGAGATCATGCCACTTCACTCCAGCCTGGGTGACAGATCGAGACTCTGTCTCAAAATAAAATAAAATAAAATAAAATAAAATGGAGATGTGGTAGCACGATGTTAAGAAGAGAGAAGAAATAGAGACAGAGAATCAGACCAAATTAAAATATATGTCAATATAAAATGTATTTCTACAGTACTCCAGGTGAAAAATAAGGTCAAGTCAGAATCTTACTGCTTCTCATAGAAAAAGAAAGAAACTACATAGTCCAAAAAATTGCATTTGAATTTTCAAAGAGGATGCTTACATTTTACCTGATCTACACTTTATATGAATGTCTGTAATTTATTTTTGTATTTTGATTGTCAAATGTGAAATTTTATAAAAATATTCTATAAAGGAATTCTCCTTTATACATAAATAATATGGTTGAGATTAGTGAAATAAAAGTGACAAAGTAAAGTTTTGATAATTAAACTACAATCTAAATCTCAACTAGTACTGTGGTTACCACAAATTCAACTTCCTTTTTAGTGCTCTTAGATTTTAAAAACTAATATTTAAAATATTTATTTGAAAGAGAAAACTGAATAAAAGTCCATCACTTTCTTTTTTCTGAATTTGTGTCTTTTTGAAGAAGTTTAAACTTAATATGAAATAAGATTTAAAATTATGGAGAGAACATGCATATTATCATAGAAACAAGTTTGGTTATTTGTATAATTTAGTGTTTTCTTCTTACTAATTTGTAAGACTGCTATGCCCTAAGGGACATTCTGATGCTCAGTCAGGCAGGTCAAAGCTTTAAAACTTGAATATACGTATTAAAAACAGATAACTTCTATCAAATTATAAAATGGATTTACAGTGTAAAATGTTTCAATTATATAGTTTAGAAGTGGGACTCTATTGTACCTAGAAATTTATTCTCCAGATATTCATTTAACTTCACTAAATCCTGGGATGTTTGATTATTTTTAATGGTTTGATTAGTTAGTAAAAAAGGCTGACCAAGAAAATTAGTTAATACAATTGAATTTGTTTATATTTACAGACACAATGTTTTTTGCTTCTTTAACCTCACATATTTGTTGAAAGTACTAATTTTAGGCAGAGATCATTTTAAACTCTACAGTAAGAGAAAATGACATCCACTTACACTATTTAGCATGGTACTTTTAAATAATATTCACTTAATTGAATTAACAAGGTTTAAAATATATAGAAATCAACACTAGAAATATTATTGGAATACTTAAAAATATGTTTCCAGAGTAAAAGTACATAATATTTATACAATATTGATATTTATAAATATATTAAAATTAGCAAAGTTTTGCCCAAATAATTGAATGTGTGTCAATACTGCCTCACTGATAATTGAATAGGCTGGCATCCAAATCTCAAATCCTATTATCCTCACATTCAGGAATATTTTTTAAAACATTGTGACAGAATTCAAAAATAGTAATGCTTTATAATTAAAACAAAAACTACAAGCAATTATTTAGGAAAATTGTTTTCTTTCTCAAGTGCACACAACTGAATTGGTTTTTTTTTACCTTTTGCATAATGTGTAAGAATCAGTCTTCTTGCAATACCAAATTTCACATTACTAACGCATAATTTTCTGAAATATGAGTGGATTTTAATGTCAGTTTTGACCAATTTTTAAAGAATTAGACCATTTGTTGGCTACTCAAAGAGTTATCCAGCAAAAGCTTTAAAACCAAGAGTAAAGTAAAAACGTGATGAACTTTTAATATTAAAAAACAAAAAAAACAAAAGAGATCAGATGAACTCTTGTATATAATAAAATAATCTTTATGAATCTAATATTTTCCAAGATTCCACAAAAAAGACTTACATGCTTTTGCAGGTAATTGACAGCCAGATAAGAATAAAGAAGCATAAGTCACAATAATAACCAAAAATCAAGTATTAACCAATATCACTGTAATGTAATATTTGAAAATAACTAAATGGCTTAATGTATCTCCAGTCATAACTACAAGAAAATAACACGATTATTAATATGTCTTTAAGGCAGAAGTGGTAATTATGTACATCAGAAAGTGTGACACATTGTATATCAGCCTTTTATTCTAAGCAGGTTTGTTAATTATAGTCATATCAGGTAATAACCAAGTTTTCCATAAATGGATAAACTTTTTTAAAAGTACAAAGTGATAATAACTGAACTGGAAAAAATAAAAGTATTGACCACTCTGCCATCATCTAATTTCTGCAATATCCTTACTTGTTTCTGTTACTTTCTCATCATCATGAACAAGTCATTCACCATGAAAACAGTATTGATGACCTCTTAGAAGGGGGATAATAAGACATTTACATTTTTTTATTTACCTTTAAATTTTTCTTACAAAATCATATGTTACCTCTATAATCAGGGGGAAAAAATTGAAGACCACATACTTTATTTCTAAAATTACTAAGGGAAACATCTGAGTGTTAAGAAGATTAAAATAGAATGTATTGTAACAGAGTTTGCCAGATATCTTCCTGGGCTTTCTCTAACTTAGGTATCTTACCACTTATGTCTATCTTGAAACTGAAATAATTGCAAAAGTAGCTAATCTTTGCTTAGTATATTAGTAGAGCACTGATTTATATATGTAAAAAGTAAATAAGACAATTTGATCAAGATTCTAAATTAGGTTGAATTGTCAGAAAAACTTCCGAAGTTATTCTATTTGTTCAACAAAAAAATATAGAATTTAGCTTTTCTCTCATTAATAGTATCTAGACAGAAGTGAATAAAATATATCTCAACATTTCAAATATAAATGAAAGCTGAAACTCCAAGTTTATCTTTTCATTTATGTTTAAGAATAAAAACAACACTGAAAGATTTAATTTGCAGCACAGAAGACAATAAATTCCTATCTATGTTAATGTATGTTTATTTAAACAATGACAGTATGTATAGTAGGGATTTACTCAGATTAGAAGAGTTACTCACAGTTTATTGGATGCAATTCAATTTTTACATATGAGTCTTCATTTCTAAGGATGCATATGTAGAATTGTTTGTTGTGTTGTTTGCCCATTTTGTAGTTGGATTTTTTTTTGTTTGGTTCTACTTTTGAGTTTTAGAGTTCTTTATATGTTCTAGACATTAGCCCTTAGTAGACTATAAGGTTTGTAAACATTTTCTCCTAATCTGCCTTTTTATCTTCTGCAAGGGATTTTTTTTTCATAAAGCAAATGTTTTTAATTTTAATATAGCACAATTACTATTTCCTTTTAAGGATTATCCTTTTGGTGTCAGGTCTAATACCCATTTGGCTAAATGTTAATCCTGAATAATTTCCCTATTTTTTTCTAAAGTCATTACATTTTATATTTACATCCATATTAATTTTTGTATTAGGCATAAATGTTGAGTTCCATGGGGATTTTATCGTTGTTGTTTTAGTTTTGTTCTGTTTTGTTTTGCTTGGCACCATGAATTTTAATGTTTCTTCTTTGGAGAAGGAGCGGTCATACTACTGACTTTTGAAGACTTCAGAAAGGTTATTGGGCACAGAAAGGATTTAGTTCACTTTTATGCTGGATTAGGATACAGAAAGGAACACAATGTTCCTGGTGCAAACTCCTCTGGGTTTGGGTGGGGTAGTAGGGTAGGAGGAGGACAAGGACGTGTTTTTGGAGAGACAGGATTGGGTGCATGCTTGAGTTCTTGTGACCAAAGCAGTTGGTCCTGATGGGATGACTGGGTTATCAAGAGCTGTCCAGGCTAGGTAGATGCTGCTGTGATGGCCTCCCTCTGCCCAGTTCACCAGCTCACTGGTACCACAGCTGGATCTCTCTCTGGGCCCCATCCACAGATTTCCTGGCATGGATGATGTTCCTGCTGTTGTAGATGCTGAAATCTCCCCATATGGTCCCAGGAAGCCTCTGCTGAGTCTGTGAGTCCTATAATGACCCTGGAGGCATGAACCACATTGTACCCTTTCCAGAGTATGGCTGCCACAGCTCATGTATATAATGAGGGCTATGCATAAGAGCTTCCTTAGAAGATACTGGCAGTGCTTAGCAAAGACGCTCTCTGGTGCCTTCAGCATCTTCATCCACACCAACTTGGAGCCCTGCCTCTCAAAGCACAGGGAGGAATACACTCCAGCACCCGAGCCCTGAAGCCCAAGTTTCAAGTGTTTGCTTTTAGATGTTTCATTCTTCCAGCACCATTATTTGAAAAACTCTATTCTTCTTCCATTCAGTTCCTTTTACACCATTATCAAAAATCAGCTGAGCATATTTTTGTTGGTCTGTTTATTATTTGTGTTCTTCATTCTGTCCCATTAATCTGTGTCTGTGATCTGCCAGTACCTTAGTCTTGATTGCTGTGGCTATACAGTAAGATTTAATATCTGTTAGTGTGATACCCTTTACTTTATTATTCCTTTTCAAAGTGGTTTGTCTATATTGATCATATACCCTGCAGGCTTGCTGAACTCAGTTCTTCATTCTAGGAATGCTATTTTGTATGTATCTCTGCATGGTAGATCATGTCATCTGCAAGCATTAGCAGTTTTCTGTCATCCTTTCCAAGGTTTTTTCTTTTTGTCTTTTATTTCTTTATTCTCTTTTATTGCAGTGGCTAGAGGTTCCAATATTATTATTATTTTATTTTAAGTTTTGGTATACATGTGCAGAACATGCAGGTTACATAGGTATATGTGTGCCATGGAGGTTTGCTGCACCTATCAAGCCATTATCTAGGTTTTAAACCCTGCATGCATTAAGTATTTGTCTTAATGCTTTCCTTTCATTGTCCCCACTCACCCCACCCTACAGGCTCCAGTGTGTGATTTTTTTCCCCTCCCTATGTCCACGTGTTCTCATTGTTCAACTCCCAATATCATTTTTAATAAAAATGATGGGAACAGACATTCTTGCCACATTCTTGGTCTTAAGTATTGTCTTTCACAATTAGTCTGTCAGCAATAAGTTTTGGATATGCTTTTAATTATATAACTTAATGTCCTTCCAATCTTAATTTGCTGTGTGAGCTTTTATGATGCATAGGTATTAGATTTTTACAGATGCTCTTTCTGCATCATTTGATTTTACCATATGATTTTTCTTTGATGGCTATTATAATAGAGAAGTTCCTTGATTAGTTTTAAAATGTAGACACGGCCTTGCATACCTGGAATAAATCTCACATGTTCATAGTATGTAATTCTTTCTATACATTGTTGGAATCAATTGGCTCTTGTTGAATTTAAAGTGAGTTAACGTAAGCAGCATTAAGTGAGTCACATTTTGTTATTATTGTTGTTTCTGTTTGTTCCTTTATCCACGCTGCCAATCTGAGCCTCTTAATTGGTATATTTAGATCATTTATAAGTAATTACTGATTTTTTATTTCATTAATTTTTTTCTGTTTCTTCTGTTTCTCTTGCCTCTTTTAATCTTGCTTTCTGTTGGTTATTTGAACAATTTTATGGTTACATCTTGATTTATTTCATGTTGTGATTGTATCTTTTTTAGTTTCTATACTAGTTGCTCCACAAGTATCCACATATGGCTTATCACAGTTTACTTATATTAATTGTACTTTAGGTTCTGGGGTACATGTGCAGATCATGCAGGATTGTTGCATAGGTACACACATAGCAATGTAGTTTGCGGCCTCCATCCCCCCTGTCACCTACATCTGGCATTTCTCCCAATGGTATCCTGAGGTTTCTTGGCTATGTGGGCTCTCTTTTGGTTCCATATGAAGTTCAAGGCGGTGTTTTCCAGTTCTCTGAAGAAGGTTATTGGTAGCTTGATTGGGAATCGTGTTGAATCTATAAATTACTTTGGGCAGTATGGCTTTTAAAGGATATTGATTCTCCCTAACCATGATCATGGAATGTTTCTCCATCTGTTTGTGTCCTTTCTTATTTCCTTGAGCAGTGGTTTGTAGTTCTCCTTAAAGAGCTCCTTTACATCCTTTGTTAGTTGTATTCCTAGGTATTTTATTCTCTTTGTAGCAATTGTGAATGGGAGTTTGCTTATGATTTGGCTCTCTATTAGTCTGTTATTGGTGTATAGAAATGCTTGTCATTTCTGCCCATTGATTTTGTATCCTGAGACTTTGCTGAATTTGCTTATTAGTTTCAGGAGATTTTGGGGTGAGATGATAGGGTCTTCTAAATATACAATCATGTCATCTGCAAATAGAGACAATGTGACTTCCTCTTTTCCTAACTGAATACCCTTTATTATTTTTTTCTTGCCTAATTGTTCTGGCTAGAACTTTCATTACTATATTGAATATGAATGGTGAGAGAAGGCATCCTTGTCTAGTGCTGGATTTCTCCAGTTTTTGCCCATTCAGTATGATATTGGCTGTAGGTTCACTGTAAAAAGCTTTTATTGTTTTGAGATGTGTTCCTTCAATACCTAGTTTACTCAGTTTTTAGCATAAAGGGCTGTTGAATTTTGTTGAAGGCCTTCTCTGCATCTATTGAAATAATCATGTGGTTTTTCTCTTTGGTTCTGTTTATGTGGTGGATTACATTTATAGACTTGCATTGTTGAGCCAGTCTTACATACCTGGAATGAAGCCTACTTGATCGTGATGGATAAGCTTTTTGGTGTGCTGTTGCAATCAGTTTGCCAGTATTTTATTGAAGATTTTTGCATCTATGTTCATCATGTATATTGGCCTGAAGATTTCTTTTTTTGTTGAGTCTCTGCCGGGTTTTGGTATCAGAATGATGTTGGTCTTATAAAACGATTTGGGAAGGATTCCCTCTTTTTGTATTGTTTGGAATTGTTTCAGAAGGAATGGTACCAGCTTCTCTTTGTATGTCTCATAGAATTTAGCTGTGAACCTATCAGTCCTGGACTTTTTTTGGTTAGTAGGTTATTAATTGCTGACTCAACAGCAGCCCTTGTTATTGGTCTATGCCAGGTTTCAACTTCTTCCTGGTTTAGGCTTGGGAGGGTGCAAGTGTCTAGGAATTTATTCATTTCTTCCAGGTTTACTGGTTTATGTGCATAGAGTTGTTTGTAGTAATCTCTCATTGTACTTTGTATTTCTGTGGAATCTGTGGTGATATCCCCTTTTATCATTTTTATTGCATCTATTTGATTCTTCTCCCTTATCTTTTTTATTAATCTGGCTAGCAGTCTATTTTGTTGATCTTTTCAAAAAACCAGCTCCTGGATGTATTGATTTTTTGAAGGTTTTTTAATGTCTCTATCTCCTTCACTTCTGCTCTGATCTTGGTTATTTCTTGTCTTCTGCTAGCTTTTGAGTTTATTTGATCTTGCTTCTCTAGCTCTTTCAATTTTGATGACAGGGTGTCAATTTTAGATCTTTCCTCGCATCTCATGTGGACATTTATTGCTATAAATTTCCCTCTAGACACTGCTTTAAATGTGTCCCAGGTATTATGGTATGTTGTGTCTTTGTTCTCCGTGGTTTCAAAGAAGATCTTTATTTCTGCTTTCATTTCATTGTTTATACAGTTGACATTCAGGAGCCAGTTGTTCAGTTTCAATGAAGTTGTATGGTTCTGAGTTAGTTTCTTAATTCTGAGTTGTAATATGATTGCCCTGTGGTCTGATCGACTGTTTATTAAGACTTCCATTCTTTTTCACTTGGTGAGGAGTGATTTACTTCCAATTATATGGTAAATTTTAGAGTAGGTGCAATGGGTTGCTGAGAGGAATGTATATTCTGTGGATTTGGGGTCAAGATTTCTGTAGATGTCTATTAGGTCCACTTGGACCAGATCTGAGTCCAAGTCCTGGATATCCCTGTTAATTTTCTGTCTCATTGATCTCTCTATATTGACAGTGGAGTATTAAAGTCTCCCACTATTATTGTATGGGAGTCTAAGTCTCTTTGTAGGTCGTTAAGAACTTGCTTTAATGTACCTGGGTGCTCCTGTATTGGGTGTATATATATTTAGAATCCTTAGATCTTCTTCATGCATTAATCCTTTTATCATTACGTAATGCCCTTCTTTGTCTCTATTGATCTTTGTTGGTTTAAAGTCCATTTTGTCAGAGACTAGGATTGCAACTCCTGCTTTTTTTTGCTCTCCATTTGCTTGATAAATATTCCTTCATCCCTTTATTTTGAGCCTATGTCTATCCTTGAACATGAGATGGGTTTCCTGAATACAGCACTGAGCTTTTTTTTTCCTGAGTTTTTATCTAATTTGCTAGTCTGTGTCTTTTGAATGGGGCATTTAGCCCATTTACATTTAAGGTTAATATTGTTGTGTGTGAATTTGATCATGCCATTTTGATGGTAGCTGGATGTTTTGCCTGTTAGTTGACTGCCTCTTTTCATTGTTTCAATGGTCTTTACCATTTGGTAGGTTTTTGGAGTGGCTGGTACTGCTTGTTTCTTTCCTTGTTTAGTGCTTCTTTCAGGAGCTCTTGAAATGCAGGCCTGGTGACTAAATCTCTCAGGAATTGCTTCTCGGTAAAGGATTTTCTTTCTCCTTCACTTACGAAGCTTAGTTTGGCTGGATATGAAATTCTAGGTCGAAAGTTCTTTTCTTTAAGGATGTTGAATATTGGCACCCACTCTCTTCTGGCTTATAGGGTTTCTGCCAAGAGATCTGCTGTGAGTCTGATGGGCTTCACTTTGTGGGTAACTGACCTTACTCTCTGGCTGCCCTTAGCATTTTCTCCTTCATTTCAACCCTGGTGAATCTGACAATTATGTGCCTTGGGGTTGCTCTTCTTGAGGAATATCTTTGTGGTGTTCTCTGTATTTCCTGGACATGAATGGTGGCCTGGCTTGCTAGGTTGGGGAAGTTCTCCTGGATACTATGGTGAAGAGTGTTTTCCAGCTGGGATTCATTCTCTCTGTCACATTCAGGTACACCTATCAAACGTAGATTAGGTCTTTTCACATAATCCCATATTTCTTAGTGGCTTTGTGCATTTCTTTTCACTTTTTTCTCTATTCTTGCCTTCTCGTTTTATTTCACTGAGTTGATCTTCAATCTCTGAAATCCTTTCTTCTGCTTGGTCGATTCGGCTATTGAAACTTGTGTATGCTTGGTGAAGTTCTCCTGCTGTGCTTTTCAGCTCCATCCAGTTGTTAATATTCTTCTCTAAGCTGTTTATTCTAGGTAACATCTCATCTAACCTTTTTTCTAGGTTATTAATTTCTTTGCATTGGGTTATCACATGTTCTTTTAGGTCTGAGAAGTTTGTTATTACCCACCTTCTGAAGCCTGTTTCTATCAATTAATCAGATTCACTCTCTATCCATCTGTGATCCCTAGCTGGTGAGGAGTTGTGATCCTTTGGAGGAAGAGAGGAGTTCTGGTTTTTGGTGTCTTCATCCTTTTTGCACTGGTTTCTTTCCATCTTAGTGGCTTTATCTACCTGTGGTCTTTGTAGCTGTGGACTTTCAGATGGAGTCTCTGAGTGGATGTCCTTTTTGTTGATGATGAAGTTATTTTTTTCTGTTTCTTAGTTTTCCTTCTAACAGTCAGACCCTTCTGCTGCAGGACTGCTAGAGGTCCACTCCAGACCCTGCTCACCTGGGGATCACCCATGGGGGCTGCAGAACAGTAAGGGTTGTTGCAGGTTTCTTCTTCTATTATCTTTGTCCTGGAAAAGTACCTACCAGATGTCAGCCTGAGTTCTCCTTTATGAGGTGTCTCTTTGGGAATACAGGGGTTGGGGAGCAGCTTGATGAGACAGTCTGTCCCTTATAGGAGCTTAAGTGCTGTGCTGGGATCTCTGTTGTTGTGTACAGAGCTGCTAGGCAGGTACCTTTAAGTCTGAACTCATAACTGCCTCTTTACACACGTGCTCTGTCCTAGGAAGCTTGACTTTATTTATAAGTTCCTGTCATGCTGCTGCCTTTTTTCATAGATGCCCTGCTCTGAGTAGTCTAGTCACAGTCTGTAAGCAGAGGTATTGCTGAGCTGCCATAGACTCTACCCAGCTGCTGTGCAAACTGTCTTGGTAGTGGCAGACTGCCTCGATAGTGGTGGTTTCCCTTCCCCCCCACTGAGCTGGACTGTCCTGGGTCCAGCTGTGCTTGCTGTGAAACTCTCAATCTGGAACATTTCAGATTGCTTGTTTTGTGGGGGTATTACCCACCAAGCAAGATCGCCTGGCTCCCTGTCTCTTCCCCCTCACTTTCAGTTGAATGGGCTGCCCTGTCTCCCAGGCATTCCAGGTGCCAGTTGAAACAGCCGCCCAGATTTGTGTGATTTTCTGTGTGCCAACCTGGCACTAGCTGAAACTGCCATGTTAAAAACTTATGGCACTTTTCTACCCGGGAGTCTCCTGGTCTGTGGGCCATGAAAATTTGTTTGGAAATGCAGTGGGCACTCACCCTCTGCATTGTTATTGCTGGGAACTGCACTCCAGAGCCATCTTGGATATGTGCCACATTTTCTTTATCCAGTCTACCACTGATGGGCATTTGGATTGGTTCCAAGTCTTTGCTATTGTAAATAGTGCTGCAAAGAGCATACGTGTGCATGTGTCTTGATAGTAGAATGATTATAATCCTTTGGGTACATACCGAGTAATGGGATTGCTGGGTCAAATGGTATTTCTATTTCTAGATCCTTGAGGAAGTGCCACACTGTCTTTCACAATTGTTGAACTAGTTTATATTCCCATCAACAGTGTAAGAGCATTCCTATTTCTCCACATCCTCGCCAGCATCTGTTGTCCCCTGATTTTTCAATGATTGCCATTCTAGCTGGAGTGAGAGGCTATCTCAATGTGGTTTTGATTTGCATCTCTCTAATGACCAGTGATGATGAGCTGTTTTTCATATGTTTGTTGGCTATATAAATGTCTTCTTTGAAAAGTGCCTGCTCATATCCTTTGCCCACATTTTGGTGGGGTTATTTTATTCCTGTATATTTGTTTAAATTCTTTGTAGATTCTGGATATTAGCCCCCTCTGTCAGATGGGTAGGTTGCTCTAAGGTTTGCAAATTGCTATAGTAGGACACCTCCATTTATCAGGGGAAGAAGGATGCTTCCAGGTGAGGATGCTTCTTGTGATGAGATTCAGCTTGCAAGTGCCATCTAGCTACCTGTTGTCTATGAGGAATATTGGAAGTTTCAGAGTTTTATAAACAATATAACTTCCTCAGCCAAGTCCCTTACTTTAGGGGATCCTTGCTATTAACACTACATTTCTTTCAGTGAGAGACAGTAGTCAGCAAGAAAGAAGCTTCCTAGGCCAGGCCATTTTTTGTAATCCAATTTATCCTGCAAATTCTGCCTGAATACCCGGTGTCTCTGGGTAGGTGATAAGAGTCTGAAGTTCATGGAGATAAAGAGAGTTTCCAGGATGAGCATTTTTTTGTAGTGTAATCCTCCTCGTTAGTACGGTCAATCCATATCAGTGTCTTTCAGTTTGAAGGGATCATCTCGGAATCACAAGGACAGAGGCTTCCCTTGCCATGTGTACATGCTGCTGGACTAATGCATGTTTTCATCAGAATTCCAGTTCTAGCTGGTTAAATAATATGCCAAATAAATGGGTTTTCATGGGCATTGGGAACTCCCAGGCTTGCGTTACCTTATTATATTAGGTGAGATTTGTAAAATGCTCTGCTAATACATTGGTCTCCCTGTCTTAGGATTCCTAAGAAATTTGCTTTTCTGTCTCTTCCTTTCCTAGTTCTTCTTTGGCTGCATATTACATTATTTCCAGAATTTATAGGTGCACTTAGAAGAGAAGGGCCAAGAGAAACAAATACATGCCATCACGTTCAGGCCAAATGCCTCCTTGTATATTTTTCACTTATATTAGCTACATACACTTACAGTTGTTTTCTTTTTTTGATAACTTATTCTTTATTATTCTTAAACGTCCCTCTTTATATTTAATGAACTCTTAGATTCTATTTTAGTTTATATTAACATAAATTCTAACTTCTCTCTACCAGTCCTTTTTTGCTTCATGTTTTCAGTTACATATGTTTTTTCTGTCCATTTAAATTGAACCTATCTGTATTTTCACATTTAAAATATTCTTTTATATATATATTTTTAATACTCTTATTTCAATCACAGCCTTTTAATTGAATGTGTGGGCAATTAATATTTAGTGTTAATTCTGATATGATTTGACTTAATCTTTTAAATTATTAGGTTTCTGTTTGTCTAGTTTGGTTTAACTATATATGATTTTTTTTTAATTTCCTATTTTCTTTGGATTATTTGAATATGTTTTTGAATTCCCTGTCAGTTTAATCTATATGTTTTTTCCCATTTTTTTTAGCAATTACATAGTATTACAATATGTATTGTTAACCCTTTTTGGTCTATTTAATGCTTACATTGTACTATTTTATAGAATATGTGAAGACCTTTCAAATGAAACCCATTTACTGTCATTCTGATCCTTCATGTTCCAGTTGCCATAAGTATTATGTCTACAAATGTTATAAATTTTACAAGACAGTGTTATAATTCTTTCTTTAAATACTCATAAATGTCATAAGTATATTAAGAAAATTTAGCATGTTATATTTACTCATATAGTAATATTTTCAATATTCTTCATTTTTCCTGAAGATACATATTTCCATCTGGTAAGTTTCCCTTCAGCTTCATGAAATTATTTTAACATTTCCTGCAGTAGAAGTCAGTTGGTGAAAAATTCTCTTAGTTAAAAAAAAAATAAAAAAGTCTTCATTTGTTACTTTATTTTTGAAGAATATGTTCCCTGAGTATAATATTACCAGCTGACAGTTACTCTTTTTGCATGAAATGTACTGTTCTATCATTTTCTTTCTTCCATTATTCCATTGTTAAATCAAATATAATGCTTATTATTGCTTTTCATATTTAATATTTGTTTTTTCTGTCTGCTTTCAAGATTTCAATTTAAGCTCTATTTTTAATTAATTTAACTATCATGTGCCTGAGTATCAACAATGCTAGATCCTTGCCTCATGAAGAAAACAATCTAGTAAAACAAAGACAGCCTACAGATTGTTGTAAATGCAATAAAACAGAATGCTGTGATAAAGAGTACCAAAGAAGATTGTAAGAATTATTTTTTAATATTCAGGTAAGCATTTTTCAAGGAGCTGACGTTGAAGTGGAGACCCAGAGGATAATAATAATAAAATAGCCATAAAGGCACTATAAGAAGAGTGGTTTAGGATGAGATAAAACTGACAACAATGACACTATATATTTTTAAAATGGTTTCAGTATTAGGAGCTGACATTAATCTAAGTTGCAATGGTCAAAGGGGTTGCACAGTGGCCTGAAGTTTGGTTCCACAACATATTAAATATTAGAGCATAATGGCAGTGAAGAATCACTGAATAATCTTAAGCAGAGATATGATTTGTGTCTTTTAAAAAGTGTACTCTGTTTATATTGTGAAGAATAAATAAAAGAATGGTAAGCATAGAAGCCAGTTGATGACCTAGTAAGGTATAGTATTAGTTCAGAAGAGAGGTGATGGTGGTTTAGACTAGGGTGATATGAATATGAAGATAATTTGATAGATTTGATCTTTATTTTGGAATTTTATTTGATAGTTCTAACTAATTTGAGAGGCATTACTAAAATGCACATCAGAAATAAATATTGTAAACATTAATAAATTACGTGGTTATGTTTTGTGATCCAGAAAAATGATACCAACATTTTCCATGTTTTTAGGATAATATTTTTTGAATCATTGTATGAACTTTCTTTGTTCATTTTAGTTTTGCAGGGACTGATATATATATCATAGTTTAACCCATAAAAATGCAGATACGAACCCAAGATAAATTCCATACAAAAATACAATTATTCTCACCTTCTGATATCACAACCCAAAGAAAATAAAATATTATGGCCACTCATGGTAATGCAATATGGGTGTTTGTTATTTGATAATGAACTACTAGATGAAGTATATGAAATAACATAGAAAGATAATATGCTTGTTCTAGTCAAAATTGCTGGGTCTCTGCCAGCTATTAGAATCAAACAGAATTGACTGTCAAAGAGAGAGTGCTGGAAACCCACTTATTACACGCCTTAAGTCTAAGCTTTCCTGTGCTCTTCATCAGATCCTATTATTTCATTGAGAATAATTATTTTTCTCTTGGATTACTTACTAATTTTTCTCATTTGAAAATATGCAGATGTAGATCTATAGCATATAAAAATTATCTGTTACTCCCAATACTAATTTTTGTTGTGGAATATCTAAATCTACTAGGTTTTGAAATTTAATCTTTTTCTCTTTATTTGCTTGTTTATACCATAAGCTCCCTATCATTTTAGCACAAATATAAGCCTTAGATTATTTCATCTTCATGAAGCTCTGAGTAATCACTCTTGCTTTTATCTGTCTTCTCCTATATTACTGAAAAGTTCTATGAAAGTTAAAACGGAAACATCAACATTCACACTGTGTAATCTTGGAATATAGACACATACAAGTGTACTTGCTTAAGGAAACAACTACCTCTGATTTCTTGAAAGGAATACACATAATCTAATTGGGTTAATTGAACCTTAACTATTGGGCCATCAACTCTCAGAGCACGGAGTTTCAAAATCATTATGCTGCTGTCCTTTGGGAAATTTTGACTTTTCCTCACTAAATCTTATTTACATTTTTGGAAATAAATATGTCAATTGGTTTTCTAAGATTAAGTGTGTAAAGGATCTCTGGTAGTTTAATGAGTCTGTGTTAAAAAAAATCAGTCTCAAAATTGGTAGGCACTAACCTGGCTATCCTTATTGGTTTTATGTTACCCTCATTTACTCTTACATTATCATCATTATGTGAGCTTATAAAAAAAACACTAAAAGTTTAAAGCTATAACAGCTCCAAAAATCACTTTAGTTTTAAAAAATTATTATTACTCTCTGAGATGATAAGTTCATGCCATCCAGATTTTCTGCCCAACTATTTATTCTGTTCATTCCTACAATTCTGTATTAAAGAAAATAAAAGTAGGAACAGTTCAATGAATTGCAGGGCTAGGTTAGATCAAGAATCTCATGAGTCTAGAGCCATTAACATTGTGAAAGGTGAACACTGATACTTCATCCAAAGATACTACTGCTGTGTTGGGTGCTGATTCTGCATCTGGCCATGGCATTAATGAATAGCAGTTAGTTTAGGTTTAAATGTAATTTCTACAACACATGGAAAGAAATATCTTTTTAATTCATCCTATGATATGGCAAAACATTTTAAAAAATACTCGAAGTATGACTTTCTTTTCTCTTTTTTTCCCTACAGTAATGTGAAACATTTAAAATCCAATAGATACTTTAATTACATATCTTATGACTCTTGAAGATGATTACCATGCTGATGTGGCCTATCACAAAAATATTTACGCTGCAGATGTTGTCCAGTCAACTCATGTTCTATTATGTACACCTGCTTTGGGGGTAAATCTGTTTTCTGAAACTTCTTTATTAATTATGTTTTTAATATACTTTAAGTTCTAAGGCACATGTGCAGAATGTGCAGGTTTGTTACATAGGTAACAACACCCCGTCATCTACATTAGGTATTTCTCCTAATGTTATCACTCCCCTATTCCCCCACCCACTGCTATCCCTCCCTTAGCCCCCCACCCTCTGACAGGCCCCGAGGCATGATGTTCCCCTCCAAGTGTCTATGTGTTCTCATTGTTCAACACCTACTTATGAGTGAGAACATGAAGTGTTTTGTTTCCTGTTCCTGTGTCAGTTTGCTGAGACTGATGATTTCCAGCTTTATCCACGTCCCAGCAAAGGACATGAACTCATCCGTTTTTATGGCTGCATAGTATTCCATGGTGCATATGTGCCACAAATTCTTTATCCATTCTATCATTGATGGGCATTTGGGTTGGTTCCAAGTCTTTGCTATTGTGAACAGTGCCACAATAAACATACATGTGCATGTATCTTTATAATAGAATAATTTATAATCCTTTGGTTATATACTCAGTAATGGGATTGCTGAGTCAAATGATATTTCTATTTCTAGATCCTTGAGGAATTACCACATTATCTACCACAATGATTGAACTAATTTACACTCCCACCAACTATGTAAAAGTGTTCCTATTTCTCCACACCCTCTCCAGCATCTGTTGTCTCCTGATTTTTTCTGATCACCATTCTAGCTGGTATGAGATGGTATCTTAATGTGGTTTCAATTTGCATTTCTCTAATGACCAATGATGATGAGCTTTTTGTATGTTTGATGGCTGTATAAATGTATTCTTTTGAGAAGTGTGCGTTCATATCCTTTGCTCACTCTTTGATGGTTTTTTATCTTGTAAATAGTATCTAATCAAACTAAAGAGCTTAATTAATTAAACTCTAATAATAGTTTCTTCTGCACAGCAAAAGAAATAAAATTTTGCAATCTACCCATCTGACAAAGGGCTAATATCCAGAATCGACAATGACTTTTCTTTCTAAAAGCATTACTCAGTTGAAAATGTTTTCCGCAGTGTTTGCATAATTCATCTTTCTCCTGAAATATTGGATAATGTCCTCATAATACCAGATATTCTTGTTTTAGTTTCTCTAAGGTCAGCTTCTTCATATTACTCCTTATTCTCCTTATAGGCCCATTAGTCTCTTCACATTCCTAACTAATTTTTTTTCTACCTTGTGTATTTACAAAATAAGTTTTAATTAAGAATTCTGACTCAATATTATGAATCTTTTCCTTTGGTCTTTGTATTATTTCCTGCTATTCATTTTATTCAATGTCAACTTGATGACATATTCACATTCTTGTTAAAACCCATGTTTATTTGTCCATCCCTATGACAAACCACAACTAATTTTCAGTGGTCATTTGACTTATTCTGAAATAATCTTCTTAACTTTGTCTTTCCATTGGTTTCATTTAAACTTGTCCAAAATCAAAGTTCTTTCTCTTTTCTATTATTATTATTATTATTTACTTTGCCCTAATTGCTCTCCTGATTGCTATATCCTTGAACTATCTCTTGTTTATTTTTTTCTTTTGTCCATTTAGCAATGTCCACTTATATTGAGGTACCATCCTATGGTTCGGTAACAATAGTACTTATAAGGCTGTGCAATTCAATGTCAGCTTCCAACAAATTATATTTTAGGAAAATCAGAAAAACAGAATATGGTTAGTTACTAGTCATGCCTGTTGGAGCTGCACAATCACAGTAAAGTATCTTAAAAGAACACTCAGTTATGAGTTATTCCCCAAAATCTAACTCCATTCCTGAGGGAAAGGGAAATACTTAACTCCTTCTAGCCCTCCTGTCCCATTTAAGAGGGGTGAGGGAACTGAGAACTACTGATAAAGTTCATAGTCCAAGGGCACAGGCTCACCAAAAGGCTGACATGTAATCATTTGACTATAAAATGCTGTTGCTCCCTCCATACCTTACCACCACATCACTAATGGCCTATATGCTGCAGTTCCTTTTCCCCAGTGCATCTTGTCTAAATTTTAACAAAAAAAATTACATAGCATATGAGACAGCAAGAAAACACAATTTGAAGAGACTAAACAAGCATCAAAACCAGAATGAGATATAGCAGGAATGTTGGGATTAATCAGATTAGGAATGTAAAAAGTAAAACCTATTATAATATGCTATGGACATTAATGTGAAAAGTAGATGACATGCAACAAGAGATGAAAAAGGTAAGCAGAGAGATAGAAACTATACGAATGAATCAAAAAGGAGAGCTAGAGACCAAAAATACCACAACAGAAATGAAGAATGCTTCTGGTAGGCTCATTAGGAGACTGCACATGGCTGAGGATAGAATCTCTGAGCTTGCAGATATCAGAATAGAAACTAACAAACCTGAAAGAGAAAGAAAAATGACTGATAAAAACAGAAGAGAACATTCAAGAAATGGGAGACAACTATAAAAAATATTAATGAATGTGCAATGAAAATCTGAGAAGATGAAAAACAAAAGAAGGAAACAATATTTCAAGCAATAATGACTGGGAATTTTGCCAGATTATGGTCAGACATCAAACCACAGATTGAGGAAGCTCAGAGAAAACTAAGCACAATAAAACAAACAAACAAACAAAAATACAAATTATTTCTGACTTTTCCTCAGAAAAGATACAATTGAAGAATAGAGAATATTGAAAGTGTTGAGAGAAGAAAAACAATAATTACTATGTTTGGTTTTCTTAAGTTCACTACTACTGATATTTTGGATCAGATAATGTTTTGTTGTTGGAGGCTGGTCTGTGCATTGTTGGGTGTTTAGTAACATCCTTGCCCATTAGAAACCAGTACTAAATCCCAGTTGTGACACTCAAAAATTATGTGGACAAATGTCTCCAGAGGAAATACTGCCCCTAGTTGATATTTACACATCTAAATATATATATGAAATATATATTGTGTATTTGTCCATTTTTATGCTACTAATAAAGGCCTATCCAAGACTGGGTAACTTACAAAGGAGAGAAATTTAATGGATTCCAGGTTCCACATGATTGGGAGGCCTCATAGTCAAGGTGGGAGAGGAAAGAAGGGACATATTACATGGTGACAGGCAAAAGAGCTTGTGTAAGGGAACTCCCATTTATGAAACCATCAGATCACATGAGACTTATTCACTGCCATGAGAACAGTATAGATTCAATTATGTCCACCTGGCCCCATCCCTGATACATGGGGATTATTACAATTCAAGGTGAGAGTTGGGTGTGGACACAGCCAAACCATATCATTCTAACCCTGGCTCCTCCCAAATCTCATGTCCTCACATTTCAAAATCAAGCATGCCTTCCCAGCAGTCCCCAAAGTCTTAACTCATTACAGCATTAACTCATATGTCCACAGTCCAAAGCCTCATCTGAAATGAGTCTTCTGCCTATAAGCCTGTGAAATCAAAAGCAAGTTACTTACTTCCTAGACACAATTGGGGTATAGGCATTGAGTAAATACACTCCTCCCAAATGGGAGAAATTGGCCAAAATTAAGGGTCTACAGGCCTCAAGCAAGACTGAAATTCAATAGGGTGGTCATTAAACAATAAAGTTTCAAAATAATCTCCTTTCACTCCATGTCTTACAATGAAATCATGCTGATGCAAGAGGTAGATTCTCACGGTCTTGGACAGCTTTGCCCCATGGCTTTTCAGGGTTTAGTCTCCCTCCCAGCTGTTTTCATGGGCTGGCATTAAGTGTCTATGGGTTTTTGAGGCACATATTGCAAGCTATCAGTGGATCTACCATTGTGAGGTTTGGAGGACACTGGACCTCTTTTTCACAGCTCCATTAGGCAGTGCTCCAGTGAGTACTCTGTGTGGTGGCTGCAACCCCACATTTCCCTTCCACACTGTCCTAGCAGAGGTTCTCCATAAGGGCACCACTGCTCCTGTAGCAAACTTCTACCTGGACATCTAAACATGTCCATACATTCTCTGAAATACAAATGGAGGTTTCCAAACTTCAATTATTGACTTCTGTTCTTTGCAGGCTCAACACCAACTGGAAGCTGCCAAGGGTCGGGGCTTTTACCCTCTGAAACAAATGTCTAAGCTGTACCTTGCCCTTTTAGCCATGGCTGGAACAGCTGGGATGCAGGGCACCAAATCCCTGGGCTATACACAGCAAGGGGGCCATGGGCCTGCCCCAAGAAACTATTTTTAGCTCCTAGGCCTCTGGGCCTGTGATGGGAGGGGCTGTTGAGAGGCTCTCTTACATGCCCTGGAGACATTTTCCCCATTTTCTTGGTGATTAACATTCAGCTCCTTGGTATTTATATAAAATTCTCCAGCAGGCTTAACCTTCTCCCCAGAAAATGGGTTTTTCTTTTCTATTGTATTGGCAGGCTGCAAATTTTCCCAACTTCAATGCTCTGCTTCCTGTTGAATGATTTGCTGCTTAGAAATTACTTCCACCAGATATCTTAAATCATCTCTCTCATGTTCAAAGTTCCACAGATTCTATGGCAGGGGCAAATGCCACCAGTCTCTTTGCATAGTGAGAGTGACCTGACTCCAGTTCCCAAGAAGTTCCTCATCTCCATCTGAGACTGCCTCAACCTGAATTTTATCATCCATGTCACTATCAGCATTTTGGTCAAAGCCATTCAACAAGTTTCTAGGAAGTTCCAAACTTTCCCACATATTTCTGTCTTCTGAGTGCTGCAACTATCTTGGAAGTTTCAAACTTTTCCACAATTTCCTATCTTCTTCTGAGCCTTTGAAATTGTTCCTACTTCTGCCTGTTACACAATTCCAAAGTCACTTCCACATTTTCAGATAGCTTTACAGCAACACCCCACTTTCTGCAGTATTAATTTGCTGTATTAATTCATTCCCATGATACTAATAAAGACATACTTGAGACTGGTTAATTTATAAAGAAAAGAGTTTTAATGGACTCATAGTTCCACATGGCTTGGGAATCCTCATAATCATGGCAGAAGGCAGAGGAGGAGCAAAGTGAAGTCTTACATGGCACCAGGCAAGAGAGCTAGTGTAGGGCAACTCCCACTTATAAAACCATCAGATCTCATGAGAATAATTTACTATCAGGAGAACAGTATGTGAAAAACAGTCCCCATGATTCAATTAGCTCCATCTGGCTCCACCATTGACAAGTGGAGATTATTACAATTCAAAGTGAGATTTGGGTGAGGACACAGCCAAACCATATCAGTAAGAAAATTTTTGTTAAACATAAATGTGGAAAATGTTTTATAATAGCTCATTCAACTGCATTCCAATAACCTTGCCATATTCCTCACTGCATATTCGTAAATGGCTGTTAAAAGCCACATTTCCAAGACTTCATTACAGTTTAGATTATTATCTAGATTAAAACATGCCAAAATAATCAACAATGGCATTCAAGGAACAAAAAACAAAAATTCTAAAGCAGAGATAAGCTCCTGCTAGTAAGTATGGTCTGTATGAGCTGTATCAGAATCCACATTCAGAAACCTAGTTCTATGGCTGTGGAGAAATATGGATAAGATATTTTCTTGGACCAGTTCATGGCAAACACACTGTGTTCCTGGAGTCAGCAATAATGATGGTGGCTTCATAAGTCTGTAGTATCACAAACATCACAGACTTAGCATCTTCCTCAGTGGTCTTGTTCAGCAGTATTGCTTAGGGACCTCATCGAAAGCTGTTTATCTAGTTTTTCTATGACTGTGTAAGCCATACAATAATGAATAATAAATACTAAATCATTCTCTACTTACTCCACTTAGAGGGCATCTGATGGTCAGCATGGAAACAGACTAATGCTCTGCAGCCTTCTGAAAATTTCATAATGAAAATAAAGATTTTCAAATTGTACATTTATGGTTACAAAGAGAACAGGAGATTAAAATATAGTGGATAAAAGATATGAACAAATTTTTAATGGAATGTGGATGAGGCATTAGCATATTCAGAAGGCTGATTGTCAAGTGCCTGCAAAGTACAATGCAGATGAATAGCAAGAGTATTAACAACCTATAGAACTTTGAAGATTCAGGAATAAGAAACACTGATGTTATGGGGTGGGCTAAATATATGGAAGTGGAGACTGTACATTACATGTGGGGTTAAAATCAGAAGAATTGATCAAAAGTATGCTATGAAATAGATATATCCCCAGGTTGCTTCCTGATTCCATACATCCTAGTAAGTATTCCCAAACATAGGTTGTTTTCCAGGGAACTGAGAAAATTGAATCAAAGAGGTATCTGACCCTGCACACTGGTCATTTCAGAATGAGAGAGTGCTAAATGCAAAAGAGAGAGAGAGAGAAAGAGAGAGAGAGAGAGAGAGAGAGAGAGAGAGAGAGAGAGAGAGAGAAAGAGAGAGAAGAAAGAAGAGAGAGAGAAAGGAGGGAGGGAGGAGGGAAGGGAAGGAAGGAAGCAAGCAAGCAAGAATTAAGTGAAATCCAGGACATGGGATGGTAGGACTTCTAACCCCCTTTTATGTGATTAAACTTCTAGAACCCTGGCACCAAATGTACACACTCCAAGCATGAGGTAGGTGGATTCTGCTACAAAGATACTGAATAAACTCAGGAGGAAAGATTCATAGATGCTTTTATTTAAAAGTCCGTCAAGTAAATAGATGGGTCTGCCATCTGGCTATTTGATCTTTCTGCGTAGAACACTACCAGTTGACATTCTTCTTTCCCCACCCAATACAGAGCTTCTATCAGTAATTTAGTGTTCTGAACTTAAATATGAAACATAACATAAAACACAACATTCATGTCCGTGTGTACGTGATGGGGAAGCAAGATTTGCGAGTATCTAACATTCTGAAAGACAGAGACATAAACGGTGAGTTACAAAGAAAAAAGAAATTAGTAAAACTAGGAAATTTATCTTATCAAAATACATCAGATATCATCTAAATACATGCAGGGAGAGAGAGAGAACCCAGAGCCCAGAGCCTGCATCTCCCCTTCTAGACTGGACTGTATGACCCAGTGCTCTAGGACTCCCTGGCCTAATGATTTGTAGCCAGCCTTCATATTCTGTTGAATTTCTTCTCCAGGTTGTTCTCTAAAGGAAAACCATGTCAGAGTAGTGGTAGTTACTTGGGGATGGGGGAGGTACTGTGTGTAAGGAGCTTGAGTGGCTTGTACTGCATCATGATGTATGCCAAGGGGAACTGTGCTGTGCCCTGGATGAATTCAAGATTGGAAGAGAGAAATGGATTTGGCTAAGAATCCAGAGCTAGTGTTGTTTGTTCTCTTATCTCAGGCACTGAGATTTAAAGTTAGCCATGGGCCTGTATTTCCTGCTAATAAACCTCATGTAACTGAATGTGTGACACATGGAAAATCTTTTAAGCTCCATGGACCTCATAATTTTCATCTGTAAAAATGAACAGCTTGAACTTTATCTCAGAAGATGCTTCAAGCACTAACATGTTTCTTTTCAAATCTTTTGATGCTTTATCTTTTATACCTCCATAACATATAGTTATTTGCAGGGTCACATAAACAATAATTTTACAGAATGTTTCCTATTTATTTCCAAAAGACATTGATTAAACACACATAAAGCAGCAGATTTAAAGTCATTCCTGTGCCTTTTATTTCTCTACCCCTTTATAAGCCTTTACCTAGGTGAGCAATATAGCCCCCATTGACCAGAGGGGCATCTGGCAGTGACTCAGCATCCTCTGGTTCATTTTTTTCCTAGACAAAATTAAGGTGCCAAACCTAAAACAATTTTCCTAAGCAAGATTTAGCATAGAAGGAATCATTGAAACCACAGGGTGGAAATTAATGATTAGCTTGAGATGCTATTAGCATACCAGCAGGAGAAAAGACTAAATGAGCTATGATCTGAAGTAAAATATGTCATCCTGGAAATTGCAAGTGATATGATGAAGAAACAATGCTGGGTAATAGGGGAGGAGAAGAAATGAGCTACTAGACTGAGAGGCAGGGAGACAAGCATTTAAATTAAGAGGATCAGACAAAGAGACAGATTGAGTTAACATGCAAAATCCAAGACTAAAAGACACTGTGGTTAGTGATTGTAGATAGGAAAAATCCATCAACTGAAGGAGAATGCAGCACTAAGGAACCTAGGCAAGGAATATGATGCAAAAGTACTTTTCTACTAGAATAAAATAAGCACACATAAAATTCATTCTAAGAACCTCCTTCCTTAAACAATATCATTAAGGGCTTCTGAGAGCAAAGTCTTACTACTAAAAAAATTACTGAGAAAAAAATGAGGTGAGGAAATATGAAAAAACTGAGACTTATGGATTAAAAATTAAGGATAATCTAGAAAATAATGAAAGCTAATCTTCATCATATATATATATACACAGACACACATTTATGTTTATATATTTACAGAGAACTAAGAAACTTGCACTGAACAGCCTTTTTTAAATCTACCCAGGCTTATGGATTCAGACAGATCACCTCATCAAGAACTGCTTCCTTTTACTGTTTTTTTTTTTTTTTGCAAGGAAAAATATGAGTTTGGCATGTACATACCATTGTTACTTTCACTGTGATGTGCAAGCTTTAACTTCAGCATATCATTCTACCTTATGTATCTGACCCCAGAAGACTTGGATGGGGAAGAGGAAAAAATATCATAAGCCTGCAGCTAAGCCAGAGGAAACGAATATTAGATTTTTCAATTTTGAGTGATTGAGAGTAGTTAATAAACTAGCTAAGAAATTAGATCAGTTTCTTTGGAAGCATTTTTTAACTATTAAATACAAAGCTATGGGGATGGATAGAGAACCAACATTTTTGAATCCTACAAATTTCCAGGTTTAAAGTTGGGTTACTAATCAGAGCAAATTCTGTTTAATTTACACCAATCCTAAACCCAAAGAATCAAATTTGCAAATCTCAGAACCTGTATATCCAGATGTTTAAACATTTTTATATATTGAAACTTATTTTTGCTAGTTGCTTGAAAATTGAGAATACTTAATTTTATTCCTAGCATTTTATATTAATCAGTAAATAAAGGTTTATCAAAACAATCATCAATATGATTTTTTAAAGCTGAGCCTCATTGTGTCTTTAATAGTTTCAATCCGTTTTATATATTAACAGGTTTTTTGTTTTTAAGTTTTATTTTCAAAAATCAGGGCTACAGAGATGAGTAGGATACAGTCTGTTTCCTTATGTTGTCACACATTATTATGGGAATCCACCTTTACAATGAATAAGTTCCGTCAAAACATGCTGCACTATTATTGCATATTAGAAACAGTGAGGAAGCTGATCAGCTGCCACCGTCAGCCTTTCTA
This sequence comes from Leontopithecus rosalia, assembly GCA_028533165.1. Taxonomy (NCBI): domain Eukaryota; kingdom Metazoa; phylum Chordata; class Mammalia; order Primates; family Cebidae; genus Leontopithecus; species Leontopithecus rosalia. Next base: position 73,550,146 of record CM052648.1, read on the forward strand.
GGTGATAAAATAATTCTTCACAAAGAAGATGCTTGAAGTAGAACCTGGAGAATAAGCAGTGTTTGTCAATTTCTCAAACTGGAGAAGGTCTTCTAGGGCTGACACCAGCATCTACATGGGATTGTTAGTGTAAGACACTCTGGACAGTGGAACTACAAATATTTCCATATGGTTGGAGCTTAGACTTGAGGAAGAGAGTTAATGAGCAGTAGGTAGGGGTTTAACCAATATTAGAATAATGAAACAATACAAAGATAAAATAAAATTACCTACTTGTCTGAATTTACCACCAGTTTAACAAGTCAGATCTTATTTTATTACAAGAGCATGTGAGTTGCTTTATTCTATCTGATTTGCTACTGGTGATCAATGATCATATACATCACTGTAAACTAAGTCAAATTTGTCATCACAGACTAGTTTCATATATTAATTTTTTTAACTAGTTCAGCTACTCCACAGAATGTTTCAGAAAGGGCAAGTAAAATAGATCCTATTTTATATTCAATATAAACGTCTTGGAATAGTGTCTGCATAATTGGGCAAATCTTAGTTCTTTCATCCTTCTTCTTTTTAGAGTTTAGAAATTTCTCAGTTATTTAAATGCCTTCTTTATTAACTGGTGAAAGTGATTATTCAGCCAGATGGCTTATTTAAGGAAAGCAGTTACTTTTATATCCTTTGGGAAACAGCCATCTGTTCTGATTGGGGTCTGGGGTTTCCAGATGTTGCCATTTCCCCTTAACCTGTGGAGTCTTCCTTACCCATTGTTTCAAGGATGATATAATAATCCCTAGGGAATAACAGCAGATTTACATACTGGATTGAGACTAAAGTTTTTAATCATATCTCTCCTGTTCCTCACCCATACTCCGTTTTGGTTCAAAAATTAAAGCTCCCAGTATTGAAGTAGAATGGGGGAAAAACAATTAAAATAAAAAAAATATTTGGATAGATATTTCTCCAAAGAAGACGTGAAAATTGCCTATAGACATATGAAAAAAAATTTTTCAACATTACCAAAGAACTTCAGTATGCTAAATACACACTCACACACACACACACACACACACACACACACACACATATGTATATGTATATCTATATACACACACACATATATATGTATGTGTATATTTATGGGGGGAAGAGAGAAAGAGAGAGAGAAAGTGTTTCCCTACGTTGCTCAGGCTGGTATTAAATTCTGGAGCTCAAGCAATTCTTTTGTCTCAGCCTCCAAAAGTGTTGGAATTATAGATATTAACCACTGTGACCGGCCTCAATGAGATCTTGAAAGACATGTGGAGAAAGAGGGTCACTCAAAATCTGTATTCTCATGCTAAAATGATTTTATAAACTTCTAATTTGGAAATAGTATTAAACTAAGAAAAGTTGCAAAAACAGTACAGAGTTTTCTATATATCTCTCATCAGCTTCTGCCAGTAATTACATCTGACATAGCACACAGGTAATTAGCATTTATACAATACTCTTGTCTAAACCACAGATCATATTCAAATTTTACTAGACTTTCTGCCAATTCTGTCTTTCTGGTTTAAGATCCAATCTAGGACTCAATGTTGTATTTTTTTTTTTGCTTTTTGAAATGTTTCTTTAGTCTTTTTAGTCTCTTCCAAACTGCAACAGTTCCTTCCTTCCCTCCTTCCCTCCTTCCTTCCTTCCTTCCTTCCTTCCTTCCTTCCTTCCTTCCTTCCTTCCTTCCTTCCTTCCTTCCTTCCCTCCTTCCTTCCTTCCTTCCTCGCTCCCTCCCTCCCTCCTTCCTTCCTTTCTCTTTCTCTCTCTTTTTGTTTAGAGACAACATCTTGCCAGGCTGTAGTGCACTGGCATGAACTTGGCTCACTGCAACCTCTGCCTCCTGAACTCAATTGATCCTCCACCTCAGCTTGCCATGTAGCTGAGACTATAGGCACACACCACCATGCCCAGCTATTTTATTTTTCAATTGTTTGTAGATGCAGTGTTTCCCCATGTTGCCCAGGCTAGTCTTGAATTCCTGAACTCAAGTGACCCAACCACCTTAAGCTCCGAAAGTGCTGGGATTACATGAATAAGCCCCTGCACCCAGCCAGCAACAATTTCTTAGTCTGTTTTTACATATATATTTAATTTATTTAAGTTCAGGGTACATGTGCAGATTTGCTACATAGGTAAACTTCTGTCATGGGCATTTGCTGACAAATTATTTCATCACCCAGATATTAAGCCTAGTACCCATTAGTTATTTTTCCTTGATCCCCTCCCATCTCCCACCATCCAACGTCCCAGAGGCTCCAGTGTGTGTTGTTCTCCTTTATGTGTCCATGTGTTCTCATCCTTTGGCTTCCACTTGTAAGTGAAAACATTCAGTATTTGGTTTTCTGTTCCTGCATTACTTCACTAAGAATAATGGCCTCCAGCTCCAACCATGTGACAGCAAAGGACATGATCTCATTCTTTTTATGGCTGCATAGTATTCCATGGTATATACAACCACATTTTATTCCAGTCTATCACTGATGGGCATTTAAGCTGATTCTATGTCTTTGCTATTGTGAACAGTGCTGCAATGAACATATACATGCACGTGTCTTTATAATGGAATGACTTATATTCCTTTGGGTATATTTATATCCAGTCAATGGGACTGCTGGGTCGAATGGTATTTCTGTCTTCAGGTCTTTGAGGAATCATCACACTGTCTTCCCCAATGGCTGAACTAATTTACATTCCACCAACAATGTATAAGCATTCCTTTTTCTCCACAACCTAGCCAGCATCTATTATTTTTTGACTTTTTAATAATAGCCATTCTGACTGCAGTGAGATGTATCTGATTGTGGTTTTGATTTGCATTTGTCTAATGATCAAAGATATTGAAGGTTTTTCATAAGATTGTTCGCTGCATATATGTCTTCTTTTGAAAAGTGTCTTTTCAAGTCCTTTGCCCACTTTTTAATGGGGATTTATTGTATAAAATGTCCTTCAATATGAGTTTTACATTTCTTCATTATTGAACTGAGCTTATAAATATTTGGCATATATAATAAAAATGACAATAAGTCATTTTCAGAGTATTATATCAAAATGTCCATAACATCAATATGTCATATCAGTGGTGATGTTAAATTTGATCATCAATTAGAATGGTGTTTGCTAGGTTACTATCTTTGGGTAGATACTTTCAGATTATATTAATAACCTGTTCTCAATTTTTCTCCCACTACTTTTCACATGCATTAATGAATCTTGTCCTCAACAATTATTCTGTGGTGCTTGCCTGTTGGTTTTCTACTGAAATGCAATTTGAATCTGCAATGGGTAAAATGTGCCTACATTAAAATAGGTGCATTTTTTCTTTCCTCAGGTCCTCAGTGTCTATAGGGAATGTAAAGATATCTCTTTATTATTTTCTTAATCATCACTGGATTCCATAAAAATATGGTACTTACCTTCAGCCAATAAGAAACAGTGTCTCATTTTTCTTAGCCACTTAATTTAATTTGAAACTAGATTGAAAAATAGAGTTAAAAATAAGGCCTTGCACCATGAACTATGTGGATTTGCTTCATCCTTAAATACTGATGATGGAGGAAAACATTATTAGTCTCATTTTCAACAGGACAGATATCAGCAGCCAAAAAAAAAAAATTCACTGATATTAGGTATCTTTGTGTTTGGGCTTTTAATGAAACAAATTTCACTATACATAAGAAAAATTTCTTCCATAAAACAAAAGTTCTGTTTATTATTGTCTATACCTCCCTAAACTGATTTTTTTCAAAATAATTATACTAATACTAATACTGAGGTATTGTGTCCCCATAAAACCAACCTGAAGGAAATTTGGAGAATTAAGTGACTAAAAGTCTTCCCATCCTCCCACTCCATTAAGAAATGGAGGTTACAAGAAAAATTTAACTGAAGGAAATTTGGAGAATTAAGTGACTAAAAGTCTTCCCTTCCTCCCACTCCATTAAGAAATGGAGGTTACAAGAAGTAGATTATGGAGTACACTTGGTTACACCTTTAAGTATGTGTGTGTCATAGAGGAAGTCTTAACTTCCTTATATTTTATTTTCTCTAAAACTGAAGAGTTGAAGACAAGTGATCTCTAAGATGTCACATTTCAAGGAGCTTTCAAAATATAATTTACTTAAACAGTATTGTCAAAATGTAAATTATAAAGTTAAGCAAGCCCATTAATTTTCCTAACTATAGTTTAATGTATTTTATTTATTAATAATGCCACTTGCTATTGCACTTATCTTCTTGTCAGACATTATCTCTGACAAGTATTAAATAGGTTGAGGAAATGATTAAGCCTTATAATGTATATATGAGTAGGTTTGCTTCTACCATTTTCATATTACATGGCCATCTCTGTATTTTCAGAGATTTTGCAATACTGTCATTTAGAATATGTTTTGTTGAATTCAATAGAATTGAACGGAGTTAAATGTTAAGACCAGCCCTGGACAGAAATGAAAGATCCTGACATGGAAGCAGGGAAACTGAAGTCAAATTACTGCTCGATGACTTCAAAATATGTCAGAGCCAGTTTCTTCGGTTTCTTGACTTTAAAGAAAAGAAGTTTTAAAAAGCTTTCTTATAGATTTACTGTGCAGACTACTTGATGGCATACTGAACTTCCTCTCCTATGATGAAATATATTTTCATAATATGAAAAGGTACGACTAGTGAGCCAGAAAATTAAAGAATTTCCAGAATATGGGATACAAATGAGATTAGATCAAAACTGAAGCAAAAGCATCATCCCCCAACATATACAACAGAAGCTGGAGCAAACTTTACAAGAGGAAAAAGAACTTTCATGATTTCCCAACAACTAAGTAAAAAGGACTCAACTCTTAAAAGCTAGGCCTATTTTAATATTGCATAAATATTTTCTTTCTAAAAGCATTGACTCTACCCACAAAGTGTCTTGTTCAGGAATTCAGTCCTGAAAAAAGAGAGCACAGCTAGACCTTCCAAATAAACAAACAAACAAAAAGAGACAGATATTGTCATAAAAGAAATTTACTGAAGTACCACCCACCTTTTTATTTTTGTATTTCAGATAACTTTTATTCCATGGAGATGTTAAAAGGGATTCATTTCCAAATAGATTCGCAAAAGTTTAGGTTAAATTGGCATTTTTTTAAAAATTTATTATACTTTAAGCTCTGGGGTACATGTGCAGATCGTGCAGGTTTGTTACATAGGTATACACATGCCATGGTGGTGATTCACTGCATCCATTCCCTGTCATCTACGTTAGATATTTCTCCTAACGTTATCCCTCCCCAATCCCCCCATCCCCTGCTACCCCTCTCCTAGCTCCCCACACCCCAGGCCCCTTGTGTGATGTTTCCCTCCTTGTGTCCATGTGTTCTCATTTTTCAACAACCACTTATGAGTGAGAACAAGCCATGTTTGGTTTTCTGTTCTTGTGTCAGTTTGCTGAGAATGATCCATTTTCTTATTTTGGAAGCAGATTGTTGCCCAACTTGTCTGCAACATAACACACTTAAGCAGAACCTACTAGTTGGCATTTTCTGCAAACTCACACAAAACCCACTTTTTATTCTCATCCAGAAGGAAATATTAGGGAAACAGACCAACCACCTCAGAGAAAACAGAGCAGCTACCTCTACTGAGCAGCAACCTCTACTGAGCAGCATGACTATCTTTTTAAAACTGTGAACAAATAACTCTGATCACTTGACAGTTTAGGAAAGGAGATAAACTATTTAATAAAGAAAGAGCAAGATGTGCAAACAGCAAAACTGACTTACAGGCAGAAATCAAAACTTTGAAAAGTTTAGTCAGTAGTGTCAGGAAGATGTAAATACTTACTAAATATATAAAACAAGTAGTGAAGAAATACAGGAAATATTTGAGTTTAAATATCATTATAAAAATTAAAAATAACTAAAAATAGAATCAATGGAGCTACATACCTAATTAATAATCACAAATTTAAGTGAGAAAATAATCCCTAGAGTCCAATCCAAAACAAAAGAAGATAATGGAAAATATTAAAATATATGGAAAATTATTCTACCTAATAAGAGTTCTAGAAAGATAGAAGACAATTATCAACAATGTGATAGAAGTGCATTTTCCTGATCTGAAATATCTTAAAATTTTCTTTCAAAATTCTAAACAGAATACATTAAAAACAATATTCTACACAAGTTAGAACTCTACCAATAATAATACTTCAAGGAAGATGAAACTGCTTACCTACAAATAAATACAAATTATTACTATTAATTCCAGTCATCAATATCTGAAGATGGAAGATAATGTGAAATTTTCTTTAAAATTCTGAGAAAATTTTTTTCTTTTTTATCTAGTCAAACTAGCATATGAAAACTCTGTGTTTGTGTGTTCAGTAAAGTGAATCCCTACATATTCTCCATATTTGAAAAAAAAAACTGCACATCTTATGACTTGAGACTAGAAAAGAAAACAAACATAAAAGGTCAAAAGTTAAATATCACAGAAAAAAACCCTATGGTTGAGTATGGCCCAGTAGGCATCAAAAATTTATGAAAGTAATGAAATGACATTTCACTTCACCTTGAAGATTAGAAAATTCTCCTTCAAACAGCACATGTTTAGTATTATGGGATTTTCATTTACTATTCTATAGATATAAGCACACTGATTATTCTGCATTTTTATTTACATGTGCATTAAAATTGTCTTACAAATTCAGTATCTGCATGAAATATTTCCAACAACCTGGATTTATGTATAAATGTTATAAGTGCTCCAAAATTAACTGTTAATTTTGTCTGTTCAGGTATAGCAAAACAATTAATCTTGCAACAGTGAAATCCCACTCTCCACAGCACTTTCAGAAAAAGAATAAAAGGTGTGACATTTCTTTGTGGAGAACTGATCTGTCAGCATTTTTACAATATAAGTATTTCAGTCAAATCAGGTGAGATAAAAGAAGCAATTTCTTTTCAATTCAGTGAAAAGAAAAACACTCAGGAAGACAAAAAGCTTTATAATTACAGTCAATGAAGTACCTGTTACTATGAAAAGGACAAACTAGACCCATTCATGTTTCATATACAAAGAAAAATATCAAGTAATAAAGTGAATATAAATTATTTGTCCCTATAAAGAAGTAACCCCAATTACTTTGGTATAATTTTAGTTTTGTTATGAAATAGAACATTTGTAACATATATCTAATGTTTTCAATTAGGATTATCTACACATAAAATTAATTAGCATTTTCATAAATTTAGATTTTTTTCTGTTTAAAGTAGTCTAGAGAACCTGTCCAGAGAAGAGCCTGTATTGACTCCCATGAAATTGGCACATTTTCATTTGCCAATTTAAGCCTTTACTTCTTCTCATTGGTATCTCAAATACTCACAACAGGTAATAGTTTAAAGACGTTGTACTATATTTCTGTTACCACTGTAACAAATTTCTACAAAATTAGTGGTTTAGAGTGGGCGTGGTAGCTCACGCCTATAATCCCAGCACTTTGGGAGGCCGAGGCGGGTGGATCACGAGGTCAAGAGATCGAGACCATCCTGGTCAACAAGGTGAAACCCCGTCACTACTAAAAATACAAAAATTAGCTGGGCATGGTGGCGCGTGCCTGTAATCCCACCTACTCAGGAGGCTGAGGCAGGAGAATTGCTTGAACCCAGGAGGTGGAGGTTGCGGTGAGCCGAGATTGTGCCATTGCACTCCAGTCTCGGTAACAACAGCAAAACTCCGTCTCGAAAAAAAAAAAAAAAAGAGAAATTCGTGGTTTAAAACAATGCCCATTTATTGTCTTATAATTCTACAGGTCCCATTGGGCTAAAATTAATGTGCCAGCACAACTGTGTTTCTTTCTTGGAGGCTCTAATAAAGAATCTGTTTGCTGGCATTTCCAAGTTCTTAATGGCCAACCATAGACAGTCCTTGTTCCCTTCTTTTTATCTTAAATTCATCAACATTGCATTCATCTGACCATTTTTCTTTAGTCACATTTCCTGCTCTAACCATTGCTTAGAAAGGTTCTCTGCTTTTAAAGAGCCACGTGATTACATTGGATCCACCTTGATAATCCGGGACAATCTCTCCATCTGTACCATCCTTAACCTTAATCACATCTGCAAAGTCCCTTTTGTCATGTAAAGCAACATGCACAACGTTTCTGGGGATTAGGCTATTGACATCTTTGGGAACCAGTTTTCTTCCTATCATAGGTAATCTCTCAACAGACTTGCTCACTATTGAGGTGATTTCTCTTTTTTCTTCCTTGAGTTTTTGTTGCCCCGGATCTACATTTTTAATATCTTTTCAATGACCAATTGTGACCATTTGTTGAGCCATTTGACCACTGACCCTTGCTCACACCCTATAGATCTCCTGTAGCTTACAACAGGTATAGAATCATTACTGTAAATCCTTTTGAAGGTTGGGTTTCTTGGAAAACAGAATGTGAGATGAATAATAAATTTTCGAAAGATTGTTGGAGTATGTTTTTGAACTACATTGTCTTATAGTTCTATAGGTCTCATTGGGCTAAAATTAATATGCCAGTAATTACTATGGAAGACTACACTGCTATAACTCAACAAATATTAATATTATCATTATCATGGTTGTTCCACTGTAGCTCAGTGCTTGACTTTACAGTGGAAAAATCTACACTATTCTTTTTTTTTTTTTCTTGAAATGGAGTCTCACTTTGCTGACCTAGCAAGAGTGCTATGGCATGATCTCAGCTCACTGTAGTCTCTGCCTCCAGGGTTCAAGTGATTATCCTGCCTCAGCCTCCTAAGTAGCTGGGATTACAGGTGCCTGCAACCATGCCCAGCTAATTTTTGTATTTTTTGTAGAGACGAGGGTTTCACCATGTTGGCCAGGCTGGTCTCGAACTCTGGGTCTCAGTTGATCTGCCCTCCTCAGCCTCCCAAAGTGCCAGTATTACAGGCATGAGACAACATGCCTTGCCTATTTATCTCCATCAAGAAAAGTTAGGGGCCTAAAACACTGCCTGACTCCAGATGGTATCCCAGGTGACACCCCACCTCTGGCTTCTGCCCTTTGATAAAGATGGCAGCTGACACCCAGGAGGGCTTGCTCCAGCTCTCCAAGCTCAGCACTTCCCTCAGCAGCCTGCTTTGTCACTCCCCTCTCAGAGGCTCCTTGTAGTGTGAACAATCTTCTTATTACCAACCCAAGCATCTTTTCTGACAGTAAAAAAAACTGAATACAGGGTTTCCTAAATAAAACTCAGATTGGACATTGTCTGAAAAAAAAAAAAAAGAACGTTACTTCTATAGTAATCTTTTATCATTAAAGAAGAGGAGGAAAAGAAGCAGCAGAATTGGGCAGAGAACAAGACTAGCCTTAACAGAAGCCTCAGATGACTGTATGTTGCAGAAAAGTTTCTGAAGCCAAGATACCTCTTTCTATAATCTTGTGTAAGAGAACCAGGCCTTTATGCTATGAAAGCTATGAGTCACTGAAAGTAGACTGCCCAGTGGAAAGTAGGGCAATTTCTCCAATAAAGGGCAACTTCCAGAGGGGGCTGGCAGCAGAGAGCACTAGCACTCAGGCAGTAGCCCTCACAAGAGCTGGAGAAGTAAGATTTCCCTCTTCATTTGGGATCTGAAAAGTTCATCATACCATCCGCTGCTCAGCTCTGATCTTGTCTACATGTACTCTTGCAATATATGTGTTCTCTGATTCTCTGGTCATAATCTTTGCTTAAACCCCTCAGACTGCTGTGTCACCCCAATTGTTTTAAAAGCAAGCATTTGTTTATATACAACTTTTCCAGCTCCATTTTAACTCTTAACAAATACCTCCATATCAGTCCTATCTCATTTGAGCGTCAATAGACTGGAGCTAAAGAATGTCACTTCCCTTGGACAGAGACACCTGTTTATTACAATAACCCAACTCCTGGTTTATCCATAAAATGGAGCTGTAAGGGGGAAGCCAATTCTTTACAATATTAAGTTACATGCAGATGAGAACAAGAATTGCAAATCTCCTTCTTTCATTATCCTGTGCAGTATGACATGGGTGGATTAAAATTTAAGCTGCACCAACTTTTAGCTTTTGTGATGCATGGCAAAAGATGGTAATTACAGTAAACCCTGTTTTCTTTATTTGCAAAATTTACATAATATAACCCATTTTATGGGGTTGTTTATATGTGTTGAAAACCAGTGATATAAAATCTATAGCACTGTTGGCACATAATTTTTGTTCAGGATGCGTTGATTTTGGTCTCTTTCTCTAGGTTATGACAAGGTCTTTAAAAGTCATCTGTCTTTCCCATATCTCTATTTCCCCTATGGTCACTGTCCCCCCTACTTACTACCTCATATATCTATTATCATAAGAATAGAAATATAATATTTAGATGAATTTTAACTTGTAGAGTAAAATTGTTTTAAGGAACAATAAAGAAACTATTTCAGGAAAACTGACATATACGATAAATTTTTTCCACACTGTTAGACTTCAAATTTAGTATTATTTTCAGGAAGATAATTATATTTTGTCTGTAACTCAATTATAACCTAAATTTATTATTTTTTAAATTGAAAGACAAAATTGAATGTACTTATCATGATCAACATATTGTTTAGAAATATATATGCATTGTGGAATGACTAAATCTAGCGAATTAGCATGTGTATTACCTCACATAGTTATCACTTTTGTAGTGAGAACAATTTACATATACTCTGTTGGTGAATTTTTCAAGAATACGATATCACTATATTGTATAGATGTTCTTCCTTACAGAAATTTGGCATCCTTTGACCAATTATCTTCCCTGTGCTCCTCCTCCAAACATACCAGCACACAAAACCCACAATTCAACTCTACTTCTATGAGATCAACTTCTATAGATTTCACTTATCAGTGCAATCATGTAGTATTCAGCCTCCTCTATCTGGCTTATTTAACTTAACATTATGTCCTCCAAGTTTATCCATGTTGTTGTAAATGACTGGACTTTCTTTTTTTTTAATAGGCTGAATCGCATTTTATTGTGTATATGACCTATAATTTCTTTGTTCATTCAGCCATTTATGTACATGAGTTAATTCTATATCTTGCCTATTACAAATAAGACAGCAAAAACATGGGAGTCCAGATATCTCTAACACACTTAATTCATTTTCTTTGGAAATATACCCAGTTGTGGAATTGCTAAATCATATAGCGGTTCTATTTTTAGTTTTTTTGAGGAAAATTCATACTGACTTTCATAATGGTTGTACTAAGTTTCATTTTCACCAACACTGTGTTAAGAGTTCCCTTTTCTCTACATCCTTAACACTTACCTTTGTCTTTTTGTTAATAACCATTCTAACAGGTGTGAAATGATGGCTCCTAGTGGTTTTAATTTGCATTTCCTTGATATTTAGTGATGTTGAACATTTTTTTTCATATGCCTTTTGGCTATTATTATGTCTTCTTTTGAGAATATATATTCGAGTCCTTTGCCTATTTTTAATGTTTTATTTTATCATGCTTTGAGTTGTTTAATTTTCTTAAGTATTTTGGATATTTATCTCTTATCAGATGTGTAATTTAGAAACGTTTTCTCTCATTCCGTAGGTTAAGTCCTTAACACATTTAAAGTTGGTTTTGGTACATGGTGTCAAATAAAAGTCTAATTCTATTATTTGCATAGAAATGTCCAGTTTTCCCAACATCATTTATTAAAGAGATTTTCCCTCATTCATTATGTTCATGTAACCTCGCCTTTGTTGAAAAATCAATTTACAATTGACATGAAGTGCATGTTTTTCCCTTTTGTCTCTATTCTGTTCCATTGGCCTACGTGTCTGTTTTTATGCTGGTGCCATGCTATTTTGGTTACTACACTTTTGAAATATAAGTATCTTGAAGTCAGTAGTATGATGCCTCCAGGTGTTTTTTGTTTGTCTGTTTTTCGGCTAAAAATTGTTTTGAATATTTTGAGGGATCTTTTCTGTTGCAAGCCAATTTTAGGATAGTTTTTAAATTTCTGTGAAGAATGCCATTTTTATTTTGAAAGGGATGGCACTGATTCTATAAATCATTTTTGGTAATATGGACATTTTAGCAATATTTATTTTTCTAATCCATGAATATGAGCTTTTTTTCCGTATGTGGTCTTCTTTAATTTCTTTTTTCAGTGATGTATACTTTCCAGTGTAAAGCTCTTTCACCTCCTTGGTTAATTTATTCCTAAGTATTTTATTTTCTTTTAGGTATTTTAAGTGAAATTGTTCTCTTGATTTCTTTTTCAGGTAGTCGACTATTAGTGTATAGAAATGCTACTAATTTTTTTTTTTTTTTTTTTTTTTTTTTATACGGAGTTTTGCTCTTGTTACCCAGGCTGGAGTGCAATGGCCCGATCTCGGCTCACCGCAACCTCCGCCTCCTGGGTTCAGGCAATTCTCCTGCCTCAGCCTCCCGAGTAGCTGGGATTACAGGCACGCGCCACCGGGCCCAGCTAATTTTTTGTATCTTTAGTAGAGACGGGGTTTCACTATGTTGACCAGGATGGTC
>CM052648.1:73562797-73632531 GCA_028533165.1 Leontopithecus rosalia
TTCAATTTAGCTAGGCCCTCCAGTACGATGCCGACTGGAAGTGGTGAGATTGAGCAACCTTGTCTTGATCCAGGGCTCAGATGAAAAGTTTTCAACTTTTATTTTTTGAGTATGATGTTAGCTGTGGGATTGTTGTATGTAGCCTTTTTATGTTGAGCAACATTCCTTCTCTGTCTAATTTGTTGAGAGTTTTTTTTTTATCATAAAATGATGTTGGATTTTGACAAATGTTTTTGATGCACCTATTAAAATTATCATATGAATTTTGTCCTTCATTCTCTTAATATGATATATCATATTTATTGATTTACATATGTTGAGCCATCCTTGGATCCCTGGAAATAATCCCACTTGATCACGGTGAATTTTATTTTTAATGTGTTGTTTAATAGAGTTTGCTAGTATTTTATTGGAGATTTTTACATCTGTATTCAACAGGGATGTTGGCTACAGTTTGTTTTGTGTGTGTGTGTGTGTGTGTGTGTGTGTGTGTGTGTGTGTGTGTGTATGTGGTATGTCTTTTCTGGCTCTGAAAGTAAGGTCATACTGGCATTATAAAAGGAAGGTCTAGAAGCTGTCTGTGGCTACTAGCCTGAAGAAAGGAGCAGTGGGGTCTGTCTAGTGCTGAATTTTACTAATATAGGTTCAATATTGTATTGAAGTTAGAAGCACAGTGCTTTACTCACATTTTTATCTTTTCCCCAAGTGGATGTCTCTTTCCATGCTGTGCTGCATTGGATCGGCAGGGGTGTGATGCAAGTAATGCAAAAATGTTCTTACTACCCTCTTAAATGCATCTTTTCTTTTTAAATTGTTTTTGTTTTTAATTATTATAGATAAATAATAGTTGCACATATTTATGGATGACCTGTTTTGTATTGATATAGCATACAACGTGTCACATTCAAATCAGTTTAATTGGGGTACCCATCAGCTTAAGCATGTATCATTCATTTATTTATGTTAGGAACATAACAATTCTACTTTTAGTTATTTTGAAATGTATAATAAATTATTTTTAACTATAGTCACCCTATTGTTCTAATGAACACTAGATCTTTTTCCTTCTAACTGTATCTTTGTACCCATCAACTACTTCCACTTTACTCCCACTTCACACTATTCTTCCCAACCTCTAGTAACTATCACTCTATCTCCATGTAGTCAGTTCTTTTTCTTTTAGATCTCATATATTAGTGGGAACATGTGATATTTGTCTTCCTGTGCCTGGCTTATTTCACTTAACATAATTTCTTCCAATTTCATCCATGTGACTACCAATGACAGGACATTTTTCTTTTTTATAGCTGAATAATATTCCATTGGGTGCATATACCATGTGTTCTTTATCCATTCATCTTTTGATGAACACTAAGATTGATTCCATATCTACACTACTGTGAATAGTGCTTCAATAAGCATGGAAATTCAGGTATCTCACATATGCTAATTTCCTTTTTTTAAATTTTTTGGTATATACCCAGCAGAATCATATAGCAGTTCTATCTTAAGTTTCTTGAAGAATCACCATACATTTTTCCATAAAGGCTATACTAATTGTTACATTCCTACCAACAGTTTGTGAGAGTTTCCCTTTGTCCACATCCTTGTCAGAATATATTATGCTTGTCTTTTGGTTAAAAGCTATTTTAACTGGGGAGAGATGATATCTCATTGTAGTTTTAATTTGCATATCTCTGATGATCAATGATATTGAGCACTATTTCATGTAACCATTGGCCATTTGTATGTCTTCTTTTGAGAAATGGCTATTCAGATCCTTTTCCCATTATTTTTTATTGTAATTTAGGTTCTGGGATACATGTGCAGATCATGCAGGATTGTTGCACAGGTACATATACGGCAAGATGGTTTGCTGCCTCCATCCCCCTGTCACCTATATCTGGCATTTCTCCCCATGTTATCCCTCTCCAATCTCCCCAACCCCTGCTGTCACTCCCTAGCCCTCCCAACAGACCCCAGTGTGTGATACTCCCCTCTCTATATTCATGTGTTCTCATTGTTCAACACCTGCCTATAAGTGAGAATACGCGGTGTTTGATTTTCTGTTCTTGTGTCAGTTTGCTGAGAATGATGGTTTCCAGATTCATCCATGTCCCTACAAAGGACAATAACTCATCTTTTTATATGGCCATATAGAATTCCGTGGAGTATATGTGCCACATTTTTCTTGTCCAGTCTATTGTCGATGAGCATTTGGGTTGGTTCCAGGTCTTTGCTATTGTAAACAGTGCCACAATGAACATATGTGTGCATGTGTCTGTATAATAGAACAATTTATAATCATTTGGGTATATAGCCAGTAAAGGGCTTGCTGGGTCAAATGGAATTTCTAGTTTTAGATCCTTGAGGAAATGCCAAACTGTTTTCCACAATGGTTGAACTAATTACATTCCCACCAATGGTGTAAAAGTGTTCATTTTGTTTACTATTGTTTGAGCTTCTTGTATATACTGGTTATTAATTACTTGTCATATGGCTAATTTGCAAATACTTTCTCCCATTCTGTGGGTTGTCTTTTACCTTTAATTATTTTCTTAGCTGCACAGAAGCTTTTTAGTTTAATGTAATACCATTTGTCCATTTCTGCATTGGTTTCCTGTGCTTTTGAGGTATTACTCAAGAAATATTTGTCCACATCAATGCCCTGGAGTGTTTTTCAAATGGTTTATTCTAGTAGTTTAACAATTTCTTGTCTTAGAATTAAGTCTATAATCTTTTTTAAAATTTGATTTCTGTATATGGTGAAATATGGGGGAGGCAGTCTTGTTTCATTCTTATCCACACAAATTTCATTCTCCCAGCACAATTTATTACAGAAATTGACATTTTCACAGTGTATGTTCTCGGTACCATTGTCAAAAATGAATTCACTGTAAATATGTAGATTTATCATGGGGTTTCTAATCTATTTTATTGGTCTATGTGTCTCATTATAAGTTAGTACCATGCTGTTTTGGCTATTATGGCTCTTTAATATAAATTTGAGGTCAGATAACATGATTTCTCCAGGATTTTTTTCTTTTTGTTCAGGATGGCTTGAGGTATTCTGGATCTTTTTTGTTCCATTGTAATTTTCTTACTAATTTTTAAATTTCTGTGAAGAATATCATTTGTATTTTGATAGGAATGACATTAAATCTGTAAACTGATTTGGGTAGGATGGACTTTTAAAAAATATTAATTCTTCCAAATAATGAATGTGGAATATGTTTCAATTCTTTGTGTCCTCTTTATCTTACTACCTTTAACAGTTTTTATTGTCAAGATCTTTCACTTATTTGGTTAATTCCTAAGTGTTTTATTGTATTTCTTATTATTTTAAATTGATTACTTGCTTAGTTTTTTGTCAGGTTGTTTACTGTTTGCATCTGAAAATGCTACTAATATTTTTATGTTGATTTTGCATCTACCATATAAAAATTAAACAATATATTCCTGATGACCAATAGGTCAATGAAGAGGTTAAGGAGTAATTTAAAACATTTATTGAAACATATAAAAATGGAAAAACAACATACCAAATTGTATAGGATATAACAAAAACAGTACTAAGAGATAAGTTAACAGCAATAAATGCCTATATCAGAAAAGTAGAAAAATATCAAATAAATAACATTATGATGTATCTTTTGGCAGTAAAATAGCAAGAGCAAACCAAACCACAAACTAGAGAAAGAGAAATAATAAAGATTAGAGCAGAAATACATGCAATTGCAACCAAAAAAATACAAAGATCAATTAAATTAAAAGTTCAATTTTTGAAAAGACAAGCCAAATAAAAAAATCTTTAGCCAGACTAACAAGTAAAAAAGGAGAGAAGACCCAATTAAATAAAATCAGAGATGAAGAAGACATTATAACTGATACCAGAGCAATTCAAAGAAACATTAAATGCTATTATGAGCAACCATATGGCAATAAATTGAAAAACATAGAAGAAATGAATAAATTTCTAGACACATCCAACCTACCAAGATTGAACCATGAAGATATCCAAAACCTGAATAGACATAAAACAAGTAACAAGATAGAAGCAGTAATAAAAAGTCTCCAGTCAAAGAAAATTCAAGGACCTGATGGAACCACTACTGTAAGATAACTAATACCAATCATACTCAAACTATTCTAAAAAAATGAGGAGATGAGAATACTTCCAAATTCATTCTATGAGGCCAGTATCACTTTGATATTAAAACCAAAGACACAACAAAAAAGAAAACTACGGGTCAATATCTCTGATGAACATAGATGCAAATATCTTTAACAAAATAGTTGCAAACCAATTTCAACAAAACATTAAGATGATCATTCATAATAATCAAGTGGGAGGCATTCCAAGGATGCCAGGATGGCTCAACAAATGCAAATTAATATATATTATGCATCTATCAGCAGAATAAGATATGAACCTTATAACCACTTAAACAGATGCCAAGAAAGCAAAAAACCAACATATCTTAATGATAAAAACTCAAAAAACTGAGTATAGAAGGAAAATACCTGAACTTAATAAAAGTTACATATGAAAAACTCACAGCTTGTATCATACTAAATAGGGAAAAACTGCAAGATGTAGAATAAGACAAGAATGCCACTTTCACCATATTTATTCACCATCGTACTGAAAGTCCTAGCCAGAGTAATCAGACAAGAAAAAGAAATAAAGGGCATCCAAATTGGAAAACAAGAAGTCAAATTATCCTTGTTAACAGATTATCTGATTTTATATTTAGAAAAACCTAAAGACTCCACTAAAAAGTTATTAGAATTCATAAACAAATTCAGCGAAGATGCAAGGTAAAAAAAAATCACCCTATTTTCTTATTTGTGTGCTACAAATCACTTACCTGTTATCTCTTATGAAGGCATTTTCTTTTGTGAATAGTTACCAAATTGATAGTTCTATCAGGGGACAATCGCTGTATTTTGTCATGTTTAGAACTTAAATTTATGTCAAAAAACATGTAAGGATTTATAGTCCATCTATTTGCACAATAAAGAGGCATATAAGTATAAATTATTTTACATTATTTTAAATTTCAAAGTATATCATCCCAGAGCTACAAATATGATTGAATTTGCTTTGAAATAATTACATCTTAGAGTTTTTTATATAATATTTTTAGAAGTATTTCAAATGAAAGCCATAAAACTTTTTCCTAGAAAATGTGTATGTACAGAGTTTTGATGACCATTTCTAGGCCATATGAAACCTGTGAAGTAAAATCCCAGATTCACACAGTGACTTTATAAATAATTATTCAAACTTTATAAATATCTATTCATAGCACAAATATGTTTCAACAACTCTGTGTGCATGCACAGATATATATCCATACATACACATAAAAGAAACAGAATGTTCTTTAAAAAAGCCTTACACTCCACTATATGCCATGCATTATGGTATTTGATGTTTTGTTTTACTCTATTCAATTTAAAAATAAATTTGTTTCCTAGCCTTCTAGGAAATCAGTAACTTAAAGCAATGCCCATTACATCATAAGCTGTAAATGGGCCAATTCACAGTTTGAAACACACTGCTTAGGGTTCACAAGATTCCATATTCAAAAGCAATGCTTAGACTTCTGGATAAAAACACAGCTACAAGCCTCTGTGCCATAAGTAACTAGACATATCTTAGTTGTATTCATTTTATAATTTTTAGAAAACCCAAGGGAAGGGTGGAAATCATCAGTATTAAATGGAATTCAGTCAGTTTATCTATTAGTAGCCATGAAATCTGAGAAAACTCAGGATCATTTATGAAAGTGCTATCAAAAAAATCCAGTGCATACAATAGTCTTCAAATAGCACTTTGTCTAATTTCAGTACTTGAGCTATTCTATTATTTATTTTGATGTCTTAAATTGTGTTCTCAAACTTTAAAAGAAACAGAGATGAGTATATATTAAAATCCATTTACTTCTACCAATGGTACATATTTTGATTTGATGTGTTCCTGAACAGCAATTTTATTCATTTCTTCAAAACAGAAGTAATTAAAAGCATGTAAGAAACATCAGGGCCTGTTCTCATGCACTCACCTTGTTACCAGGTATCAGGACACATGTGTTTGATGGAACTGCTGCCTGCATTTCTAACTCATACTTCGAAGGGGCTCCACCTATGGATTATTAGAAAGTGTCACTGTATCACTTATAGTTTTAAAATCAAATAACAAGCCATAAGATTCAAGACTAGTCTAATATTGCATAGCTTTCATGTTTCTCTCTTTCTTCATGATTTAAGGTAATAGCAGCACATTATCTAACTAGTAACTGTGTCATTCCTGAATCCAAATCTCAACAGTTAATGACTGCATATAGGGGTGAGGTCCAAGCAGAGTCACTGTCTGAAGAAATTTACTTCTCTTCACACAGTATTCATTTGTGCTTTGCTCCCAGTAAAATATAAATGTTATTCAATAAACTCTATTTTCCTCATCTGTGAGGAAACGGTAATATGTCAATGCTTGCTACATCTTTTAGAAGTGTACAGATTTATAAAAAGACAGCAAGAAGAGAATTATTTTATATTAACATACTATAGTACTTTATTACAGTATAAAGAAAAATTGAGTTTACAAATCTTCAAATCAACATTGACTTCTTCGTTCTAGATATCAGCTTTATACATAGCTTTTCCATAAACTTGTTTGAATGTTAAGTCACTCCACATCATCCTTTAGTTGGCAATTAAATAATCAAATACACCATAAAGAGAGAATGTCAGTTCAACCAGTAAGTGCATTTGCATTCAAGAAGATGACAATTTAGTTACAGGAGGATTGCTAACTAACATACAGAAGCATGCTGTTAAATAAGTAAATGTATGTTGTTTCAGTATATGACTGCCTAAGCAGACTCAGTAGAACTAAAATAGTTGGTTATTAGTTCATAAAGAATGTGAATATAAGTTGGGTTCTGAAAAAGGGTTAGGAACAGAAGAGGAATCTGTATATTCATGATCCTGTCCTGTACCACATTAAGGTAGACAAGCTAAATAAATAATTGCATTCAGTGTAAATCCATGTGTTGTGTATGTTGAATGTCAACACTACTTTTTAACTACAGAACAGCACAAAAACTGTTGCACTAATAGAAGTGTGAAAAAGACTGTTCATGATTTTGATTTGCTAAGGTAAAAGTTTAGAAATACTGCAGCCAAACACAAGCTGATTTGTATTGTTTTCAAATTTCTCAAAGAAATCTGCCTCCAAAGGTTGAACCCTCTCCATTTTAAGCCCATAATGGAGGCAAGGGGTTAGAACAAGTTCTAAGTATAGGATTTTGATTTTGTAAAATTTTGAATATAAATAATGCCATATCACAATTATACACATTTATTTTTACTTGGTAAACTCAAATTTTGCTTTCTGCATTACAGAACTATAAATTACAGTGTTTGAGGTTTTTAAATTATTCAGATAATTTTTCTGATGGAAACAAAATCTAAGGCTAATTGGATTAGTGATTATAGTATTAGGGAAATATTTGTTCTCCTTGTAGATGTCTGTCTGTATTACTATTTCTCTGTATTATTTTACAGAAAGTATGAAACAGATTATTATTATATCAGTCAAGATATCTTTGGATAATATTGCTACATAGAACAATTATAAGCAACTCATTAATTAATGTTTTTCATTTCTTGCATTGACTTAAGAATTATCCTATTTGAGAATTTTAATGATGTGCATTCATACACATACACACAATAATCAAGGATGAAATGGGTATTAATTTTCATATAATTTTGACATCTAGCATACTTACTTTACAGAATTTTAAAGAAAACAGAATAAAATAATTAGCTTAAGACTCAATTGCTTTTTATGACGTTATGGTACAAAATAAGTAGTAGTTGATGAGTTATTAAATGTATGGTTAAACACAATAATTTGATGATTTTTTTGTTAACATCAACTAAAATTTGTTTAGGTTCAACATGGATTTTTATGCCTTTTTTAAAAAAAGTTATAATTATCTTGTTCTAATCAACTCAAGTAATACATACAGTAAGAAAACCAAAATGTTTCCCCATTTCCCTATCTTTGAAAATAAAATTACTTTTAAATACTTAGGGTATATTCTTCACACTGTATTTAAAGCCTGGAGCAACAGGAATATATGAGTGTACATGTTTATGAATTTATACATGCACATAATAGATTTTGTGAATGAAAACTACTATAATACAGGTACTGATAAGACCTTTTTCTATGGCATAATGTATTATGAACTTTAAAAAATGTCACTATATTTCTAAATTTACTGGACTATATATAAAGGTATATATATGTGTGTGTGAGAGTGTGTGTATCTTTGACACATTTATTCATGGATACTTAAATATTTCTCACTGTTACATTAAAAACATTACAGTAAGCATTCTTACACAAATACCTTTGTGCACCTGTGCCGCAATTGTGTTATTTGGACAAATATAAAATCTTTAACTTGGCCTATGTAAAAAATAAGATTTAATATATGCTGACTTTTATTTCTGTGAACTATGAACAAGGTATTATAAATCTTTTCAAAAAATACTTCTGCACATGCTATTCCACCTTTCCTCCTATACAGGCTGTACCTACTCAGTGTGCAGATCCTAGCTCTACTATCACTTCCTGATATTGCTGCTTAGATTAGTTACTCAATTGTATTTTCTCATAGAACTGTGTATCTTCCATCCTCCTAGCCTTTGTCGGAGAAGTACACACACACACACACACACACACAAACACCCCTCAGCATGTACATATGTATGTATGATCTTTTAAAGTTTACTTTTATCTTCTTCACAAAAATATAACCTCAGTGTAAGCCACACTTTCAATTTTTGCTTGTGATTTTATGTCTGACATATAAATCAATGCCTAACACAGAGTAGGAGATTAATAAGTATACTTTCAATGTCTGAATTAATGAATATGAGTAAAAACTTCACAAAATTTTAATTTTTTTCTTAGAATTTATGGATTAATTGGGGAATAATTCATATGTTACAATATGAATGCAAGCTCTTTTGTATTCTTTCTAACAGTTTTAGAGATTTGATTTATCAAAATTCTACAGGCTATATTAGTTTTCTATTGCTGTTGTGATAAATTACCACAAGTTTGGCACCTTAAAACATTACAAACTTGTGATTTTTCAGTTCTAGAAGACTGAATTCTGGGAGACTGAGGGAGTTAAAATCAAGATTGAGCATGGCTGTGTTTTCTCTGAAAATTCCAGGCTGGGAATTCATTTTCTTATGTGGTCCACCTCCTAGGGGCCATTTGCAGTCCTTGGCTTGTGGACCCTTCCTCAGTCTTCAAGATCCATCACTCTAAACTGTTTCCATTGTCTCATCTCCTTTTCTGACTTTGACCCTCTTGCTTCCCTTTTATAAGAATCCTCATGATGTGACCACATTGGATCTACCTAAGTAATCTATAATAACAGATCCATCTCAGGATTATTAACTTAATCACACATGTAAATTTATTTTTGCCAAATAAGGTAGCAAATTCAGAGATTACAGAGGTTTGGGTGTAAGTATCTTTACAGGGCCATTATTTTCTCTATCACAAAGACTTTACCCATTTTTTCCTCTGTGTGTGTGTGTATTATTGTACTGTTTCTAATTTGTGTGAATAAAATATTTGATTCTATATATACTCATTAATTATTGTTGGTATTTAAGATAGATATTATTTAGGACAGGCCATTTTACTGAATCATTTTAGTACTTGCAAGTTGTTCTCTTTATCAGTTTAAGTTGATTTTCTTGAAATATTTAAGTAAACATGTATTCCAAATACAAATTTTCTTTTCATCCACAGAATTTCTGCTATTAATTGAACCAATTTTTTGAAATAATATTTAAACACTTACCAAATCTTCAGTTATTCTTTTATTAAAGTATCCTGTTACTGTATTATGGATGTAAAATCTTGAATTTCTGACAATACAAATTAAACACATATTTTTAAATTTTATATTTCCCTATTTTCTTGAAAGTGATTTTTTAATTAGGCTTGTTATCTTTGTTTTCCCCTCTTCGTCTGCCTCATATATCTGATAGTAATTCAATGTCCATTCATATAAATTATAGGATGATCAGTAATAATAAGCTGTAATAAATTATCAGTATAGCAAATGAATGAGTTTCCTTGTAGAAATCATTGTTTTGTGCTAATAGGAAATCCCTGGTTTGGAAAGTGGGTAGGATCTGCCTCAGCTATGATAAAGCTGTGATAAAGTTACCAAAATATCACCTTGCTTTTCTTTCTAGCTCTAACATGCTTCATGAATGGCATACAAAAATCATTCATTTATTATTAGAAAGCTGTTCATATGAGTTTTACATAACCTAGGAACAAAGGAAAAATAGAGCTGTTGTTATATGCAGAGCAGAGGACTGTTTAAGTTACCCATCAGGACACTATAAAGCACACTCTGGAAATTTCCTGGGTTATCTTATTAAATCAACATACGTTTCTTCAGTAGCCTGTATAATAGGTCTGGTTGTTGATTTGCATGGCTGAATTTAGTTTTGTTGTTGATTTGAACAATATAGCTCTTAATTTGTATAAACTCTCCAATGTAACTGTTGAATTTTCTTATTATATGATATGCTTTATATTTGTTTTTTCTTTTTTTTAAGTGATATTTCAAAAAAATATGTTGAATCCCATGCTTTCAATCACACATATGGTGAGTGTTAGTAGTTTCAATGCATGTACATGCAGATTTATAGCCATGGGTCTGAGTTGGCCCAGAGGAGGAAACAAAAAAGATAACAGATAATCAACCAGGGAGACTAAATGCTACCCACCAAAGTGAGAAACATGATATAAATATAGCAAACAGAAGGAGTACTAAAGCCAGCCTGAATATTTGGAACAGGTCATAGAAGAATAATGCTTAAATGAGAAAAATGTATAGATTTCAACAGGCAAAGAGGGCTGGGAGAGAGAGGATCTAAAGACAAAAGCTTCAGAAATAATATTTTCTACGGAAAAATGTTATGATAAAAATTCCCTGAAACTACTTTTGTTCACATTTAGTTGCACAGTTAGAATAAAATATTCACTGGCCAAGTGAAGAGAGGTTATCAATTTGGCTTCTTGCTACTCTTACTTTCTTCTTCAGTATTCTTCTTAATACCAAAGTATTATCTTTTAAAAAGGTATATTAGTGTCCGAGTGATGCCATAAAGCACTTAAAACATTTTAATATCAGGTCCAAATGAGCACAGCTACTACGGTCTTTTGAAAGTCATTTAGCCATATGATAATGAAAAATATCAGCTGATTAATTTTTGTGGTTATGCCTCTCACTTTATAACACTCCAGATGTTCCCTTCTCCTCAATTTAAATGCTACACACACTGCAAAGCATAAACATATTTGTTTTCCAATGTGCAATTAAAACGCCTGAACTCTAGAGACCATAAGCAATATTATTTGACCTTGTTTGGGCTGTAGCTACAATATTCACCAACCAAATTACGATAAAACAAATAAGAGGTTAATGAAATTTCTTTGCTTCTTTCAAATTAACAATAAAGTATAATGTTAATCAAATGTTTCATTCTACTTTTGCTTTCTCCTTCCTTCTTCCACTTTGCCCTACAATATATATTGTTCTTAAGACTCAATTTTTTCCATGTAGTTTTCATTATATCTCTATCATATATATATGTGGGTATTTTCATATAATACAATTATTTTCTCTAGTTTTACATTAATGTGTATTTTTTACTAATAATATTACAAGGACTTTGCATGCAAGGGTTCAGTTTTGAATAATAATTTCACATATTCTAAATAGTTTTACTGAGAATAGTAAATTGTACATTTAAAATGTACAATTGTATGGGTTTTGACATATGTATATGTTCAAGAAACCACTGCCACATTATGATAAACATATTTAGCATTCCCAAAAGTTTCTACATGTTTCTTTGTAATACCACCTTCCCACCCCTCTAACTCCCTTTCTCCATCCCCAGACAAAGCATAGATAAGCTTTCTGAAATAGCATTCAATTTTATAGATACACTGCAGGTTGCTTATACATTCATCCACTGATTAACATTTGGGTTGCCAATCCAACGATTATAAATAAAGTTGTTATGATCATTTATGTACAAGTCCTATTAAGGACATATGCTTCCACTTATCTTGGGTAAATACCTACTAGCAGAATGGCTAGATTATAACTATATGCTTAATTTATTAAGAAACTGTACCACTTTTCCTGATGTAGTCATACCATTTTTGTCCCTACTATCAATATATAGAAATTCCAGTTCCTTCCTGTCCCTGACAATATTTAGAATCATTAGTCTCCTTAATTTTTGTCAGTCTCATACATGTGTAGTGGTATTCCATGGTTTCCATTTTTATTCTCCTAAAGATTATTGATGTTCAGCATCTTTTTTGTATGCTTATTAATTGCATATCTTCTTTAGTAAATAATTTGTTTAAACATTTTGCCCATTTGTTTTATATTAGGTTTTTTTAAGAGATATAAGTGTTTCATCAGAAATATGATTTGGAAATATATTCTCCCAGTCTATAACTTGTATATTGAATATTTTTACAGTATCCTTCCAAGAAAAAACATTTAAATTTTTTTTTTGAGACTGAATCTTGTTCTATCACCCAGGCTGAAGTGCAATGGCAGGATCTCGGCTCCTTGCAACATCTGCCTCCTGTGTTCAAGCAATTCTCCTGCCTCAGCCTCCCAAGTAGCTGGGACTACAGGTAGTCGCCACCACGCCCAGCTAATTTTTGTATTTTTAGTGGAGATGGGGGTTTCACCATATTGGCCAGGCTGGTCTTGAAATCCTGACCTCGTGATCCACCCACCTAAGCTTCCCAAAGTGCTGGGATTACATGCATAAGCCACCATGCCCAGCGTATTTTTAATTTTAATAAAGCCCAATTTATCAATTTCTTCTTTCATGGACATTGCTTATTGTGTTACATCTTAAAATACATTTGTATAACCCAAGGTCACCAAGGTTTTCTTCAGGTCTTATTCTGGAATTTTTATATAGATTTTACATTTTCATCCATGATTCACGTTGAGTTAATTTTTGTACATAGTGTGAAATATGGACTTAAATTTATTCACATATTTTGCATGCAGATATCAATTGCTCTAGCTACTGAAATGCCTTTACACATTTTTGTCAAAAATCAATTGACCATGATTGATTCCACACATTTCAGTGCGAGAATGTTCTTGGAGTCTGTTCTATTTTCTTTCACTGATCTATTTGTTGGTCCTTATGCCAATTCCACACTGCCTTGATGACTGTAGCATTGCAATAAGGTTAAAGTCATATAATGTTAGTCCTCCTGTTGATTTTTTACAAAATTGGCTGTTTCAGATCCTTTGTATTTCTATATGAATTTAAGTGTAAATGTATAACTAATTTTTAAAGTAAATTAATCAATAAGATAACTGTGCATAATATGCATCTAATACTGCAGGTACACACTAAGTAAAAACTAGATTGTAAACACTAGGAAGCATAATTTCAAATAATTGCCCCCTAAAAGCATAAAGTATTTGAAATTCCTTCAGTTAGTAAATTAACATAATAAATACATTAAGTTGGTTTCTTGTTTCTAAAATGTATGTATATTTTTTTAAAATGAAGATTTTGTCTACTACAGAGTTATATCTCAGAGCTGAAAAGAGTGATCAAGTTAAACTTCCTCCTAATACTCAGGGAAGTCAAGATATTTGCATAGAATTAAAACACTACTATCTTTGGTAGGCAAAGTTGGAAGCTATATGGGATGAAACCAATTCAATAATATTTTGCATTATATTCATGTGGCTCACCATACTGCACTCAGTAAAATAGACTCTCTTCCTGAATAAAGAAATGCACCATATATTTCTGGTAGTACATTTTGCTTTATACAATAAAATATACCTATATTTGCAGTAGTAACCTAAAATGGAAAGATACTGTGTTTTGATCTTCTGCCATAATGTGGATATCTCTTCATCTCCCATATCATACCTTTATGAAGTTTATTTTACCTTAAAATTTGGAAGGATTTTTTAAGTGACTTTTGTTGGGCTCTATCTTACTCTGTGAATTTGGTAAAATCATTTTAGATAGGGTGTTCATTTCCATATCTGAAAATGCCAGCTTTAAATATTAAGGTACTTATTAACACCACAAATATTAAGGTCTATAGGGGCTATTGGATATTTGAAATCAGTGGATGAGAAAGATCAGTAGGTATGCTGAGACTAGAAGTATTGCAGTTATTCATAAGTGCCTGAGAAAAAGGAAGAAAGGACTTCGTCAAGAGATTAAAATGCTCTTACTTCCTATGTCAAGCTCTACATGCAAGAAAATATTGTGATGGAGTCCTCTGCAGTAGGAACAACATTTCCAAACTTGAATGAACCCAATCTATCTATCAGAGAAAAGACTAATTAAAATACACTTTGCTATGGAGATTAAGATACTACGCTCATGAGCCAATGGCTTGTTAACTCTAGAATCCATCTTCAATTCGTTTGTACTTTATTAACTTCATAAAAGTCCATTGCTTTATTTATGAAATGATTGACAGATTCTATGAGAAAAAAAATGTCATAAAAGTAAGCAACTACTTTAATACTATCTCTCTATGCTACTAGCATCGGTAAGACAAAAGTAATGTTCATGTCAGCCACCAAACAGTCTTACTCATTAACCCAATAGTGACAGATACTGTCCAACATCCAGAGCCACTCTTCTGTAGCTATGCCGTTTTCTGCTAATCCCCTCCAAACAACCTTTAGATCATCCTGTTACAGTGCTTCCCAGATTATTCTCCAGTGTATGATTTCTAGGGTTCACTTGTCACATTACTGAGAAGTTTGGTAGTGAGAAATATATTTTTCAGAAGAGCAAGCACAGTTAAAATAAGAAGGTAGCAGAACAACAACACTTCTATCTCTAGAAGTTTGCATTTTTGTTAACTGAGGAAAATATTGTTCTGCTAAAATTGTACTATTATATAAATCTTGCTATGTGGTCATTGATGTGATGTAACAGAAGACTAATAAAAATTGCATAATAATAACATGGTAATATAGGTGGAGGATTGGCTTATATAAAATACTTGAAATCAAAAATGTTTTGGGTTTGAGATTTTTCCAGATTTTTATTTTTGCATATATCAAATGAGATATCTTAGCAATGAGACCCAAGTCTAAATGTGAAATTCATTTATGTTTTATATATACACCTTATTATACACATAGGATGAAGGCAGGTTTTATTTTTACAACATTTTAAACAATATTGTGCATAAAAGAAGTTTGTGTAAGTACTTATGTAAGGAAGTTTTCACTTGTACCATCATGTTGGCACTCAAAAAGTTTGGCAAATTGGACCTCAGATTGTGAATTTTGGGATTAAAGTGCTCAATTTGTAAAATATATTATTAATTGCATAGTATATAATATATAATAAACAATTTTAATAGCTAAACCACAATGGGTTTTTACTGTGTAAACTGATAAATCAAATGGAAAAAAAATTATATTTGCATTGTTTTAAATACAACTGCTCTTTTTTTAAAAAAAAAATCTTTGTTATTCAGCCATTAAGGAAAGTTTTCAATTCCTCTGAGAGTAGCAAGGGCAGTATCAAGGCTCTCTTTGCAACCTGAAAGTTCTTTTCATATTGAGAATTGAAATGAATTAACAATATTGCAGCAATTTTTAAAATTTACCAATTCACCTTTCCACTATTGGAATTTTGTTACTAATGTCAAGGAGAATTTTTAAAGACACCAGTAAACAATTCTAAATGACATGTCAATCCAGAGACCTGAGAATCATGAATTAGTAGTTAAGCATATTAATACATTAATAGTGTCTAGAATAAAGCCTGTAGTTAAAAGAAAATAAAGTTAATATTATATTTTCTGGTGATTATTTTTCTAAACATTGTATTTCAAATAGAACATTTCTGAAATTTTCAAATTCCCACATGTACTTTAACATGATTGTTTCTAATTGTCTTTATATGAACAAAGATCTATTTGAAGAATATAATTAATAATTTTGATAAGAGAATATATCGTCACTTTATTCTTAAATTTAAATTTCAGTAAGTATGTATTAAGTCGTTATAGTGTTGCTTTAACTGGGTATGGCTTTATTAGCTTTTAAAATTTTCTTTTCAAGGCTGAGAAAATAATCTTTTTAAAACTATAGGGAAGAAAGTAGGTAGGCAGAAGTAATTATAGAACTGGAACTTCTCCAGAACACTGGGGCTAACATCCTGATTATTACAGCAACATCTTTTACGGCTACAAGTGATTTTAGACGAGCCTAACATCATCAGTTCCTGCTACCCAAAAGGCCACTTCTAATTCCTGCTGGAGCAATGGCCATCTGGTAAAATAGGTGATAAATTTTCCTTTCAGTACGCATTAACTTCCAAAATCCATGTGAAGCTATACCTCTCATTGCCTACGCAGTCTAAAATGGTTGTCAACATAAAGCATTCTATCGCATTGTCTGAGGACTGCCTAAGATAACTATCACAGACAGGTGTGGTTAGGAGGCCCTAGGAGAGTCAGATTTTCTAAGATAACCCTTCCAGTGCAGTAAGGAGAAATAGAAAGAAGGTATTACCATTAAAATAAGGTAGTGAATTCTATGGTTCAATGAGGTTTTAACCCTGGGTAAGAAAATTTCAGTTGTCTAGCTTTCATTTATTAAGTTGTACATTCACCATATCTAAGATACTATAGCACAAAAGTTAAAAACATGTACAAACCAGGAAGACAATGGTATGGAAAGAAAATTTTTTTGTACTTCATCTTCAAAAAGCTGTCATTGAATCAAGGGGCAAACATTTACCTGTAGAACCCCTCCTTGGCATATTGTAAAAAATATGTAAATAGATATTTGTTAGTGAATGAATCCTATGAATCGTGACATGGGAATCAAAGTTTTCAGAATAGTGTAGTAGTTTAGATGCAAGAGACAAAATGAATAACTTAAAGAGCACTGATGTTGCTAAAATATGATTAAGTTTCATAAAGGAAGCTAGGTAGAAATATCAGAATATCTTATAGGTTATTTTTCTAATTGGTAAACATTCAGGTCTGAATGATCTGAACTACTGCATGTAACTATTAGATTAACTGGGTAAAAGTGACTCATCACCTTCACACTGAAAAAAATGAATGAATAAGTGAATACAATATGTATTTATAAAATTAGAAAGGAATAATATTCCCAAGTTATCTACTGCTCTGAAACTCCTGCCTGGAAGATGCCAGGATGAACAGAATTTCCAAAAGTCACCTATGCCAAAAAAACAAAAAAGGAAAAACACTGCTACCAATTATTTCCAAAAGTCACTTAAACCAAAATAACAAAAAAGGAAAAACACTCTTACCAATTAACACTTAACGTACTAAATTGTTTTTATCTGTTAGTTCTGAATACATGAAATGATTTCTGTCCTTGAACAAGTCACTGTTCCCTAAGTGGCCATCAGGTACTTAGCTTTGTTTTCAGGAGTAACATGGAGTAGTTACTATAAAATTAGAACAAGTATTTGCATCCAAGTCTCAAAGCAAATATTCAGTTGTAAATGATTATAGAAATTAATCAGGAAAGGCTGATTGGCTACATTTTAAAAATATCAAATTTCTTTTTTTTTTTTTAATTTTTATTGCATTTTAGGTTTTGGGGTACATGTGCAGAACATGCAAGATAGTTGCATAGGTACACACGTGGCAGTGTGTTTTGCTGCCTTCTGCCCCCTCAAAGCATACATATTTATTTCAAGTAACCAGAAAGCTGTCAATGCCATTCAGCATACAAAGATTTTGACATCAAACACAGCTCTGTTGGTATTACCAGGCTTATCACTTATTAAAAGACTAAGTTTTTAGGCTATAAATTTTCTTATTCTTGCCATATATATATTTTGTTGTATTACATTGTATAACTCAGTTATTGCCGCAAAGATGGCTCCAAGTTAATTATGAGGAATTTGCCCCATGATCTGAACACCTCCCATTAGGCCCACTGGGGGTCAAATTTCAGCATGTAATTTGGATGGGTCAAATATTGAAACTATTTGCTATTTTGAGATTAAAGACCAGACTTTTTAGTTTTACTATTTATTTATGTGCCTAGCACAGTGTCTGGTATGTAGAAAGTACATAAAAAATCCATGGTAAATTGAATTACATTGGAAGATAAATCTCTGGGTTCCTTTTTCACGTCAAAGTCATTGAATTCAGATCTATTTGACTTATGGTTGTAGAATTTGGGTACTTATCATCTGTTCAAACTATTAAATTACCCTCAAGAAAGCAATCCTGTGACTATCATCTGCTACTTAATTAGTAAAGGTCAGCCTCATGGCTTTGGTATTAAAGAAGCCTCTGCAGTCTTTACTGCTTGAAAAGCACTGGCACCAAAACATATTTCTCAACTTTACATGTTTGGAATAAAAACGCAAATAAAAAAATATTGTAATAACAACTGTGCTTCAGAGTTTTGAGCTTGAGTAGAATCGTAGAGAAACATCAGAAAGATACTGGAGGTCATGGCCTTAGGTGCAATTCAGGTACAAAAATCTTCACCATTTTGTTAAAAAAAATTTATGATTATCAGCATAGCATTTCAGAACCTTTTGCAGAACATATATCAGTGTAAAGGGAAAGAGAAAAGAGAGACATATGCCGACTTAATGATGAGTAAGTACCCTATACTCTGAATAGTGTATCTTAGAGAGATATTTCATGCAGGTACAAACAAAAATTAAATGAAACTTCAATTTTCAAGCATACCAATTTGAGTACTAAGTAATCAGGATGTCAGGTACTAATA
This sequence comes from Leontopithecus rosalia, assembly GCA_028533165.1. NCBI lineage: Eukaryota > Metazoa > Chordata > Mammalia > Primates > Cebidae > Leontopithecus > Leontopithecus rosalia. The sequence goes on from CM052648.1 coordinate 73,581,706, forward strand.
GAAATATTGTTTTGAAATAGTATGATTTAAATAGAACACCTGTAGTATTTTCTGCAAATGGAATTGAATTACACAAAGAATATTCATTGTCTTCTGATAAAATTACTTATTCAGAACAATGCTTTTAACAATCAAGTCTGTAGTTGTAGAAATGAAAATAAAAATTACATGTGTGTTCATGTATTTAAAAAACTATATAACTCAAAAATAGATTTTTACAATACTAAGAAACAGGAATGAAGCTCAGATTATTCTACATTTTTTATGATTCCTAAATAAAGTGAACCTTAGCTATTTTGCTTCTATTACTTTTCTTTTTAGTTTTTTATTGTGGGATAATTATGGATTCATGCATAGTTGTAAGAAATAATGTGGAATGATTCCTTTACTATTCATCCAATTTACTAAAAATTAAAGCATCTTTCCTAACTATGCTACAAGTCACAGCAAGGACATTGGCATTCATGAAAATCATTTGACTTTATTCAGGCCAGCTAGTTTTACATGCACTAATTGTGTGTGTGTGTGTGTGTGTGTGCGCGCGCGCACACGCGTGTGTGTGTGCATGTATGTGGATGTTTTGTACTAAGTTATTTTATCAGGGTTACATTTATGTGACCACCATGTGAGTATGTTTCAAAATCATTTTGTCCCACCTGTTTTTCTCTTATAGCCACAGCTACCACCCTCCACCACCACCTCCAACTCCTGGCAACCATTAATCTATTTTCATCTCTATCTTGTTGTCATTTTAAGCATGCTGCATGAGTAGAGTAATAAAGAGTGTATTACTTTGAGACTGGCTTTTTATATTCAACATAGTTTTTGATCCTGGATCTATGTATGCTGTCGTGCATCTCAATAGCCTTTTTAATGCTAAATAGTATTTCATGACATGAAGATACCACAGTTTCTATTTTTTAACATTCACTTATTAAGGTTTCCAGTTTATAACTATTATAAATATATCTGTTATGAACACTTTTGTATAGGTTTTCTGTGACCATAAGATTCAATTTATCTGGAATAAATGCCTAACAGTGCAATTGCTAAATCATATGGGAAGAGATGTCAGACATATTTGTATGGGCTTTTTTCCACTTGTATATCCTCTCCAGTGAGAAGTATGTTAATTTATTATGCTCATTTTCTAATAGGATACTTTTGGTTTTGTTTTAACTAAGTTTGGAGGGTTGTTCATACATTCTAAATAAAAATTATTTTTAAAGTTTAGATTTGGGGGTATATGTGCACGTTTTTTACATAGATATATTGTATACAGGTGGGGACTGGGCTTTGAGTGTACCCATTACGCAAATTGTGAACAGGATACCCAATTGGTTATTTTCAACTCTCATGCCCCTCATGCCCTCCCCTCTTCTGGAATCACCTGTGTCTACTATTTTTGTCTTTATCTCCTTGTGTACTCATTTTTTAGATTCCATTTGTAAGTGAAAGCATGTGGCATTTGGTTTTCTTAGTTTACTTAAGAAAATGGCTCCAGTTCTATTCATGTTGCTGCAAAGGAAATGATTTCATTCTTTTTGATGACTGACTAGTATTAGTATCAAACTGCCACGGCAGTTTACTGAACCCATCAACCTGTCACCTACATTAGGTATTTCTCCTAATGTTATCCCTCCCCTATCCCCCTACTCCCTGACATGCCTCACTGTGTGATGTTCCCCTCCCTGTGTCTGTGTTCTCATTGTTCAGCTCCCACTTATGAGTGAGAATATGTGGTGTTTGGTTTTCTGTTCCTGAGTCAGTTTGCTGGAAATGATGGTTTGCAGCTTCATCCACATCCCTGCAAAGGACATGAACTCAGCCTTTATTAAGGCAATATAGTATTCCATGGTGTATATGTGCCACATTTTCTTTATCCAGACTACCATTGATGGACATTTGAGTTGGCTCTAAGTCTTTGCTTTTGTGAATGGTGCTACATGTGCATGTGTCTTTATAGAATGATTTATAATCCTTTGGGTATATACCCAGTAATAGGATTGCTGGGTAAAATAGTATTTATTTTAATAAACACTATTTATTTATTTATATATTATTTATTTATATATTTATTTATACATTATTTATTTATATATTATTTATAGTATTTATTTTAAATAATACTATATAAATACTAATAATATAATATTATAATGTAATACTATAATAATACTAATATAAATAATTACTATTTATATTACTAAAATATAAATAGTATTTATATTTCTAGATTCTGGAAGAATTGCCACACTGTCTTCCACAGTGGTTGAACTAATTTACACTCTCAACAATAATGTAAAAGTGTTACTATTTCTCTACATCTTTCTAGCATCTGTTGTTATTTCCTGACTTTTTAATCACTCCATTCTAACTGGCATGAGATGGTATCTCACTGTGGTTTTGGTTTGCATTTCTCTAATGACCAGTGATGATGATCATTTTTCATATGTTTGTTGACTACATAAAGGTCTTATTTTGAGAAGTGTCTGTTCATATCCTTTTCCTACTTTTTGAAGGGGTTGATGGTTTTTTTCTTGTAAATTTATTTAAGCTCCTTGTAGATTCTGGATATTAGCCATTTGTCAGATGGATAGATTACAAAAATTGTCTCCCATTCTGTAGATTGTCTGTTCACTCTGATGATAGTTTCTTTTGCTGTGCTTTTTAGTTTAATTAGATCTCATTTGTCAATTTTAGCCTTTGTTGCCACTGTTTTTGACATTTAATCATGAAGTCCTTGCCCTTGCCTTTGTCCTGAATGGTACTGCCCAAGTTTTCTTCTAGAAGGTTTATGGATTTAGGTCTTATGTTTAAGTCTTTAATCCATCTTGAGTTACTTTTCTGTATAAGGTGTAAGGAAAGGGTCCAGTTTCAGTTTTCTGCATATGGCTAGCCAGTTTTCCCAATATCATTTATTAAGTAGGGAATCCTTTCTCTCATTGCTTGTGTTTGTCAAGTTGATCAAAGATTTTATGATTGTAGATGTGTGGTGTTATTTCTGAAGTCTCTGTTCTGTTCCATTGGTGTGTGTGTGTGTGTGTGTGTGTGTGTGTGTGTGTGTGTGTGTGTTTTGGTACCAGTATCATGTTGTTTTGGTAACTGTGGCCTTGTAGTATAGTTTGAAGTCAGGTAGCATGATGCCTCCAGTTTTGTTTTGTTGTTGTTGCTGTTTTTTGCTCAGAATAATCTTGGCTACACAGGCTCTTTTTTGGTTCCATATGAAATTTAAAGCTGTTTTTTCTTTTTTTAATTCTGTGAAGAAAGTCAATGATAGCTTGAAGGGGATAGCATTGAATGTATAAATTACTTTGGGCAGTATGGCCATTTTCATGATATTGATACTTCCTATCCACGAGCATAGAATGTTTTTCCACTTGTTTGTGTCCTTTCTTATTTCCTTGAGCAGTGCTTTTTACTTCTTCTTGAAGAGGTCCTTTAAATCCCTGGTAAGTTGTATTCCTAGGTATTTTATTCCTTGTAGCTATTGTGAATGGGAGTTCACTCAGGATATGGCTGTTTATCTACTATTGGTATATGGAAATGCTTGTGATTTTTGCCCATTGATTTTGTATCCTGAGACTTTACTGATGTTGCTTATCAGCTTAAGAAGATTTGGGGCTGAGATAATGGGGTTTTCTAAATATACAATCATGTCATCTGCAAACAGAGACAATGCGACTTCTTCTCCTCCTATTTGAATACCCTTTATTGCTTTCTCTTGCAGTAATTCCAATACTATATTGAATAGGAGTGGTGAGAGAGAACATCCTTGTCTTGTGCTGGTTTTCAAAAGGAATGATTTCAGCTTTTGCTCATTCAGTGTCATATTGGCTGTGGAACTGTCATAAATAGCTCTTACTATTTTGAGTTACCTTCCATCCAAACTTAGTTTATTGATTATTTTTTAGCATGAACAGGTGTTGAATTTTATCAAAATCCTTTTCTGCATCTACTGAGAAAATCATGTGGTTTTTGTCATTGGTTTTGTTTATTTGATGGCTTATGTTTACTAATTTGTATATATTGATCCAGCCTTGTATCCCATGGCTAAAGCCAACTTGATCATGTTGGGTAAGCTTTTTGATGTGCTGTTGGATTCAGTTTCCTAGTATTTTATTGAGGAATTTTGTACTGACGTTCATCAGGGATATTGGCCTGAAATTTTCTTTTTCTGTTGTTGTGTCGCTGCCAGGTTTTGGCAGCAGGATGATGCTGGCTTCATAAGATGAGTTAGGGAGGAGTCCCTCTTTTTCTATTGTTTGGAATAATTTCAGAAGTAATGGTACCAGCTCCTCTTTGTACCTCTGGTAGAATTCAGCTGCTAATTCATCTGGTCCTGGGCATTTGTAGATACTCTTATGAACTTGAGTAAGATTTTATTCTTAATTTCTTAAGATTTTTATATTCAGAAGGTGCTAAATTTTATCAAATGATTTTTCTCTGTCACTTGGTTGTAATGACATAATTTTCTTATATAGCCTGTTGATATGGATTATATTTACTCATTTTTGAATGTGAAACTAGCTTTGCACACCTGGAAGAAACCCCACTTGTTCATGGTGTATTATTCTTTTTATACATTGTTACATTTTATTTGTTAATATTGTCTTAAAGATTTTTACATTTAAATTTCTGGGAGATACTGATTTATTTTTTCATATTCTGGACTGTCTTTCACTGGTTATACATTTAGGATAGTAGCAGACCCTCATCATGTAAGTTGGGGAGCATTTCTTAATATTCTTTTCTGAAAAGGATTTTCTAAAATTGGTTTTAACTTTTAATTAAATACCTGTGTGCATTCGTCAGTGAATACATATGGGGCTGGATATTTCTACTTACAAGGTTTTAAAGTTCAAATTCATTTTCTTTACACGTTACACAACTCTTCAGATCATTTCTTTAATTTTGATTACTTCTGGGGAATTTCTGATTCTCAAGTAACTGAAATGGATGTAGAATCTGTCATGAGAGCCCCTCTTCACTTCCTCAATTTATGTCTTTATTCTTATTAATTTGTCAGTGTTTCTAGAGATTTACCAATTTTATTTTGACTGAAGAATCAAACTTTTGATTAAATGACTTTATTTTTTTCCTTGTTTTGATCTTGTTGATGTCTGCGTCTCATAATTTTCTTCCTTACACTTCCATTTGGGCTTTTTTCCCTCTTCTTTTTAGTGTTTTAAGCTAAGAAATTAGGTTATTGTTTTGAGACCTTTTCTATTTTCTAATGTAAGTTTTTAGCAACATAAATTTCCCTCTTTATACATTTTATAGCTATATCTTACATACACGATATCTTGTATTTTCATTTAGTTTTATGAAGTTTTGCTATGGTTTTGCAACTTCCTCTTTGACCTGTGGATTATTTAGAAGTGTCTTATTTATTTTCCAAGTGTATGGAGTTTTTACATGTTGTCTTTTTGTTATTGTTCCCTAGTTTGATATCACTGTGGTTAGAAAACACAGTATACAATTGCAAATCATTGAAATTCGTTGAGTCTTCATTTATGATTTAGATGTCTTCCATTTTAGATATTTTCCATGAACACATTAATAGCATGTTCATTCAACTGCTGTTGTATATTCCTTAAGTGTTGATTAGATCTTATTGGTTGATGACATTTATTTGATCCTTGCTGATACTCTCTCTACACAGATTAACTATTGAGTAGGGTGTTGAAGTCTCCTCCAATTACTATTCTGGATTTTTCTATTTCTTCTTTCAGTTTTATTTGGTTTTGTTTCACATATTCTTTTAGGTCTATTATTCAGTGCATTCACTTGCAAGATTGCTTATACCTCTTTGGTGGATGGACCTATTTATCTTGGTAATTGTCTTTCCTGTGAAGTAAACTTCATCTCACACTAGCAGAGACACTCTTGCTTATTTCTGTTTGCATGGTAGATTTTTTCCAACATTTATTGTCATCCTATCTACACCATTATACCTGAAATTAGACTTTTTGTATACAGAAATACATAAAATTGGGTCATGTGCTTTTTTTCTAGCAGTTGATTTCTACCTTTTAATTGGTATGCTTAGGTAAATAAAATTTAATGTTATTATTGGTATCTTAAGACAATTCTTTTTTATTATATATACTTCAGGTGTATAACATATTTTTATGTACAATATATAGTGAAGTAATTTCTAAAATCAAGAAAATTATCCTATTTATTATCTTCCATAGTTACTTTGTTTTTCTTTGGGTGAGAACACCTAATACCTACTCACTTCACTAATTTTTAGTATAAGATACCCTCATGCTGTATATTAGCTCTATAGACTTATTTTTATCCGACGTAACTCCAAATTTGTACAATTTGGCCCACAAATTTTTGAGTGAACATATCTTTTCAATACTTCTGGGTGTATATGTGGGAGTGAAATTCCTGGGTCATCTGGTTTAAATATTGAGAAAATGACAAATTGTTTACTACAGTGTTGCAACATTTTATATTCCTACCAGCAATCTAAGAGGGTTCCAATTTCTCCACAACCTTGCTAATGATTGTTATTATCATTAATTTTCATACCCATCCTAGTGGATATAAAGTGGTATCTAATTATAAATCTCATTTGCATTTGCTTAATGACTAATAATGTTGAGCATCCTTTTCTGTGCTTTCTGAGAAGGATTGGTATTAATTCTTCTTTAAATGTTTGGTAGCATTAACCAGTGATTGCATCCAGCCCTGAGTTTCTCTTTGTTGGGAGGTTCTTTATTGCTGATTTAATATTCTATTACAGATATATTCATATTGTCTATTTCTGTTAAGTCAGTGTAGGTAATTTGTTTGTTTCTAAGAATTTGTCTATTTCATCTAAGTTGTCTAATTGTTAACAGCATTCTTCTATAATCAGTTTCCGTGAGGCCATGATAATGTCCACATTTTCATTTTTAAAGTTAACAATTTGATTCTTCTCTCTTTTCTTCATGGTCAGTCTAGTTGAAGACTTGTGAATTTTGTTGATTGTGTTAAACAAACCAACTTATAAAAAACTTTTAATTGACATGGAATAATTGTATATATTTATTCTGGAACATACGATGTTCTGAAATGTATATATATTGTGGAACGTTTTAATTGAGTTTACTAACATATGAATTGCCTCACATACTTACCATGTTTGTAATTGAGAATAAAATTACTTCTTTGTATTGTATTCAATTTTCTCTTTGTTTCCTAGTTTCTTAAAGTAAATGGTTAGATTATTCATTTGAAGTATGTCTTCTTGTTTAATGTGTGTTTTTACCACTATATATTTTCATTTCAGCACTGCTTTTTCTACATCCCATATATTTTTGTATATATTTTTTATTTTTTGCTTAATCTCAAATAATTTTATGTGGACTGAATGTTTGTTTCTCACCAAAATTTATGTTTTGGAACCCTATCCCCAGAGTGGTAGAATTGGAGATGGGGCCTTTCACAAGTGGTAGTTTATGACAGTAGAACCCTCTTTATAGGATTAGTGCCTAATATGGTTTGGCTCTGTGGCCTCACCCAACTTTCATCTCTAACTGTAACCCCATGTGTCAAGGGAGGTACCTGAGTGGAAGTGATTGGATCCTGGGGGGTGGTTTCTTCCATGCTGTTTTTGTGATAGTAAGTTCTCACAAGATCTGATGGTTTAAAAGGTTGCCACTTCCCCCTTCACTCTCTCACTCTCTCTTCTGTGGCCATGTAAGACACACATTGCTTTTTCTTCACCTTCCACCATGACTGAAAGTTTCCTGAGGCCTCCCCAGCCATGCAGAATTGTGAGTCAATAAAACTTTTTTTAAATAAATTACCCAGTCTCAGGCAGTTCTTTGTAACAGTGTGCAAATGGAATAAGACAGTTGCTTATAGAAAGGGATACAGAAAGCTTCTTTTCTATTTCTATCACTTTGTGCCATGTGAGAAAACCAGTAAGAGAGCTCTCACCAGAACCGACCATGTTGAAACCCTGATCTCAAATATCATACCCTCCAGAATTGTGGGAAATGAATATTATTCAAATACCAGTCTATGGTATTCTTCTTATATCAACCCAAACAGGCAGTAGTTTATAATTTTCTTTGTGATTTCTCTTTGGAAACATTAGTTATTTATGAAGTGCTGTTTAATTTTCACATAATTGTTTGTCCCCAAATGTTCTTCTATAATTTATTTCCAATTTCTTTCCATTGTGGTAAGAGAACATACTTTATATAATTTCAATGGTTTTAAATTTATTGTTGCTTGTTTTATGGGCTAGCACATGGTCTGTATTGCAGACTATGTATATTACTATTGTTGGTTGGAGTTTTCTATGGATCTCTGTTATTTTATCTTGGTTTTTACTATTCTCAGAGTCTTAATTTTTTTTGTTGATCTGCCTCTCTAGTTGTATTCATTATGTAAACTGGGGTATTAAAATGTCCATCTATTAATGTTAAAATATTTCTTCTTTCAATTATGTCAGTTTTTGCTTCATGTCTTTTGAGACCCTGTTCTTAACTGTATGTATATTGATAATTGTTATGGATTCTTGATGAATTGACTCTTCTATTTATAATGTCCTTTTGTGTGTCTAGGAAAATTTCTGTCTGAAATTTTATTTTTTTTCTGAGAAATATTATATTCATTCCAGGTCTCTTGTGGTTACGTCTCACCTAGAAAATCTTTTACCATTCTTTTATTTTCAATCTATTTGTGTCTTTAATTTTTGAATCTCTCATAGGCAGCACATAGTTGGATAATGTTCTTTTTATTTTTATTTTAATTTATTCTGTCAATCTCTGATTTTTAATGAGAGATTAGTCTATTTACACTTAACATAATTAGTTATAAAAAAGGACATATTTCTACTATTTTGCTATTTGTTTTTGCTATTTGAAGAACAAGAATAATTTCTTGTTCTTCAAATTTTTCATTGTTTTCCTCTCTTATACTAGATATATTTTAAATTTCTTTTCTTTGTTTTTATCATGATTTTATTTTCACAAACTTCCTCTTTATATATTGTGTGCCCATCAACATATAATTGCAATTATTGATATATTCAGTTATCTTTTAAATAAGAGAGGAAATAACATACAAAGGCGAACATACATGCAGCATTTATGTTTACTTAAGTAGTTACATTTACACATCATCTTTATTTATTTATGTGTATTGTGCATACTCTCATGTATCCTTTCATTTCAGCCTGAAGGACTTCACTTAGCACGTTTTTCTAGGAGATGTTTGTTAGCTCATACGGTTTCAGTGTTATTTATCTGGGATATATTAATTTCTCCTTTATTTAGGACAATTTTATTGAATATAGAATTGTAGGTTTATGGCTTTTGTTTTTTCTTTTGACATGTTAATTATGTCATCCCACTGCTTCTGAACACCATAGTTTCTGGTAAAAATCAGCTATTGAAGATCTCTTGTACTGAGTTACTTCTCTTTTACAGCTTTCAATATGCTGTCTTTGCTTTTGGTTTTTGACAGTATGACATGTCCTCCCATCCCTGGGGTTTGTTGTTACTGTTTCCTGCAGTCACTATTATTTGTTTGCTGGCTTTTCTGAACTAATTCAGGAAAATCTATGTTATTGTCGTGTGTGGCCACTGAAGCCAATGTTTAATTATCTAATGATCAGCCAATGAAAACAGGCAAATACTTTCTTAAATGCCTAGAACCAAAATTTCTCTCAATCTTTTTCTATAGGTTCTGTTTGTGTGTGTGTGGTGTGTGTGTGTGTGTGTGTGTGTGTGCGTGTGTCAAATTACACCCTCAATACTCCGGCAATTTACAACTGTGACTTAGCCTTCAGTTCCTGGTTGCACAAAGCCTCAAATTTCCACCAAAGATGGCATCTAGGGCTGTCTCAATTCTTTCCTGAGCATGCAGCAAGGACAGAACCTCAAGCTTTCTAATCGACATTGTTGGCTTCCAGAAATATGCCAGAACTTTAAGAGCTTGTATTTACCAAACCATATCACTCATAGAGTTTCCTCCTAATATTTTTGACTAATCTATTGTTTGTTCCAGTTGTTCTTCATTACCTCATGTAATAGCAATCGAAACATTTACACATAAGTATTTTTGACAAATTCCCTTAGGCAGCAGCTTTATTAGATGAGTTCTGAGTTATGTAAGGTAAATGCAAGCCTTTTGATTGGAGGTCTTCTAAATGTCACCAGATAAATAAACTAAGTTCATTCTGCTTTCTCCTCTGCTCTCTCGTCTACCTATATCAGAAAGGTAGGCTGTTATTTTCAAGGTTCCCAATTTACTGTGGAACTAGTGATTAAACTAAGATCAGTTAAAATGAAACAAATGTCGCTGCTCTTTGAGATTTGGCAACTTTTACTGAATAAACATTCTCTAGGTTGCTATAAGCTTTTAGTAAATTTTTCAGAGTTTTGCACTATTGGTATATCTGGGATACTGGCTTCTCCAGTGGCAAATGTAGGATATGTGAGACAAAAAAGAAAACTCAAGAAACTGACCATTTTGTTATTCTTCAAAACCTGAAGTTCCTAGCCTGTTTGACTTTTGACTGACTTTTGAATTTTCTCCAACTTTCAAGTTTTCTTAAATGTGTTTAGTATGTAATAATACATAATGTATTTGATACTAAGTATTAATAATATGTGATGTAGCTATGCCTAGTGGTAGAAATAGAGAAAAGTATGTTAAACCCATCTTTCTGAAAAAAAAGTCTTTTTAAATGCTATTTTAGGATTTTTTTAGAAATTAACTTATATACACACAAATATCTACCCGCATTCATATATACAATGCAGCCTTTCAGAATGACAATGGATAGTGCAATGACAAAGAGTGTAAGGGCTTATTGCCCCTACTAAATTTACTGCCTTGTGAGGAAGTTTGGTAAGAACTAAGAAAAAATAGCATACATAAAAAAACTAATTTAAAAATTTAAAAAATAGAATACATAGAAAATTACAATTAAAGTTGACTTATTATAAATGGTTAAAAAGCCACTGATTGATGTTGACATGAATATAGGGGTGATGCAGGGGTGTCTCTGTAGAATTTCACTATAAAGATAACTTTTTGAAATTTTTTTATCAATTTTTGACAGTACAGAGTAGGTATTATATTTATGGAGTACATGAGATATTTTGATACAAGCATGAAATGAGTAAACATCACATCATAGAGAATGGGGTACCTATTCCCTCAAGTATTTATCCTTTTTTAAAATTATAATTTTGTAGTTATTTTAAAATGTACAAATAAGTTAATATTAACTATAGAAGTGAGTATAGTATTAGAGACAAAGGAAGTCTAGAATCAGATGCCTAGTGAGCAAGGAAACAACAGAAAAATGAGTACCTTAATAATGTGAAAGATATCTATGACTGAAAATAGATAGAAATATAATAGATACAGATAAATTTCAGAAATTGTGCTTTCTGTAAGGGCAGGGATCAACTATGTTACAATGATTTTCTCTGGGTCTTGTTTTGGGATCATTTGAAATTCTTAACTTTTTTGGTATTGTTTAAATTTGACAATAAATTATATAAAATATTTAATAACAAATAGTATATTAGTTTGAGGAAATGATAATTTTTAAATTATTTTCTAGCTTGTTTTTAACCAAACAGCCTTCTTCAGACTAGTTGTAAATAAGCAAATTTCGGTTTGTTTTGGATTGACAATCACCATAATCAACTATCAGGAGATGTATTAGTACATCATGTTATGGTGATTGAGGGGGAGAACTGGATAGATTACACTGATTATGATGATTTTCTAGTTTTGTTCCAATCAATATGAAAACTTGTGGAACTTTTAAAATTTTTAGAAAGATTATGAAAGCTTGAGTTGAATTATAATATATTTACCCAACATTGCGCATCATTGGTTAGAAACCAGGAGTAAGAACAAAAACAAAAATACTTGATATAAATCTGAAAACTTTAACGTGTAGAATACCTTTGAAATTATTTCACTGAATCTAATTGTACCACATGCATATGCACCAAAAAAGAAAATGAATTTTATTACAAAGTCACACATTGTAATTTAGCCACCTGCAGTTGACTTAATTGAACCACTTAGAATGGACAAAAATATCTCTCTGTATGTAAATTACAAGCACAATGACTATATGCAATGAGATTATTTGAGCAAGCAACTGGCCAGATTTTACTAGGAGAACACCTATCTACTTGTAGCATATTTAAGTAATTATCTACGATAGGCCTCTACTTTCCTACAGTGACAACACTGAAATAAGAGCAGAGAGATCACCTTCTAGTCCAGATTTTGTCAATGACTGGTTAAATAAATATGTATTTCCTGCTGTAATTTTTTCACTTATTTCTTCTTTCTAACTGAAGGGAGGATTATATAAATAAAATTAGTATTCAGAATAAGCGTCTGCATATCCTCCGACTCTTAAAGATAAAAGCATAGCATTGTATTTTCACAATTTTCAGTCAAGCAATGTTTTAAAAAGTATGTGGCAAAATGGGTTCATGGTTCACTGGCTTCACCTACATATCTGTGGTAGAAAACATTATTTTTCTCAATTATTTACTAACCCTCCTTATCTTCTTTTTGCCTTGAATTTTAACCAAAACCATGTGTGATAATTTTTTTGATTTATTAATTCAAGGCTGATCACAGTTCAGCTTAAATTTATGTATTTTTTTCCTGACAGATCCCTATGTGACCTTCACAGTAAGTAAGTATGTTCAGCAATGCTGCTCCATGCAGCTACCCATCTACTAGTGTTGCAACTTTCATCATCTGGTGACTTGTACCTATGTATCTAGAGCTACAATTGTGTGTCCTGTATAATTGCCAGTTTTCAGAAGAGCAGAAGGTAGCCAACAACAACGTATGAGATAATTACTGTTGCCTCTTTTAAGTCAAAAAGTACATGTGACATCAGGAAAAAAATTTAGCTAACTGTTAAGAATCATAGGTGGATGAACATACTTAAATATCTATAGCAAAGTCGTGAATAAATATATATTTAAATGTATTCTGTAAGTAGAAAGTATTTAGAATTTCACCTTTGCTTTAGTAAAGTTGTCTATATGATGGCACTGTTTTTTTTAAGCAACAAATTTCTGAGTACCCAAGGGAGCTCCAACTCTGCATATTTAATCCTGAAGTACCTTATAAATCCTCGTTTAATATTTGAACATCTACAAAATGTTCACATCAGTTCATCTTCTCTGAAGTAGATACATCTCTAAGAGGGTGCACAATAGCAGCTTAGCTGCGAAATGTGAAAATGAAATTGTCATGTTTAATCACCTCTCTTCCTAAGAAGAAAGCTTTGAGCATGTGGAAATGGAATTACTCAAGTCAGAATTAGGCCAGCTGCTGTTACTAATATCAGAATGATGAAACAAGCTTGTTCATTTTGTATTCCAAGCATCTGTCACAGTATACAAAACATAATAGACACCCAAAAGTTCATTATTAAAAGAATGAATGAATTAATGATTGGAGGGACAATCATTTTTTTCTGAAACTAATGAGTCAATAAGCGAAGAAACAATCTGAAGCATATGCTAAAGCGATAGACTACCATAAAAATGATCAATAACAGAGAAGTAGGACATGTCAGGAAAGAGCATGGATTTGTTAAGTCACATAAACTTATGTTTGAATCTTGTCTCTTTCACTTACTTATTGTATGACTTGAGAAAAATGTCATCAAAGTTTTCCTTTCTGTAAAATGAAAATATTTATTACCTCCCAAATTTGAATAAAAAATATTTCTACACAAGACTCGACCATGATTAGCACTCAGTAAAAATCTGTTTCCTATCCTATCCTTAGAGCAAAACTCTTTTAAAATATGACAATGAAACATATTTACTAAAGAAAACTATACAGTTTTTATTTTGTGATATTTAAATCTTTTCGATGCTGCTGGATAAAAGAGGGAACTGACCTGTCACTATTTTGTAATCCTCTCAAGTCCAGTGATTATTTCTCACATGTTATAGTGATCATTCCTAGCTGGAAGCATTGATAATTATCAACCTACATGTTCAACCTTCCACATATTTTATGCCAATATTAATTAATATACTAATTAAGTAAAAATGGCTTCAGATCTTGAACACTTATTCCCAAACAGTGAATTTTTATAATTGTTTTGTGTGTGTATTACGTAAGAGGAGGCAGACTGAGTAACTTCTATCCAAAGAAATAACACACTGAACTAAAGTCGAATGCTTAAAAATTTAATGATTAAAAAATGCATATGTAGAGGCAAAGTATTATTTCCAAAATATATTTGAAATACAAAAGGTTAAACGTGAGTATCAGGAGCCAAAAGGTGACTCTCCTTCCCTTCTTCCTTTTTCTCGCTTCGTTCCTTGCACCCTGCCCTTTTCCTTTTACCAAACTTCATTTCATATAATATCTCAATGAGTATGTTGACTAATTCAACATTCAAATTTTACAGCTAACTTCTTGACAGCAATAATTAGAGGGAGGTAGTGTCAGTTATATTATTATTGGAAAATAAGAAACTCACTTGATACTCAGCAAAGGCAAGGTTTGTATGATACCAATATGTAAAATAATTTTCTTCTGTAGAATTTTCTGAGGGGGAACCTAAGAAATATGAAGAGATTACCAAATAACATCCTATAGCTAATATAATAATGGGTTTTGTGTGGTTACTTCTTATAGTACTCTTTAATAAAAATATGTACCTTCATATTCATCTGCAAATCAGGGAACATGGGTTCTTTGGGAAGGCCATTCATATTTTATCATAGCAGACTGGAGAAATGACTTGAGAAAAATGTCATCAAAGTTTTCCTTTCTGTAAAATGACTTGAGAAAAATGTCATCAAAGTTTTCCTTTCTGTAAAATAAAAATATTTATTACCTCCAAAATTTGAATAAAAAATATTTCTATACAAGACTCGACCATGATTAGCGCTCAATAAAAATCTGTTTCCTATCCTATCCTTAGAGCAAAACTCTTTTAAAATATGACAGTGAAACATGTTTACTAAAGAAAACTATACAGTTTTTATTTTGTGATATTAAATATTTTCGATGCTGCTGGAAAAAAGAGGGAGCTATTTTGTAATCCTCTCAAGTCCTTGAAAAGGTATAGATCATAGAAACAACTAACATAAAATGAATTAACCATGTATTTTCAGTATGTCCTATAAATAAAATTTCTCTTAGCTATATGTATGATAAAAGTAGATGAGTGCATTCTATGACAAGGACTGGCAAACTTACCTGGATGTACTAGGAGCAAATGAGAGATTTTTTTTTTCTTTTGAGACAGAGTCTTGCTCTGTTGCCCAGGCTGGAGTGCAATGGTGTGATTTCAGCTCACGGCAACCTCTACCTCCCAGGCTCAAATGATTTTCCTGCCTCAGCCTCCAGAGTAGCTGGGATTACAGGTGCATGCCACTACACCTAGCTAATTTTTTTATGTTTAGTAGAGACAGGGCTTCACCATGTTGGCCAGGCTGGTTTGGAACTCCTGACCTCATGTGATCCTCCTGCCTCTGCCTCCCAAAGTGCTAGGATTACAGGTGTGAGCCACTGCACCCTGCCGAGAGAGAAAATATTGAGGTGTTGATATATTCTTGTAGCAATTAAGAAGCCTAACCATCATTTTGTCTTAATTGGAGGCTTAATCATATAATGCCTGTGACATCTGGCACATAATTGCCTTATTCTGTTATTTAATCTTTCATATGTGGATATCAAATACACAATCAGAATAAAAATTTTTGGAGGGCACATGCCAAAAGTGTTTATGTTTAACTCACCCATAGTTTCTAATCATTATGCACATGCTTAATAAGTGTTTCCTGCATGATTAAACCAAATAAAGAAGCTTCATCCCAGTCAATTAGCCAGGATCACCAGACATAAAAGCAATGAGGGGCTTATAGGTGCCACACTCCAAAGTTCAAAAATAGTTATGGTGCCCTCATTACAACAGTTATGGACTCTACATTAAGTGGCTCAGCAGTTATAGTTGACAAAGGAAACTAAAAATGGGTCATGGAAGGTACACCTCTTACCATTCTGCTCTCCTTACGCTTACCTATAACTGGGTCTGTTATACCCACACATTTTAGAAATAAAACCTGTAGCTACCTTCTGTATCCATTTTGTTCACAAATGGAGAGAAACAGAGAAAAAAAATTTTGAATTTATCTATATTCTTAATCCTAAGCAGCAAACTAAGCTTTCATTCCCACAAAAGTCAATCTCCTATCTTAACATATTTATTTTGTTGAATCTGGTGTTCTTCATATATCCCATGCATCTGCACAAACATATACAAAATTGTGGGAATATGAGAAAACCAAAGCTTATTTTTTTCTGAGACTACTGTAGTGAGAGAGTCAGCCACCATTACTATCACTTGGCGAAGACTGAAAGGCAGGGAGAGAAGTGGAAAGCAGTATAGTAGGAAATGAAACTGAGGCTTCAGATATGCCTTGATTAGAGGTTGTTGTCATGGAGAAGCCGGATGCTGACTACCTGGAAGCAGGATATCCTATGTGATTGGTTCTAAGTTAAAACCAAGGACAAAAATTAGGAAAGCTGTCAGTTATTAATAAAGATCTGGCCATTTGGAGTCAATTGTTAAGAAGTTGTTGCTAAGTTTTCTTCATTTCCAATATTGTCAGTAAAGGCAGCAATCTGTCTTCATGAAAGTCTGTCTAACATCATGCTGGTTTATGAATTGTTTGTTGTAGGTAAAGGTATTGTTTTCCTGGGAAGATTGCTGCAGGTGTGAGTTAAAGTTCTATTATTTTTATATGTGACTTCGACATGGTTATTTGTATATTTACTAATTGCCTAATTTGTATGAAGAATTTGATAGATTTTATTTTCATATTTATCAATTCTATGTAACAACCAAATGAGATGATTATCAATATCCACTTATCAATTACAAGGAAACTAACTGAAGAACAGGGCATTTAATAATATTTATATGATTTTCTCAAAATCATGTAAGTATTTAGGAACAGGGCAAGAGTGATACAAAGTATTCCTGTGTGAATACAGCACTAGGGCTAGCAATTACTGAATTTCCACAATATACTGCCAATCACCACCTAGCCATGGTAGATTTTATTCATTTGGTCAATATGTTCCTATACTTGTATGTTATATGCATATCTTCTTTTCCCATACTTAATATATTTTGTGACCCACATTCTTTCTGCAAATTAAAAGGAATTTAAATTGTGTCCACAAAATAATTATAAAATGCAGCAAAGTTCAAGATTAACCCTTAAGCCAATTAAACTGATGTTACTTTTTTTTCCAGCAAAGTAAATTATGTTACTCTGCCTCTTACACATAGTGGATACTTAATAAGCATTCATTTCATAATTAGAAGAATATACATATTAGGAAGAAGTTAGAGAACCTCATTGGTACACTTGATTATGCTCTGACTATGCAAAAATCAGAATTCAACTTTACTATTTATCATTTAAGTCTATGTCTATAATAATTAAGAGTGCTAGAAGAGAGAACACTTATAATGTTCATATAGGTTACACAGGATGTTAATAAAAAATGAATCTGGTCCAAAAATAAAGAATTCCAAATATACATTTCTATGACCAGAAGGCTTTTCTTTTACTCTTTTTCTATTTTTATTAAGTAGTCTGGATAACTGCCTGAACGTAATTCTTTGTTTTCTTTATAAAGATGCAGAATAAATGTAACCTGACTCACCACTCCAATTTTGGGCTAACCTGCATGATATTTCTAGACTTCATTCTTGATAAGTAATTATCACTTTTAAGACTACCTATTTGTTACTAACATATGGGAAGCTGTGTTATATAATTAATGTCATTGCTTTGTATAGAAAGTCCTCACAGCAGGGTTAACATCAATATTCATTACATTGAAATAAAATATTCCTGTCCCAATTTTCCTGAGTTTTCACATTTTAACATCATTTTGTATAGCATGCAATGAAGCGTTCTAATTTTTCTTTACTAGATTTCACTTGATTTACCTTAATGCTGACCTCAAATCCCAAGTACAGGATTATATCAAAATCGTATCACAAAAGGGCTCTGTTGGGACTTGGCTTGGGCAAAACAGAACTACCCAAAATATATTCTATAATATTACAGATTTAGGTGTATTCACATTATTTCCAATATTTAATAATTACAATTTTAGGCCATAATTTGTAAAATGCTCACAAAATTTGAATACATCTCATCAGTTTAGTGTCCATTAGGCAAATAATTCTTCTCACATACTTATTTTTATTTATTTAACATATATTTACTGATCATCAACGGCATGCCCTCTGATGTATGCACTAAATTTAAAAAAATTAAATACCTTTTGTTCCTTAAAGAAGTCCCATTATACTGGGTCATCACATTTAGATAAGTACTTGATATGTGGAGAAAATATTACAAAAACTTATGTAGGATTCTTGGATCCTATACACGTGATCTGGGCACAAACTAACAGGATTATTTTATTTCGATCCTTAAATGCCAATTAACTTTTTAACTATCTTAAATGAACTTAGTTTTAAATCATCAGAATATTAGTAAATTACCCTTTATGACTCCAAATAACTAATGCAGAAGTATGGAAAGAAGATGTTTCCTTCTCCTACAAAGTCAAACTAACGTGTTCACCTCCCTAATACACGCATTAATAGAGCAAATGATAATTATGGTTATAGTTAGTGGGTGAACAATTGCAATGAAATGGAAAAAGTCAGAGGATATGAATAAAGCAAGCTAGTTCAGAAATCTTTACCATGCAAATTATATTTAACCCATATTTAAAATTAACCTAAAATAAATTTTATGTTAAAATTTAGAGAAACATCGGCTATGGTATCTGGTTTAGCCAGTTAGAAATCTTTTCAAATCTCTAGATTCTGGTATGTCTGACCAATTTTACCAGAAATGATGGCAAAAAAAGGGAAATATATTTGGAAATATTTTCTGGTGGGGTTAATTGGTAAGTCATGTTCTTTATACACGTTTAGGAAAATTTTAGCTAACTGGAATGTTCTAGGAATTGAATTTTCACTTTAATATTATTACCTGGAAAATAGTATGCAATCATTATAAGTTATATAATAAAACTTTTTTAAAACTGCAGAAAATCTTTTTAAAATCTAATCGTCATCATTATATAAAATGTATTACACATTACCCGAGTAACTTCATATGTAGGCTTTCTTCAGAAGCATCATTCACATTATTAATCTCATTGTAAAGGAAGACAGCTTCAGACAGTTTAATAGACGAAAGTGAATGAGCAACTGCTCTTGGTAATTCTCTGACACATAACTAACAAACCTTAAATTGCCTAGAGAAGTTTGCTTTCATAGGACTTGTCTTAGTTCCAAAAGTAGAGAATGGGCTGGACGTAGTGGCTTATGCCTGTAATCCTAGCAATTTGGGAGGCCAAGGTGGGTAGATCACTTGATGTCAGGAGTTCGAAACCAACCTGTCTAACATGGTGAAACCTCATCTCTACTAAAAACGCACAAAAAAATTAGCCAGGCATGGTGGCAGCCACCTGTAATCCCAGCTAGTTAGGAGGCTGAAACAGGAGAATCGATTGAACCCAGAAGGCAGAGGTTGCAGTGAGTCAAGATCATGCCACTGCACTCCAACCTGGTTAACAGAAACTCCCATCTCAAAAAAAAAAGTAGAGGAAAATGTTTAGGTTATATGAATTTTATAATAAATTACACTTGATAGAATGTCTATGTATTTCTAAATTTTAAATATTCTGTATCAAAAAAATACATTTTCATAAATTTTACAGGATTTTTTAATCAAATTTTTACCTTTTACATTTTTTAGTTCATGATTATAGAGCAATTTTATTTAAATATTAAATACTGAAATTATCATAAATATTATTTTCTAAGGAAAGCTTTTCATATAGGAACTAGAAGTTAGATAACAGATTTTTTAAGATCAGTACATTTTTTATGAAGCATTACTGCATCTACTACCTTATTCAGAAATCACAGTTTTATGAAGAATATTTGAGCAAAGAATATCTGATGTAAATTTCATTGCATATGTAAACAAGATAAAATTAGAAAATAAAGAAAAGTATAAAACTATACCCCAAAATTTGCCATTTTCTCATTATGTAGTGATAACCACTCACAGCTTATTTGTTGCATTTCTTTCCATTGCTTTCCTTTGAATGTGTATGTGTCTGCAGAATGAAGTTCATATTACATGTAGAATTTATTTTATTCAATATTATATTTACTCAGTGTCATTATTTTGCTCAATACTGTATTATGCTCATTACCTTATGATATTAACATTTTCTCAAACTACCATATAAGAGCTATATAATATTCTACATATGCCACATATAGACATATCATAATCCATTTAAATAGTTCTCTAAGGATGAACATTTATGACTCAAATATTTTCAGTTACAAATAATGCTATAATGAATATTGTAGAACCTAAATATATTATCTATTAATTTATTATTTATGATATATTCATAGTAGCATAGTTTTAATACAAATTTGAATTAAATATTATTTAGAAGTGTTAAAAAGCTTCTCATAGGTCTTTAATATTGCAAATTTTCATTAAGCTACTGAAATAATTAATATTTTGTAGTAAAAATTAAATACATGGAATTATTATGCATGCTATCAGCTCTTTTTAGTAGTTTAGATAAAATGAAGGAAAATTGAATGAACTCATATATAATTTGTTGATTAAACAGGGAATTTCACCATGTGGCTTTGTGAAAGTTACTTAACTTGTCAGTGCTTCAGTTTTCTTATAATTTAAATGAAGTTTACAATAATAGGAGTTTAGAACTCTGCATAGTACAAAGTAAAAATGATAGATAAATAGGCAATGAGTTATAGCTATTATGATTGTTTTACTTATTGTTGCATCATTGGTCTGATGCCTGTAATCTTCAGGTTTCTAAGAGAGAGATGAATAATTTAATTCTTAGCAAATACATAGCTTTTAAGATTTCTACCCAGGAAATTCTGCATTGCCTTCTTTCTGCTCACATGTAACATAATGAAGAGAACAAATATTATCTTTTAAAGCTGAGGCTGAGATAAATGCTGTATAATTCTGAGTAGGAGATAGCAAAGAAAATACATCATCTGGTCTTTCCTTTATTAGCAGTACTGAGATATAAAGGCCTTTGCATCATAGTCCTTCCTTGAGGGAACAAAATAAAGCTAAGGAAATGGAATCTTCCTTCCTTACTGGACCTCATGATTTATGACTATAATAAACCTGACTACACAAAAGCACACATTGTTTCAAGGAAATGCTAAGTGTCATCTCAACACACCCAGAAGCCTGCCCTTCATGGGAATAAAATGTTGCAGCGACCAGTGATTTACTTCCCTAATCATTTGCTTACGAAAAGCATCCTACTCTGTTCATCATCAAGATACACTATATTCCTTTGAATATCTCCTTAGGAAAAGTAGGTAGGGAACAAACACAGAAGAAAAGAGTAAATAAGAATGAGGCTCTAGAGCAATAGAGAGCTTCTGATGAAGAGGCCAAAATACTGAATCTGTCATTATTCTGCTAGCTGTGAATCTGAGGCAAGCTCACTTGGCTTTCATCTTTTTAACCATGAAAAATTAACTGATTGAAGTAAATAATTTCTAAGGCCTTCTTCATTTACAACATTCTTCAAATTTGTATAAGCCTATTAATAATAGAGGCCAGCATAGCTAAAACGAAAGCAAAGGAGTGAAGAAGTTAAAGTACATCTTTCAAAAATTACCCTCCTGAGAAAAGTAACATTGAACACAGTAACTGTAATTATGAGAAAAACTGTAACATTTGACACCAGTGATCATTCAGCTTATTTTCCTCTCTTGACTTCTACTCTTTCCCCATCTCTTCTGTTATTCTGGTAAACTTCCTTTGTTCTTCTCCCCCAAGATTTTAGGAAACTGATAAATTGTCTCATTCAACCCCCTCCTCTGCATTGTTCAACCTATGCAAATATGCCCATCAGCTGAAATGAACATAATGAAAGGGACAGTGAAAAGTCTAGTTTAATAGATTAATGAATGTTGTATTAGTCCATTTACACTGCTCTAAAGAACTGCCTAAGAGTGGGTAATTTATAAATACAAAAGTTTTAATTGACTCTCAGTTCTGCATGGCTGGGGAGGCCTCAGGAAACTTACAGTCATTGCAGAAAGGGAAGAACTCACAACTTAAATGGCAGTAGGTGAGAGAATGAGTGCAGGGCAAATTTCCCCTTTTAAACCAAGAGATCTGATGAGAACTCTCTCAGTATTATGAGAACAGCATAGGGGAAATCAGCCCCATGACCCAATCACCTCCCACCAAGTTTCTCCCCTAACAAATGGGGATTACAATTTCTATTACAATTTCAAAAAAGATTTGGGTGGGGACACAGTTAAGACATATCATTCCACTCCCGGCACCTCTCATATCTCATATTCTCACATTTTAAAATACAGTTATGCCTTCCCAATAGTACCCCAAAGATGTAACTCATTCCAGCATAAACCCAAAAGTCCAAAGTCTCATCTGAGACAAGGCAAGTTTCTTCCACTTAGGAGCCTGTAAAATCAAAAGCAAAGTAGTTACTTCCAAAATACAATGGGGTTACAGGCATTAGAAAAATGTTCCCATTCCAAAAGAAAGAAGTTGGCCAAAACAAAAAAGGCTACAAGCCCCATCCAAAATCTAGTGGGGCAGCCACTAAATCTTAAAGCACCAAAATAATCTTTTTTGACATCATGTCTCATATCCATGGAATGTTGATGCAAAGAGTGGGTTCCCAAGGCCTTGTGTAGCTACATTCCTGTGGCATTGCAGGATTCAGGCCCTACTGCCACAATCATGGGTTGGCACTGAGTTCCTGAGGCTTTTTCAGGCACACAGTGCAAGCTTCTGGTGAATCTACATTCTGGGGACTGGAGGATAGTGGCTCTCTTCTCACAGCTTCACTAGGTAGTGCCCACTGACTAATGGAGTGGTGAGAAGCCCTCTATATGAGGGCTCCAAATCTACATTTTCTCTCTGTATTGCCCTTGCAGAGATTCTCCATGAGGGCTTTGCCCCTGAAGCAGACTTCTGCCTGGACATCCAGGCATTTTTATACATCCCCTGAGATCTGGGCAGATGTTCTCAAACTTAAATTCCTGACTTCTGTGTACCCACAGGCCCAACACCACATGGAAGTTGCCAAGGCTTGGGGCTGGCATCCTCTGAAGCAATGACTTGGGCTGTATGTTGGCTCCTTTTAGCCATGGCTGGAGCTAGAATGGTTGGGACACAGGGCAACAAGCCCCAAGGCTGCACAGAGCCGTGGGGCCCTGGGCTTGGCCCACAAAGCCACTTTATCCTCTGAGGTCTTTGTGCCTGTGACGGGAGGGGCTGCCTCAAAGATCTCTGGAGACATTTTCCCCACTGTCTCAGCTATTAACATTTAGCTCCTAGTTACTTATGCAAATTTCCACAGCCACACTGAATTCCTCCCCGAAAAATGGGTTTTTCTTTTGTACTACTGGTTTAGGCTGCAAATTTTTCAAACCTTTTTGCTCTGCTTCCCTTTTAAGCATAAGTTCCAACTTCAAACCATCTCTTTGCATAAAACTGAACACTTTCAGAATAATCCAGGACACCTCTTTAATGCTTTGCTGCTTAGACATTTTTCCAACAGATACAATAAGTCATCTCTCTCAAGTTCAAAGTTCCAAGTTCCACACATCTTTAGGGCAGGGGCAAAATGCCTCCAGTTCCTTTGCTAAAGCATAGTAAGAATGACCTTTAGTCCAGTTTCCGAAAGTTCCTCATCTCCATCTGAGACCACCTCAGCCTGGATTTAATTGTCCATATCACTATCAGAATTTTGGTCAAAGTCATTTAACAAGTCTCCCAACTTTCCCACATCTCCCTGTCTTCTTCTGAGCCCCCAACTTGTTCCAGCATCTGCCCATTACCCAGTTACAAAGTCACTTCCATATTTTCAGTTTATCTTTATAGCAATACCCAACTATACCAGTGCCAGTTTCCTTTATTAGTCCATTCTCTCACTGCTATAATAACTGCCTGAGCCTAAAAAAACCTGAGCCTTAATCTATAAAGTAAACAGGTTTAATTGACTCACAGTTCCACATGGTTGGGGAGGCCTCAGAAAACTTATAAACATGGCAAAAGAAGAAGTAAGCACATCTTACATGGCTGCAGGTGAGAGAGAGTGAGCAAGGGCAAGCCATCAGGTCTTGTGAGAATTCCCTCACTGTCAAGAAAACAGCATCGGGGAAACTGTCCCTATGATTTAATTGCCTCCCTCCAGGTCCCCCATCCAAAATGTGGAGATTACAATTCATATTACAAATTGATATAAGATTTGGGTAGGGATACAGCCAAACCATATCAAACATATCTAGAGGAGTAGTGAAAAGAAAACCAAAATCTAGACCAGAGTTATATATGAAACTATGGAATTATACGGAGAGAATCATATTGCAAATTTGAAAATATTCCTCTGAAGACTAGCCATTTGAATTAGAGAATAGAGATGGTCAGTATTTTAATAAGCTAATGACTTGCCTGTCAAGTCAAAATATTAAATATAAGTATGTCTTTGTTTTACATATCTTAGTGTAGCATATGGATCCTCACCACGAATAGTCTTAGTAATTAATTAAATAAAAAGAGAAAGTTAATTTAAGGTTTTAAATAGTGACACAATCACATTAGTGAACACTTGACCACAAACTCAATACAACATGCTTAAATGACCTAACTACTAAAAAGTCAAACCAGTTGTTTCAGTTATCATTATGAATAGAAAAATAATGGATTTAATGCATACACTTATGTAACAATTGTCTATTAAAGTAGCCCCAAAATAAAAACAACAATTGTTATAAAACAAATAGTTGGGCCATGGTGGCACCCGTCTGTAATCTCAATGCTTTGGGAGGCTGAGGCAGGTGGATCACCTGAGGTTAGGACTTTAAGACCAGCCTGGCCAAGATGTCAAAAAACATCTCTATTAAAAATACAAAAAATAAGCTGGGCTTGGTGGTGGGTACCTGTAATCTCAGATATTTGAGAGCCTGAGGCAGGAAAAGTGCTTGAATCCGGGAAATGGAGGTTGCAGTGAGCCGAGATCACGCCATTGCACTGCAGCCTGGGTGACAGAGTGAGAATCTGTCTCAAAAAAAATTTGGATTTTATTAAACTTTCATATTTTATCTCCTACAAATATGCCCCAGTTGTAAGTCTCTGTAAACATATGAATTATTAGGTGGGTAGAAGTCTGGCCAATATTATTTCCATTTCCATTTTGTTTACAAGATAAATAAGGTTTAGTCATTTGAATCAGAGGAAGAGACATTGATATATTTGGCTAAATATGGTAAAGGAAAACTGCATAAAGAGATAAAAGCTAATAATTTAGTGTAAGTGCAGGTAATGTTTTTCTGAAAATTTAACACCAAGAAGAGAGAGAATTTATGACTAATAGTATTTTTTAACAATACCTAATCATCTCTCTTCAATTTAAATAAGTATATTCCAGACTGTTCATTGCAGTACAATTACTAAACATATTATTTTCTTGTTTCTTCAAAAAATCAAAATAGGTACTACATTATGAAAATATTTTGGATATATTCAAAATATTTTTCTCCTATACAAACTAACAATGCACATTAATATATTTAGATCTCTGAGTTTTTCTACAGCAGATAAATCTTCAGCTTTGCAACTTAACATGACCTAGTTGATGGTCAATTTTATGCATTCACTTTACTGGGCCATGAGGTTCCCAATAAATATTATAACCCAGTTGATATTCAGTCAAACATTATTCTGAGTGTGTTTGTGAGAATGTTTCTGGATGAGACTCACAATTGAATGGATAGACTTAGTAAAACATTGGTCTCTCTAATATGAGTGAGGCTCTTCCAATCCATTAGAAGCCTAAATAAAATAAGAAGGCTGACCCTTCATCAAATAAGAAGGAATTCCTCCTAACTGCCATTGAGCTAGGAGATTGGATTTTTCCTGCCTTTGGACTCTGAAATATTTGGACAACCAAAGCATTGGCTCTTCCTGGGTATCAAGCCTACTGACCTTTGGATGGGAACTACAATTGGCTCTCTTGACTTTCCAGTTTGCTAGCTACAGGTCTTGGGATATGTCAGCCAAAATAACTGCTAGTGTCAATTTTTTTATAATAGATTGTGCATCTATCTATCTATCTATCTACCTACTTAATATGTCTATATATCCTACTAGTTCTGTTTCTCTGGAGAACACTGGAGAATACATCTAGTAATATTAAAAAATATTGAACATGTAATTTTATTTTTATTTGGAGTGAGCACTAATAGCATCCTATAGATAAAAAAATTAACAATATAATTTAAAGATAAAAATTAAAGAAGGTTCAACCCTTTCTTAAAGGTATTAATTTTAAAAAGAAAATGAATATTTTGATTTTTTTTAATTAACAAAGATTTCTAAAGAGTTTGAAAATCATATGTTTTAGTTGTCTTTGATATAATTACAAGTACTAAATGCAGAGGAAAGAAACCAAACTTTAAGTTCTTTTTGAAAATCTTATCCTGGGGCTCGGAAAAGTAGTTTGTAAATAAAAATAATGTCTTTGTAATTATTTCAGGTAAGTTAAGAAACAGAAGTAAATGAAAACAAACAAATGACAATTGAACTAAACTAAATATAAATGAGTTATAAAAGGTAGATTAGACATTGATAACATTGAATGCAATCTTTTCATCTCCTAAAAAGGGCAGTGAATATAAGGCAAAAATATATCTCAGATTCAGAATAGGCATGTGTCTGTTTTAGTTTGACTTATGCATACTATATAAGTACTATTGAAAAGGAATATAAATGAAACTATAAATTTAGCCCCTGTTATATCAGAGTATATATTATACTCATTAACTCTAACACTTTCAATGTTACTTATACAAAACTTTATTTTTCTATAAAGAGTTTGAACTTCAATATTTTTATTGTATAATTCCAGATTATAAAGGAATAAAGTATAAATTATAGAATACAAAGGAAATAGTGTCATTTAAAAGACATACAATTATCAACATAAAATCCAAAAAGTTAACATTTAAGGAATTTTAACTTAATGTAAAAATTTTAAATTGATTAAAAATTAATTTAATGAATAAAATAGTGAAATAAATTGTCTGTATAAAATGATAAATGTAGAAAGCAAAATAATTAAATTTACCATAGTCCCAAGATCCAAATGACAACCAGATATAAATAACAACAAGTATGTTGAATAGGTATTTAGAAAGGTATAAAATCACCAAAATATCAGAAACTAGAAAAAAATGAAGACTTAAAACACTTTGATAACCAAAGTTACCAGATATATTTCCTTTAAATAGTATCTGAAAATAGGCAAAAATAATCCTTGGGGATAAATCAGAAATTATTTGTTTTGGGTTGTTGTGTAGGAAGTCTTCAATTGACTGAAACTGAGCTACAGGGATATTTCTGGGTAAAAGATATGTTCTATATCTTGATTGTGATGGTGGCTGCAAGGGTTCCATTGTCAGAGCACATCAACTTGAATACTTATGAGTTGTGCATTTCATGATATGTAAATTATTTCTCAATAAAAACTTATTAATAAAATGTTCCCAGAAGGTATCATTTATAACAATGTTTTGAGAAAATGAAGCCTTCCTGGAAGTGGCATGCCAAGAGAGGGGAAGCAGTGGGAGTCTTGTGCCTCAGTATGAAGAAGTGCTTTATCACTGATATTATTTAGAATTATTAATGTATGGTGATTAATAAAAGAAAGACACACAGACTACTAGTCAGTGCTTTTGTTATATATGGAGAAAGACAATGCACCCTCTTATTCCTGCACCTGGGTCAAAAAGTAATAAAGATTGGAATTTTCTAACTTGTTAGTGCATAATACACAAACTTGAGTGAAAATGATTGCAAAATATTTAACCAAAATTAGAGAGCCTGAAAGTATGCTAAATGATACCAAAACAAAATATTTTAAAGAACATGGTATGAGAAAGGGCAAAAGCTAATAGAATAAGTTACAAAGTACAAAAAGCAGAAGAGATATTCCAGAAAACCAATAGACTTTATAAGACCCATAATGATCTCCTATCTGTGAAGACTCAAGTCTGTGAAGACTCGAGTCTGAGTGAAAAAGTACTTCCAACTTGAAGGATTAAGTCAAGCAAACAAAAACCAAAACTGTTTAGAAAGCCTGCATCCATAAATACTGGTATATTCCAGGAAGATGGGATCATTAAATATTTCTTTAAAAAAAGTTCCTTCATATCAAAATCTGTTTTAAAGCCAGTCGAATTTGGCAAAATTTCCTCCTTCCTATCAAACAATTGCCAGTGTAAATTCTAACACTCAATAGTGATCTTGTTTCTTAGCTGCTTTAAGAGGAGATGGAAATAGCACTTACTGAAGTACAGACTTGGTTCAGCTACTTAAAGAGCTTTCTGGATTTCTGTCCTTCCCATACATGTTTTATAAGCCACTTTCATTTTTGGTTACCTGACTGTTGTTTGGTTACCTGAAGTTGAAAGGGCATAACAAAATCTAAACCAGATTTCAGATGGTAGGGATTGACATAGGAATAAAATAGAGTAGAAGAAAGAGTACTCCCCTTACATTTTGTGCCAGGTTTATATACATTTCCCCAAATCTAAGCAAATACACACCTGCCCAGACAGTTTCTCCTGCAAGCCTTTCCCTTTTTAGGAACTTTCTGGGTTTTTTTGGACCTTCTCTTGACTTCTTATCTGTTAAACTTAGACCCTTATGTGTTTCCAGCCAGAATACAGGTTGTTTTTGGAATGGGATAAATTTCAGTTCGTCTTGCTTACCCTTTCCTCAAGGTTTGCATCCCAACAAAAGAAAAGAATTGTAAAAGACTATGGACAGAGAAGATAGGTGAGTGAAGGCTGATCCCTGATTCATTGTTTTCCTCAGGAGAAATGAAGCCACTGAGATTTTGTGAACTCAGTGGTTCATAAGAGTCAGTTTTATGACTGACCCTGAAAATTCAAAATCTAATCAATGCCTATGACTATCCTTTTTCTAGAACAGCAGAATACATATGAAGTTCTCAAAAATATATATATTTAAAGATTTACTCCAAGCATTGATGGGTTTTGTATTTACCAAAATCCAAAAATTTACAGAACAGTTCTACCATTTATTCTTTAAAAATCTTATTTTCTCTTTCTGTTAAAGGCTGGCTAAATAATAAAATTGTATTAATTTATCTTGGGTGTTGTAACAAATTACCACAAACAAAAAATTTGTTTCTCCCCTGTAGTTCTGGAGGCCAGAAATCTAAATTTTGCTGGGTTGAAATTAAGATGTTGGCAGACTCATACTCCCTCTCGTGACTTGAGGGAAGAATTTGTCCCTTGACTCAGCATTCCTTGGCTTGTGGCCACATAACTGCAAAATCTGCTTTGGTAGCCACATTGCCTTCTCTTATCTGACTCAAATCTCTTTCTGCCTTCCTCTTAAACAGAAGTTTGTAACTATAATTCAAGCCTAGATGGATAAGTCAACATACTATTCCATCTCAAGATACTTACTTAACTTATGCCATATTTTACCATATAGGGTAATATTCGCAGATCTCAGGGATTAGGATGCGCATATCTTTTGAGGAGACATTATTCAGCCTACCCCAACCATGTTTTGAAAGTTTAGCAAAGAAGTATTAGATACAGAGAAAATAGATTCAAGTACAATGAATATTTTAGCAAACAAGACTAAATGAAACTATAAAATACTTGAAAAGAGTAATGTTTTGTTTATATTTTAAGAAAATATATGGTAAAAAATCCTTAAAAGCTTTTTTCTCTTTTGTTAAATGATAAATGTAGGAGTTTGGTTAAAAAAAAGTACCATAAATAGTCTTAAATCTGAAAATAAGCCATATTAATTGCAAAGTTAGAATTTGAAGTTTATCAGAGAATGGTGGTACATATATTTTTGTTTTAACAATTTTATCAAACAATTCTTAAATAATTAGCTTCATTGATCCAGACATTTACTCACAATTCAGCAATGCATATACTAATTGAAGACCATAATATTTAAAACTACTCTGTGTGGATTACAATGAGATAACAATGAAACTTTGGATCTCAAACAGAACCTCATAGCTAAATATTGGCATTAGGCCCGGGTCCATTTAAAAAAGATTTTCAAGTAACCAGTAGGCTATAATTTTCACCTGAGGAAACATATGTCCTTCCTCTTTCTTAATCTTATATTTCTATAGAGTAAAATAGTCAGAAATTTTATAGAGTTTTGGAATATAATGTCAGTTTTTATGAAGAAACCTTAGTGAGTTTTAAGATGCATCACATTTTACGAGCTTGTCAGAATTGTCATTTTCCATTTCCAGTGAATACTAAAGGAAGGTAATGGATGACGGCTATAGTCTGCCTGAGAAATCATCATGTTTCATAGTTAAATGACAAAAAAAAATGCTGTTGGAAATTAGCTACTTTGGGTAGTTCTCATTTAAAACTAAAACTGTCTTTGTTAGTAAAAATTTTTCCTCTATATTAAATACTGAAAGCTAGATAAAACCAATAAGCTTTGACCCTTATGAGTTTTACCCCCCCCAAACTAGGCTTTTTTCTTTAATGACCATATTAAACCTCATAAGCAGCTTTATGTTAAAATGACCTGTATTTTGTGCTGAAATGCTATCTCATCCTGTAGCTTAGAATGCCTTAACCATCTGTGAATTTGTCTACTGTCGTCTTTTCACTACTAAAGAGTGCACCTAATGGTAATTAATTAGATTTTAAATATATATTATAATTTATTAATTTTTAAAAGAAAAATTTGGAAGTTAACTGGTTGTGTTACTAAAACCTGTAGCACCATTAACTTAAAAGAGTGACTATGTGTTCATCATATCAGAGTTTAAGCATTCCATTTACTTTTAAGCAAAAAATTGAAAATGAACAGCATCTACATCCAATATCTTGACACTTTTGTGTGTGAACATATTGGCTAAAATTAAAGGAGATTTCAGTTTTTCCATAAATTAAACATTGGAATAAAAGCACAACAGGTTTTTCTTAGAGCACTGATCTGGTCTTTTACAGAAAAACCTGTAGGGTTATAAAAGGTTTATAAGAATCTTACCTTATGGTTAAACATTAAAATTGGATCAATATGTGTATAAGGTTTTATTAAACATTGTTTTTAACATTCATAGTACATTAATGTAAAGGTGAAGTTTGGCTTATTTGGTATAAAAATCACACAGGAGTCATTATCAAATGTGAAATCATGTTTTGCTTACTTTGGACTGTATTTGCATAAATGTGTTATTGGTATACATTCCAAAGTTATAGGAAACTCCTATAATTCTGTTATTAATAATTATATTTTTAGTGTATGTTAATAATTATAATTATTGTGTAAAATTTTGTGTGTCACAGAAGTAACCAAATTTTCTCATCAATTGTGGCTTTACTAGTGGCTGTCCTAAAACTTTTTGTCATCCACAGAAAAATGTTGTCATGTTTTAATCCTCTATAGAAGTTGGTTTATAATCAACTATAGAACTCTAGTTGGTGTTTTTAAATGTAGGTTTACTAATAACTTTGGAGATTATGACATCAGAATAAAGGAAAAAATTTTCATAACTCTCATAGAGAACTGAAATGTGTGAAACTATCAAAGAGAAGTTAACTACAGACTAAACTGAAGAAGTCCAATATTTTTAACTTTGCTTAAAATGTTTCTGATCCTTTGTTTTGTTTTTCAGAGTCAAGGAAACTTTTTTTGAGGTACTTACAGCTTGTAGCAATTAAATAAAGTAAACTTCTGTTAACAAAGTTTGAAATATACTTGCTTCTCTCTACCTGATTTCTCCAGGATTTGGAAACTATTTCCAAAAGATTCTGAAAGTATGTGAACAAACACGCATTAAAGTTTCTATTTTTTTTTTTTGAGACGGAGTTTCGCTCTTGTTACCCAGGCTGGAGTGCAATGGCCCGATCTCGGCTCACCGCAAGCTCCGCCTCCTGGGTTCAGGCAATTCTCCTGCCTCAGCCTCCTGGGTAGCTGGGATTACAGGCATGCACCACCATGCCCAGCTAATTTTTTTGTATTTTTAGTAAAGACGGGGTTTCACCATGTTGACCAGGATGGTCTCGATCTCTTGACCTTGTGACCTGCCTCGGTCTCCCAAAGTGCTGGGATTACAGGCTTGAGCCACTGCGAAGTTTCTATTTTTTTGACAAAATATTTAATTTAGGCACTTATTTTTCTAAGCCAATTAGAGCTATTTTATTTATAACTTTATAACACACATAAATACACAGACAGAAGATTTAGCACTTGTAAGATTTTTCATTTGCCAGTTTCTAAGATGGATTACTGGCTTCAGGGTGGAGCTCTTGGAGGAACAAGGCAGAAAAGCCTGCTTTTCTAGGGTCAGATAAGTAACAAATAAGCAGCTGAAGGCAAGGACAGATCCCCAAAATTAAGGGTGCCATTTTATACTGGTTTCTGGATCCACAAAAAGAAAAAAAATACTAGGGGAGAAGACAGTGCAGTGCTTCTACTCTGCATTTCACTGCAGGGCAACCCAAAGCTAGTCAGCCCATTTTTGTAATCAGCCCATCCCTCATGGGGGTCTCATCTCCCAGTGGAAGATGGGGATGTTTCCTTATCTTCCAGATGATCAAACCATGCTTCTCTGATCTAAGTGTGCAAAGAGTCAAGTATCCCTCCAAACTATTAGCTATCCCTTAAATTACACTTCTAACCTAGTTATTACATACCAAAGCTCTCTCATATTGCAAAATAACTTTTGATAGCCCCCAAACTTAAAACCATCAGATAACAAAATGCAAAACAGAACTGAAACTTTGATTTTGAGAGGAATCTATCTGCTTTTAATCCCTGGGGATTCATGAGGAAAACACAGGTTTTTCCCAAAACAGGGTCTGTGGCGCCTCCCCTGTTTTCCCAATTAGTCACAGGCTACCAGAAGTTTTCTTAAGGCCTCTCATGTGTGCATTAACAGTGGCAAGACACACATTAAAAAAAAAAAAAAACCCTGAAGAAAACAATTCAGTCCAATGAGAAGAAAAAACCTTCTTCTAGAAAAACAAGTTCCAATAAAAGAAAAACTGTGAAAGTGCAAAACTTTAGCTACTGAGCTACAGCATGGGGGAGTCCCCATTTTTTTCCCCATAAGAAGTCTAGAGTAGTTAATTTTGAGCTTACAAAGGCTTTTAACTATTTAATATAATTTTTGATTTTATTTATTTTTTGAGACAGAGTCTCACTCTGTCATCCAGGCTGGAGTGTAGTGGCACAATCTCCACTCACTGCGACCTCCACCTCCCAGGTTCAAGCAATTCTCCTGCCTCAGCTTCTTGAATAGCCGGAATTACAGGTGTGCACCAGAACACCCAGACCAAACCCAGCTAATTTCTTGTATTTTTAGTAGAGACTAAAGTTGGCCAGGCTGGTCTCGAAATCCTAACCTCTAGTGATCTGCCTGCCTTGGCCTTTCAAATGGCTGGGATTATAGGCATGAGCCACTACATCCAGCCTAATATGATTTTTAGAGCTGACTATCACATAAACCCTAAAATTTCTGTTCCCTGGAAGGTGGAAACCAAGAGAAGGTACCACCACATAGTTAAAAGGTCAAGCTCCCACTGGGCATGGTGGCTCAGGCCTGTAATCCCAGCACTTTGGGAGGCTGAGGTGGGTGGATCATCACCTAAGTCAGGAATTCAAGACCAGGCTGGCCAACCTGGTGAGACCCCATCTCTACTAAAAATAAAAAAATTAGCAGGTATGATGGTGCACGTCTATTATCCCACTTGGGAGGCTAAGGCAGAAAAATTGCTTGAACCTGGGAGGTGGAGGTTGCAGTGAGCTGAGATTGTGCCATTGCACTCCAGCCTGGGCAACAGAGTGAGACTCTATCTCAAAAAAAAAAAAAAAAAAAGGTAAAGCTCCCAAGGACATGAAACAAGGTGGAGACTTCAGTACACCAGCTTAAGACTAACCTGATAATGTTTTTTTTTTGCATTAATCAAAACTTTGCAGAGGAAATAAACACTGATTTTTTTCCCATTCAACCATTTGCACAGAAGACAGAAGACAGAAATCTGACTCTAAGAATCCCTACCCTTTTGCCAGCATGCCAGGCTTCTGTGTTCCCTTTCCCTTAGAGATCCTAGTGATCTTGCTTGCAGTACACCACCCTGGGGCCCAAGCTGCATTGTAAAGGAAATTTTTTTTTCCATTCTGTTCAGAGCAAAATACACGTGACTAAACATTCACTACTCTACTTAGCATCCATTATCAAACCAGCAGGCTTAAATTTGCCCACCAATGGGCCCCATCATATTTATAACCTTCGACTGGGAGTTTCAACATGTGGTCTCTGGGCAAGATGGTCACCCTGAGTAATATAAAAGATAAGAATGGGAAAAGAAAGAGAGAAGAGCATGGCCTGTGGCAGGGTGGGGAAGGCAAAGTGATCAGGAAGTCCAGAGAAAGACCCGCCCATTGCAGTGACACTGAAAAGTTCAGGCCGCTGCTTCTTGGTAGCAAAGGGATCTTTCCCAGCAATCCTACTAGCTCTCAAGTTTCCCGTTTTAGGGAGGAAAAAGCTTCCCTTGTCCCACGATCCTATATATGTCTAACCCTGTCAAACACAGCCGTCAGCAAAGAGTACAAGGCAGATTCATCCAAAGAGAATAGCAGTTAACTTTCCACAGTGTCAAACATATTCTTAGCTGAGTGGGACTAAACCAAGAGAAGCTTCTAATCCCCTAAATCTTAGAAGGGACTTCAACCCTCCTAAGTCAGTCCTCTAACACAAGGTTAGTCAAACATCTTTGCATTTTATTAATAGTGGCCTCCTACTCACTCTGTCTTAGAAGAGACTTCTAACTCCTTTAAATTGGGCCTCTAACCAAATCCCATTCTTTACCCGGGTACCCCACCACTTACCCAAAGTCACCCAATCAATGCTATAGTCTATTTTTGGGGGGGTTGGTGGGGTTTCTTCAGATCATCCCTTCTGGGTTTGCCAGAAAGGTGTTAAAGGCACCCAACACTTACACCAAGGTAGCTGTTTGGGTCCGGGTTTCTGCACTATAGTCCCTTCATGGCCACCAGAAATATGTTGCAGGAAAGGGGTCCCAATCCAGACACCAAGAGAGGGTTCTTGGATCTCATGCATGAAAGAATTCAGGGCAAGTCCTCAATGCAAAGTGAAAGCAAGAAAGTAAAGGAATAAAAGAATGGCTTTCCATAGACAAAGCAGCCCTGAGGTCTGCTGGGTGCCCATTTTTGTTACTACTTCTTGATGATATGCTAAACAAGTCATGGATTATGCTTGTCTCACCTTTTTGGACCATATAGGGTAACTTCCTGATGTTGCCATGGCATTTGTAAACTGTCACGGCACTTGTGGGAGTGTTCCAGTGAGGACAACCAGAGGTCACTCTCCTGGCCATTTTAGTTTGGGTGGGTTTTGCCTGCTCTTTCCTGCAATCTGTTTTGTCAGCAGTCTTTATAACCTGTATTTTGTGCTGACCTCTTATCTCATCCTGTGGATTAAAATACCTTAACCGTCTGGGAATGCAGCCCAGTTGGTTTTGGCCTCATTTTACCCAGCTCCTATTTAATTTGGAGTCTCTCTGGTTCAAATGCCTCTGACAGAGGAGCAGAAGTGTACAGACTATTGAGCCATATCTCCTTTACAACTATCTTTAGTAGTTTCTGGAACTCTGCCTCTGTCTTTTGCCCTTCTTTCCAGTACTCTCCTCCAAAAATTCCAGCCATCTTAGCTATTTTCTGTCTTTTTGCTTAGTGATACCAACTGTGCTTGAATTGCTCTCTCCTGAATCAGGCAGAAAGCTGTGTAATCATAGGTTTTGCTTGAACTATAACTTAGAGTAATACAAAAAATAAAAGGGGCAATTAATGAAGCTTGTTGCTTCCCATTTAAATCCCAGTTAGAGATTTCTAACTTCTTTTAGCTATGTATGATAAAATATAACACAAGAAAGATAAATTGAATAAATTGCTTGATCTTGAGAAGACATTTGAATAAATGTAAAGAAAAGAGTAGATCATAGTAAAAGGCATTAGGAATGACAGATATGATGCTAAACACGGGAAGGTATAGGTTACACTATTACTTGAGGAGTCAAGGAAAAGCTATCTGAGAAGATGAGAGTTGACCAAAATCGAAGATAATTTAGCAAAGCACAGATCTGGGGGAAAGTAGCTGCAAGCAGAAGACTAGAGTAGGGTCACTAGGGCAAGAATGTGCTTGGAGTAGTGGAGGGAGCTCCAGGAGCTGGGGAAATGTGTAGGGAACAGGAGAGGCAGTCTGGAGGTAATGGGGGAAGCCCATGCAGTTCTCTTAGCTGTGTAGTGATTCTGGCTATATACTGTGAAGCAATGGAGACCCATCAATGTTTTCATCAGATATCAGTGACATATTTGGAGTCAGGTTTTAAAATATTCCTTCTGGATGCTATTTGAATAACAGAAAATAGAATTTCAGTTTAAATAGGAGACCAAAGTTACAAACAAGAAAACCATATATGAGGCTACTGCAATCATTTAGAAGAAAGTTTATGATAGCTCCAATCTTCTAATAGTAGTACAAGTAGTAAAAATTCAGTTTACAAATGTATTTTAAAAATAACCATAATGTCCTGAAGGTTTGAGAGAGAAGAGTCAAGGATGACTCCAGGTTTTAGGGCCTAACAACTGGAAGAATGGGGTTGCGTTTAAGAGAGACTGTGGATGGAGCATCTTGGAATGCAGTGGAATGGGAGTTTCAATTTGGAAATGTTAACTTTGGGATGACAATTAGAATTTCATTTTGGTATATACTCAGTAATGAGATTTCTGGGTTGAATGGTAGTTCTATTTTATTTAAGGTATCTCCAAATTACGTTCCACAGTGACTGAACCAATTTATTTAACCACCAACACTGTATAAGTGTTCGTATTTCTCTGCCACATTGCCATTTTGACTCTTTAATATAAGCCATTTTGATGGTAGCATTATTCACAATAGCAAAGACATGGAATCAACATAGGTGACAATTAACAATGGGCTGAATAAAGAAAATGTGGTATACATATACTACACAGCCATAAAAAGAATAAAATCATGTCCTTTGCAGCAACATAGATACAGCTGGAGGCCATTGTCCTAAGGGAATTAATATAACAATATAAAACCAAATACCACATATTCTCACTTATAAGTAGGAGCTAAACATTGAGCACATATGGGCATAAAGATGAAAACAAAGACACTGGGGAATACTAGACTGGGGAGAGTGAAAGGGGGGCTAGGATTGAAAACTACCTGTTGGGTACTATGCTCATTACCTGGGTGACTGAATCATTCATACCCCAAACCTCAGGATCACACAATATATCCATGTGAGAAGCCTGCACATGTACCCCTGAGTCTAAAATAATAGTTGAAGAAAGAATTTCAAGTGGATATTTGAATATCTGACAACTTATAATGCTGAGTAATTTTCTAATGAAGCATTTAAACTCTAGATTACATGATGTTAATGGACAAGAACCAGGGCATGTTTATTTTTAATTTGCTGTGATACCTAGCAGGGAGTAGACTATATTGTAACATCCAAAGTCTATTGGACTAATAATTCGCTGTACGTTGATAGCATTCTAACAAATGACTGTTCAGTTTTAAACAACTTACAAAGTTATTTAAGTGCCTTCAAAATGCAATCCAGAAAATAGAAACAAAACAGTTTAAAGTATAAAGATACACATCAAAAAATTTATGTCAGGAGGCTTCTATAAGTGAACATGATTTCCTTATATGTTCACTCAGAAACCTCCTGACATAAGTATGTTTATTCCATATATATTATGGATTAAGCCAGTTTTGTTTTAGTAAGTCAGAGCATATATATATATATATATATGTATATATAGAGAGAGAGAGCATTTATATATACAGAGCATTTATATATATACAGAGCATTTATATATATATATAAAACAGTACTAAAACACACATCTT
Organism: Leontopithecus rosalia; assembly: GCA_028533165.1. Lineage (NCBI taxonomy): Eukaryota > Metazoa > Chordata > Mammalia > Primates > Cebidae > Leontopithecus > Leontopithecus rosalia. The sequence continues at coordinate 73,619,854 of CM052648.1, forward strand.
TTCTATGTTTCTATTTTGTGAAGTTTTTTCTCCAGCCTTTATTGTTCTATATATAACTCTGTAAGCCTGCCATAGAAGTTTTTCTTTTGAATTTCTCAGAACCCTATAGAAAATACATTATTTAAGCACATTCATATGAGACTACAGAAGTTTCAAATTATTATTTATTTAAACAACTTCAGCACTTTTGTTTCTCTTCATGGCTTACTGTGAGAACATTGCCATCTTGAATATGAAAATAGAGGATTCATATCATTTCAAACAAGGAATTAGGGCTCATGTTATAGAATGAAGTAAATATTAACATTATTAAAAAAAGAAGACACTGGGAGACCAAGGCAGGTGGATCCCAAGGTCAGGAGATTGACCATCCTGACTACCACAGTGAAACCCTGTCTCAACTAAAAATAGAAAAAATTAGCCAGGCTCAGTGACATGCATCTGTAGTCCCAACTACTTGGGAGGCTGAGGCAGGAGAATCACTTGAACTCAGGAGGCAGAGGTTGTAGTGAGCCAAGATCACACCACTGCATTGGTTGACAGAGCAAGACTCTGTCTCATAAAAAAGAGAAGAAAGATCTCAAATCAATATTCTAACACTACACTATAAGGAACAAAAAAAAAAAAAGATAAGCAAACTGAATCTAAAACTAGCAGAACAAAGGAATAATCATAATTAAAACAGAACTAAGTTAGAAAATAAAAAATCAATAGAGAAAATTAAATAAGACAAATGTTTCTTCTTTGAAAAATTTTGATGTAATTGACATTTATATAGATTGAGAAAAAAAGAAGACTCAAATCATTAAAGTCATAAGTAAAAGTGGGCATATTACTACCATACCTGCACAAATACAACAAAATGTAAAAGAATGTTTTGGACAATTGTATGCCAACAAAACATGTAAATAAATGAAATTCACATATTTCTCTAAGAAACATGAATTACCAAAGCTGAATCAAAAAGAAATGAAAAATATCAAGAGATCCATTATGAGTAAGGAGATTGAATCTGTGCTAAAAAGTCTTTAAACAACAACAATAAAAAGGCCAGGACCAGACCTTTTAAATAGTGAATTATTTTAACCATTTAAAAAATAATTAGCTCCAATGTTTCCCAAATCCTTCCAAAAACAGTAGAGGAGGGTGACATTTCAAAATCATTCTATGAAGCCAGAATTACCCTGATACCAGTATGGGAAAATTACATAAGAAAAGAAAATAGCACACCCATATAACTAATGAACATAGATGAAAAAATTCTCAGCACAATATTATCAAAACAATTCCAGCAGCATATTAAAATATTTATGAATAATAACTAAGGTTTATTCAGAAATGCAAAGATGGTTCGACATATGAAAATTATTGGCCTATACTGTCTGTATCAGTGAAATTACGAATAAAAAGTATATGGTTATCTCAAGTGGTACAGAAAAAGCACTTGACAAAATCTAATACTCCTTTTTGATTTAATTTAAAAACATTCCACAAATATGAAATAGAAGGTAACTGCCTCAATAATAAAAAGTATCTTTAAAAAATCATTGCTAAAATCTTAATAATAACAGCCTAGAAGCTTTCCTCCTAAGATCATTAATAAGCCATGGATGACTGTTTTGCCACTACTGTTAAACAGTAGATTTCTTTGGAAATCCTAGCTAGAGAAATTAGGCAAGCCAAAAATATAAGTCAATTTAAATGGAAATGAAAAGTAAAAATCGGAAGTAAAGGTATGTGTATTCATAGATAGCATGATCTTATATAAGGAACATCTTAGGGGAAAAAAAAAACATTAGACCTAATAAGCAAATTTATCAAAGTTATAGAATATAATACAAACACAAAAAAATAAGTTTCTATACACTTTCTATGAAGAATTTGAAAAGGAAAATTAAGAAAAAAATCCATTCACAATAGCGTCATGAAATAAGATATTCAGGCATGAATTCAACCAAAGGCATTCAGGACTTACACACTGAAAATCATAAGACATCACAGAAATAAACTAAAAGTCCAAGTTAATGGAAAGACATCTGTGTTCACGGGTTAGATGACCTAATATTGTAAAGATAGCAATACTCCCCAAAGCAATGAAAAGATTTGATGTAATCTCTATCAAACACCAATGACCTATATTTTAGAAAAGAAAAAGCTAATGTTAAAATTAATCTGGAATTACAAAGTAATTTGAATGATCAAACTACATTGAAGAAGACAAACAAAGTGGGAAGACAAATGCAAAAATACTGTAAAATGTCCTCATATTTACACTGATCCAAACAGTATGGTACTTTCACAGCATTGATTAATAGTTAAGATTGAAATTATAGAAACAAATGGTACATCTACAGTCAACTTATTTTCAGCAAGGTTGCAAAGGCTGTTCAGTGAGAAAAGAATCATCTCTTCAATAAATTTGTTTTCAGACAAATGGAAATCCACATGCAAAAGAACAAAGTTGGACCCTTGCCTCACACTAAGTACAAAACTTAATTCCAAATGAACCAAAGACCTAAGAGAGCTAAATCCATAAAACTCTTAAAGAAAAACATAGAGACAATTTTTCATAACCTGAGATTTAGCAATAATTTACTAGATATGATAACAAAAGCACAAAGCAACAAAATAGAAAACATCAATACATTAGACTTCATCAAATTTGTAAAAATATGCAACAAATGACAATATAGAGAGTGAAAAGACACAATCGTCTTTGGTATAAAATATTTCAAAATTATATCTCTTAAAAAGATTTCACATCTAAAATATATAAGGAACCATTATAACTCAGCAAGAATAGAGTAGGCAAGTGAACTGAATACATATTTCCCCAGTGATGATATACAAATAGCCAGCAAACACATAAAAAGTTGCTTAGTGTCATTAGTCATTAGGGAAATGCAAATAAAAACCACATGACATACCCTTCACACCCGCTGAGACAGTCATTCTCCAAAACAAGAACATAGCAAGTATGGACCAGTATGTGGAGAAATTCAACCATTGATATTTTGCTGGTGGGAATGTAAAATGAAGTAGCACTTTTGAAAATAGTTTCCTGTTACTCAATAAATGAAACATGGAATTATATGACCCAGTCATTCCGCCACTCAGTATATATCCAAAACAAATGAAAAAAGGTATTTAAACAAAAATTTGTTAGAAATGGTTATTGTAGCACTGTTCAAAATAGGCACAATGCCAAAACAACCCTAATGTGCAAATGAATCAGAAACAAAGTGTGGTGTAGCCACAGGATGAAAAGTTATTCCTCCATAAAAAGTAACAATGTGTGGACAGATGCTGCAATACTGAACCTTGAAATTTTTATGCAAAGTGAAAGAAGCCATATGCAAAGGTAACATGTTGTGTGACTTCATTTATATAAAATATTCAGAATAGGTAAATTCAAGAGTTAAAAAGCAGATTAGCAGTGGTCAGGAACTAAGTGGAGGGGGTACTGGGGAGTGAGCACTTAACGTATATGGATTTCTGTTTGGGGTGATGAAAAAGATCTGTAACTATACAGTAGTCAGAGTACATTATGAATGGCCTCAATACCACCGAATAATACACTTTTATGACTGGGGTAAATTTTATATTATGTATATTTCACCATAATATAAAAAGTGGACAGAGTCCATTTATATTCAGTTGCCAGGTCTGTAGGAAATGGAAGTGAGATAAATCAAGATGATGTACATTGAAAATAGCTAAGAGAATAGTTTCTAAGTGTTCTCACCACAATGATGTGTGAGATGATGCTCATTTTAATTAGCTTCATCAAGATATTCCACAATGTACACATATTTCTAAACATCATGTTGTACACCAAAAATATATAAAATTTTATTTTTCAATTAAAAATTTTAAAAGTTGATGCCAAGATTTCAGTTTCAAAACAGTAAGTAATGATCAGTTTAATGAATTGGGTACATCCTTGCAGAAAGAAAAGAATATGAGTTTGAATTTGAAATTTTAAGGCTGAGACTTTCCTAAAACATAAAGTGACAAGTAATCAGTGGGACATACAGGTTTTAGCTGATAAGGCAAATATGGACTAAAGGTATGGTTTAGTACATGATAAATGGTGCTGAAGATAATGAGAGTAGATGAGATCAACAAGGGAGCATAGGGTCCTGTGAACTTCATCATTTAAGCGTTATAGGAGAAGAAATGAAAAAAAATGCCAAAACTATTTGGGCAAAATAGACTAAGGTAAAAGAATAACCAGGAACTTCAGAGTAGTCAAAAGTATTGACTGCTGATTCGACTTCAAATATAAAATAAGAAGATGTTGCTATATACACTAAATGATATGAGTCTGTAGTCCCAGCTACACAGCAGGCTGACGTGAGAGGATTACTTGGGCTTAGTAGTTCGAGCACAGCCTGGCAATATGAGAAGACTCTGTCTCTCTCAAAAAAAAAGAAAAAAAAAGAACAAAGACCCGAGTCATGTCATTTGGATTTATTAATATGAACTCATTCTTAATCTACTTTTCAAATAAAGCAAGATTAAAAGTAAGATTGAAATGATGTCTATCATGGATGGGCATTTGGGTTGGTTCCAGGTCTTTGCTATTGTAAACAGTGCTGCAATGAACATTTGTGTGCATGTGTCCTTATAGTAGAACGATTTATAGTCCTTTGGATGTATACCCAGCAATGGGATTGCTGGGTCAAATGGAACATCATTCTCAGCAAACTGACACAAGAACAGAAAACGAAATACCGCATATTCTCGCTCATAGGCGGGTGATGAAAAATGAGAACACATGGACACAGGGAAGGGAGTACTACACACTGGGGTTTATGGGGGGGAATAGGGAGGGACAGTGGCTGGGGGAGCTGGCGAGGGATAGCCTGGGGAGAAATGCCAAATGTGGGTGAAGGGGAGGAAGGCAGCAAAACACACTGCCTAGTGTGTACCTATGCAACTATCTTGCAAGTTCTTCACATGTACCCCAAAACCTAAAATGCAATAAAAAAAAAAAGAAAAAGAAAAAGAAAAAAAAGATTTAAATGATGTGAAGAATGTGTTGAGTTAGGGCAGAAAACGGGGAACAGTGGTATTCAATTGAGAATTTTGCCTATGAGAAATAGGTGCAACTAGGGATGTACCTTGAGGTAAATATGCTGTCCTTTTTAATGGAGAAAATTGAGTACCTTCTAAAAAATAATAAAGCTGCATACCTTCATTGAGGTAAATTGTCATAAAATTAGTGCTTCTAAGATGCTGGGAAGTGAATGAAGAAGAACTGTATACAATACATTTAAAGGATTAAATCAGTATCACAGTAGTCTTATGAATTTACTATCTCTGGGACACAAATCTATTCTTTTGAGACTATGTAATATTTCATAATTATGTAAATTCTAGCCTAGGTATCTTTTATTATATGAGATTAGAATGATTTCATTTCATGAAGAAAAAAAATAAATCTGTTAAATATCCACTTTTGGTTTTCCTTAGAATGAATTATTGGCATTACTATATCAACATGTACTTACATGCATTTTATAGAATTCAGGAGCTATATTCATTGACTTTCTAATCAAATCACTTTATGTTCAAAAACATTTTCCAAACCCTTCCACTGAAAACCAGAAAGTAGCAATGCATGTAAGCCTATTACTGCTGGTGTATTTAATGAGTATTTTGCTTTTTGAGTGCTAAACTTGGAATTTTTATGCTAATCATGACTTTCCTTGTATTCAAGGTATTTTCGAAGAGAAGGAAAAATAACAAAAATAACAAAAAGGAAATAACTATTTTCTTAAGATATAGTTTATGTACATAATTTTAAATAAAAACACAATCATGAGTTTAATTTGTGATAATGTGACACCATCTGAGAGAAATAGAAGAGGATGATTATAATACATTACTTACTTCCACAAGGGTTGCATTTTCTAGTATGATTTGATATATCTGGCTCAGCAAAATGTTTAAAATGCATTTTATAAATATTTAAACATTGGAACTACTGAATTAAAAATTCTACATCAAATAATATAATATCATTTTACTAAAAAGCGAAATTAAAGAATAGTTTCAAACTCCCCAAATTATGTAGAATTAGTATAAGTATTTTTCAAGATAAAGTATTGTAAACAAAGTCTGGCATTCTAAAAGTATTGCAGCTTCTTGAGATGCTGATACACAGCACAGGCTATAAAAAGTATTGGCTAAGAATATAAATTTTAATGTCAGACAGCTTTGAGCTCAGAGCTATGGCTGTACACACTAAATGATATTGAGCAAATAATATCTCCCCTTAAATCTCATTTCTCATCTCTAAAGAGGATCAATAATAGTAGCACCTACTTCATAGCTTTCCTGTGAGAATAATTTATCTATGGCATTATCCTTAATTTGTTTTTCACATTAGTCTACAGACATTTACTGATAACATACCACAGTCTCACAATTCATTGTTTTAAGTCTTTGGGATCAGTCACAGTGGGTCACACCTGTAATCCAAGCACTTTGGGAGGCCAACACAGGTGGATTGCTTGAGGTCAGGAGTTCCAAATCTGCCTGGCCAACATGGTGAAACCCTGTCTCTACTAAAAATATGAAAATCAGCCAGACGTGGCGGCAGGTGCCTGTAATCCCAGCTACTTGGGAGGCTGAGGGAGGACAATGGCTTGAATCAGGAGGTGGAAGTTGCAATGAGCAGAGATCATGCCACTGCACTCCAGCCTGGGCGACAGAGTGAGATTCAGTCTCACAATAAATAAATAAATAAATAAATAAATAAATAAATAAATAAATAAATAAAGTCTTTGGAACTGAATTTGGTTTGAAATTCAGGATTATTTTAGTATGTTAGCATATATGTTACATTATTTGACACACCAGTAGGATCGTACACTATCCTCTATTGGATAAAAATTTGGCAGAATCCACAAGGCCAACCATATTTCAGGGCATAAGATCAATTTTTTGAACAATTATGTTTTTATATACTAAGAATGAACAAAATGCATATGAATCACAATAACATCAAAATAATGGCATATTTAGAAATAAATTTAACAGAAGTACTGCAACAGTTGACTACAAAAGCCTATAAAACATTGTTGAAAGAAATTATAAAATGTTAAATAAACAAATAAATATATTTACAGATTGGGAGATCTAATGTTTGGGGAGTGATGTAAATTCTCCACAAATTAATACATTGATTCAGCTTTTCAATCAAAATCCAAACTGATGTTTTTGAAAAAATTTATCAAGCTGATCTTAAATTTATATGAAAATTCAAAGAACCCAAAATAGCCAAAGCAATCTTGATAAATAAAGATAACATTGGATAAATTACACTATCCAATTTTAAAACTTACTATGATACTGGTCTAGAATTGGAATTGAGAAAAAAAATCCTGAAATTTATGGTCAATTAATTTTCTTTTTTTTCTTTTTGAGACGGAATTTCACTCTTGTTACCCATGCTGGAGTGCAATGATGCGATCTTGGCTCACCGCAACCTCCACCTCCTGGGTTCAGGCAATTCTCCTGCCTCAGCCTCCTGAGTAGCTAGAATTACAGGCACGTGCCACCATGCCCAGCTAATTTTTTGTATTTTTAGTAGAGAGAGGGTTTCACCTTGTTGACCAGGATGGTCTCAATCTCTTGACCTCGTGATCCACCCGCCTCAGCCTCCCAAAGTGCTGGGAGGTCAATTAATTTTCTCAAAGGTACTTAAGCAATTCAGTAGGTAAGGATACTTTTTTCAACCAGTTATTGTGGAACAGTTAGATATCCACATGCAAAAAGATTAATTCAGAGCCTTACCTCACATCATGTATAAAAAGTAACTCAAATGGATTATTGTGCAGAAAATAGTTAACATAGCAGGCCGGAGAATACTATCATTAGAAAGGCATGTTTGCAAAATGGACCCTTGGCCTGAGAATGAATTTCTCACCATTCCTTAAATGATGGGCATGGTTTATGTGCCTAACGGGTTTGTATGAAGAATATTTATACTAAATACATGTTTTCCTTCTGGTAGTCTGGAGTTTTCATAGATGCTAAGGACAGGATACATATAAGACCTGCCCCCAGGAAAAACCATGGGCAATAAATCTCTAATAATCTTTCCTAATAGGCAACATCTCACATGTGTTATGACAATTAGATACTAGAGGAGTTAAATGCCTCCTCTGTGATTCTACAATTAGTTTTGGAAGCTTGTACATGTTTTTTACTGAACTTCACTGCCATGCACCTTTTCCCTTTATGGGTTTTTATTTGTGTTCTTTTACTGCAACAAATCTTACCTGAGTGTATGGCTTTATGTTGTGTCCTGTGAGTCCACCTAGCAAATGACCAAAGCTGGTAGTGATCTTAGGGAACCCCAACACAATTATAAACCTAAATTTAAGAGTTATAAGAAAACGTAGGAGCAGCAAATCTTCACAATGTTAAGTCGGCAAAGATTTCTCACATGTGACACCAAAATCACATGGAAATTTTAAAAATTGATATTTGAACATCATCAAAATTATTATTTTTTCACTTAACATTACGTTTTAAAAGTACACAATCTACAAAACGGGCTGAGAAAATACTTGCATCAGATATCTGATAAAACACTCTATCATTAATATATATGTATATACACACATATTTCTGTGTGTGTGTATATTTATATATCCATATCTATAACATAACCTAATAAGACAAACCCAATAATATTCACAAAGTACTTGAATATATAATGCAATTAATGAAATTAATGGCTTACAGGCACAAAATTAGTCTATTCATCACTATTAAAAATTGAATCCACAATGAAATATCATATTAAACCTACGGGAATGACTATAATCCAAAAGACATACAGAAACAAGCACTGACGAGGATTTAAAGAAACTAGAAACAGCATACTTTGCTACTTGCCATGCAAAATAGTAGAAATAATTTGGAAAATTGTCTGGTAGTTTCTGATAAATTGAATATAAATTTACCATATGACCATATATTTCACTACTAGGTAACCACTCAGTAAGAAAGAAAATGTATTTTCACAGAAATACTTGTTCAAGGATGTTCATAGCAGCATTATTCATAATATATAAAATGCAAAAGAAAAAAATAACCGACAGCTGTGAATTAATACAATGGAATACAGTGCAGCATTAAATAAGAAGAACAAAGCATTAATATATCCTACTACACAGGACCTCAAAATCATTACTCTAAGTGAAAGAATACAGGCATAAAAGATTACATATCAGGGGACTGCTTCGTATTACTTGTCTAAAGACAAATCTGTAGAGACGGAAAACACATGTGCACTTGCCTGGGCTGGCAATGAGAGAAGAGTGACTGCAAGTGAGGCCTAGGTTTCTTTTTGCAGTATAGAAATATTCTTAAATTAGATTGTCCTGATAGTTGTTCAACTCTGTAAGTATCCTAAAAACTGAATAATTGAATCTTTAAAATTACTGAATTTTTAATATATGGAATCATAACTCAACAAAGCTGTTAAATTAAGGCATTTGTCATGGCTTAGTAATATAATTTTCATAAATTTATGTTATGTACTTGAGAAATTGTTGATGGTCGCTTTTGTTTGACATTGATTAGTGATAGCATGCCACATCTTTTCCTTTCTTTAACTTTTAACCAGTTTGAGTCTTTACATATAAAGTCTTTCTTATAAGCAGCATACAGTTATATCCGAGGTTATTATCAAATAACCTTTTCCTATTAATTGGAGATATTTAACAGTTTACATCAGTGAAATTAGTGATACGTTTGGGTTTAAATTTATCACCTTGCTTTGTTTTTATTTGTTTCACCTGTTCCTTGTTTTTCTCTTCCTCTTCCTCTTGCTCTGCCTTCTGTTTTTAATAGCAAAACTTTATTATAGTTTCAGGTTCACAACAAAACACAATGGAAAGCACAAAAGTTTCATTACTTCCTGTCCCGCCCACACACAAACAACTTTCTTTCTATTGACATTCTGTACCACACTGGCACATTTGTTACAACTGATTGACCTGAATCTAAATTGATGTATCATTACTAGCCAAAGTTCATAGACTACATGAGGGTTCCACAATCTATGGGTTTTAACAATATACTTACTTGCCATCTGTATATCTTACTTGGGAAGGTGTCTCTTCAAGTCATTTTTAAGTACATTGTACTTTTTTTCTTTCTTTTCTTTCTTTTTCTTTTTTGAGACAGAGTTTTCGCTCCTTCACCCAGGCTGAAGTGAAGTGGCACCATCTCAGCTCGCTACTACCTCCGCACCTAGGGTTCAAGTTATTCTCCTGCCTCAGCCTCTCAAGTGGCTGAGATTGGAGGCACCTGCCACCACACCCAGCTAAATTTTGTAAGTTTAGTATAGGTGGAGATTTGTCTCATTGGCCAGGCTGGTCACAAACTCCTGACCTCAAATGATCCACCCGTTTCGGCTTCTCAAAGTGCTAGGATTACAGATGTGAGCCACTACGTCCAGCCCAGATTATCCATTTTATTATTAAGTTTTAATAGTTCCTTGGATATTTTGGATAACAGTTCTTTGTGAAAGGAATTTTTATAAATATTTTATATCTATAATTTATCTTCTGATTTTCTTGACATCATCTTTTACAGATAAGTTTCTTTTTAATGAACCCTACTTTATCAATTATTTCTTTTAAGAATTGTGTCTTTGGTGTTGTAGCTAAAAGGTCATTGCATATCCAAGATCATTCAGGTATTCTTCTATGTTATCTTATAGAAATTTTACATTTTGCATTTTACATTTAGGTCTATGAAGCACCCTGAATTAATATTTTGTGACAGCTCTGTGTCTATGTAGAATTCTTTGGATATGCATATTCAGTTTCACAGTACCATTTGTTGAAAAGATATGTTTGTCCATTATATTGTCTTTGCTATTTTGTCAAAGATCATTTGAATATATTTATGTGAGTCTACTTCTGAGCTCCCTATTCTGCTCTATTCTTTGTTATTCTTTCACCATCGCAACACCATCTTGATGTTGGGTAGTACCAGTGCTCTATCATTCTTCTTCAGGTCTTTGTCAGAGATTGCAGGTCTTTTGCCTTCTCTGAATACTTAGAATTCTAAATTAACTGATTCTAAAGTTATTTATTAATATCCACAATAATTTTTAATCCATTTTCACTGAATCTATAAATTTCAGAAGAACTGATATCTTTATAGTATTAAATCTATACAAGAACTATTTCCTCAATTTATTTAGATAATTTTTGATTTTTTTAGAGTTTTATAGTTTTCCTTAGAGTTTTATAATTTCCCTTATATAGATGTTACTACTATTCTATTTATATGTAACTACTGTGTTTTTTCTTGAGTGTTAATATAAATGGTGTTGTGTTTTATAAATTTGAAATTTTGACTGTTTTTTGCTGCCATAAATAAAGTCAACTTTTTATACTAAATTTTTATCTGGAATCTTGCTATAATAACATTAGTTACAGAAGTTTCCTTAGGATTTCTTATATAGGCAATCATTTTATCTGTATTCGTTTTTACTGTAAATTTTCTTGTATTATTAATTTGAACTTCTTGTAGTATACTGAAAAACAGTGGTAGATGAAACATTCGTTCCTTCTTTTTCATTTTTACTGGGAAAGTTTTAAGTTTCTCACTATTAAGTTTCATGTTAGCCATAGTTTTCTTTTTTTAAGATATTTTTCATCAAGTTTAGGAAATTCTCTATTTCTAGTTTCCCGAGGGTTTTTAGTATGAATAGGTATTGGATTTTGTCAGATACCTTTTCTGCATCTATTATTATGATCATTTGGTTTTACTTTTTTAGCCTGTTAATGTAATGAGTTACAATAACTGCATTTAAAACATTGGACCAGCATTTAACACATGAAATAAGTTTTTTTGGTCATGGTGTATAGTTCTTTTTATATATTGTTGTATTCAATTTGCTAATATTCTGTTGATAAATTCTGCATCTACTTTCCTGAGATGTATTAGACTAGTTTTCTTGTGATGTCTCTGTCTGATTTTGGAATTAAGGTAATGGTGGTCTCACTGAATGAATTAAGAAGTAGTTTCTTTCCTTCTATTGTCTGAAAAATCTGTAGAGAATTGGTATCATTTTCATTTATTCCAGAAATATTTGGCAGAATTTCCTGCCAACACATGGTGCCTTCTGCTTTGGAACATTATGATTTGCTGATTCAATTTCTTTCATATATATGGGCCTCTTTAGATTGTTTATTTCTTACTGTGTGAGTTATGCCTCAGTGCGTCTTTCCAGAAATTGGTCAATTTTATATACATTATCAAACTTGTGTGCATAGAGTTTTTAAAATAATATTATATTTTAATGTCCATAAGATCCATAGAGATGCCTTCTCTTTCATTTCTGACATTGGTAGTTTGTGATTTCTCCTTTTTTTCTTTGTTACTCTGGCTAAAATCTTTTTAAATTTCTTAATCTTTTAAAGACCCAGCTTTGGGATTTTTATTTCTCTATTGATATTGCTTACAGTTGTTTTGATTTCTACTCTAATTTTTATTATTTTTTCTTACTTTAAATTTAATTTGCTTTATTTAATTTAGTAGAAGCAAAGATTATTCATTTTAGATCTTTGTTCTTTGCTAATATATGAATTCAGTGATATAAATTATTTTCCCAGCACTGCCTTTTTTTTTTTTTTT
>CM052648.1:73632631-73647321 GCA_028533165.1 Leontopithecus rosalia
ATGAATCTGGAGAGCACTGCCTTTTGTTGTATACAACGTATTTTGATAATTTGCATTTCTATTTTCATTAAATTAAAAATATTATTAGTTGTTCTTGAAATTTATTCTTTGAATGATGTATTATTGTAAAATGTGTTATTTAATCACCAAGTATTTGGAAATTTTCCAACCGCCTTTTTCTTTATCAATTTGTAGGTTAATTCCTCTATTATCTAGAGCAAGTATAATTTCTGTTCTTTTAAATTTGTTAAGGTGTGTTTTGTAACCCAGAATGTTGTCCATCATGGTTAGTGTTGCATATGACCTTTAGTAAAATTTGTAAGCTGCTGTTGTTGAATGAAACAGTTTATAGATGCAATTATATCCAATTGATTGATGGCTCGCTTGAGTTCAACCATTTATTTACTGATAATTTTCTGCCAGTTGGATCTGTTTATTTCTGACAAAAGTTGTTAAAGTCTCCAAGTAAAGGTGGATTCATCTATTTTTTCTTTAGGTCTATTGGGTTTTGCCTCATATATTTTGATGCTCTGTTGTGAGGTCCATACTCATTGAAAATTGTTACGTTTTCTTGGAGTATTGATTCTTTATTATTATGTAATGCCTCTCTCCCTTAAATTTATAGGTAAATGTATATATATATATATATATATATATATATATATATATATATATTTTTTTTTTTCCCAGACAGAATTTCACTCTGTCTCCCAGGCTAGAGTGCAGTGGCACAATCTCGGCTCACTACAACCTCCACCTCCCAGGTTCAAACGATTCTCCTGCCTCAGCCTCCCAAGTAGCTGGGATTGCAGGTGTCCAGTACCATGCCAGGCTAATTTTTGTATTTTTAGTAGAGAAAGGTTTCACCATGTTGGCCAGGTTGGCCTTGAACTTCTAACCTCAAGTGATCCACCCACCTCGCCCTCTCAAAGTCCTGGCACTACAGGTATGAGCCACCACACCTGGCCATAAAATGGTTTTTTAATAGACAACATATACTTAGGTCTTGCTTATTGATCTGTTCAGATAACCCCTGTCTTTTAATTGGTGTATTTAGGCCACTGGTGTTTAAAGTGATTATTGCTATACTCGGATTAATATCTACCATATTTGTGACTGTTTTCTGTTGCCCTTGCACTTTGTTCCTGCTGTTGTCTTCCACATATTTTCTTGAATTTTAACTAAGCATTTAATATTATTCTGAATTCCCTTCTTTCTTAACATTTATTAAATCATTAAAAAAAATTTTTTCATATTTGCCCTAGAATTTTCAATATACATTTACAGCTTCATCAAGTTCAATTTCATATAACACTATCCCAGTTTAATGGGCAATGCAAATGCCTTACAATGAAATATTCCTAATTCTCTCCCATTCTTTTTCCTTCATTGTTGTAATTCATTTCAATTATACATAAATATACATCCACTTACAAGTAAATATACACCCATAAGCATATAAAATCAAATATATTGTTGACAATATTATTTTGAAAAAACTTACCTGTTAGATTAAGAACAAAAAAATTTTAAGTTTTTATTTCATGTTCACTTAGTCCACCTCAGATACCTTTCCTTTCTTTATGGAAATCTGAGTTTCTGACCTATTTATTTTTTTTCTCTCTCTGAAAAACTTCTTATAACATTTCTTGCAAGGAAGATCTAATGGCATTAGACTCCTTCAACTTTTATTTGTCTGAGAAGGATTTTATTTTTCCTTCACTTTTGAAGAATAGTTTTGCAGGATACAGGTTGATGGCTTTTTACTCTCAACATCTTATTTTACTTCACTTTTTTCTGGCTTACATGGTTTCTGAGAGGTCTGATGTAATTCATCTTTGATCCTTTATATGTAAGTGATTTTGTTTAACTGGCTTCCTTCAGTCTAGTCTATCTTAAAAATTCTGAAGTTTCAATTTGACAAGTGTGAGTTGAGTTTCTTTTGGCATTTATCCCACTTTGTGTTTTCTAAGTTCCCTAGATCTGTGGTTTGGTGTCTGACAATAATTTCGAGCAATTCTCAGTCATTATTGCTTCTGCTTTATTCTTTCTTCTTCTGGTATTCCCCTTATGCATTTATTACCATCTCTTGTTGTCCCACAACTCTAGATATTGTTTTCTGTTTCTGCCCCAAAGATTTTTTGTTTTGCTTTGTTTTGATTTTAATTTTGGAAGTTTCTATTGTTATATACTCAAGTTCAGTTATTCTTTCCTTTGCATGTCCAGTCTACTATTGAGCCCATCAAAAAATATTATTTCTTTTTGTAACAATGTTTTTGGTTTCTACCATTTTTAAAATTCTTTCATAGGATTTCCATCTGTCCTCTGTCATTATCCATCTGTTATGAATATTGTCTACTATTTTTTTCATCAAAGCCCTTAGCATATTAATCATAGATGTAAAAATTTCCTGATTTGATAATCCCAGCCTTCCTGACATATCTGACTCTGATTTAATACTTAGTCAGTCTCTCCAAACTGTGGGGGTTTTTTTATTGTTGTTGTTTTCTTTTGTATTTATTATGCATTGTAGTATTTTGTTGAAACGTGGACATGATATGCCAAGTAAAAGGAACTGTAGTAAATAGGCCTTTAAAAATGTAGTGGTAAGGTACAGTGCAAAGGGAAGCATTCTACAGTTACGTAATTAGTTCTCAGTCTTTTGGTGATTCTGTGCCCCCTGGCTATAAATGTCACCAATACTTCTCAGTTTTTCCCCCCTTAGGTGGGACAGGATGATGGCTAGAGGGGCTGGGGTTGGGTCCCCTACTGCATGTGGAAAGCGAGAGCTACCTGGGATTGGGAATTCCCTTCCTCTAGGTAGGCTAGGCTTTGTTAAAGTCCAGTAGGTTACGCTTTGCTAAAATTGTTTTGAGGACAGGCCTTGTTAAGAAAAACAATTTTCTGACATATTCCAAATCCCCTTTCCCTGCCAGAAGCATGACGGGATTTTTCACCCATAGTTACTGTGAGAGTGTTTGCATTCCTGAGGATAGAGCTTGCCTCAACCCAAGATTTGTTTCCTTTGGGGTTTTTAACTGTCAGAATCTGCAGCAATTCATCAGGTATGCCTATGCCCAAACTGGGCACGGCATATGTTTCTCCTCCACTAAACTGATTCTCTGTATTTGCCTGTCTGCTCTTCCAATTTTAAAGGCCACACTTGCCTTGTAAACTCACCTCTCTCATGGATATAGAAAGAATTTTTGATTTTTCAGCTCATTCAGATTTCCACTTATTGTTATGATGGAGTCATGACTTCTAAGCTTGCTATATGCTGGACGAAAACCAGATGTCTTGCCACTTTTTCATACTGTGTATTTTATAATATGAGTACCTTAAATATATGAGTATCTTAATCTCATCTCTTGTATACTAACTCTCAGTTTTTGTTTTGCTGGTAATACATAACTGCAATTTACTAGTTTGTATTTGAGTGATACTATGCCACATCACTAGTAGATCCTTAGGTTACTACACTTCCATTTCTTTAGCTGTGGCCCTTTGCCATTTGTTACCAAATATTTTACATTTACATATGTTATAAATCTAGACTACATTGTTATTATTTTTGTTTAAGTACTCAATTGTCTTTTTTTCTAACGGAAATAACATTTTTAAATTTATTATTATTGTTTTTAAGAAAAAGTCTCTCTCTGTCACCCAGGCTGGAGTGCAGTGGTGTAATCTTGGCTCACTGCAACCTCCGCCTCCTGAGTTTAAGGGATTCTCCTGCCTCAGCCTCCCTAGAAGCTGGAATTACAGGTGTGCACCAACACACCCTGCTAATTTTTGTATTTTTAGTAGAGACAGGATTTCACTATGTTGGTCAGGCTGGTCTTGAACACCTGAACTAAGGTGATTAGCTTGCCTCAGCCTCCCAAAGTGCTGGGATTACAGGCATGGGCCATTGCACGTGCCCAGTCAGCAACTGTCTTTTAAGAAGTTAATTTCATTATGATTGGCTTTAAGTACCCATGAGGGATCAGGTCCAGGGCACTCCCAGGAAACCAAAGTTCACAGATGCTTATAGAAAAAGGTGTTGTATTTGTATCTGACCTACACACATCTTCCTGTATACTTTATATTATCTCTTAGGTTACTTGTAATACTTAATACAATTTAAATGCTACCTAAGTAGTTGTTATACTATACCATTTAGGGAATAACAGCAATAAAATAGTACAAGTGCATATGCCATTTTTAAAGTGTTTTTGATTCACAGTTAATTGAATCCATGAATGTGAAATCCACAGATACAGCAGTTTAACTATATATAGAAATCTTCCACCTGATATGTGTATAGTTAACAATATAACTTATTTTCATTTTTGTAGATCTATATTCATACCTGGTTTGATATTCTTCTTCTTGAAGAAATTGCTTTTGATTGATCTTCTAGGGATGAAATGAATGCTTTCAGCTGTTCAGTGTCTGAAAAATAATCTCCATTTTAACATAGAGTTTGAAATATTTTCATTTGGTATAGAATTCTAAGTTTACTATTTTTTGAGGTACTTTTAGATGTTTCTCCACCATATTCTTGCTTGTACTGTTTCTTGCAAAAAATCTGCTGTCATTCTAAAGTTTGGTTCTCTGTACATGTGTTTTTGTTTTTCTTATTGTTTTTAATTTTTATCATTGATTTTGAGCAATACAATTATAATATTCTTTTGTGTAGTTTTCATCACCTTTCTTGGGCATAAGTTTCACTGAACTTCCTGGAACTGTGGGTTTATAATTATAATCACATTTGGGAAAATTTTGGCCATTATTTAAATGCTTTTCTGCCCCTCCCAATTTTGGCACCTTCCATTACACATATACAACCTCTTGTTCACTGAGACCTCTCATGGCTCTCTGGTAGAATTTTCATTTTTAAATAAAAATTACTATCTCTGTGCTTCGTTTTAGATAGTGTTTTAGTGCTATGCCTTCAAGTTCACTAATACTTTCTTCAGTAATATCGAATCTGTCATTCTGTCATTAATACTATCTACTGTATTTTGAATTTTGCACATTATACAATTTAGCTTTAGAATGTTTATTTTCTTTGTTTCAAATATCTTCCATGTCTCTCATTATGTATTTGTTATCTGAAATTCACTTTTAATTATTATACACTCCTGTTGGATAATTGACATATTTGTCTAACATGGGTTAGTTTTAATATATTCAATATTATCCATATTATTAATTAAATGGAGTTTCTGCTTCTTGGAATGCCTGGCATTTTTTTATTGGATGCAAATCCTCATTAATTTTGTCTTCTTGAGTTCTACTTATTTTTATATACCTACAAAACTCTTCTATTTAGCTTTGGGACACAGCTAAATTACTCAGAAACAGTTTGATTATTTTGGGTGTCTTTCAAAGTTTGTTAGGTCATGCAAAATGTTTAAAGTAGGACTCATTATTATGCACTTATGATGCAAGATCTTATGGGTGTATCACCCAATGTTCCATGAGCAATGGGGTGTTCTACTTTGGTAGGAAAAGTCAGCCTTCCAGCCTTCCAGTCTTCTATGAGTGCCTGGTACTCTACACTCATATCCTTTACATTATTTTTCCTAAGACATAAATAATTTCTTCACTGATGTGTTCTAATAATACTCTGCTGAATACTCAAGAGAGACACTGGGAAGACTGATAAAATTCTCTCTGTGCAGCTCTCTCCTATTTTTTTACTATGTCTGTAAACTCTAACTGCCTTGGTCTCTCTGAATTCTAATATCCATCTTCTCACCCTATATAGTCTCATGTTCCCTATACCTGTGTTTTGTCATGAAAACTCCTGGTAGACACTAAGGTGGCACATCAGTAGTGCTGAAATTGCTGAAATTATTGGTTTCCCATCTCTCAAGGATCATTGTCCTTCATTGTAGAATGTCTAACTCAAAGTCTTCTAAAACATTGTTGCATATATTTCTTTTCCTTTATTTTTCTATTTTTCTTTTTTATCCAGAAACAGAAATCCCCCAAATCTCAGGCCCTTAAAGTATCTTTATTGAAGGCCTTTAAGCAATAAAGTCTATTTGTTTCTTTTTAGTTCTTTCCCTGAATTTGTATTATTTGAACATTTTAATGATTTTATTTTATGTACACTGTTACCTTATTTATTCTAAATCTTTGTCTTTTCTTTAGTGGTTCTTCTAAGGAAGTAATGTTCAAGAGGAATGTAGTGTGATCCTGAAAGATAATTCTAAGTTTCTGATATTCACATTAAAATAGTAAAAATAAAGTGGCGAATTTTATTTTATTGATAAATATTATTTAATCAATTTATACAAAATATTATATTTTCAAATCCTTTCAATATATTTTCAATTATTTCAATCTATATAAATTATTAATAAGACACTTTAAAATTTCCATATGAAGTATTTGACATCTGGTATAGATTTTATGTTTACAGTGCATCTCTATTTGAATGTCAAATTTTAATTGGAGATATTTGGTATATTTGGTATTCAAAAAATATACAGTTTAAAATATAGATTAATATAACCAACTTTTAAAAACATATGTAATTATTTTTAAAAAACTAAATTGAGGCTGGGTGTGGTGACTCACTCCTGTAATCCCAGAATTTAGGAGGCTGAGAAAGGCAGATTGCTTCAGCCCAGGAATTCAAGGCCAATCTGGGTAACATGGTGAAACCCTGTCCCTACAAAAAAATACCCAAAAAATTAGCTGGTAGTGGTGGTGCACACCTGTAATTCCAGCTACTCAAGAAGCTGAGGCGGGAGAACAGCATGAGCTTGTGAAGCAGAGGTTGCAGTGAACTGAGATTGTGTCACTGCCCTCCAACCTGGGCAATGGAGAAAAAACATGTATCAAAAAATAAATAAATGAATAAATAAATAGTGCATAAAATTTATTTTCTTTTAATTTTCACACATATAGATAAAACTAATTCATCTATTTTTATAAAAATTGGATTTTAAAGTACAGCAGCTTGAAAGTATGTGTACAAGTATATTCACTAACTCTTGTGCCAATTCAGTATTGTTAACATTACTCAACCATGTATATTAAAAAACAACTTGATTGGATAAAGATAATGTAGTACATATACACAATTAAGCACTATGCAGACGGGAAAAATGAGATCCTGTTATTTGCAACAACTTGGATGGAACTGGAGGTTATTATGTTAAGTGAAATAAGTCAGACACAGAAAGACACAAAGACAAACTTTGTATATTCTCACTTATTTGTGGATGTTAAAAACCAAACCAATAAATTCATGGAGATAGAAAGTAGAAGGATAGTTACCAGAGGCTGGGAAGGGTAATAGAGGAGTGGGAAGAGAGAGGACATGATTAGTGTGTACAAAAATATGTGTAGTTAGAAAGAATGAATAAGACCTAGTATTTGATAACACAACAAGGTGACTATAGTCAATAATAATTTAATTTTACATTTTAAAATATTTAGAAGAGTATAATTGGATTGTTTGTAACACAAACGATAAATACTTAAGGGGATGTATACCCATTGTCCATTATGTAATTATTGCTTATTACATGCCTATATTAAAGTATCTAATGTAACCCATAAATATATACACCTACTATGTATCCATAAAATTTTAAAAATAAGTCAAAATAAAAATTTAAAAACTATGAAACAATAAATTTATAATTGCCCATACAGTATTCTTTGATTTTTATAGATTATTCACCATAGGCATATGTGTGTAAAACACTGTACATCACAACTAAAGTCAACTGCAGGTAGATTCACATTAGAAAATGTGTAAAATTTTCAATGATTTCATTTTAACATATATATTATATCTGTCTATTTGAGTAAAAATAAGCTTTTCCTTTCTTTGAGCTTCAAATTGAACTGAATTCACATGCAATATGGTATCTACAAGAAAATACACCTTACACTGTCATGTTTTGTCTTTGATTATTAAATATTTGATAACTTTTTAGTTTTAAAAAAAATCTACATTTGAAATTTATTGTACAGTAAATATTTTTTTAGAAAACTATTCTATGTTGAATCAGAAACAAGTGGCAAAGAAAACAAGTTTCTTAAATTTATTATCTTCTATTTCTTCTGCAAATTCTATAAACTGTTAAGGATGCATAACATCTATCATTAGACTGTACAAGTCTCACAACTGTATACATGATAATTGAATAAGTCTGCTTCAGAAACCAAGCACAAATACTTTCAACAAGTATATTAGAATGAAATAATAAAGGAAACATTAGATTCCTATTTTAACAATCTAATAATTATTTTTTGATCTAATACAGCTGTCAAGACAAAAATTTTGTTCTTTCATGTCTAGTTTATATTCTTCTTTAACAAAAAAAATACAACTCCACCACAAATTCAAGTTTTTAGGTTGCAAAATGATGACAATTCTTTGTGAATTACAAGTATTGAATGCAAATTTTTCCTATAGATATTAATTGCACATTCTCTATTCCATTACCCAAATCAACTAAAGCTAAAGAAGTCCTTATAATTTTTCCACTTAGAAGTTCCTAGAGAAATTTCAAACATACTTACTTTCCAATCTCCTCTGATTTAACTTTTCATTTCCACTAATTTATTTTGCATTTGCACTTTTTGTCCTGTACCAGTACTGTGGTTTTCTTCCAAATTTTAAAATTTGTTCATATATTTTCAACACTAATGAAATAATTTAATCATAGTATAAATAATATAATAATTTTGTAAGTTTAAAGCTAATTATAATTTGCAATGATACTGTTATAACTAATGCTGTCTTCATGAGTATTTATGTCAAGCCTTAACAATGATACATTGGTGCATATAAAATAAAAGTAATTTAAATAATCAACTTTTAGCTGGAACTATGATGATGATAAGTTTATATATACTAGAAATGATAAATATGCCCAACATGCTCACTACAATTAAATACCATTTTCCATGATGCGACAGATTTGTGTTTAATAGAAAGTATTTTAGATTGATTTATTTTATAAATTTGAAATTATAAATTAATATTAAATAATATTAAGTGTTAAGTTCCTGAGTTATACTCATCATACTTCCTTTTTTAACTTATATTATATTTGGGGTCTGAAGGTACATGTGAAGGTTTGTTATATAGGTAAACTCATGTCACAGGGTTTGTTGTACAGATTATTTTACTAACCAGGTATTAAATCCAGTAGCTAATAGTTATTTTTTTCTGCTCCTCTCCCTCCACCCCTACCTGCCCTCAAGTAGACCCCAGTATCTGTTGTTACCTTCCTTCTCTTCATGAGTTCTCATCATTTAGCTCTTGCTTATAAGGAAGAATATACAGTATTTGTCTTTGTTTCCCATATTAGTTTGCTAAGGATAATGTCCACTAGATCCATCCATGTTCCTACAAAACACATGATATTTTACAGCTGCATAGTATCATTCATCATATTTCAAGTGCTCAGCAGTCACATGCATACAATTTGCTTACTTACTGGGAAGCATGGTTCTGGATGTTAAACTAATATGCCACTTACATATCAATATCCACCTTGAAATAATGTTGTGCCACTTCACATCAAACTTCAAACATCACTTCACTGTCTCCCTTCCATTTTTAAGCTATTACATTTATGAATTTATTCTACATGCTGATATATTATAAACCCCTAACATTTTTATTGTTTTTGCCATAAACAGTAAATTGCATCTTAAAGATGCATACACACACACACACACACACACACACACACACACACACACAGACCAATAACAAAATAAGGAGAAATATTCATGATAATTAGCTTCTTTTGTTTCTATTACTGATCATGTGATCATAGCTGGGCCCATTGCCACATTTCTTTTGCTATGAAGTGAGTTTCTTGGAAGGAAAGGAAACAACAATTCTGTGTAGAATATCATGAAGGCATATAAGCCATTTTGGATGTTCAGGGATGATGGTTTTAGTGGAAGCATTGCATGTAGGGAAGGCATATGTATATGGAGTATGTGTCTATTCCAATAAGAATAATATAATAAAATATACTACCTCT
Source organism: Leontopithecus rosalia (assembly GCA_028533165.1). Lineage (NCBI taxonomy): Eukaryota > Metazoa > Chordata > Mammalia > Primates > Cebidae > Leontopithecus > Leontopithecus rosalia. Next base: position 73,642,648 of record CM052648.1, read on the forward strand.
TCCATGGTTTAAGTAGTTTAACCAGCTTGTTGCCAGGTAGCTGGATGATCAACCTGAGAAATGGTGCCCGATCAGCGACTTAATGTTGGTTTCTGTTGCTAGAAGTGTGGGAAGTGCCCATAGCTAGGTTGGCGTTGGTGAGTGGAAGTCCATGTTGCTGAGTTCACATATAAGTTCCATCCCTGCCATCATGGCCACTTTGTCGATGAGCCCATTATGCAGTGACAGGTTTGGCTGGGGAAAGAGACTAACTGGTGTATACAGAATGCATCATCTCATCTACTTAAGAAAATCTTGCCCTGCTGAAATCAATCTTTGGTGAATATTCAGAAGAGACACTAATATCTTTACATTTTTTTGTCCATGCAGAGAGAACTATGTACATATAATATCCCCAGATTTCCTTGTTACCAATATCCCAGTCATATCTTTTCTAGGCCCTTGACAATCTAGCCAAACCATCGGCCCCAGCCTCTAAATTGATATATTATTTTATATCAGATCATTTCTCCTTTCAAGTAATATGAACAAACAGGTTTACTGCTCAAATTTCTTCTCACTGGGAAAATTTCCTTTCATCACTATTCTTCATGTATGTCCATGAAAGCTGTAGTGCACAACTGTCCACTTTTAGTTGACCTCATACTGTACAGTACCATCTTTTTAGGAGAAAGCTGTAGTGCACAACTGTCAACTTTCAGGTGTTGACTCATACTGTACAGTGCCATCTGTAAATGAAGCCCAAGTCATCTCCTCTGTAAACTGATCATAAAGAACTCCCCAGGAGGCTAACTGTGCAGGATGAGAGAAAGAAAGCAGTGTAGCCAGAGTGGGGAACACATACTTGCACCACTTCTTCATGTAACTTATTTATGCCTTTGGGGCTGACTCAGGATTAGTAACATATATGCCACTTCAACTTGATGATAGATGGTTGCTGTGAATACACAATTTAATAGCTTCATGGGTCAGATAACACTACGTTTATGATAGGTAGCTGAGGTCACATGGTAATTTGGTGGTTCATAGTTAAATGTTTAGTTTCTACTAAGATTCAGTAGCAGACAAAGAACTGTTTCTCAAAATAATCAGTTCTCAAAAGCACATCAGATGCAAAGTTTTTGCTCTCTTTGCTGTGGAGTATGGCACAGCTTTGCTTCAAAAACTAAAAATTTTGTGCTGTGCAGTAATTCACTGATACAGGCCCCTCATAGGCTACATTCCTATCTGCCACCGAGTCTGAAGCACCATCTGGATGGTCCAATGGCTGAATCATAGGGGTCTAAGTGGCAGAGCAGCTTGCACAGCTGCCAGTTCCTATAGCAGAGCCTTCTCCAGTGTGACCCCACTCACCAATAGCAGCTTTTTAGGTCACTTCGGTAAAGAATCTGGAGTAATTCATCAAAATGAACAGAAAAAAAATAATTCCTTTTTTCTCTAAGTGCCATGGTTAGCAAGATAAAAGCACAACAAATCTATTTGATTATAGTTATACATGATTTAAGAGCCTTTAGAATGAAGATCTAAGGACTCAGGCTAAGCTATTCATTTTTTTATCCTTGTGTTCAATGAACCATGAACAGCCATGTTGAAATATGATTAGAAAAAACGCCATAATCTAGTAGTAATAAACTTAGGAGGGAAATCCAGGTATCGAGCAGGATTCTCTCTAACAAGTGGGTCTTATGGCTTACAACCAAACAATGTAGGTCAGAGAATTTCTTATGGTCACTTCTTACACATAAAGGTGGGGAAATTTTAGAGTGATAATTTTAGGCTTTATATTTGTTTGTGAGGGAAATGCGTTCTCATTTCTGTGACTCATCTTGGAGAAGAGGGATTCTAGTTTCTACTGCTTGCTATGGGGGAGAAGGAGGCTGAGAGACAGGAGTTAAGAAGAAAGTCAGAGTGAAACTTTGCTTCCAATGCTGCTTTTGAGGCCTTTTCTTTGGGAGTATCGACTTTTGATCCCCAACAAGGAACATGTTGCTTCCAAAATCCAAATGGGCCCACTAGGCATCATGCCCCTTTCTTGGTGGTAAGAAGGGTCAAATGCAACTATGTATCCTTTCTATCTTAAAGAGATATATTGACATACTTGATATGGTTTGGCTGTGTCCCCACCAGTTCTCATAATCCCCACATGTCATAGAAGGGACCCTGTGAAAGGTAATTTCATCATTAGGGCAGTACCCTCATGCTGTTCTCGTGATAGTGAGTGAGTACTCACGAGATCTGATGGTTTTATAAGTGGCTTTTCCTTCTTTTGCTTGGCACCTCTCCTTGCTGCCACCATATGAAGAAGGACATGTTTCCTTCTTCTTCCACCATGATTGTAAGTTTCCTTTAGCCTCCCCAGCCATGTGGAACTGTGAGTCAATTAAACTGCTTTCCTTTATAAATTACCCAGTCTCGGGTATGTCTTTATTGGCAGTGTGAGAATGAACTAACATAATACCCCCATACCACTAGACCTCTTGAAATTTTACTGAGATAGGCACCTGAATTTTTGTCAGATTACTTTCTACTTTCCAGCATACAAATGTTTTACCAATCTGTCTACAGAAGTTGGTACTTCTTGTTTACTAGGTCAAATCAAATAATGTCATCAATGCAATGGACCAGTTTGATACCTTTCACAAAGGAAAACCAATCAGTATTTTTATAAACTAAATTGTGACATAGGACTTGAGAGTTAACATATCCTGTGGTATAACAGTGAAGGTATATTGCTGGTTTTGTCAGATGAAAGCAAACATCTTCTGAAAGAACTGATTAACAGGGATGAATAAAAGGCATTTGTCAGGTTGGTAGTTGCATTCCAGGTACCGGGAGATATATTAATTTGCTTAAGCATTATAAATACATCCAGTATAGCAGCTGCAATTGGAAACACAACCTAGTTAAGCTTATGATAAAACCAAAACTCATTTTTCTTCTGCACAGGTCATCTCGGCAGGTTGAATGGTGATATAATGGGAATCACCACCCCTGCATTATCTAACATTATCCTATAGCCTTACTATCCATTCCCACACATTTTCCCTGGATTTCCGTCAGTATATATCAGAAAACTCAAGTAGTAATATTTTTGGAGTGTAGAGTATGCACCTCCTCATGGGTCATACTATGTATTTTAACTTTTGAATCCTGCTGAAACTTGAGCCTAGTTATAGGCTTACAATCAAAGAGGGTGGATCCTGAGGAGACTCAGCATTGTCTTGCATTACACTTGCCTCTTAGGAAGACAGTAAGTGTCCTCATCATTGCAGGGCTAATCCCTTCAGTTGCAGGTAGAGAAGGGTTGAGAAGCTGCTACAACTAGGGGTGAAAAGCTACTTTTACTGGGAGTTGGGAGACTTCTTCCACTAGCAAAGAAGACATCATAATTTAGGGTCTCAATGACTGAACCTTAACAGGATTTTCCCACATGTCCCCATTTCAATTTACGAGATCCTATTCTTTTCCAATCAGTGCCCTCACTTTAACAATAAATAGAAGTTCAACATTCATTGTAATTCATCTGGTATATAATGAGATTCTGTGTTTGATTTTAGGCATTCTCAGCCCTGCAGCTATAGAAAATAAAAGTGTTCTTCTGGGCACACACAGAAGCTCTTTGGTCATTTATATGGTTTGGCTGTGTCCCCATCCAAATCTTGAATTGTAGCTCCCTTAATTCCCACATTTCATGGGAGGGATATAGTGGGAAGTAACTGAATCATGGTGGCAGGTCTTTCCTGTGCTGTTCTCATGGTAATGAATATGTTTCACAAGGTATGATGCTTTGTAAAGGTAAGTTGCCCTGCACAAGTGCTCTCTCTTGTCTGCTGCTATGTAAAAAGTGACATTGCTCCTTCTCACCTTCTGCCATGATTGTGATGCCTCCCTAGTCATGTATACTGTGAGTCCATTAAATTTATTTTTCTTTATAAATTACAGGTATGTAATTTATTAGCAGGTATGTCTTTATTAGCAGACTAACACAGTAAATTGATAACAGTAGGGTTGGATGCTGCTGTAAACATATCTGAAAATGTGCAAGTAACTTTGAAATTCAGTAACATGAAGAGGTTGGAACAGTTTAGAGTGATCAGGAGAAGAAAGAAAAATGTGGGAAAGTTTGGAACTTCTTAGAGACTTGGAGGGCTCAGAAGATAGGAAGATATAAGAAAGTTTGAAGCTTCCTAGACACTTGTTGAATGGCTTTGACCAAAATGCTGATAGTGTTATGGACAAAAGGTCCAGGCTAAGGTGGACTCAGATGATAAGGAACTTATTGTGGACTGGAGTAAAGGTCACTCTTGCTACACAAAGAGACTGGCAGCATTTTGCCCCTGCCCCATGGAACTTTAAGCTCGAGATAAATTATTTGGTGTGTCTGGTGAAAGATTTTTCAAAGCAGCAACGGTTCCAGAGGAAGCAGAACATAAAAGTTTAGAAAAGCCAAAATAGACAAATGGGACCTAATCAAACTCCACATTTCTGCACAGCAAAAGAAACAGTCACTAGAGTGAATCAGCAACCAACAGAATGGGAAAAAAATTGTGCAGTTTACCCATCTGACAAAGGGCTGATATCCAGAATTTATAAAGAACTCAAACAGATTTACAGCAAAAAAGCAAACAAGCTCATCCAAAAATGGGCAAAGGATATGAACAGACACTTTACAAA
>CM052648.1:73647821-73664418 GCA_028533165.1 Leontopithecus rosalia
ACACACACACACATATATATATAAATTAAATTCCACAACTTTGCAATTTCCTGTTTGAAGACTGTTCCAAATTCCATATTTTATAGCTTTCAAAAAGTCAGTGCCTTCCAGATTATTACCTTCCCTACAGTGTCACACTTGAAACCTAATTTAGTGTATCATACTCTTATAATAATTTAATACATTTTCACAACTGCATAACAAATTTGTCATTCATTTATAACTGATGCCACATAAGACAAGACACCAATTTATGTAGTTCATTATTTTACCACTATTGTCTTGCCCAGTGCCTGACACTCAGGAACCCTTTGATAAGTATTTATTGATATTATCGGTGATGTATATTTTTCCCCTCGTATTTATATCTGAAATATACATCACCAATAATATCAATACATGTATATTTATTGATATTGGTGATGTATATTTCAGATATAAATACCAGAGGAAAAGTTTAGAACTACTCTAGAAATAATCTAATGTTGTATATATCTTTATAAAATATCATGTATTAATCAGTTGTCTAAATTTCTACTTACCCATCTTTACAGGTAAGGTAAACCACAAATAGCCCACTTAATTTTCAGACAGCACTGATTGTTAATATGTCAATTATTTTTATATCAATTTTAAGCCTTCATTATTCCTTTCCTAATGAGAGGTATATTAGACTGTTAACACTTGATTATGTTTTTGTTCCTATGATTATTAATATCCTTGATGATATATGAATACGGATATAAGATAAATAAATGGCATATTATGAGCAATTATCAGCAAACTAGTAATGAAATTAAGTTATTATTATAATTGGAGAGAGCCATAAGGCCATATCATTTTTTTAAACTCTAGCCTTCGTGATACACAATAATAATGTTAACACATTCTGAGCATCTTCTACATCCTAGGCTCTGTTCTAAGTTTCATAAATACAGTAACTCTTTTGCAATAACAACCATTTGGTGTAGTTTAATATCTCCCTATACATTGTTATATAAATACAATTAGTTGCCTTTTTGTAAGCTTCTGAGAGTGGTAATTAATAAAGTTATCATCTATTAGTACCTTTGATGAGAATGGGTTTAAATTAGTATTGAAGGAAGGTATTTTGCCAAGGATAATTTGGGGATGGGGGCTGTATCTGGCCAAGGCAATATTGGGAGCATTTGTATTGTGGCAGAGGATGGAAATGCATTTCTGATATAAGAGAGCTTTCACAGAGAAGATGAGAGAAAAAAAGAGAGAAATGGATAACATAAGAAAACAAACATCACTTACCTTATGATTCCAGAACCATTTCAACTGCCCCAATGTTTTATTTTCTGGACCTCTTCAAGGAGAACTACAAACCACTGCTCAAGTAAATAAGAGAGGACACAATCAGATGGAAAAACATTCCATGCTCATGGTTAGGAAGAATCAGTATCCTAAAAATGGCCATAATGCCCAAATTCAATTATAGAGTCAATGCTATCCCCATCAAGCTATTGACCTTCTTCACAAAACTGGGAAAAACCACTTTAAACTTCATATGGAACCAAAAAAAGCCCACATAGACAAGACAATCCTAAGTAAAATTAAATAAAAAAAATAAATAAATCTGGAGGCATCATGCTACCTGACTTCAAACTATACTGCAAGGCTACAGTAAGCAAAACAGTGTGTTACTGGAACCAAAACAGAGAAATAGACCAATGGAACAGAACAGAGGATTCAGAAACAATGCCACTAATGTACAACCATCTGATCTTTGACAAACCTGACAAAAACAAGGAATGGGGAAGGATTTCCTATTTAATAAATAGTGTTGGAAAAACTGGCTAGGCATAAGCAGAAAGCTGAAACTGGACCCCTTCTTTATACTTTATACAAAAATTAACTCCAGATGGACTAAAGACTTATAAGACCTAACACCATAAAAACCCTAGAAGAAAACCTAGGCAATACCTTTCAGGACATAGGCATTGGCAAAGACTTTAGGACTAAAACACCAAAAGCAATGGCAACAAAAGTCAAAATAGACAAATGGGATCTTATTACACTTAAGAGCTTCTGCACAGCAAAAGAAACTATCAATAGAGTAAACCAGCAACCAAGAGAATGGGAAAAAGTTTTTTTAATCTACCCATCTGCCAAAGGGCTAATAACCAGAATCAACAGAGAATGTAAACAAATTTACAAGAAGAAAACAACCCCGTCAAAAGTGAGCAAAGGATATGAACACTTTTCAAAAGAAGACATTTATGCAGCAAACAAACCTATGAAAAAATTTCATCATCACTGGTCATTAGAGAAATGCAAATTAAAACACATTGAGGTAGCATCTCATGCCAGTTAGAATGGCAGTCATTAAAAACTCTGGAGACAACAGATGCTGGAGGGGATGCGGAGAAATAGGAACACTTTTACACTGTTGGGAGTGTAAATTAGTTCAACCACTGTGGAAGACAGTGTGGTGATTTCTCAAGGATCCAGAAATAGAAATACCATTTTACCCAGCAATCCCTTTACTGGGTATTTACCAAAAGGATTATAAATCATTCTTTTATAAAGACACATGCACATATATGTTCATTGTGGCAGTGTTTACAATAGTAAAGACCTGGAACCAACTCAAATGTCCATCAGTGATAAAATGGATAAAGAAAATGTGGCACCATTTCTTTAGTATACCATGGAATACTATGCAACCATAAAAATGGATGAATTCATGTCCTTTGCAGGGACATGGATGAAGCTGGAAACCATCATTCTCAGCAAACTGACATGATAACAGAAAACCAAACACCACGTGTTCTCACTCATAAGTGGGTGTTGAGCAATGAGGACATATGGACACAGGGAGGGGAACATCACACAGGAGGGTCTGTTGGGGGATGGAGGGCTTAGGGGAGAGATAGCAGGGGGTGGGGAATTGGGAAGGGATAACATTAGGAGAAATACCTAATGTAGATGACAGGGAAATGGATGCAGCAAACCACCATGGCCTGGGTATACCTGTGTAAGAATCCTGCATGATCTGCACATGTACCTCATAACTTAAAGTACAATTAAAAAAAAGAAAATTAAACAGAGCCCTAGTGTGTCAAATTTTGTGAATTTCAACGTATCCACAGTCAGAATTCCTCTCAAGTTTGTAGATCATTCTCACCCCACCCCAAGGTATTATAATGGTTTTCTCTTATTATTAGAAAATACTTTGGTTTCTCACCTATTAAAGGGACACTAGTTTTTCTACTTGCTGGTGTAAGTTTTATAAAGAATTATCAGCATTAAAAACTAATTGAAAATTGTACTGTCTTTTCCAGAACTCACATGTTCAAAAACACAGTTCCACTCACAGAGCAAATTTAATATGTATTTTGATACCCATATCATATCTTGAGATTTTCAATAATGGAGTAAGTGGTTATTACTTGTTTATATGATAATAACACTTTAAATTTTATCTCTAATACTATTTAAGGTAATATTTATATTAAAATTCTACTACTTAAATATTGAGGGATTCTTCTAGAAACTTGTGAACCATTATAAATAATTGAATGCTGGCAAAATTCCCATATTCATGTTACTTACTTTGAAGATTATTGGATGTTTGGAGGAGTTTCCATATGGTGCCATGATCTTTTCCTCAGTAAAGCCACATTTCAGAAATTTAGCAACTGACAACTTTTGGTAGACTTCAAAATAAATGACATCAATTATAAACTTTCCAGATTATTTTATATTTTTTAATTCTTCTCAAAAATATGTCTTAACAAGTGACATTTTTGAAGTATTCCACAATATAAAATATAAATAAAACATATATTTGTTTTAATATTATAATTTATAAAGTAGTTTGTAAAAAAATATGATTCAATATATTTCACATATTTTTGTAACCTGCCAATTTACAGACGGTCATCAAAGGTTTCATGAATGCTTAATTATATAAAACTGTTGTGTGAATATGCTTATCAATATATGTGTTGTTAGTTTTCCTGTGGAAGAATCCCTAAAGTTAATTTACTTAGCAGAGGGCATCTATAACCATAAAAAATTAAAACTCACTGGATATGTGTAAAATCATCATTATGTTCTTTCATAGTATGCCGATAAGAGTTGGCACTTAATTGTCACTCAATTTGTGTCAAACATTTTTATTAAGTGACTTACATATAATATCTCATTTACTTGTAGTAACAATGAAGTACGCTCCAGTTTTATATCCAGTTTATGACTGAGTCACAGAGATTTCATAATATGCCCCAAAATCATCAAGCAAATATTTGAACCTGGGATACCTGTTTCCAGAGTCTGTGCTAAAATGCATTATGTTAAATGATATTTTATTAAACAGCCATATGGTTAAGTTATGGGCCTAACATTGATACAGTAACTTTATATATGTTGTCTCTTAGGGTCACCAAAATCACATTATGAATTAAATACAGTTTATTGTGTACATTTATGAAAGAGAAAACTAGAATTTGGGTAGTTTACTATATAAATGGGATGATGTCTATACCACTTGACTTCAGATATTGCCCATTGAATGGAAATTTCCCCTTATTTCTCTCCTGGTAGACATTACATGTAAAGCAAATAAAAGGTTTGAGAATAGAAAATATGATCTGACACCTGTGTTTAATGTACCACATAGGAAGGGTTAGAAATGCAATGATGTTGAACTATAGAAAAAAGTCCAGCATTTCTATTCTTACTAAAAACAGTTTTCATGAAAAGGAATCATTATGGACAGCCAACTTTCCTTTAGAGTACCTTGGGATTTCTTAGCAGTTTAGATTTTTGCCAAACTGAGAAATCCTGGAGAAAATCCACAGATGTTAGCCTTGTTGGTGCTTATTGTTTGCTTTCCTCTGCCTTCCATCTCTTTACATTAACTAAATCCTGACTTAGCCTTAGAAGGCCACATCTGCTTAATGGACTGGAAGATTTACCTGCTCTAGGCTTTCAGGTACTGTTTCTGATGAGAGTCCAAACCTCTTTCCCTGTTGTCTGTATCAGGAGTTCACATCTTGCACTTAACCCCACCTCTTTAATCCTCCTATCTTTTTCCAACTCTTTATATTCTCCCCTCCTTCCAATATACCTTTGAACCTGGCTGATGTTTGTCTTCTTTATCCTGTCAATCTTTTAACTCTCTGATTTGATTATCTATTCTGGCAGTCTATCTCAACACGATGGAAATTTAATTGAATGTGATATTTAATACATATCAACCACGTACCAGGATCTCACTGAAACCTGGGAATGAACCATGAAACACATTGTAGTGTAGTGCAAGGAACATAGATAAGCACTACACTATGGTACTAAGTAGACCATAATACGTTATTTCCTAGCTGGGCAGCTTCATTTATTTACTTAGTGTACTGGAGCCTTTTATCACACCAGTTAATAGAAATAATACATGTATCTCACAGATTTATTCAGAAATACTACATGAAATGTTATAAACTATAGCTTGCTGAGCATTTTGTAAAATAAAAGCTACTAAAAGAAGACTATTCTTGGATCAATGATGATAATATAGTGTCATAAAGCAAGGATTATGAATCATTCAAGTCAGAACAACAGGATCTATTTAAAATAATTTATAAATTGCAATGCTACGGTAAATGTTAATTCCTAGTTCTTTATTCAAAATTTTGTTGAGTATCTTCCGTGCGCTTGACTCTTCATTTAGAACTATATCAGATTCAAAGTTGTGTAAAAAGTGATTGCTGTTAGCATTTGGCATAGATCCTTGCAGTATTTATAAATACCTATATCTACCTATATCTAGACATCTGTAAATTCCACTTTTTTGAAGATATAATCAGATTATACTATTTAAAAATTAAATAAATATAATAAGTCTAGTCCATTTTCCACTTCCCTCCCACTTCAGCACTGGGACTGTTTTATTTATGACTCATTGTGCTAAATGAAGTTAATATTAATAAAAGGGTTAAGATGATGATGTTTCTAATATAGTAGAGAAAATATACATTGATCTCTACTATCATACTAAAATAAAATGTCTTGCCTGGTCATTCTCCATCCTCTAATTTTGATGCAATTTTTAAATTGTACTTATTTATTTACCACCAAGTGTATCTATTTCCCACCTATCCCACTGAAATTAAAGTACCATGAGAACAGGATATTGACTATCTTATTCATGGCTATATCCCAGGATGTACACAGTAGTTGGTTTTAGAAGCTACTCCAAGCATGTGTATTGTATATTAATGAATTTGCATGATTATATGAACATTCTCTCTTGTTCTCTCTCTCTCTCCCCTTTCCCTTTCTCTGTTCTTCAAACTCTATGAGGGCATAAATTATGTTTATTTTGTTGTCTCCATATGCCTTCCAAAATTTTAAACTTATACTGTTTAAAAATATTATAAATAATTGTTTGTTTAAAAATGTATATGTTTAAAAATATTATAAATAATTGACCAATTAAAGGGGAAATCAGACTTCCTTTCTTCATTTCTTTAGAAAATATCCATCATATAAACTTGCCTTTTCTTTCCAGAGTAACTTATGTTAGCCTTAATAGAACCTTTTGGTTATGTTCTGATATTCGGTGATAGTTTTAATATGTTTATATTTATTGCCTAACCTAGACAACATGTTTATTATATTCTTTATTGGGGCAAAGAGTTACTACATGCAAGTTGCTACATAACTGAATTTTTAATATCAGGCACAAATTTCACTTCCTCTATATCTGGCTATATCCTATGTGGATCAGTGTTCTGTGTTATCTTCCTTAAGAGTTTATGGGAGATTTCCATTAAACTTTTACTTTTTTTTGTATTAGAATGTAAGTGGATTTGTTTCTTTTTCTTTTCTAAAAATGCTTTTATTGTAGCTTACAAAAAATAAGATAACATTTTAAGTAGGTAAGAAAGAGGAGGCAACAGGAAAACAAATGGTAATAGGAATGGGATCAATACACAAAAACTAGGCTGTGAAATACCAAGTATAACCTTTGCAAGGGTGAGCTGAGCTGCACATTTAACTCTAAGTGGCTGTAATCATAAAGAGAGTAAAATGGTCGTTTATATTATTTACTATGACAAATATTAATATTTTTCTAAGGAATATAATTATAACAATAAGAATAGAAAGATTTCACTCCCAGTTACCTTTGAGAAGATAACCAGTTTAAACCAATGAACAACATGTCTTGACAACAGTGCTACTATTGACGATTTTTCTTAGCATATTTATCACACACCCCAGCCTCATTCTGCAGAGGCAAGTCCACCAAGGACCTGTGTTTTATAGTCCAGGCCTGTGTCTTTCTGCTGATCTGGCTTAATCTGAGAAATTGGGATTGTGTTCTTTTAGGAAGCCCTGTGCTTTTGACAGACAGTTAGGTAGTAGTTTCCAAATCTATTCCCTTGGCTATACTTGGAGTGCTGATACAATCATATAATTGAAGAAACTTTTGTAATTTTCCAGGGAAACCATTTCCCTGGGGCAGAGATATGGTTGCTCCAGACATGCAGTCTATACTTTGAATAAAAGTACATTCTCATCACTGGTGGGAGCCTGGCAGGAAACCCCAGGACACAACAAAAGACCTAAAGTTAAAAAAAAATCAATAATCAAGGATTTACAAAGATAAATGAAATTTAATCAGACACCCTTGCAGTGGTTGTGTGAGTGAATCTAAACACTGCCTTGGCCAATTTGGCTTGAAGTTCTTATTACTGACATAAAAAAGTATTAATTTCTATTCTTTGAACAAAATTGATGGCAAGGGAAGGATTCTGCTTGGTATCAGAGGCAGGAGACAGAGCACAAGAGTAGGGGACTTTGCCCCAGCAACATGAATTCAGACATATTCCTTGGAGAAAACGCACATTCTTTCTTGCTTTAGATAGCTCCCTTTCTTTAATGATGACATTATTCCAGTTTGCAGATACACTTTAAGGAACATACAAAAATTAGATATAGAAGTAAATATTTCATAAGAGAAAAGGAATTATTTAAAAATGATTAATACTATAGTGTCACATGACCCAGACACTTGTGCAGTGAAGGACTGTAAAACATTAATATCTTCATGGAAAATCCCCTCTTCTTCATCATTATAGAGCTGCAGAGAGAATTATGGTGGTTACCAGAGGATGGACTGGGTGCTTGGTAGATGGGGAAAGGGGAAGATGTTGGTCAAAGGATACGAAGTTTTAGGAGGAGTAAATTATATTCATGTTTTGCACACCATGGTGATTGGAGTTAACCAATAATGTATATTTCATAATAGCTAAAAGATGATTTTAAATGCTTTCACCAGAGAGAAATAATATTTTGGGTAATGGATATGCTAATTAGCCTGATTTAATCATTACAGAATGTTTACATGCTTGGAAACACCACATTGTATCCAATAAATATATGTAGACTATTATTATTTCTCTGTCAAAAATAAATAAATTACCATAGAAAGCCATAATCATAAAAAGATCTCAGGTCCTTATGGCCATAGAATTCCCTTACCCTTATATTATTCTTGGTGATATGATGGTTCTCCCTCAAAGAATCCTTTGTAAATAGTATTAGAAAGGAGAAAGTTGTCCTTCCAGACTTGCTCAACACCAGCTGCCACACTGATTTCCTGGGATAGCCACAGCTGCGGCAGTTCCCAGGCTCATACAGCATTCATCTGAAGTCTGCTCTCACACATTTTCTGTAATAAGCAGGGCTTCTTTTACCTCCCCTAGTCCTCTTCCTTGTGTAGTTACCCAGCTGGTGTACCCATTTTTCTCTCCAGACTTCTCCCACCCAACAAACACACACAAGCATACACGTATTTTTAAGACCTCGAGCATTTGTAAACTTAATTGAGATAGATTGGATTTTTTGTTAATCTGGAAATGTGAAGGATTCAAGCGTGTTGGTCTTATTTACACCCCAAATGGTAAATCCAGACAATGTTGTGGTTACAGTTATACTGAAAAATACTAAGTTAACAAAGAACAAGTTTGTTGGGGCCATTCTCCTGTGACTTCTGTGGTGCCTACACAAAGAGTACAGAGCTAATTGAAAGTCAGGAACCATATTTTCTTTTTTTTAATCACCTCAGCAACCCTTTGTTACTGATGATGAAACCATATGGGTTTGCAGCAACCTCAGTTTTTGTCTCCTCAGGGGAAAGAATTCAACTGAGGGGCATAAGGCAGAGTGGAGACCAAGGAAAAATGCAGAGCAGGAGTGAAAGTTTATTAAAAAGCTTTAGAGCAGGAATGAGAGTAAATACACTTGGAAGAGGGCCAGGCAGGCTACTTGAGAGATTAAGTGCACAGTTTGACCTTTTGGCTTGGGGTTTTATACATTGACATACTTCTGGGGTCTTGTGTTTCTTCTCCCCTTACTTTTCTCCTGGGGTGGGGTGATTTGTATGCACAGTGACCTGCTAGCATTTGGGAGAGGCCACACGCGCAGTGTGGTTACTGGAATTGTAGCCATGCTCATTTGAAGCATTTTTCTCTTACCAGTCTAGTGTTCCTAGAGAAGGGTCATTGCCCTTTTACCCCTGAGTGTGCTTGAACCCACTTGCCCAACTTCTGAGATCTTACTGGGAGGGTACTGCTCATGCTCACCAGTTTCAGATGTTTTTATGTATTGGGACACTGTCTTTCCCTGGTGCCAGCTGCGACCAATGATTATTTTAGAGAGACAGTGTAACATGCCTGAGCATCACCTCATGGTCATCTGACATTCCTTGTGGGGGTGGGGAGGCCCTCTCCTGCCCTGCTCATGTCTGACTAGCTACCTACTGTAACACCTTTATGTCATAATGTCAAGCCTCATATAGTGCTTCATATCTAAGAATGATGTAAGGACTTGACTAGAAGCACAGTTTTTCATTTTTGAAAATAAATGAATATGTGCAGAAACTTCTTAGAATTTATAGAATTCACCTATATTCTACTGAAATATGAATAGCATTTATTTCATATGGCCATATTAACAATGATAAGAAAAAATACATTTGCAGGTTACTCTGTAATCTAAAATGTGCTTTCATATTTATTGATTCTTATTTGTTCATCGGAGTTTTTTCAAACATGAAGGGAGAGAACCATCGATTTTAAATTATACCCTTTGATAAAATTGCATACAAACATTTCTACTTTCAGTTACACAGAGATAACAGAACTCAATTCTCTTTGAATAGGAGTTCCACTATATTTTCAGTTCTTTGCACATCAGTCTGAATGGCAACCAGCCCTTTATTTAGAGAATCTTCATTTTCAGCTGTTGGCACTGCCATCCTTTCAGCTACTCTTAGCCTCTAGAGCCTCTGTATAATAAATAATACAACCTGCTGGAAGCCTTCAACAGGTCTAAATGTTTCTGATAATATGCCCATGGAATGTTAGGCCAGATTTTTAAAACTTCCCCAAAATATAGGAATTACTAAACATTTATGGGTTTAAAAGGGCATACATTAATGAACTGCCTGACTTTAGATGAGACATCCATTTTCCATCTCAATCACTGAGTACTTATTGCTGTCTGCTATGTAAATGGTTGGGAAATCTAACCACCTGTTATAAATGACCACACTCTTTACCATATCTGCATTAAGCTTGATCTACAGGATTGCAGTATTAGTTTGGGAACCAGTATATTAGAGACACAAACCCTAGATGAAAAATAAGTTCTTGTTCAATTCTGAAAGGAAAAAAAAGCATTTTGTTTCTCATTCACACCTACAAATCCTGCCTTATCATGCTGCTTTCAACTTCTAATCCCTGTGGCAGATTTCTGATAGCCTGGGAAGAAGTTAAAACTTCCATAGTGTTTCATACTTAGGGCACAGATAAGAAAGAAAATAACAAATGCAAGGCAAGCCCTATATTTTCATCTCAAATTATTCTCTCACAAAGTCCTAATGGGCAAGGTGGGATGTTACAGGGATGAGTACTCTTTTAAGAATGCTTTCAAGCTTTTTGAAATATAGCTAGTTTCATGCTAAGTGCTAAAGAAGAGGTTTTTGCAAAAAGAATTGTATTTGCTATTATTTGTACATATAATACAGACCTTTCTAGTCCTTGAGGTTTTGCACACTGATATATTTTAAGAAGCTAGATTTGTAGTCAAAGTGTTAAAATCTCATGCCATATGGAATATAAGAAAAAACTCAGTTTAGTTTAAGAATGCTGATCAACAGTCTGTATTTCCATTATTTACAATTTAGCTTTTACAAATTGGAGATGAACTTATTCCTAATTTTAAAGTTATGCTAATTTTGCATACTTTTCTAATATTTATGAAAAGTTTGAAATGGGGCCAGTGACATTTTCCCAGTAAAATACTTTGTTGAAGATAGCAAACTCATTGTAGAGAACACTTGAACTCATAAATGGGAGGACATCTCAAGTAAGTGTCAGTGACATCTCAAGCATGATGGCTATAAATAATTCTCTTTTTCTTTGTCTTCTATGACAGTGCTGTTCTGGCCTTCCTGGCATTTCTCTTTTCTGGTAATTTGACCTCAATATTTTAACATTTATTAAGAAACTGAAATTGTTACTCTATTTCCATGGAAAGCACAACTCCTCTCATGAATTTGATATGCATTAGTTGATCCAGGAATGTTTACTATTAATTATAATTTTAACACCAAATTTCAACCTACTTATCTAAACTATTTGATATTTCCTATTTGCTTCCTTGCTATGTCGTCAAACAAAATGTATCAAAAATGAAGCTCTATTGAAGTCTATCTAACTTAGTGACAAGTGTGTACAAGAGATTGTAATAGATTTAACATTTATAGTCTTTACCCTTAGATTGATATGTTACTTGACTGAATATGTATGTGAACACTGCTCTTCAATTTTATTAACAGAACTTTCTGAATGTACTCTGTGTATTGAGAGACCCAGTAATAATTGCTGTAGTAGCAAGGATGAATAAAATGCTTTCTAGTCTTTTATTATAGCATGCCACAAAACTAGCTTCTGAATAAATTGTCACAACATTTATTTGAATTAAATATATGAATTTTCGGGTGGTTAGGTAAATTTTCTAAGATACAACAAAACCATAACTTTTCTAGATATAATAATGAAGCCAAATAAATAAAAAGAACAGCTATTTTAAGTAGGACATAGGGGGCATTAGCAAAATAAAAATTTAGGTTATCCTGGATATATGCATATACATGTGTATAGACATACTATATGTGTGTGTGTGTATGTTTATATATACAATGTGTGTGCTATGTATGTGTGTGTGCATGTATATATGGAGTACATACATACTATACACATGTTACCTATATATAATGTATGTTTCTGTATATATATGTATGTAAATATATGCATGTATGCATACATATACACATAAATATACAGAAACATACACCAAGGCTTAAAATATTCAAAGGCAATAAAATAGTTCCCTTTGGTCTCTGGCCCTCAATGAAGAACAAAGGAAAACTAAGTTACCACTCTAGGAATAATCCACAATTTAGACTCTCAAATTTTCAACGTATGAGAGTCAATAAAGTAAAACAATGAGCAAGCAACGAAAGACTAAATAATGACCAGGGATATTTTGAATATAATAAAATGAAAATTTAGAAATAATATAGTTACTGTTGAAATTAAAAGCTAAAATGAATACCTCTGATTCAGAAGTAGAAATTTGTAAATAATGTTTTACTTGTTTCTAAAAAAAAGTAAGTTATATCAATCAAATATTGACAGTTTTTGTTATTTTTTCTCATCATTGATGACATAATGAAATACGCATGAACCAAATAAACAAAACTCCAGAGTAGGAAAGGAGAAAAGATCCAAGGGTACTCTTATCCATGTTGAAACAGAGAGAGGCCAAGGTATTTCTAATAGCTTAGGGTAAAGAAAATCAGTCTAATTTTTAAAAGCTTTTAATTTGCAATGTGTTGATTGGCTGATGGGGGTCAGAGGATTTTAAGACAGGGCAAAACTGTACATCCTTCAAAATGCTAACCCACCATCCTCCACAGAATCCTGGAGGGTTGCACCATAAAAGCGGAATCAGGAAAGAAAAAATGAGAGAAATTCTCCAGGGATTCCAGATTTTCCAATAAGGAAATAATAGGAGTAGGATTGTAACTGTTTTGCCTATAAAAATAATTCACTTCCATCTTTATTGAATTTTTATATAAATATATTTTACAAAATAAAAATCCATGGAATAGCAAGAAAATGTGATACATATGTTAGAGAAGAAACAGTCATGGAATGAAACACAAAGAGAATCTAGACGTTGGAATTGTCAATCGTTGACTTTCAAATACCCATAAGAAAATGTTAAGGAGTCTAGTTGAATGCATAAGCAACATGGATAAAATATAGGGCATTCCAGGAGAGACAGGTAAACTAACAAAAATATCCTAAAGAAAATGCTTGCCATAATAATACAGCAGTAAAAAATGTTGAGTTTGAATGTGATTAGAAGACTAATCACAAGTCAATAGACAGTGATGTAATTTAATCACAAAAGACATTAGTGTCCAAAGACAAAGTGTAAGCAGTCTTATAGAGAATATAAAGTGGTTTAACAGAGTCATAAAGTCTCAAGGGAGGAGAAAAAAATGGAATATATAAAATATTAGAGGAGATAATTGCAGAGATTTCCAAAGAGGGTGAAAGGTATCAAAGTGCAGATGAGTAAACACAAGTCAAGTAAAAAAAAAAAACTATATCTATGTATGCTATAATCAAATAAATAAAAATAAAGGATAGCAGATCTTAATGGCATCTAGAGAAAAAATGCATAGGGCAAATTATGTGAGTGATACAATGTTATTAGAAACAATTAAAGCTAGAAGAAAATAAAATTCAACCTTTAAAGTCCTCAAATAAAAAAAACATAAATTTGAATTTTATACCTATCAAAAATATTCTTCAAGAACTAAGTAAAAAATTAACATTTTTAGACAGATCAAAACTAAAATAATTTGTCATCATAAGATCCTCACCAAAAAATAATAAAAACTTTTAGGCTGGAGTAAAAGATTTCTTCCTTCAGATGTTGCAATTTTGCATCTGGATGAAAGAATGAAGAGCATCATAAAGGCAAATATCTGAATGAAATAGAGGACTGATATTGGTAACAAATCTGTTACTAGATTTGTACCAAGGCACAATCTTCATGGGTGCCTACCTACATATCTATGTAGACATATCCACACATACTCGAAGTATGTGTGTTTGTATGTATCTGTGTTCTAGCCAGATTGAATAGTCATTGCATTTAACCTCCCAATAAATCAGTAAATCAGTAAAACAGATATAGTATATGTAACAACAATTTTTAGACAGACTGTATAGGCCTGCAATCCCTGATAGATGAGAAACAAAAAAGGTAAGTTCCATAATTTTAACAGTTTATTGCCTGTAAGTAATTTTGAGGCACAGGGAAGGAGAAATAAAACAAAATACAGTACTCGTTGAGTACATAAGACAGAGATTGTATTTCAGAGGGACCAATGTAACTAAAACTTGCAGTTGCAAGATTAATTCCTAGAAAGAAGACAGCTGGGGGTGGTAGTATGGGGATGGGAAGTGGGAGAGAGATGGAGAGAACCCTAAAATAGAGTATTGTCAAGTCTTGATGAAATTCTAATTTATGAATAAGAAACAAAGTTAAGAACTATTGGAAAGAAGAGAGTAAAATAATTACTTCTATAACTCACAGGACAGTTTGGCTGGATGCTCCAAATGTAACTGGACAAATTGATGCAACAAAAAGATGAACTCAGAAATTCAATTTCTAGGCTCAAATGTCACATAAATGACTATTAGTCTGTTCTTATGCTGCTAATAAAGACATACCTGAGACTGGGTAGTTTGTAAAGAAAAAGAGGTTTAATGGACTCACAGTTCCATGTGGCTGGGGAGGCCTCACAATCATGTAAGAAGGCAAAGGAAGAGCAAAGGCACATCTTACATGGTGGCAGGCAAGAGAGAGAGCATTTTCAGGGGAACTGTCCTTTATAAAACCATCCGATATCATAAGCTTTATTCACTCACTATCATGAGAAGATCATATGAAAGATACATCCCCATAATTTGATTACCTCCCACCAGGTCCCACCCACAACATGTGGGAATTATGGGAGCTACAATTTGAGATTTGGGTGGGGACACAGCCAAACCATATCATTTCGCACTTGGCTCCTCCCAAATCTCATGTCCTCACATTTGAAAACTGATCATGCCTTCCCAACAGTCCCTCAAAGTCTTAACTCATTTGAGCATTAACTCAAAAGTCCACAGTTTAACATCTCATCTGAGACAACGCATGTCCCTTCTGTCTATGAGCCTGTCTAATCAAAAGCCAGTTAATTACTTCCTAGATACAATAGGGGTACAGGCATTGGGTAAATATACCCATTCCAAATAGGAGAAATTGTCTGAAAAAAAAACAAAAACAAAACAAAACAACAAAAAAACCAAAATGGCTACAAGCCCATGTAACTCCAAAATCCAGTAGGATAGTTATTAATCCTTAAAGTTCCAAAATGATCTCCTTTGACTCCATTGTCTCACATCCAAGTAATGTTTATGCAAGAGGTTGTCTCCCATAACCTTGGTTAGCTCTGCCCCTATGGCTTTGCAGGGTACTTCTCTCCTTCTGGCTGCTTTCAAGGGCTGACATTGAATGTTTATGGCTTTTCTAGGTGCTCGGTGCAAGCTGCTGGTGATCTACTATTCTGCGGTATGGAGAATGGTCGCCCTCTTCTCACAGCTCCACTAGGCAGTGCCCTATGGGGACTCTATGTGGGGGCTCCTATCCCACATTTCCCTTCCACACTGACTGAGCTGAGGTTCTCCATGAGGGCTCTGTCTCTGAAGCAAACTTCTACCTGGACATTCAGGCATTTCCATACATCTTCTAAAATCCAGGCAGGGGTTCTCAAACATGAATTCTTGACTTTCATGCACCTAGAGGCCCAACACCACATGTAAACCACCAAGGCATGGGGCTTGCACCCTCTGAAGCAATTGTCTGATTTATATGTTGGTCCTTTTTAGTCACAGCTGGAGCTGAAACATCTGGAATTCAGGGCACCATTTTCAGAGGCTCCGTAGAGCAGGGGGCCTGGGCTCAGCCCATGGAACTATTTTTCTTCCTAGTCCCCCAGGTCTGTGATAAGTGGGGCTGCCAAAAAAGTCTCTGACATGCCCTGGAGACATTTTTCCCATGGTCTTGGTAATTAACACTGGACTTCTCATTACTCATGCAAATTTCTGTAGCAGGCTTGAATTTCTCCTCAGAAAATAGATTTTTCTTTTCTATTGCATCATCTGGCTGCAAATTTTCCAAACTTTTTTTTTAATTGTCATGATTTTCTTTTTTTCTTTTTAATTTTTTATTGCGTTTTAGGTTTCAGGGTTCATGTGCAGAACATGTTAGATAGTTGCATAGGTACACACGTGGCAGTGTGTTTTGCTGCCTTCTGCCCCTTCACCCACATTTGGCATTTCTCCCCATGCTATTCCTCCCCAGCTCCCCCCTGCTGTCCCTCCCCTATTTCCCCCAATAGACTCCAGTGTGTAGTACTCCCTTCCCTGTG
>CM052648.1:73664918-73720124 GCA_028533165.1 Leontopithecus rosalia
TGAATCCTACTTGATCATCATGGATAAGTTTTTTGATGTGCTGTTGCAATCAGTTTGCCAGTATTTTATTAAAGATTTTTGCATCTATGTTCATCATAGATATTGGCCTGAAGTTTTCTTTTCTTGTTGAGTCTCTGACGGGTTTTGGTATCAGGATGATGTTGGTCTCATAAAATGATTTGGGAAGGATTCCCTCTTTTTGGATTATTTGGAATAGTTTCAGAAGGAATGGTACCTGCTCCTCTTTGTGTGTCTGGTAGAATTTGGCTGTGAACCCATCTGGACCTGGACTTTTTTTGTGTGGTAGGCTTTTAATTGCTGCCTTGACTTCAGACCTTGTTATTGGTCTATTCATAGTTTCGGCTTCCTCCTTGTTTAGGCTTGGGAGGACACAGGTGTCCAGGAATTTATCCATTTCTTCAAGATTTACTAGTTTATGTGCATAGAGTTGTTTGTAATATTCTCTGATGATGGTTTGAATTTCTGTAGAATTTATTTTTTGCTTTGGCCTTAAGTCACATTTTATTTTATAAATATTTGTTGTGACACTGCTGCTTTAAAATATTTTATACTCTTTACTTTTGAAACTATAAGTTGGAAGCTAAGAGGCAAGTTTAAATGATGAGGAACTAGTTTCAGATAAGACAATCTATAATCATTACATTATTATATTTACCTAATGGCCTAACTTTATAATGGTCGAGCCAAAACTTAAATATCAAGAAAATTTTTAAAAATATATTTGCTACCATATCATCCCATCCAGTACCCTGGCATTTCTGAATGGTGGGGCCACTGCATATTCCTCATCTAAATGCTAAGCATGTCTCAGTCCTCAGGTGACTGCTACAGTGTTTTCTAGGTGGCTCATATTTAAATATGTTTGAGAAATACTATTTTGATCATTTAATATTGGCAATATTCCAATCTATTAGAATCTCTAAATATTGTTTATCTTCATTTTACACAGGAATTGCTAGACTGAAATGACCTTATCACTTGGTTTACCCCACAACACATATTAGCATCTAAAGCACAATCTGGGAAACACTGCCATAAAATCTTTTAAGTGTTTAATCTGATTGATAAATGGGACTGTTCTTACTCTTTTGCCCTCTCTAATTCTACTCACTGACATTTCATTAAGTGAAAACTACTCTAAGGTATCTTCCTTTACTCCCGTCTTCACTTTTCTCTTCCCAAGACACACTGGTAAATAGTTTATAGTGTTTAAACAGGAAACTGTCTTTTTTCATTGTCATTTTTTTCACATTAATATTCTTTTCTCCATATCGATGATTTTTAACTTTCCTTTAGGATCTTTTCCTGCATCTGTTAAAATTCGGTCAATTATTTTGTGAAAGAAGATAGGCTATTACACACACACAAACACACACACATACACACACACGGACACACACACACACACACACACACACTTATTTAGCCAGAAAAAGCAAAAGGAAATAAAGAGGTGGAGACGATTATAGCAGATAAGAAGGAAGGAGAAAGGGAAAAGGAGAGAGAGGGAGGGAATAGAAGAAAGAAAAGAAAAGGGAGAAGGAACAGTTTGAAAGTCTTCACATATACACCCTGTGGAAAATGGAGAAAAATAACAACCTAACTTTGAGAGACATTCAATCTATAT
The DNA here is from genome assembly GCA_028533165.1 of Leontopithecus rosalia. Lineage (NCBI taxonomy): Eukaryota > Metazoa > Chordata > Mammalia > Primates > Cebidae > Leontopithecus > Leontopithecus rosalia. Next base: position 73,666,567 of record CM052648.1, read on the forward strand.
AAAGAGACATAAAGAAAAGTGCTATCTATAATAGATGAGAACAGAGAGAACACAAAAAGGCAAAACCAGAGGAAAGACCAGAAAGACTGATGGTTTTTCACATGCTAAGGAGAAAAGGAGAATATTAGAGGAGGATGTAGAATGATCTCAGATGCTAAGTGAGTGAACAGACGCTACTGCACTTCAACAGTCTGACCCTTATAAAGTCACTAAATACCTGGGTAAGAACAGTTCCAGTAACAAAATTCCAGCAATTCAAGTCCAGAAACATATTGAAATAATTATATACCATAATAAAGTATAACTTAGCTCAGAAATGCAAGGTTAGTTTAATATCCAAATGTCAATAAATGGAATACCCTATAGCAATAAAATAAAGGACAAAAACTAACATCTATCAAAATGAATAAAAAACATTTGACAAATTCAACACTCATTTATTAAAAAAAAACTAGGAATAGAAAGGAACTTCCTCAATCTTATAAAGGATATCAATGAAAAATCCAAATCTAACTTTATACTTACTGGTAAAAACCAGAATGCTTTCTCCTTAAAATTAGGAGCAAGACAATGATGTCTCCTTTTGTTGCTTCTGTTAAATATTTTACCTTAAGTTCTAGTCAAAGCAGTTGCCAGGGAAATTAAAGATTGATAATAAAGCAGTAAAATCATCTCTCTTGTTAAAGTACATGATCTTGCATATAGAAAATCCTAAGGAATGCACAAAAAGACTAGAACTATTAAACAAATTCAGCAAGATTGTAGGATGCAAAGTCAATGTTTCAGATATACTAGTATCTTGAATACAGAAAAGGCTCCCAAAATTCAATAGTAAAAAAAATTCAGTTACAAAATGGACAAAAGACAAAGTTTACTGAAGAGTATAGATAGATGGAAAAAGGCACATGAAGAGATATTCAACATCATTAGCCATCATCAAAATGCAAATTAAAACTATACTGAGATATCACCTCACAGCTGTTTGGATGATTATATTTTAAAAGACAGATAATAATATGCTTTAAAGAGGATGTAAAGAAATTGAAACCCTCCTACACTTCTAGGAGAAGTGTAAAATAGTAAAGCTGCTTGTAAAATAATTAAACAGTTTATTGAAACATAGAGTCACCATATGACACAGCAATTGTAGTTCAACATAAACACTCTAGATAAACGAAAACTTATATTCACATAGAAACATGTATGTGAATGTTCATAGCAAGATCATTATAATAGCCCCGAGTGAAAAGAATCCCCAAATCCATCAAACAATGACAGAATGAACAAAATGTGGTATACCCATACAACGAAATGTTATTTGGCTTGCCATACATAAAAATGAATGAAGTCCTGATATATGCAACAAATGGATGAACTCTGAAAACTTTACACTAAGTGGAAAAAGCTAGTCACGAAAAATCACATAATTTGTTTTATATGAAATATCCAAAATAGAAAAATCTATAAGTGATATAAAGGATATTATAACACATGTGGTGGCTCACTCCTGTAATCCCAGCACTTGGGGAAGCTGACGTGAGTGGATCACTTGAGATCAGGTATTGGAGACTAGCCTGGCCAACATGGTGAAACCCAATGTCTACTAAAAATAAAAAAAATCAGCGGGGCAGGGGGGTCCTCACCTCCTTTCTACTCAGCAAGGCTGAGGCAGGATACTTACTTGAACCATGGAGGTGGAGGTTGCAGTAAGCCAAGATCTCACCACTGCACTTCTCCAGCCTGGGTGACAGAGTGAGACTCCTCTGTTTCCAAAAAAAAAAAAAGGAAAAAAAGGTAGATTACTGGTTTCCTAGAGCTGAGAGGCAGGGAGTTGGTTGTGGGGAAACAGAGACTGCCCACTAATAAGTAGGTTTCTTTTGGAGGTTATGAAAATGTTTTAAAATTAGAGAGTAGTGATGGTTGAATAACTCTGTGAAGACACTAAAAACCATTGACTGGTACACTCTGAATGGATGAATTATTTGGTATATAAATTATATCTCAATAAATCTGTGAAAAAATAATATATGATATATATGACAAAAGAAGATGTGAGGATACTACTTAAGACATAGATCTCTCTTCTAGTCACTGAAAATTTACTACACGTTTCTCTTCTTCAAATACTGCACATCCCTATCAAGTGATGATGGCAGTGATTATGATAACTCTGTAGGATAAACAGTCTACACAATGGTCCTTTGTGGGTTTGTGGTATTGGCTACTTTGAAACTCTACCAATTTCTGACAGATGAGTTACAAATTTTAATTTGAAAATATCTTCAATAATAACTCACCTTTTCCCAAGGTTAATGTATTTGAGCCTTAATGAAATTATAGACATACAGTGCAGCTATTTTACATTTGAAAGACTGTCTGGCAGGTGGTCTTCCTGATTTTCAATTGTATACTTACTATCTGTTCAAAGTGCAGAAGCTCATTCATTCTATTCAGGAATTCACATGTTCTATCTCCATTTGAGACACTACAAATAAATTATGAATTTAACAAGTTTCTGTGAGCCAAATTGTCTTCTTTAACTTATTTTCAGGGTATCTCTGGGAATACACTTCCATAAGAATTTTTTTATAATCAGTAACTATAAAATTCTAACCCATATTGGAATCAGTATTCTCTGAAATGATTCCATTACTGTTCCCCATGGGTCAAGGCACTTTGTGAAGGGGCTGGGTTTCTGCTGGACTTCTCAGTAGGCCAATATATATTAAGATTCCTCAAAATGAGGGTAAAGTGTGTGTCACAGTTTTAAAGCACATAAGATTTAGAGTTAGAAAGATCCATGTCAAATTCTAGTTCTTTAACTCACTATTTGTGACAGCTTATAATTAAGACTTAGTTACTTCATCTGTTAAATTGGGAAAATAATGATACCTAAGGCATAAGAATTGTGAGAATGAAATACAACAATACATTTGTCTGCTCAGGCTGCCATAATAAAATACCATAGTCTGGATAATTCAAACAACAGAAATTTACTTTTTCACAGTTCTCTAGACTAGAAGTCCAAAATCAAATTCTGGCAGGATTGGTGTCTGCTGAGGGCACTCCCCAGCATTGCAGAGTCCTGCCTTTTTGCCACGTGCTTTTCTAACTTCTTTGTAAATGTGCAGAGAGTGAGGGAGTGAGCTGCTTGCTGGATCTTCTTATAGGGACACTAATCCTATCATATCAGGGCTTCATACCTGTGACCTCATGTAACCTTAAATACTACTTCCTTAGAGGCCCCCTCTTGAAATACATCCACATTGAGAATTAGGGCTTCAACATATAAATTTTGAGGCAACACAAAGATTCAGTTCATAATAATTAATATTTAGAATGTATTCACAGTTCCTGGCACATAAATCCCAAATTAAGAGCAGCTTTTTAAATCATCATTATTGTTATAATCACAGTTTTCGTTATTACTCTCAATAATGCTATTTGTCCAGGAAAGCATATATATATACACAAATCCTGTCCTACAAAGGAAATTAATAGGTGGTAAGTTTGATGGTTCTGGAGTTAGGCAGACATGCATTCCAGTCCTAGCTCCACCACTGATTATTTGTGTAATGAACATGCTGAGCCTCAAATTCTTCATCTATAATAATGGGATAATGACTGCCCCTCATTCGTAGGGCTATTAGGAGTACTAAATGAAACAAGTTATGTAAGTGCTGAGAGAAATAACTGACAGTGCTCAATGATGATAGCTTTTACTATCATAGATACAACTTTGGTAAATTTCTACACTGAGTCTTTATAGGCATACCTCTAGGTTTGTACCAATGAGACCACATCTATTTTACATTGTAGAAAACAGAGAATTTGATTCTAAGTACTGGAGGACATATATGTAACTCACTCAGCAGCACCAATGCATTTTTAAATGAAAAATGCAAAACATATCCTTACCTTTTGTTACCTGATGTCAGATGACTACTCTTTCCGAATCTGACTCAAATTCCTTCTAAAACTCAAGTGGCATACCCTATGACCGGTATTGAAATTGGTACATATCCTTTACACCCGCATCTGATCAGACCTACCACAGAAGTCTCCATGCTCTTGGAGACTAGGGATGTAACTACTCTCGTATTTAAAAAGGAACTTTCCATTGCTTCTTATAAAAGAAAGTAGGGTGGTAAGGACTAATAGCTTTCATAAAATGGCCATTTTCTTTCCTGGTAAAGGAAATGCCTCTCAGATAGCACACTGTCTGTTGGAATGTGTGGTTCTCACATGGCTTTTTCTTACCTATGCTGAACATTTTCACGTTTCTTCTGGCAAACATAAGCCTGTCAGAAAGTTGAACAAATGAATCTAGCATATAGATCTGTCCAACTAGATATGTCAACAGGATTATACCCATCAGATTAAATGTACCAACAAATATTTAAAATACTCCGCCTGTTGTCCAAGTTTTTCTAATGCTGATCTCTAGGCTCAGTCCTGCTGATCTGTAAAGTAGATGACCATCTGCAATTCCCCCTACTAACAGGTAGATTCTGGTACTCTTCTTATCTAGACTGCACATCATCAGTTTCCAATACATTATTTTAGATAAACATAGCCTAAGCATTATACTTTCTTAGTATAATGAGTATTATACTTCAGTTTGAGTATAAAGAATTCCTGTATCTGCTAATAGTCCCTTGCCCCCCCCCACACACACACACCTTTCTACCACCAAGGAAAGAAGTCATAGCTCCAACTATAACCACGTTTGTCAGTTTTTTATCTTTGGAAAATATATTCAGATTTATGTTTTACAAAATAATTCTATTTCTGCTTGATTGTTCCATTGTTTATGACAATGATCCACCTCACCCCTGCAAAAACGTTGCCTCTGTTAGTTTCACGGGATGTGGAATACACAATTCCTTTAAGTACTTAGTAAACTTTGTGAATAGTAGGTGCAGAGTTTGTGCTTTCATTATTCGCTTTCTCTTCTTCTTGATGTGCTGGACCTATTCAAATGCTGTTCAAAATCTGAAAAATAGAGCAACTCTTTCTGTAAGAACTTATAACTGTGGTATTTATTAATATTCAAAGGCATAATGTTTCTTTTTTTTAATCCTTTTCTGGGATATTTTAGAGAGTGTTAATTCTTCATAAGGGGCCTATTATGTTTTTCATGTTGTGAACTGCTAAGATTCTCAGCATCTTATAAACACATAGCAATCTGGGAATAAATAGACATTTAAAGGGAAGAATGCTTATTACGCTACCATGTGGCCACTGGGTACTCATTAAATATTAGGTGATGTTCAACAAATTGAGTGAAATGTATTTAATTTCTGTATAAGAACACTGCTAAGTAGAACTTCCGTTATGCCTGAAACCAAAAGAGAAGGTTTAGAAATAAAGAATAAAGGCCTCATAAAAGTTAAATTGGTGTTCTGGCTGTCATTAAATGCCACAGAGTATCACTGTGATTGTGACACAATACCAATTAAAATATTATATATAGACACTGGGTATTTTGACAAATATAGGGTTTGTCCAAAGTTGAAAAGCCTTTTTCATAATATTCTGTTCACTTTAATATTGTAATTGATTTGAGATAGGAGTAAGATGGTTAAAATAACTGATCTATAATAATCTGTAAAATTATGTGTTAGTAAATTTTTATTCTACTTGAGACTTAGCTACAGATGGACAGGGAAAGTGACCTGTTTCTGTAAGGATTTGTTTATGCCAGACTGGTCACTGAAACTAATTAACCATTGATCTAGTGCTCATGCCCTCATTTTTCCAGAAAAATATAACTATAATATATACTGATTATATATAAAATTATAATTGTAAGTATTGTAGTCTAATATAATGTGTCCTCCTGGAGTACAAGGAACTTTTTGACATCTCTTATTCCCTGTTTATATTCACAAAGAGAAAAAGGCCTGTAAATGACTTAAAGTACTAGGCTCTCTGTCTCCTTTAGGAGAGGCAGGCTGCAGGTTTGAAAATGTTGCTTGTGTCTTTATGATGAATGGGTATTCCCTCACTGCTGGGTACAAGCTTCTATACGTGCTCCTTAAATCAAATTTGTTAGATGTGATGTTCAAATCTTCTATACCTTTGCTAATGTATTATATGTTTAGAGAAGATAGTGCTATTGGTGATAACCTTGAAATTTATTCCCCACCTTTGATCTACTATAGGTTTCTGCCTAATTTCCAAGCCTTATTGTCTAGATATATTACCAATTTTGTTGTTTCTTGCATCTGAAACAAGAACCCTATGCAAACAAGAGAATTGTTTCAGATGCCAAAAACAGCCTTTAAACCAAGAGTTCATTGTAGACAGGAGATATGGATTAAAATGGAATAAATGCAAGCTTGTCTGCTATCACTACTAAGGACAATGAAAATCTCATTTTCATTAATAGATGGACAGTTTGTGCACAAGACAGTTATGAAATAGAAAATTAAAGTATTCCCTATGATAACCATGATTAAAGAGCAGATTGAAAGCAAGTTTGAAGGAGTGGTCCTTGCTTTTGCCATAATAGACTTGTATAATGGGTAAAAACAATTCAAGGAATATAGGGTAAAGTGGCTGGCACTAAGGGCACTGAACAATTTAAAGAAAAAAATGTCAGGGTCAAATCTGTAAAATTTAGACAGGAATACAAGATAGATGATTAGCAGCAGCTGTTGTGTGCAGCCCTAACAGAGACTAATGAAAAGGTGTGAGGGAATATCTAGATTCTCTGAGATATCTAGATTCTTGCATTGAGATTGACTGGACAAACAGCTTGACCCATAGATAAAGAAGAAAACTAGGGTGGGGGGCTGGAGGACTGCTCACTCAAAAGTGGCAAGGAGCCAAAGGAACACACACCCCCAATCAAGGAGTCAAGGGAAGTGATGAGTAATTGTGCAACCTGCCATGGAAACCATGCTTCTACAGATCTTTGCAACCTGTGGATCAGGAGATCCCCTCATGATCCCACACCACCAGGGCCTTATGTCTGATACACACTGCCCTGTGGAGTCTTGGCAGAGTAGTCGCTCAGGCACACATAGAGACCCAGGAGTTTTATATATTCTGGCCTCAGGATTCCTGGGTAAGGTGGGAAATTCATTTGTACCTATCCTTAGGAAGGGGACTGAATCCAGGGAGCCAGGCAGCATCTTCCTGCAGGCCCCACTTCCACGACACCTCACAAGTTAAAATCCACTGGCTTGGAATCCCAGACAGTCAATGGCAATGGGTTGAGTCTGCCTGAGATGGATCCAATTTCCTGGGGCAGCTGCCATCTCTGCTATTCAATCTACTCAGCTGCCCCAGCCTTCCAGCTGTGGAGAATACAGATGGTCAGGATGAAGAAGGATTCATCGCAACACAGCACAGCTGCCTTGCCAGATCATGACCAGACTGTTTCCATGCAGGGATTTCAGCCAGTACAGCTAGGGTCCTACAGACAGAGCTTTGATCTCTCACTGGGATACAGCTCCTGGGGGAAAGGGTGGCCACCATCTTTCAGTATGGTTGACTCAACCATTCCAGCCTGCTGGCATTGGAGAATACAGTGATCAGGACAAGGAAGGATCTCTCTCAGTGAAGCGACATGCTCTACCAAAAAGCAGCCAGACTGCTTCTTTGGGTGGGTCCCTGATTCCATTTCTCCTGACTAAGTGAGACCTCCCAATGGGGGTCTCCAGTCACCTCCTCCAGGTGTGTATGGAACAGCAACAGGTCAATACCTATCTGGGATGAAGCTTCCAGAGGAAAAAGCTGGCTGCCATCTTTGCTGTTTCATGGCCTTTACTAGTGATACCTCCAGGTACAGGAGAAACTGAGGCAACTGCACCTTAGAGCAGACCCCCAGCAAACTGCAGAAACCCTATGGTGGAGTGGCCTGACTGTCAAAAGAAAAACAAAGACACAAAAAACAAGAATAAAAACACAAGCATCAACAAAGAAAAGACCCCATAAAACCTCATTCAAAGGGCAGCAAACAGAAAGACTGAAGGCTGATAAGCCCACATATATGAGGAAGAACTGACCAAAAAAAGACTGAAAACTCAGAAAAGCAGAATGCTTCTTCTCCTCCAAATGACTGCAACACATCTCCAGCAATGACACAGAACTAGGCTGAGATGGCTTAATTGACAGAAGTAGGCCTCAGAAGGTGAATAATAATGAAATTTGCTGACATAGCGGAGCATGTTGTAACCCAATGCAAATATGCCAAGAATCATGATAAAACAATACAGGAGCTGATAGCCAGAATAGCCCATTCAGAGAGGAGGATAACCAAGCTAATGGGACTAAAAAATACAACATGAGAACTTCACAATGCAACCACTAGTATCAATAGCAGAACAGATCAAGCAGAGGAAAGAATCTCAGAGCTTGAAGACTACCTTTCTGAAATAAGACAGGAAGGTAAGAATAGAGAAAAAAATAATAAAAATAAATTAACAAAACCTGCAAGAAACATAGGATTATGTAAGAAGACTGAACCTATGACTAATTGGGCAACCTGAAAGAGATAAGGTGAATGGAAAAAAGTTGGAAATCATATTTCAGAGTATTGTCCAGGAGAACTTCCCCAACATAGCAAGACAGGTCAACATTCTAATTCAAGAAACAGAAGAGGACCCCAGTAAGATAATCCATGAGAAGATTAAGACACATAATCAATAGATTCTCCAGGGTTGAAATGAAAGAAAATATGTTAAGGACAGTCAGAAATAAAGGCCAGGTCACCTACAATGTGAAATCCATTAGACTAATAGCAGACCTCTCAGCAGAAACCCCAGAAGCCAAAAGAGATTGGGAACTAACATTCAACATTTTTAAAGAAAAGAATTTCCAACCCAGAAATTCATATTTGGCCAAAATAAATTTCTTAAGTGAAGGAGAAATAAGGTCATTTTCTGACAAGCAAATACCGAAGGAATTTGTCACCACCATACCTGCCTTGCAAAAGGAAAAACAGTTACAAGCCACTACCAAAACACACAAAAGTATACAGACAAGTGACACTATGTAGCAGCCACATAAACAAGTCTGCAAAATAACCAGCTAGCATCATTATTATAGGATCAAATTCACAATACTAACCTTAAAAGTAAATGGGTGAAAAACCTTAATTAAAAGGCACAGAATGGCAAGCTGGAAAAAGAGCCAAGACCCATTGGAATGCTATCTTCAAGAGACCCATCTCACATGCAAAGACTAACATAGGCTCAAAATAAATGGATGGAGGGAAGTTTACCAAGCAAATAGAAAACAGTGAAAAGCAGGGGCCAAAATCCTAGTTTCAGACAAAACAAATTTTAAACCAACAAAGGCAAAAAAAAAAAAAAAAGAAAAAGAAGGGCATTAAATAATGTTAAAGTGTTCAATTCAACAAGAAGAACTAACTATCCTAAATATGTATGCACCCAATACAGGAGCACCCATTTTCATAAAGCAAGTGCTTAGAGATCTACAAAGAGACTTATACTCCCACACAATAATAGTGGGAGACTTTAATACCCCACTGTCACTATGAGACAGATCATCAAGACAAAAAATTAACAAAGACATTCAGGACCTGAACTCAGCTCTGGACCAAGTGGACCTGACAGATATCCATATAATTCTCTATTCAAATTCAACAGAATATGCATTCTTCTCATTGCCACACGGCACTTACTCTAAAATTGATGACATAACTGGAAGCAAAACACTCCTCAAAAAACAAAACTAAAATCATAATAGTCTCTCAGACCACAGTGCAATCAAATTATAAGTCAAGATTAAGAGATTCATTCAAAACTTACAACCAAGTGGAAATTGAACAACCTGCTCCTGAGTGATTGACAGACAATGAAATTAAGGCAGAAATCGAGAGGTTCTCTGAAACTAATGACAGTAAAGAGACAATGTACCAGAATCTCTGGGATACAGCTAAAGCAATGTTAAGAGGGAAATTTATAGCACTAAATACCCACATCGAAAGCTAGAAAGATCTAAAGTTAACAACATAACATCTCAATGAAAAGAACTGGGGAACCAAGAGCAAACAAACACTAAAGGCAACAAGAAATAGCTAAGATCAGAGCTGAACTGAAGAAGATGGCATGCAGAACTGTTTGATGCTGGAGGAGGAACAAGGATGTTTAAGGAGTCCCACCGATTACCTGAGGTCAGATACACACAGGGCCTGCCTAATATTGAGGCAGAATTCTCCCCTACATGAAACTTCTGAATATAGAGTGATAGGAACACATACAGATATACACACACATGCAGATATATACACACATTAGGGCTGGGCACAGTAGCTTATGCCTGTAAGATCAGGAGTTTGAGACCAGCCTGGCCAACATGGTGAAACCCCACCTCTACTAAAATTACAAAAAGTAGCTGGGCGTGGTGCCACATGCCTGTAATCCCAAATACTTGGGAGGCTGAGGCACAATAAGCACTGGAAGGCAGAGGTTGCAGTGAGTCAAGATTACACCACTGTACTTCAGCCTGGGAGTCAGAGTGAGACTCTGTCTCAAAACATGCATACACACATATACACACAAACACACACACACACACACACACACACCATTGGGGAAGGGGACAGAAGCACAGAAAAGAACCCCATTATGGTGTAGAAATGCAGTGTTTGCTGAAATCTAATGAAGGAAAAGAATACAGGGAAAAAAAACCTCTTTGACATTAGAGGCCTCACACTAACACAAGGTGTGAACAGAGTATCACATCAAAAAATAATTGAAACCTGTAATGCAACGAAGGTAAGTCAAGCAACAATAAATTTGTATACAAATTGATTTCAACCCTCCAAAATAACACCATTACAGAAGAAGACACTTTCACATTTCTGGGCATAATTATTATTTACTTCAGTCTCTGGTTTTGTTTAAAGTCTGGCATTCAATAAGAATTATGAAATACAAAAACTATCAAGAAAATATCATGTTTTACCAAAAGATAAAATAGTTAGTGGGGAAAAACTAAAATGTGGCCCAGATATTGGAATTATCACATGGGACTTTAAAAATATTAAATAGAGATATTATTTGGTTAAAATGTTAGCCAGTGTTAGGAATGGATGACATGAAGAACAGATAGAGAATTTCAACAGATAGATAAAAACTATTTTTTAAAGCCCCATGTTGCTAGAAATAAAACATAATTTCAGAAATAAAGAATTTTATCAAAAAACTTATCAGTGCATATTTTCAATACAAGAAAGGATAAACTAATCAGAATACAGTTCTACAGAAATTCACCAAACTAAAATGCAAAAAGCAAAATTAATGAAAAATTTGAATGAAACTTTCAAGATCTATAGCACAACATGTAACAATCTAACATGATTGCACAAAGACCTTGATGAAGAAAAGAGTGGGCAGTAAGACATATTTCAATTAGTAATAGTCAAATTTTTTTGAAATTATCAACCAACAATAGCCAACATAACCCAGAAAATCAGAGAACCCCAAACAGAATAAATTAAAAGAAAAACAAATCTAGGTACATTTTAGTCAAAGGGCCAAAAATCAAAGATTAAGAAATCTTAGAGGCCAGCAGGCAAGTAAGGAACACTGCATAGAGGTTAACAGTGATAAGAAGTATGGTTTACTTCTCATGAAAAAGACTGAAAGCCAAAAATAATTGAATGGCATGCATAGTGTTGAAAAACAGTATACACTTGGCTGAAATATTCTTTCAATGTGAGTTTTGAATGTGAGTTTTCTTCCGGCTCCTGTTTTAGTTGTAGAAAGCTGAATAAAGCATTACTCCCACACAGATGACAACAACAAAAAACACACTGTATAATCCAAAAAGTCAGAACTTTTCTTGAAACCATCAGAGTTGTGATCACAGGAATAACAACTAACCTAAAATCTAAGGAAGACAAGTACAGTCAAACAGAGACAAGACACGGTGGTTGCTTCCCTGGAACAGAAGAGAGATTCCATACAAACTGCTAATAAAAATTCAGGTAAATGTTTAACAAAGGCTGCCAAAGGTTGAGTCTGGGCTAGAAAGAAAACATAGAACCCCCATGAACCACAAACACAAAGGAGGTTCTCAACTACTTGCAGATCCTTCCTCATAGATTTTACCGCATGCTCCAAAGAAGATCAGGGCCAAGGCAAGTGATCTGAGAGAACATCCTTGTGGTGCAGCATTGGGAGGAAGAAACAGCAACTATTGCTGGAAAAGTACAAAACTTCACCAAAATTATTCTCCTCTATCTTTCCAGAGAATAAAAGGCTTATGTTTGGGAGGAAGGGGAGAATCTCCCTTAAGGTACAAATGAAGACCCACACAAACTGAAAACAACCAAAATGCCACTCAAATGAGTAACGGATAAACTATGGCATAGGCATACAATGTTATACTTCCCAGCAAAAAAGGAACAAGTGGAATTGATACAGCAACAACATGGATAAATCTGAAATGAATTTTGCTAAGTGAAATAAACAGACTTAAAATGCCACATGCTGCAGATTCCAGTTATATGACTTCCTTAAAAAGGCAACACTATAGAATAGAATACAGATCAGTAGTTGCCAGGAATTAGGGGTAGCAAGATAAATGATTACAAAGGGGCACAGGGTAATTATGAAAGGTAATAAAATTGTTCTTTATCTTGATTGTGGTGATGATTATATGATTATCAGCTTTGTCAAAGCTTACAAAGCTATAATAACTAGGGTGAATTTTACTGTATGTAAGGTATGCCTTGTAAAAGCTGATAAAAGAAAATATTAAGTATTTAGGTAAAATAAATGCATTTTTGATTAAAAAATCCTCTTATTAATATAAACTAAAAGGAATTACAAAACAAGTACTGTGGGATAAAGGGATATACAGTCATGTGCCACATGATGACATTTGGTCAACAATGGACCACATGTACCAAAGCAGTCCCATAACATTATAGTGGAACTGAAAATTTTCTGTTGCATAGTGACATCATTGTCATTCTAAATGCATTACTCAAGTGTTTGTGGCAGTGCTGGTATAAGCAAACCTACTTCACTGCCAGTCATATAAAAGTACAACACATATAAGTACATACATTACAAAATACTTGATACTGATAATAAATGACTGTTACTGGTTTTTGTATTTACTATACTTTTAATCATTATTTTAGACTGTACTCTTTTTACTTACTAAAAAGAAGTTAATTGTAAAACAGCCTCAGGCAGGTCTTTCAAGATGTGCTCCAGAAGAAGTCTGTGTTGTCACAGTATATGACAGCTCCATGTGTGTTATTGCCCTTGATGACCTTCCAATGGGACATGATGTGGAGGTGGAAGACAGTGATACTGATTATGTTGGCCCTGTGTAGGCCTAGGCTAATGCATATGTTTGTGTCATATCTTTTAAAAAAGAAGTTTAAAAAGTAAAATAGTAAAATAAAAATTTTTAAATAAGAAAAAGCTTACGGAATAATATAGAGAAAGATAATATTTTTGCATAGCTGTGCAATGTGTTTGTGTTTTAAGCTGAGTATTATTGAGTCAAAAACTTAAGAAATTAAAAAGTTTATAAAGTAAAAACGTTACAGCAAGTTAAAGTTTTATTACTGAGGAAAGAAAAATCTTTCATTGTTGAGAAAAGAAAAATACTTTTAAAAGTTTAGTGTAGCCTAAGTGTCTAGTGTTTATAAAGTCTACAGTAGTGTATAGTAATGTTCCAGGGCTTTCCATTCACTTACCACTAACTCACGAACTTGCCCAGAGCAACCACCAGTCCTGCAAGTTCCATTCTTGGTAACTGACCTATACAAGTCTACCATTTTTATTGTTTATACCATATTTTAACTTTACATTTTCTATGTTAGATACACCAATACTTGCCATTGTGTTCCAATTGCCTACAGTATTCAGTATAGTAGTATGTTGTGCAAGTTTGTAGCCAAGGAGTAGTAGGCTATACCAGATGTTCTAGGTGTGTAATAGGTTATGCTGTGCAGGTTGTACAAGTATATTCAGTTATGTTCATTTGATGAAACTGCCTATGGACTCATTTCTCAGAATGTATCCAATAACTGTTTTGTGTTTGTTGTTTGTTTGTTTGTTGTTTTTTTTTTTGTATATTGACCAGGAATCCTATGGTCTGCCTAAGTTCACTTATTAATATATCAGTTTCATTTCTGTAGATTGCTTAGAATTTCCTTCATAAATAATGATTATATATATAAAAGGGGTCTTTTAATTTTCTTAGGGTTAGTCAACTAAAACCTACATTAGAGCTAATATCAACTAGGTTTTATGAAAGAGTCATTTTGAAGAATTAAAATAAATAAAAATCATTATCTCAAAGAGAGCACAGTGCCACACTTCTGAAGTTGTAGTAATACATTACAATTCAAATAAGCATTATAATTTATTCTGGAAAATCACCTTTAAAAATGTTAACAACCAAATCTACAAAACATCCTTGATATTTTTTCCTATCTTCTGTTTCAATTTTTGCTGTTATTTAAGAGAGGTATCTGACACAAAGTATATTTTCAGAATATTTTGGCTGCACTAGGAAATTGTCTATGCAATCAAATAATTCATCTTTTTTGATCGTTTCAGCATTTCCTAATCTTGCCTAACATGGAAATATTTCAACAGCAATGACATTATTGGGATTTATCAGTTTTCCTCTGGGATATTTAACAGGTCTATAAATACATCACAATTTAAAAGATGCAATGAAAGATAACTTGGAAATTGTACCTACACTTTAAAGGTTATTTGGAATTTCCAGTTGGATTACAAGCAATAGGAAAAACTGACATATCTCCTACTTAAAAATCAAGATACCTCAAGGCTGGAAAGTTGTGTTCATTTAATTCTCATCTGAGGGCTTGAATCAAAACATAAACCTATCCACTATCAATTCAGCAATTACTGAGACATTCTCAATTTTTAGAAATTTAAGTATTCAAGCTCTAATTTTTTAGAATAACTTTACAATACTTAAACCAAGTCAGTTCATAAAAGAAATCCACCCATTAATCCTAGTTTTATCTATAAGGAATCCTTAGAACATTGGTCTTTTATAGACCTATCATGAAATATATCCATTGCCATATTTACAGATAGTAGCTTTTACTTAATTAATAATGAGAAAAATATGTAATTCTCAACTTTGAAATATATAGTAAAAAACCATGTACCATTATATAATGCCCTTATTGGTCTTTTTTGATCTTTACTGGTTTAAATTCTGTTTTGTCAGAAACTATGATTCCAACCCTTGTTTTTTTCTTTTTTCCATTTGTTTGGTAGATTTTTCTCTGACCCTTTATGTTGAATGAATGTGTTTCATTGCACATGAGATGGGTCTCTTGAAGACAGTATTCCAATGGGTCTTGGTTCTTTATCCAGCTTGCCACTCTGTGTCTTTTAATTGGGTCATTTAGCTCATTTACATTTAAAGTTAGTATTGATATGTGCAAATTTGATTCTTTCATCATAATGTTAGCTGGTTATTTTGCAGACTTGTTTATGTGGTTGCTTTATAGCATTTTTTTTTTTAGTGGTAGTGACTGGTAAAGGTCTTTCCTTGCCTTATTTAATGCTTCCTTCAGGAACTCTTGTAAGGCATGTTTGATGGTTACTATTAAAAAGTCAAAAAATAACAGATACTGGTGAGGTTGTGTAGAAAAAAACACTGCTTTTGCACTGTTGGTGGGCATGTAAATTAGCTTAGTTTTTGTGGAAGACAGTGTGGTGATTCCTCAATGACCTAAAGATAGAAATACCAGTCAGTTAAGCAATCCCATTACTGTGTATATACTCAAAAGAATATAAATTATTCTATTATATAGCCATATGCACAAGTATGTTCAGTGCAGCACTTTGTACAGTAAGAAAGACATGAAATCAATTCAAATGCTCATCAATGTTAGACTAGAATTTTTTAAAATGTGGTACATATACACCATGGAATACTACGCAGGCATAAAGAACAAGACCATGTCCTCTGCAAGGACATCAACTGAGCCACAGGATTATAAGTAGGAGCTAAATGATGAGAACACAAGGATACATAGGAGGAACAACACACACTGTGGCCTGTTGGATGGTAGATGGTGGGAAGACAAAGAGGATCAGGAAAAATAATTGATGGGTAGTGGGATTAATACCTGGGTGATAAAATAATCTATACAACAAACCCCCATAACACAAGTTTACCTATATAACAAACCTGCACATGTATCCCTGAATTAAAAATAAAAGTTAAAAAAAGAAACACATTGCCAAAAGTAATCTACAAACTCAATGCAATTCCCATCAAAATATTACCATCATTCTTCACATAATTGAAAAAAAAATTCTAAAATTCATATAGAACCAAGAAAGAGCCCACATAGCCAAATCAATACTAAGCAAAATTACCAAATCTGGAAACATCACATTACCTGATTTTAAACTGTACTATAAGGTCATAGTCACCACAAGAAAATGGTACTGGTATAAAAATAGTCACATATATTAATAGAACAGAATAGAGAACCCAGAAATAAACCCAAATACTTACAGCCAACTGATCTTTGACAAAGCAAATGAAAATGTAAAGTGGGAAAAGGACACCCTTTTTAACAAATAGTGCTGGGATAATTGGCTAGCTAGACGTAGGAGAATAAAACTGGATCCTCATCTCTCACATTATACAAAAATCAGTGCAAGATGGAATAAGGACTTTAAGACCTGAAACTATAAATATTCTAGAAGATAACATTGAAAAACCTCTTGCAATGTCTTAGGCAAGAATTTTATGACCAGGAACCCAAAAGCAAATGCAATAAAAACAAAGATAAATAGCTGGGAACTAATTTAACTAGAGCTTTGGATGGCAGAATAAACAGCCGAGTAAACAGACAACCCACAGAGTGGGAGAAAATCTTCATAATCTATTCATCTAACAAAGGACTAATATTCAGAATCTACAATGAACTCAAACAAATCAACAAGAGAAAACAAACAATTCCATCAAAAATTGGGCTAAGGACATGAATAGACAATTCTGAAAAGAAGATATACAAATGGCCAGGAAATGTATGAAAAAAATGCTCAACATCACTAATGATCAGGGAAATGCAAATCAAAACCACAATGCAATACCACTTTACTCCTGCAAGAATCCCCTTAATTAACAAATTAAAAAAATAGCAGATTTTGGCAAGGTGGTGAATAGGGAACATTTCTACACTGCTGGTGGGAGAGTAAACTAGTACAACCACTATGGATAACAGTGTGGACGTTCCTTAAAGAACTAAAAGTAGAACTACCATTTGATCCAGAAATCCCACCTTCTGGGTATATAACCAGAGGAAAAGAAGCCATTATATGAAAAAGATACTTTCACATGCATGTTTATAGCAGCACAATTCATAATTGCACAAACGTGGAACCAACCCAAATGCCCATCAATCAAGGAGTGGATAAAGAAACAGTGGTATGTATATACAATTCAATACTACTCAGTCATAAAAAGGAATAAATTAGTCACATTCACTGTGACCTGGATATGACTGGAGACTATTATTCTAAGTGAAGTAACTCAGGAATGGAAAACCAAACATTGTATATTCTTACTTGTAAGTAGGAGCTAAGCTATGCGGATGCAAAGGCATAAGAAAAGCACAATGGACTTTGGAGAGTCAGGGGGAAAGGATGGGAAGTATGTGAGGGATAAAAGACTAAACATAAGGTGTAGTGTATACTGCTTGGTTGATGGGTGCAACAAAATCTTACAAATCACCACTAAAGAGCTCATGTAGCCAAACACCACCTGTTCTCCAAAAACCTATGGAAATTAAAAACATATATTTTTAAAGTTAAAAAATATATACATAGTAAAGGAAGAAGGCATACTTTAAAATAATCTGTCGTTCTGCTAAACAGTAATATCTGCTCAATATTTTGATAAATTTCAAATATTTGTTTCCAAATTTTTCCTTTATACATGTATTTTCATGGGATTTAAATTATACTGTATGGTTTTATCTACATCTTCCATGGACTATTGTGATAATTTTCTCATGTCATTTAATATTATTTTATTATTATTATTATTTTTAGATGGAGTTTCACTGTTGTTACCCAGACTGAAGTGGAATGGCATGATCCCGGCTCACCACAACCTCCGCCTTCTGAGTTCAAGCAATTCTCGTTCCTCTGCCTCCTGAGTAGCTGGGACTACAGGCACGCACCACCATGCCCAGCTAAATTTTGCATTTTCAGTAGAGACAGGGTTTCACCTTTTCTACCAGGATGGTCTTGATCTCTTGACCTCATGATCCACCCACCTCGGCCTCCCAAAGTGCTGGGATTATAGGGATGAGCCACTGCACCTGGCCTGATATTATTTTAATGATTGCACACTTCAAGTATCTCTCTGTGTGTATTTGTATGCATGCACAGCATGCACAATCTATTATTTTAACATTTTCTTTCTCTTATCTAATATTTAATTGGTTTGACATTTTTTATTATAAATCATCTGACTGGTTATTTGGGTTATTTTTCCCTACTAGTCTCCTTTAATCCAGATTTCTCCTGCATGTGCTCTTACTCTAATTTTCTTGCTCTTTCTCTCTTTCTCATATTAGTACTTAGAATATTACTGGTTATACAGTAAGTAAATAAAATAATGTATGACTTATGATTTAATACTTATTCAGCCCATCTTGTTTTATTCAACTCAGTTCTTTCATATGTCCTGTATTTCAAACAGGCTTTAGGTATCTTTCTGCCTGAGTTAGTCAAGCAACCAACCTATTTTATGCCTTATATACTAATTTGAGTACATCTTGACAATGCTCAACTTTGTCCCTGTAGACAGAAACCAGTCAACCAAAGGTTATCACTGTCATAAGATTACATTGCCTAGACCACAGAACAAAAATATGTTATGTCTATGAGATGCAATAGAGAAAAACAAATTGGCTCTTTGACTACTTTTTAAAAACACTACTCCTGCCGTCACTACAGAGTGATGACTTGGCCATCCTGACCAATGCTCTTTATGACGCATGTCACCAAGGAAGCAAAATGTATGAAGAGAAATCTAACAAAATCCCTTTAAAATAATCAGAAAAGAAAAACATACATAAAGAGAAAGAACCACCCAGAAACTACCACCACAGATTATTTTAGCCCATAAGAGGAAAGGGGAGAAGAAAAGAAGACTGGTCAGTGTTGACAAAGTAGTAAAATCACAGTCTTCTGTCCACTGTTTTCCATGTTCCATAAAATGATTACTTTAAAAAGTTATTAATCTCATCTGAAGATACTCATTCATTTGCCACCCTTCTCCCTTTGTCTTCATTTCCAATGGCTTTTTCCTCCTTACTCATCTTTTATAGAAAACACTCTAGATAATTCCAGTCCCAGATGTTGAAACGTCCCCAGGATTCAAGTCTTCCCAGATAAAGTCCCAGACACAGCGGAGCAGAAAAAGTTGTCTCTTTAATCCAATTCCCAATTCCTGATATACCCTGCCCCCAAGCATGAAAAAATGATGGTTTTAGGACACCAAGTTTTGGAGTGATTTTTTTATGGAGCAATAGATAACTCATAACATTTTCTTGTCAGTATCACTCTATTAACTATGAGTTCTGTGTTTCTTTACAGCTGGCATAATACTGTAAAGACAAGACCTGGAACGATGATGTTGATGATGATGATGGTGATGGTGATGGTGATGGTGATGATGGTAGAAGCAAAAATATGTTTGCCTTTCATTAAATGCTTCCTGAGTCCCAGACATTTTGCTAACAGATTCTCATGTACTATCTCATTTAATCTTGCTAACCAATCTTTGAGGTATATCTTATAATTCCTATTTTATATCTTAGGAAACTGAGGCTTAGAGATGTTATACTATTTGCCACATTTGCTAATGTAAACTAGAAATCCCTTTTAATCATGGATCTTTCATTCTAGACAAAAATGTGTATGTAATTTTTTAGAACAAAAATTAATGCAATAATTTCTGATTACAGCAAGTGCTATGAATATAATGTATATTAATATAACATACATACTATATGTGATAATGTGATAGAAAGCAACAAGGGCAGAAGAAAGTCTAGAATTTACAAAGAAAGTCTGGTAATGAGAAGTCCTTAGAAAGTGATACTTGAGCTGAGAGCTGAGAGGAAAAAAGGATTCAGCCATGTGAATGGCCAAGGGAAAAGTGAGTTAGTACAAAGTCACTGAAGCAGCAAAGAGCTTAGCCCATCTGGATACAGAGATCAGGCTTTGGGATTAGAGCTTAGTTACCTGGGGAAAGGATGATACTAAATGCTGTGGGTATGGTTGGCAGGAAAATCTAAGATATGGAAAATCCTGCATTGAGAATTTGGATTTCTTTCTAATTGAATTGAGAAGGCTTTGAATGTTTATACAGGAGGGCATTGCAAAACAAGATTTTTATTTGTAATTGATCATTGGCTGCTATCATAAAAAGAATGCAGGTTTATTTTCTAAACAAGCAGAAGGCTTACTCTCTTATCTGAACTTATTCATTATTCTCCTGGAATTTATCATTCATCCTAATGCAAGCAATTTTCAACAACTACTTCTGCTGGGCTGCAGCTCACACATAACTTTCCAATATCAAAGAAATACTTTCAAACTGTTTTATGATCCTACTCTGCTTTTCTGACACACCCTTCAATCAGTAATACTGCCTTCACAGGAAGGAGTACACCAGATATAGATCTCCTTTCATTTTAGGAAATGTCATTCTAATCATACTCTGTCATCCATTCACTCTAGAAATATTTATTGACAATCTAATATGTACCAGGCCTTTTACTAGGTAAACAGGAGAGAATAAAGAAACATGGATCCTATTCAATGAAATATACAGTTTTTTTTTAAAAAAAAGAAAGCATGTAAAACAAATACACATGCACTCACACACACATGGAGTCTTAAATTAGAGAAAAAGAACAAGGCACACTGTGAGAATAACAAGAGAAAACATATTTAACTGGTAAGGTAGGGTAAAAAATGCATATTTGGGAAATTATATCTAAGTTGCAGGCTAAGCAGATGCAGGGTATTAGGAAATAGCATTCTCGTTGTAGGGAACAGTGTGTAACAGATCCCAAAGCATTTGAGGTACTCACACAGCTCACTGTTTTAGCACATAACAAACAAGGTGGTAAACCATGACACTGAAGAAAAGGCAAAGCCAGATCATGTTGTGCTTTGTAGATAATGCTTAAGAGTTGTAGAGTTTTTCTTTTAAAAACATTTTATTTTGAATACAACGATATTCTCATAGCAATTGTAAGATGTTATGGATTTTAAGAAAGGAACTGAAATTCCCCAACTTTACCACAAACCATCTTCATTTTGTGGGTATAAATTGGTTATAGCAATCTGCTTCCTTGGTAGCTGCACAGAGATTTACCTTAAATGTGCAGTCAGTATAGTGAAATATTCAAATTAACACCAAAACTAATAAAAGAAGAAAAAGGAAACATATTATTCGGAAAAAAAGATGAAAAAGTGACAAGTAAACTAACAAGAAAATTTATTCTTATCTCTGTGTTTTCTCTAGAGTTTCTGATAGTTCCTTTTTTAATTGTAAAACAATAAGTAGTTAATATGAATAGCTACCCTTAATAAGTCCTCAGTGCATCTCCTTTTGTCTGATCTACAACTGTATGAGAAATACAGTATAAGCTCAATTTCATGAAGAAGGGCATTAAAGATTATCCAAGATGTGAAAGATACAAATCATGGTTCCAGGAGACAGTAGCTCCTTTTGAGCTTTCAAATTTCTGGCCAATTCATGAACAAATACTTTCTGTTCTACTGTTTCTAACTCTGGGATAATTTAGAACTTCCACCCAATTTCTTTGTCATCTTAAAGCCTTAACTTTATTTGAGCTTACAAGACTTCCTCTTATTCTTCTTTCCTCAGGGAATTTAGGAGTTGAGGATGCTCACCTCAGCATTTGTCCCATTCTTGCAATTTTCCAAATCAAGCTATCATCGAAACAGAACCTCAGTGTTATACTACTTAGCAGTCTCTGGAAAGAACCTACAAGGGCATCATCAACAAAGTCCACTGAGGACTAGAGATGAGTCTCTGGCGTTCCAAGCCACTAAGCATCACTATTCCGTTCATTTAAACTCATCTTCTACTCTCACACCAACTTCATATACAGCCCTTCTCAGCAAATTTCAAGGTAACCACAATTTCCTGATTCACCCTTAATATGCAGCTTGTCACTAAATACGTTTACAGAGTCACTGACTGAACAAGGAAAGGATTTCACTGACCAGGCCCTGTGAATTTGTTTGGAACTAAAGCCACAGGTATTTCCCTTTGGAACTTATAGTTGTCTAGATAAAAAATTCTGAAAATCAACTCTAGTCCTCCCCAGCCACTCAATACTCACACAATGTCACTGGTTGTTATTCATATAATTACTTTGTAAGTCTTGAATTTAAGGACAAACAGACTCACATGTCTTAAGCTCAATAGCTTGATGATTTCAAAGATAGTTATCTACTTTGTTACTTAGGCAAGTGCCATATCTCTAAATGCTCACAGAATAAAACGTTAAGATTCAGTAAGTAATGGTACCACATTTTCTGAATGGAAAAATGGTGATATTCAAAGCAGCTCTGGGGAGGTACAGAGGCCACCCACAGATGAACATAGATCAGAGACATCAAGAATTCCAAATATCGACTCAGATACTCTCTTTTTCCTGCTCTCACTCTTCTCATGGATGGGATTTCCTGAGTAAGCACTGATAACAACTTCACAAACCAGAAGTTAGATTGAACATAAAACCACAGAAAACATCTCAACACTAACATCAGTATAAACATAAAATAAATGAAAGAAGAGACAGAGGATAAGGCCAAATTAATCCTTTAGAGTCCTTAGAATAAATTCCCACTAAGATTTTCCCATAACAACTTCCAGATCACCTGTTTCCTAAATGTTCTGCTATTGTCACAGGGCCTCTGGAGAAACACTCTGGAGAGGAAATCTCAGCTCTGTTGCTGTTATTCTTGCTTTAAATTCCCATTAATATTTTTATCTAATTGTCAGTTTCTAAGTAGTCTTAATGTCTCCACAGTGTCTATTACTTGATTACTTGCATTCTCTCTCAGAAAACATGCAAAGACCCCTATTTCATAGCTCCTATGAGACTTTGAACTTTTCATAGAGGCATCCATTATAGGGGGAAAAATCTGTTGTCAGAGAAGAAATAAGTCCATTCTGAGAATATTCTGTAGACTTTCACCAGGGCCTCTTATTTCTCCTTCCTGAAGCAAAATAACAGTAACAAAAACAGGAGCTATGGGCCAGGCACATTGGTTCATGCCTATAATCCTAGCACTTTGGGAGGCTCAGGCAGGTGGATTGCCTAAGCTCAGGATTCAAGACCAGCCTGGGACACAGTGAAACTCCATCTCTACTAAAATACAAAAAAAAATTAGCTGGGTATCATGGTGCACACCTGTAGTCCCAGCCTACTCAGTAGGCTGAGGCAGGAGAATTGCTATAACCTGGGAGACAGAGGTTGCAGTAAGCTGAGAGCACATCACTGCACTCCAGCCTGGGCAACAGAGCGAGACTCAGCAACAGAGCGAGACTCGATGTATAAACACACACACACACACACACACACACACACACACACACACACACACAAAATAGGGGCTACCTTTTCTGCAAGGGTGACCACCTCTCCTCAGAGTACAGATAGCATCAACCTAAACTTATTCTTCTGCCTCGACATCAAATACAGAGCTGGCCTGGAAATTCCTAGTCCCCAAATAATCCAGGTATCTTCATAAGGAGTCAGGTGTGTTATGTTAGCAGCTAAATTAAACTTCTTAATCTCTCTTCTCTTCATCCAGAAATACAAGTAGCTGAGATTAGATTTAGACAATTGTTTATTCCAGATTTCCTCTCTGTAACACCTGCTTTCCTCCAGAACATGGGTCAGCAAGCCGTGGTCTACAGGCCAAATACAACCATCCCCATTTTATAAATAAAATTTGATTGGAGCACTACCACTAGCATTGATTTACATGCGGTCTGTGGATTTTTCTCAGTACGAGTACAGAGTTGAATAGTTGTGACTATGTCATCTCGAAACCTAAAATATTTACTGTCCAATCCTTTTTTTTTTTTTTTTTGAGACGGAGTTTCGCTCTTGTTACCCAGGGGAGAGTGCAATGGCGCGATCTTGGCTCACTGCAACCTCCGCCTCCTGGGTTCAGGCAATTCTCCTGCCTCAGCCTCCTGAGTAGCTGGGATTACCGGCATGCGCCAACATGCCCAGCTAATTTTTTGTATTTTTAGTAGAGACGGGGTTTCACCATGTTTACCAAGATGGTCTCCATCTCTTGACCTCGTGATCCACCTGCCTCGGCCTCCCAAAGTGCTGGGATTACAGGCTTGAGCCACCGTGCCCGGCCTCCTGTCCAATTCTTTAGACAAAAAAGTTTCCTGACTCCTGCACTAGGGGATTTTTGAATATTTTAAAATATTTTTCCTCATTGCATTGACTCCCTGGCAATCTGGTACTCTTCACTTCCCAGGCTAATGAAGCTTTCTCTACTCAGCAAATTCCTCCAGAGTTCCAGCCAAATTTTTGTGGGTTTTGATCTCTGGAATCCAACCAGTCAGCATGAACAGGGACCTCTCATTCTAAGAAGATAATTTTATTAAAGGAATCCAAAATAAAAGTCTGAATCAGCCTAAGATGTAATTCCTAAATCCCTTAATCATAGAAATATGATTTCTTCATATTCCATACATATTTGCTTAAAAAGCATTTTGAGATGCAATTCATGTTCCAAAAAATTCACCCATTTTAAATGTACAATTCAATGGTATTTAACATAATCAAGGATTTGTGCAACCATCACTGAAATCTAATTTTAGAAAAATTTTATCACCCCCAAAGGAAACCCTGAACTCTTTAGCAGTTGCTCTCAAGTAGCCTACAGTACCCTAAGCCATAGGCAAACATTAATCTATTTTCTGTCTCTCTATTTTGCCCATTCTAGACATTTTACATGTATGCATTCATACAGTAGGTGGTATTTTGTGACTAGCTTCCTTTACTTAGCACAGTATTTTCAAAGTTTATCCATGTTGTTGCATGTATCAGTGCTTCATTTCTTCTCATCTATGGCTGAGTAACATTCCATTGCTAGAGATATACTACATATTTTTCACCCATTCATGGGCTGGTCGATATTTGGGTTGTTTCACTTTTTATATTATGAAGAATGTGGCTATGAACATTTGTGCATAAACTTTTATGTGGACATAAGTTTTCATTTCTCTTGGGTGTATACTGAGAAGAGAAATTTCCAGGTCATATTGTAACACTATATTTACCATTTTGTGGAGCTACCAAACTGTTTTTCAAAGTTGCTGCATTCCCACCAGCAATGTGGGAAGGTTCTAATTTTTTTTCACCCTTACCAACATCTATAATACTATTGCTTAAATCTTTTTTTTTAAATTATAGACAGCCTTGTGGGTGTAAAGTAATATCTCATTGTGGGTTTGACTTGCATTTCCTTAGTAACTACTGGTTATGAGCATCTTTTACTCAATACCATTGATCAAATGCTTATTGGACATTTTAATTTATTTGGAGGACTAGCTACTGATTCTTTGACTTTGGTTATTTATGTTTTATAATATTGTGAGAGTTTTTTATATGTAATGTGTATAAGTTCATTATCAGATACATATTTGCAAATATTTTCTCTCATTCAGTGATGTATTAGGTTGTTCTTGGATTGCTATAGAGAAATACCTGTGACTGGGTGATTTATAAATAAAAGAGATTTAACTGGCTCACAATGCTGCAGGCTGTACAGGAAGCACGATGCTGGTATCTGCTCTCCTTCCAGAGAGGCCCCAAGAAGCTTTTTAAAGCACAGTGTAAGGTGAAATGGGAGCTGGTATCTCACACGGTAGAGAATGAGCAAGAGAGAGAGTTGGGGCAGAAGAGATGACACACACTTAACCACAGTCATATCTCACAAGCATTTACAATCCTGAGGATAGCACCAAGCTATGAGGGATTTATCCTCATGACCCAAATACCACCCACCAGATTCCACCTTCAACATTGGGGATTACAATTCATATGAGACTTAGCAGGGGCATATATTCAAATTATATCAAGTGGGTTGTGTTTTTTACTTTCTTGACAGTATCTTTTAAACTGCAAAAGTTGTTTTAATTTCAGTAATGTCCAATTTACTTATTTTTTTCCTTGGTTGTTTGGATTTTAGGTGTCATATCTAAGAAACCATTCCCTAACCTATGGTCATGAAGATATACTTCTAAATTCTTTTCTAAAATGTTTAAGTTTAAACTCTTATATTTAGGTATTTCATCCATTTTGAAGTAATTTTTGCATATTGTGAGGCAGGTTTTTAATTTCAGTCTTTTGTATGTAGATATCCATATGTGCCACCAACATCTACTGAAAATCCCATTTCTTCCCAAATGAAAAATCTTGGCGTTCTTCTCCAAAATGAGTTGGCCTTAAATGTGATGATTTATTTCTGGGCACATAATTCTATTCCATTGATTTATAATATGTCTGAGATGTGAGTTCTCCAAATTTTTTTTTCAAAATTGTTTTGGTTACTCTGCATCCCTTGCATTACTATGAAAAATTTAAAATTTTTAAATCAGCTTGTCAATTTCTACAAAAGATCTGAATTTGATAGGGATTGATTAACATTATGTTTTATATGCTGTCTTTGAAACTTAAGATAACTTGCTGACATAATACATATGTTATACTGGATAACTGATGGGTCAGCTACACTAAGCAGAAAATATAAATTTTACAAAGATTGTCTGGAAAGGGAAATGCTAAGACCTCTGAGCACCACAGAAAGATTCTGGCTAACCAGACTGCTAGGAGACTCCTTTAGCATCACTCCATTCGTCTAGAAAAATCTTATTTCAACTTAATTAATTCATCATGAGACATTCCTTTTCTCTGTAGCATCTTACACTGCCACTTCACTACTACATTACAGTATAAATAACATTAGCTACTACATACAGTGCCAGACATTGTTTAAAATACATTGTTTGTGCAACATATTTAATCATTAAAATCATATTATTGGGTAAGCAATGTAAGTTTTGCTGTTATCAATCAACATAGAGAAGGTCAGAGGATAACAGCTTTTATTTAGGTAGAAAGAATCAGAAAAGGAATTTGGACCCAAACTCAGCTATCTCTTAAAGTTAAGTTCTCAATCAGTATTTACAATTTCCTCCCATAAAGTAGCGAGTTAATAAATGTCTTTAGAATAAATAATCAATCAAGATTGAATCAGGTTTCTGTAGTGCCAATAATTTCTACCACCTTTCTAAGCTTTCAGAGTGACTGTGACATAGAAAATATAAATCCACAAATGTCATCTAATAAGAGACTTAAAAGGCCTACATATCATTTAGAAGAGCACCTAGAAGTATTTATTAGAGTAAAATTATGTAAAAGCCAATCTTCCCTTGGCTGTGCTTCAAAATAATCTATCGGGACTAAAATTCAAGGAACAATAATGAATCAAGTTATGTCGAAAAGCATTGCATATAGTGATTGATACAATAGGTTCATTATATTATTTTATCAGCTTTTGAGTAATTATAATGTTTACAATAAAAGTTCATTTTTATTAAAATGTCCATCTCGCCCAAGGCTGTTTATAGATTCAATGCAATTCCTATCAAAATTCCAATGTCATATTTCACAGAAATAGTAAAACAATCCTAAAATTCAAATGAAATCAGGTAAGCTGCAGTTTTAAAAGCTTTTATTTCAAGTGCTCCTGGCTAAATAATGTCTCTTACAAAATTAGTAACCATGAGGAAAAATAATATAAAATAATACATAAATCAAAATAAATACACAAATAAAACCAAAAATAACCACAAAATTATTTATGTGAAATATATTTAAAATTGATGATCCCAACATACTAGGTCATTTAAAAGATTCCAGCTTTATTCTCTTTTCCTTGTACAGGTCATAGCTGTCACTGGGTCACATGGCAGTGCAAACCTGCCTCAGCCATGTTCTAGGCCCAGAATCATTTCCCTCTGCTGTTGTTATGAGCTGTTTATCAACCTCTGTGTGATCAAAATCACTTTATTGATGAATCTGAACTTGATAGAGTTCAAGCTTAATTTTCTCCCAATATTTCCATCAACGATGCTCTGTGAAACTCTCCTTTACTTTCTTTTAACTACTGAAATGGCCATAAGAATGTTTATCATAGACTTTCAGCTGCAGAGGACAAAATAGACCAAGCGCCTCAGGTGCGGTCATTTGAAATCCATTACCTGTATTTTAAAGCCAGGATTTCCACAGGGTGCTCTTAGCCAATGATGGAGTGCAGCAGGAATACTAAAGCAAGTCCATTCCTGTAAGACATGGAATTCATCTGACTGGCAACTTTGGCTCAAGGACTCTCCAAGTGCCATGAGGAATCTTCCCTAGACTTTATAACTGATTATGATACTTCTACTCAGCCCACTTCCCCTACCTCCTTCACTAGAAGGCAGTACTGCATTATCATATAGTGCCTGTCTCTACCAGCCTTGCCAGGCTTCCGCTCCAGTTTCTCTCACAGGTGCTTCCCATAATACAATTCTAGCTTGTTTGTTTTTTCTCCCTCTCTCGCTCAGGTTGGAGTGCAGTAGTGCAATCACAGTTCACTGTATCCTTGACCTCCCAGACTCCAGCAATCCTTCCACCTCAGCCTCCGGAGTGATGGCACTACAGGTTCATTTCACACCACCACACCTGGCTAATTTTGGTATTTTTGGTAGGGAAAGCATTCTGCTATGTTGCCCAGGCTGGTCTCAAATTCCTGGACTGAAGTGATCCACCCACCTCGGCCTCCCAAAGTGTGGGATCACAGGCGTGAGCAACAGCACCTGGCCACAATTCTTGCTTGTTGGCAACTGATTCTTGGAGGACTGCTAGCACAGTCACATATTGGACACATTCTCTAACTTCCAGTCACTTTTAAGTACCACCTCTTTTAGACTTATTTCAATGTTTAGTCCTGTAGGATATTTAATATTTATCTCATTTACCACAAACTTCTGAGAGAGGCTTGAGTAGAGAAGACGTTGTAGCTCTTTAGTTCTCAGGCTGCTTTTAGAGCCCCTTTTCCACTGTACCCTTTCATTAAATATTGACTTTAGTGCAAGGGTCTCTGTTGCAAGTATGGATTAAGTTCATGTGAGCTCCTTGAGGTACTTCACCTAATGCAAAGTTCTTTCATAAGAGATTCTAATTTAATCTCTTTCCACTCTCTGCCACAGCTCCAGCCTCTATTGATAGAACTGTTACTACATAATGGTCCCAGTACAGACCCCAAGAGACAGTTCTTGGACCTTGTTCAAGAAAAAATTCAAGGCAAATCCACAAAGTAACGTGAAAACCCATTTATTAAGAAAGTAAAGGAATGAATGAATGGCTGCTCTTCCCAAAAGCAAGAGAAAAAATGCATCCACTTTAGGTACAATGCTTGTTTATATATAACAGGAAACAAAAAATCATGGGGGAGATGTGCTCCACTACAAGGGTTTGTGACAAAGGATTGCTGATCTTTGTGTAAACACTCTCTTCTGTAAGAACCTATACGATTATCTTTAAAGTGAAACATTCTTAAACTAAGAATGCATTTGTTCTTAAAATATCAGGACATCAGGACATTTCTTGGGTTTGATATTGACTGGGTCTATTAGGTCCAGGGTCTCTTCAGTAAATATTATTAATGTGCTTCCTTAACTGTAAATATCCTGTGACTAGAGAATGCCTAAACTCCCGAGAATACATCCCAGTAGGTTTCACTCTCATTTTACCAAGGCCCTATTGGAAATAGAGTCACTCTGGTTCCAATGCCTTTGACAGAACCATTATCTCAAGAAGCAGTCTTCCCGGGTGAGGAGCCTGCAGAACAACTCAAAGTCACCTTCTTCCAAGATCCAATGGACCCACAAAAACTCATATGTTTTTGCATCACCAGGGGGTGAGATGCTGACTGCTACATGGCTGTCACAAAAGGCACATATGTCAGTGATATCAGCAAATTACTTCCTAAGAACACTTCCAAAGGGACATTAAATGTCAGTCTCCCTTTCTTTCAGACATTCTCCATCTCTTAAACCATTATCTCAGAACCACATTCACTTAGCTTGGGGCAGGAAACATGCTCCTCCTCTTCCACAGCAGGAAAGGGTATCACAAGCCACTCACTCCTTCCAGATTCTTCCAGACGACTTCAAAGGGGTTCTTTGAAAAGTCTGATGACTCTTTAGTGGTCTCATGTAAGCAGAGTAAAGGACATAAAATCCAACACTTTGAGTGGAAGAGCTAATCTGATCCATACTGACTAAGTCCTGAGAAGATGACTGGTCCAAATTATTTTATGCTTTCTTTAGAACCTGGGAGTTGTTTAAGACCCCTTTGACATCAGTTTAAGGTCCCATAATTTAATTTCCAGGAATCAAAACATTTTATGAAATATTCTGTGACATTAATTTGCTCCCCTACAAAGCTCAGATTCAACCTTCTTTAATAGTGTACCCCCTTCTTATACTGCTGACATTTAACACCATACCTCTGTCCTTTAATTCTATCTTGATGCAGTTCACAGGGGTTCTCTTTAATAACATAGCTCTGGATCTGCCACTCCTCCGGTCTAACCCAAGGAATGAATGGAGAATACTTAGAAGTTTGCTTGCATGAACATACTTCCTTCATTAGTATTTTATTGAGACTTGAGTGATTATTAGTTCGTCATCCGCTATCCATTTTATTTGTCTTGCATTTCATCAAAATTTGACACCAGAATTATTTTCAAATTCAGACATATTTGCCTTACAACAGCCATGCAATATTTAAAATTACCAGTTCCACTACCAATGCTTTTTCTGTTCCAAGTTGTTCTGAGTGCCCCAGTTACTGCTTCAAGATTATTTTTTTAAGGAAAAAAATGTTTGCTGAGTCACATGATTATAGCACTAAATGGGGCTCACCCCTTTCTTACATGTTATTTCTCAATCATCAACGTGGCCTGAAAGATTGTTGTGTCTTCTATACATGTAACATTTATTGCAAGGGGTCCAACTCTCACAGAAGCAGAGGAAGCAACAGGCTTAGCCACATCTGTTTATCAAGACCTGCTATCTATGTCTATAAAGAATACTGATTGCTACTATACTCCATCTGGTCTAAAATATATTTCCCTTATGTATTTTCTTCCTAAAATTAGTAATTATTTGCCTTTTAATGATCATTTAGAAATACTATGATTCAAGAATCTACAAATTCACTTTTATTCTATCAGACCTAAATTCCTAATCTGTATATAAAATGATACTGTAGAGATGTTGGAAGTCCTAAAGAGAAAATGAAGAGACAGTATTTCTACTAAAGGTAAAGACCATAATTTTTGCCCTTTATCATTCACTGAACTCCTGTCATCCTTCCTAATACATAAAATTTTCTTCCAATCGAACCTACAAGTGACTGCCCCACTTAAGTTTAACTCTGATAGGAAACCAGTGATGTGAAATTTTCACAAGCAGAAAGACAGCAATATTCACAACACAAAATGAAAGAGAAAGATATCTTATAGTTATGGATGCAGTACTTCAGGCTTTTAGTTTTGTGAACATTTTGGGCTAGAAACTTTTGTCCCTTAGTGAAAACTACATCTCTATACACATTTTAGGATAAATTTTAGTTACCAGATTTAGTCCTAGACTAATAGATTTTTCTTCCTTTCTAATGCAATCTTGAGAGATAGCATTTGGTGTCTTTCTTGCTCATAGATTGTAAAATGGAAACTAATTGGTGACTGACTTCTAGTCACCAAAACAAGTTTTGGTACAGGCTGTCATCTTTATTCATTCTAGGAGATGTCTTGCAAGATGATACTGGCTATCTCACCTATTTGCTCCTGAGACACAGCTCATTTCGGTTCACGCTTTTCCCTTTCAGAAACACTCCATGCAAAGGGCCAGGAGCTGACTGTAGAGTCAGAATATTCCTCAGTCAACAACATGTTTATTTCTTGCCACAGGCATTCTAGAATCTTCATTGAATGTTCCTTAATTTGTTGCCTTGCATAGCTTAATTTATATTATTAAAAAATTCAAAATTATAATGGACCCCAAAATTTATCATAAACATAAACAAAAGGAAAGTATCAGACAAAAGTGAAGACAGTAGGAAAGGGAGGGAGAGACAGTTAAGAGAACGATAGAGGCCAGGTAGAAACACTAACAGACAGTGACACTGACAAAGAGAAGCTGCAGGCCAGAGAGGTAAAGGATCAGTCCCTGATGCAAGGAAAAAAACATCCTCCTTTGATACTTCAGTGATCAGTGGATGATACATCACAGTGCATCTGCCCCAGGAGTCGTCTCACATTGTGACTGTTCACCTGTGACTTTTCTTCTAGTCAATAACTATGTCTCTGTGTGTGTATTGCAGAGTAGGGGAAGGAGTATCAGCTTAGTACTTCAAGAATAAACTACTTCCTATATATTTTTCCACAGGTTTCAAATATACTGACAATTTCTACTTGTCTAATTAGTTCAACTTCAACTAAGTATTTATTATATATTCTCTAACATATGATTTTAGTATGCATGTATACTAAATGTGGTATGGTTTTATTTTCTTAATATTTTATCTATGACTTATTTATTTATTTAGAGAGTCTCACTCTGTTATCAGGCTGGAGTGCAGTGGTGCAATCATGGCTCACGGCAACCTCACCTTCCAGGTTCAAGTGATTCTCCTGCCTCAGCCTCCTGAGTAGCTAGGATTACAGGCACCCACCACCATATTCAGTTAAGTAGCTTAATTTTCAATAGAAAGTATAATTATTGGAAATACATTATCTGTTTTATATTACAATTATTTATGAAGAACTAGTCTGTAATCTTCCCAGGGTCTATATTTTCATTAGAAAGCATAATAAAAAGTGACTTTGGTTACATTTACTGAGTCTATGCTCACTGCCAGGTACTCTAAATAGTTTACAAGCCTTGTTTCGTTCAATCTACGATGAGACTTTACGAAGGAAACAATATTCATTCCATTTCATAAACTGCAAATCTAAGGCACAGAGGACAAAACAAAAAGTCCCAAATAACTTTTCAGAGTTTGAAATGTTTTATCAGGGTTTTCTAATTACCTGTATACTTTTTGATGCCCAGGCTTATCTCCTAAAAAGCAATTATTTAAGTTTGTCTTTCATTTCCTCAAGAAACTTCAAAAAGTTTACTTAAACTTAAACATATTTCCTCAATCGCTAGTCTGTCTCACATAATTAAGATACTTTTGTTCATATTAGCTAAGAAATTCTAAAGTTTAATAAAATGTACATGTACATTTATTCTCCCCAGACCTTGGGGAATTCACTTGAAATCTTTTCCTTTAAAATAATGTCCTAATTTTCAGATATCAAAAGTACTAACAGCCACAAAATATGGCATAAAATACTAGTGTAAACAATGGACAAAGCCATCTGTCCAGTGCAGAAAAGTAGTAGCTCAGAGTAGAGCAAAATGAAGTTTCCCTTTTCAATACTAAGCAGTTCCTGGTCAT
The DNA here is from genome assembly GCA_028533165.1 of Leontopithecus rosalia. Lineage (NCBI taxonomy): Eukaryota > Metazoa > Chordata > Mammalia > Primates > Cebidae > Leontopithecus > Leontopithecus rosalia. The sequence goes on from CM052648.1 coordinate 73,700,228, forward strand.
CCAGACCATAGAGGAACTAAAATCTGGGTCCTCCTCATACCTTTTCATCCAATTCTCATTCTGATTCAAGTTCTGACATTCCTGATTAAAATTCACTTAACACGACCACACACATTTTTTCCATGATTATATAGCCTATGGAGTAAAATATTTACCATATAACTAGCACTAACTGAACAAAATCATCACAAATCTAGGAAAGAGTAAAAGTAAGGGACAGAAATAATACGGGAAAGACACTGATATTGACACTATCTCTTGCTATAAAAGGGGAAATGAAAACACCAAAAATGTGATATTTTTTCTAAAATGTATACTTCTCTCACTTGCAGGAAAAACAAAACAAAAAACATAGGAGTGGGAAGCACAGCTCAACAATACTAGTGATAGGCACCTTCAGTTCACTAACAAAAAATATACTCTTATTTACAACTCTCACTCCCTACTAAGACATCTGCCACATCTCAAATCCTCCTACAACATCATCTTATTTTTTTGTTAGGCTTAATTTCTCTCAGAATATGTCAATAATGAAAATCCATTACTATATGTTTGTTAATATTTTATGGCACAATAGAAAGGTTTATATTCATCATTCAATATAATGTGACACTCTGGAATGAGTGGACTCTCCTTTTGTGTTCCCCTTTCTCTGATTTATATTGCAAGTAAACAATGTCTGAGATGTCTGAGACATACAGCTATAGCAGGTAGCTAAGCTTTCCTCCTCTGTCCAGTTAAAAAATAGATCTGATAATGTCTGCATAATGGACTGTGTAGATGGGTTTCCTGGTTCCCATACCTGTGTTTACCTTCTTTCCACAATTTCCCTTACTTACATAGAGTCCAAAAATGTTATTAATTTTTGTAGAAGTTCAAGTACAATTTGAACAGATTTATTTGTGGTTTTTCTCTGGAATAAGGTTTCTTGATGAAATTCCTCTTAACATTAAAAATCCTGTTCACAATGCAGTGCTTAAGCATTAAAAAAAATGGGCCCAAGTGTTCTATTGGAAAATGAGGGGATTTAAGTAATTATTTCAAGACAGCATGTAGAAGCTACAAGGACAACATAGAAAAGCTCTTGCACACCAGTCTTTAGGAAATGTCACTCTGTTTACTTTCCCAGGTACCAGCTTTCTTCCCTCATTTCCAACCCATAGATCATTTCTCTGAGTAATCACTACTGAACAATAGGAAATCGGAGTAGGAATCCACAATATTGAATCACATAGTTTTGAAAATCAACATAATTAGAAAATAACACAAAGAGAGTCTAACAGAGCAGTAGTTAAATGAGCATTATTGCCTAGAGCAGGGGTCCACAAACCCCAGATGTGGACTAGCATTGGCTCATGGCCTGTTAGGAACTGAGCCACACAGCAGAAGGTAAGCAGTGGGCACAGAAGCATTACCAACTAAGTTCTACCTCCTGTTAAATCAGCAGAGGTGTTAGAGTCTCACAGGAGTGGGAACCCTATCGTGAACTGAGTATTCGAGGGATCTAGGTTGCATGCTGCTTATAAGAATCTAACCTGATGATCTGAGGTGGAACAGTTTTATCGCTTAACCATCACCCCACCCTCCACTACCACCATCTGTGGAAAAACTGTCCTCCACAAAACTGGTCCCTGGTGCCAAAAAGGTTGGAGACCACTGGTTGAGAGTCAATCACAAGAGTTACCTTATAGCCTTTCCTAGGGGTCTCTTGCTTTAAAAAGTAGATTCCATGGAGTGACTGCTAGAATATAGTCCATTTATACATATTTCCATATTTCATGAGGACTTTACATCTTTTTGTGGGAAGCAGAGGGAGACAGGGTATCACTCTGTCACTCAGGCTGAGTGCAGTGGTAGGATCATAGCTTACTGGAGCCTCCATTTCCTGGGTTCAGGTGATTTTCCTACCCCAGTCTCTGAAGTACCTACGGCCACAGGCATGGGACACCACACCCAGATAATTTTTTGTGATTTTGTAGGGATAAGGTCTCCCTACATTGCCCAGGCTGGTTCCAAACTCCCAGCCTCAAATAATCCTCTTATTTTCGTTTCTCAAAGTGTTGGGATTACAGGAGTGAACCACGTGCCTAGCCTTCTACATCATTTTAAAAGAACACTTCCGGGCCGGTCACGGTGGCTCACGCCTGTAATCCCAGCACTTTGGGAGGCCGAGGCAGGTGGATCACGAGGTCAAGAGATCGAGACCATCCTGGTCAACATGGTGAAACCCCGTCTCTACTAAAAATACAAAAAATTAGCTGGGCATGGTGGCGCGTGCCTGTAATCCCAGCTACTCAGGAGGCTGAGGCAGGCAGGAGAATTGCCTGAACCCAGGAGGTGGAGGTTGCGGTGAGCCGAGATCGCGCCATTGCACTCCAGCCTGGGTAATGAGCGAAACTCCGTTTCAAAAAAAAAAAAAAAAAAAAAAAAACTTCCTCTTTTCTGGCATTTCATGTCAGTTCTCTGTATCTAATATTCCTGAGACTTATAGCAGACTTATTAAAGCTAAGATTTTTAAATAAACCAGATTTTCTGTGTACTCTAAGGCATATCCAGTTTAACTTGGGTTTGGAGATCTTATAGCTTCCATATCCTATATGGCTCACCAAATAAATAATATGATTGAGGCGGGAGAGGGGAGTTGAGAGAGAAAGACAGTTGAAAGTGGGGGAATTTATATTGGATGAGTGTCAAATCAAAAAATCAACCCAGCTGTCCTCACCCAGCTTGTGAATACTCATTTAGAGTCCCCTCCATCAACTATTTGCCCACACTAAAAGCTCTTTCCACATTCCCTAATTTGTTCTTTATTTTCTCTATTCTTTGATCTTAGATCAATGAATGTAAACCTGTCTCCTTTTCTAGTACACACATGTAATGCATTTCTCTCTAAGAAATGTCCTAGCAGTAACCCACAAATTTCATATGTTGTTTTATTTATAATTAAGTTAGAAATACTTTTTAAGTTTGTTTTTGATTTCTTTGGCACAGTGGCTATTTAGAAATGTGTTGTCTATTTTCCAAACATTTGGGAAATTTTTAGGATATCTTAATGTTACTGATTTTAAAATTAGTTCATGACATGATAAAAAAAAAGCAGCAAACAAAAATTAGTTGTGATTTTTTACACAAATAGCAATGTATCCAAAAACAATTTCAGGAAAACAATCTCATTTATGGTAGTACAGATAAAAATAAAGTATTTAGGAATAAATTTAATGAGGTAAACTGTTTTCATACTGAAAACTATAAAACAATGAAATAAATTAAAGAAGAAACAAATAAATGGAAAGATACCGGTGTTCATGGAATGAAATAATTAAATATTGTTAAAATTCCTAGGCTACTCAAAGTTATATGGACAACATATAACATTGTTTTTTGATACCTTAAGATTTTTAAACACAAAATCCTGTTATCCAAAATCTACCCTTGTGACATATTAAGTGTAAGGTTTATTATCTTGGTTTAGGATTTACATGTTCTCAACCCTAGATGTCACGTGGCTTAGCACATATTTCCAATGCGAAGAGTAGCTTTTATTACTATGACCTTTTCCTTGTTCTTTGGTTTTTTCTTCAAGGCCATTTAAAAACTGTGCAGCCTAAACAAACAAACAAACAAACAACAACAACAACAAAAACTGTGCAGCCAATATAGCTACCTAGCAGTAGGTAAAGCTATGCCTTCCCAACTAGATTGTCAGTGAGTCTCCGCAATTGAAGACTGGAATGCCAACCATATTCAAACCAACCTCTCATCCAACACTTTCCTAAAAGAACTAAGTGTAGCTATGTTAAAAAGCTGAGTGCCAATTAAAGCCCTCCACCCTTTTTTTTCTAGCTTACTTCCCCAGGGACATTCTATGGCAAATATCAGGGCTCCGTGGTATTGGGGTTTGTTTGTGTGTTGTGTAGAGTTTTTCTAGTGAGAAGTGGTCAGTCTAATCTCCAGTGCCTCTAATTCCATCCACAAATTGTTTTTTTGGTATTTTGGTTTTTTTTTGAGACGGAGTTTCGCTCTTGTTACCCAGCCTGGAGTGCAATGGCACGATCTCGGCTCACTGCAACCTCAGCCTCCTGGGTTCAGGCAATTCTCCTGCCTCAGCCTCCCAAGTAGCTGGGATTACAGGTATGCTCCACCATGCCCAGCTATTTTTTTTGTATTTTTAGTAGACACGGGGTTTCACCATGTTGACCAGGATGGTCTCGACCTCGTGATCCACCCGCCTCGGCCTCCCAAAGTGCTGGGATTACAGGCGTGAGCCACAGCGTCCGGCCCATGTGGTGTATTTTTGAAGTCTGTGCCAAAAGGGAAATCTTCGCAAGATAAGCTATGTGGCTATGTTAGATAAAATGAGCTGAGAATCTTCCCTGTTGAGGAAGTGATCATTCATGAGCAAAGCCACATTTAAGGTAGTCACCACTATAAGCCTCTGAACAGTAAAACAAAAGAATGTTTCTCTTGTGCCAGCCTGCTATTTCCATTTGGAGCTGTATATTCTCTATGGCTGTCTTCTTGTCCCTAGCTCTCTTTCTGTCTTTATCTTTTATAATTACCACAGTTTCAACCTCTATTATTACTGGCCTTTTTTACACAAAAGTGTACTTTTGAAACATTAAATGAGCCCAGGACATTTTTTTTTTTTAATAAACAATTTGGCTGGGTGCGGTGGCTCACGCCTATAATCCCAGCACTTTGGGAGGCCGAGGCGGGTGGATCATGAGGTCAAGAGATGGAGACCATCCTAGTCAACATGGTGAAACCCCGTCTCTACTAAAAATACAAAAATTAGCTGGGCATGGTGGTGCATGCCTGTAATCCCAGCTACTCGGGAGGCTGAGGGAGGAGAATTGCTTGAACCCAGGAGGCGGAGGTTGCGGTGAGCCGAGATCGCGCCATTGCACTCCAGCCTGGGCAACAAGAGCGAAACTCCATCTCAAAAAAAAAAAAAAATGCTTCTCAGCCCTACCTACTGGTCAGTTGTGGGGTGGTCCTCAAGAGTCTCCCTAGTATCCTTATTTCCTTAGTGAAGCAGAACAAAACCATATTAATGCACATGCTGAGCTCAGTGTGTGCCAAATTTATATACAATGTCCCCCTAAAAACTTCATATGAGGCCTAATACCTAGGTGATGGGTTGATAGGTACAGAAAACCACCATGGCACATGTTTACCTATGTAACAAACCTGTACAAGTATCATGGAACTTAAAGTAAAATAAAATTTAATTTAAAAAATTTAAAAGTGCACTAGTTAGCCAATATAGACTTTTGAAAAAAAATAAAAGATCTGCTAATAAATTAATCAATGCCAAAACAAAAAATAAATTAAAAAACCTTCCTACAGGATATGTGATAACTATGCTTCACTCCCTTTTATTGATGTTGAAACCAAGAGGCAGAAGTTTACTCATTTCAAAGAACTCAGCTGTTAAGTGTAAGAGCCGTGATTTGGATCCAACTTCATCTAACTTTAAAAAAAAATTTGTCCTGGGCTCATTTAATATTTCAAAAGTACACGTTTTTGTAAAAAAGGCAAGTAATAATAGAGGTTGAAACTGTGGTAATTATAAGAGATAAAGAGAGAAAGAGAGCTAGAAACAAGAAGACAGCCATAGAAAATATACAGTCTGCTTATAATTTTTGGTTTTAATACACCAAATAAGCCAAATATGTCTCTTTTGGACCTTGAGGGACTTAATATCTAAAAGGGCTAACCAGATTAAAAATTTTAAAAAGGCTTAATTTAGAATTTGACTTTGGAAAGTTTGTCAAATATCAAATGTTTAAATACTTCATATTACAAAATAAAATTCCAGGTAACTATAAGTAAAAGGGAAAAAAATTTTTACTCATTTATACAGGATAGACTCCACTTTCCAAATGCAACTCAATAAAGACACCATGAAGTGAACTGAATTTATTTATCTCTATGCTCTTTTTCTGTCATTTATTCAAAACTCAAACAGAAGTCTTTCATTAAGTTTTAATATTATATGAAAATCTTGTTGAAAAGAGAAGGCCAAATTTTACCTTTGCATTAACGTGCTATTAATGTTAAACCCAGTTCTAAAAAAAAAAAAAAAAAACAAAAACCTGTATAAACAAATCCATCCAATCTTAATTAGTGTAACTATTAAGATGAGATTATCATAAACCTATAAACCTTTACGATTTTCTGTTAACCAGCAGATCAGTTCTCTAAGAAAACACTGTTATTCAGACACATTGGCCCAGATTCTGACCCCACATCGGTGTGCTTTTATTTTAACATATATGTTACAGAGAAACTAAATAATCTTCAAATTTTAGCCAACTTGCTCATACCCATATAATTTGTTTTACAATATCAAACTTTCGCAAATATTATACAAATTGTTTAAACCTTCAGGTTTTCCTTATTACTCTTCTAGATTAGGACAATCTTTGAGAGCTTCTGAGCAAGACAAAATTATATTCTCTTTAACAAAAATTATATTATCATGCCTTATAACCTTTTAACAAAATGCATTCTAATTTTCTTATACACCTTACTTGTACAACTGTTTCTCCAATAGTCTTAATTACATATTACAATGTTAACTCTTAGAAATTTATTTTTGGTTAAAAAAAAAAAAACCTAGTAAAGCATGTACTTTTATTCATGCATCAGGATGTAGAGACCAGGACAAGGAAGGAGCTACAGACAATGTCTGCTTCTTTCCAGATTAGCCAGGGAACCAAGATAATTCCATACATCCTCAGGCCTTACCTAGAATCTAGTGGCTATAAAACAGTGAAATCAAATAATTAAAAGTCATAGAAGCAGCTTATGACCTGAAAGGATATAACAAACAATATTTGACCTGTTTTATACCACATGTCTAAATTTTGAAGATGTTTTTATTTCATCAGTAATCTTTAAGCTGGATTTATTTTTGAAAGTTTATTAGAGTTACATGACTTAAAGGCATTAAAGTTTCTATGTTTTCTTAGAAAATATGTTTAAGCCAATTTATAAATTTTAAGACAATCAATTAGAGCTCTTTCATGTATTTTGATATTGAAACATCATACACAACACATATAAACATACAAATAGACAGAAGTAGATCTGGTAGGGTGCAGAAAAAGATTGGATACACAAGGAAGGAGGAACATATAGGAATAAACAGATAATCAGAATTCCATTGACTGAGAAGTTTGTACAGGGAGAGCAGGGGCTTTAAAACAATATGTGTACACATATAGCCTGTATGCCAACTTTAATTAAGTTAACTAAATTAACTTAATAATGAAATGAGAGATAGAAATTAACTACAGAGTTGGCAGAAGAAATAATCTTTAATAATTCCTTTAGTATCAGGTTTTAGCCAGAACAAATAGCTAGTATTTCCAACTTATGAATTAGATGAAATTATCCTTTTTCCCAATATGGACATATCTTCTTTGGCATATTTTATATAAACCTGGGAAGCAAGAAATCCTAAACTGCCTATCAGATATTAATATTTTATAGAGAGTCATTTCACAATTTTTGGAACATGTTTCCCATATACTAAACCTTTATCAATCAAAAATGACCTAGGCATTCAACAAGCATCCAAAAATGATTTTAAGACTTTATATTATATAAAAAGTTTACTCATTTATTTTACTTATATGTACTACATTTTCCCCTTTTTAACTGTTTTAGATTACTTCTGAAAACTGAGATACTACACAAAGATGGTCAATATTTAAAGTTATTTCCTTTTTAACTGTCTTTAAAGCCTGTGAACATTACATGTTTTTTAAGCAAGAAACTTCAAGTAAAACACATGGGCATTTTGTCAATAACTCAGAAGATTTAGGTACTTTCATTGAACTAATAATATCAAATTAGTCTCATTCATCAAAATAAATATACAACTCACCACTTTATAAAAGACAGCTGAATGAACACTATTTTTTGATGTAACCAGAATGTCTATATATCTAACTTTGCCTTAACATATAATCCAATGAAAGCTGTGAACTAAAATCTGGGTAAAGCAGTTTCTATGGTTGTTTAAAAAACAAACAAACACACACCTCTTTTTACCATTTCTCCTTCAGTTCCAAACAAGTCTCTAACGTTTGCATTCTAGTTAAACCATGAATAATGAGTCCTATCTCAGTACCAACAGCTTAATAACAGCAAATTTAAAGCAGGCAGATAAGAAGAGAGAGGAAGACAAAGCCTGGCAGGCCTCTGTATAGGAGCCAGGTTTTACAAGTGAATTGTAAGAGAGAAAACAAAGTTAAAGGGACCAAAGGAAACTCAGAAGCCTTCTAGCCACCACACAGTGCAAGGTAGCTCCTCCAAACATTCTCATTTATCTCCTCTCAGGGAAAGTCTCAGTAAACCAGGTGGGTAGCTTTCCCAGAGAGTCAGGGGATGAAATTGAAGGTAAAGAGTAAAAAAGGATCAGGACCCATAAATAAAGCCATATGTTCATATATACAAACAAACAGCTTATTTCCAAACAAGTCCCCAGTCAACGAATCTGCTGTGTGAGGTTCTGAATTCCCGTTTTCAAATGGTTTCAGACGCAACTGTGTAAAAGCCAAGCAAAGCTCCTACGGCACTGCACCTACAAACAAATATAAATGCATCAAGTGCTCAAATGATGTCACTAGCAGCCAACTCTTACATCTAGCAGTGCCCCAGAAATACCCCAAAAAGTTTCAGTGGGTAGTTGGGCCTTCTGACCAATTTGCCCAGTTTCAAAGTTTGCTGGATTTTTCAGAGGTAACTTTCTTTGCACCAGCAAAGTGTTGGAGGCAGCAGACATCTGTGCTGCCCTTAAAACAAAAGCATTTATGGAAACTGCTAAGAAGTTCCCTGACATTCCTGTTGTGAGGTCCACTAACCTTGAGCAGCTGACATTCACAGGCGACCCCACACCTTACCTTGTAGTGGAACCGGACTGACAGGCTTGAATCACCCAGGACATTCAGCACACCTTACATGGGCTACCAAAATTGTAACAGAAGCACAGGTTCACCTGCTTGCTGCTTGCAGAATAAACACTATTCACATAAGAGTGAGGACTGGTATAGAGAAAGTGACTTTAAAGGAAGAAGTATATGTTTCCTGTCTTAAGTGTACAGTTTCACTTTTGGAGCATAAAGCAGGTACTTTTTTTTTTGACACAGATTCTCACTCTGTCACCCAGGCTGGGGTCCAGTGGCGGGATCTCAGCTCACTGCAACCTCTGCCTCCTGGGTTCAAGCGATTCTCCTGCCTCAGCCTCCTGAGTAGCTGGGACTACAGGCACGCACCGCCATGCTCAGCTAATTTTTGTATTTTCAGTAGAGATGGGTTTTCGCCTTGTTGGCCAGGGTAGTCTCAATCTCTTGACACCTGTCTTGGCTTCCCATAGTGCTGGGATTACAGGAGTGAGCCATGGCACCCAGCCAAGCAGGCACTTTTAAAGGGTAGGGGGCAGAATTGGACAGGTAGGGGATGTGCATACTTTGATGCCTTATTTACGGGGCAGTCAGACTGGCATCTTCATAGGCATAAATAGGTAGTGAAGGTGGCTGAGAACTCTCCAGGTAGAAGGAAGTCTCATAGTTGGCATACTTGGGTTATAAATTAGCTCTTATCTCTGGGAGGCAACCTCTGGTGAGAGAGAGCTCTGCTCTGAACCTTCTAAGCCCGTGGTTGGATGAACATGCCCTGTAAGGAGTGTCTGATGAAGAGAAAGTAAAAACCTGTGATTTCATTTCTATTATTATTATTATTTCTTTGAGACAGAGTCTTGCTCTGTCACCCAGGCTGGAGTGGACTGGCACAATCTCAGCTCACTGCAAACTCCACGTCTCAAGTTCAAGTGATTCTGCTGCCTCAGCCTCCGAAGGAGCAGGGATTACAGAAATTACAGGCATGAGCCACCACACCCAGCTAATTTTTACTTTCAGTAGAGACAGGGCTTCGCCATGTTGGCCAGGCTGGTCTCAAATGGCAGACCTCAGGTGTTCTGCTTACATTGGCCTCCCAAAGTGCTGGGATTATAGGTGTTAGCCACCACTCCCAGCCTGTTACTTTATTTCTAAAGAACTAAGTAGGAACTAAAGGAAAGGAAAAAAGAGAATAATTAGACAGAAAAAAATAAATTATTTCTTAGAAAAATTGGTGTACTTGGTTGCAAAATTTATGTGTTTCCAAAATTTGAAAAAAAAAGTCCTTTTTGTCTGTCCAGTGCCCATGGATTTGAATTTGTATAGAAAGTTGCCTCATCCTCTACCTTCCTCAGTAAAAACTTACAGTCTAAGCCATTTGCCTCCACCCATCTGTACTCCACTTCCTGCCTATACTTCTTACATTCTACTTCCTTTTACTTTTGACCCAAGGACTACATTTCTATGTATTTGAGTTTGCATGGTAATTGGCATAATTCTGAATCTGTGATCTACCTAGAGCTTCTTCCTTAGATCTTACTCACTTTGATAATGCTCTTCTTTCTCCTCATCCTCAGAAAACCCAAGGCTCAGCCAAAACTTCTGGTCACAAACCTTACCCCGACAAATACAGGCCTGCTAACTGCACACTCTTATTTAGCTCTAATCCAAAACACTAGAATGAAGAATTTTACATGTATCATCACCTGATAGTTTATTCTTTTAATTACTTTTTAGGTCATCAGTTAGGCAAAAGGAGTTGCCAGTTTTTGTCACTGATGACATATAGTCTTGATATTCTTTGCTTTATTACACCTCCAGTGCCTAAAGAGTTGGGCTAAAAGGCTAAAACCCTACTTGCACTTCCATTTACAGTTATTAGGCATTCATTGATTTATGTTCTACCTATCATAAGTCTCTCTTGCTCTTATATATATTACTTTTCATCTTTTTCCCTGAAGAGTAAATTCTCAACATTCTGGAAGGAACTACCAACCATTTATAATTGGTATTAATTCAAAAATATGCCTTTATTCCATTTATCATCTATGTTTTTGTTCTTTGGCAAGTTCTGTTTGAATCCTGTGTATGCTATGCCTGGGACATGGACATCAAAGACATAGGTCCTCTCACCATGAGCAGGATGATATGCTTTCCAGTGCCCTCTCAGTAGACCTGACTATCTTGGTTCTAGACTATTACTCTCATGATGGAGGCATGAAAATTAAAGTCAGTTTCTCTTTTAGTGAAAGTTCTGTATGTTACCTAGGTGTTTTCTATGAAAGCCTAGGTTTTGTTATTTATGTCTTTCTACTTCTCAGCTTAAGGATTGTATTAAGGTATTTCTAAACCATGGGTCTCTACACTTTCACTGCATTTCCTACTAATATATTTCCTACAGCAAAAGTAGACTCAGTAATTGATGGACCCATAGAACTGAGCATAAAAAAACTGGAGACTGTAAAACATTCAGAGATCAGATCTAGGAAGGGAAAAAGGAAAGCTCCAGTACAGCAGAGAGGTTTCTAGTGAACTGGGACATAAGTAAACAGAACTCTTTCTTGAATTTCTGAGCTGCTTCATCTCTGTTTGCTTTATGTACTAGTCTTAATCAATATCACTATTGAGTCCTACTCTGAAACTTCCAGATAATGGCAAAGTTTCATCAAACACAACTTACAGTGGAGTTTACAGAACAAGTAAAGCAAAAGAGATGGTGAACAAGATAAAGAGCATAGATTTCACAGCATAGAGAGAAAGTGGTTATTCCTGACACTGGATAACCTCCCTCTTAATGCTCCAGACAGAGACAATGGACTACAATCATGGTCCCCCAGTGACAGCCTTCCCTTTAGCCCTGGAAGGTGACATCATTTGTCAAAGTTCTATTACTCTGGTTTTCTCTGGTGATGTGTGGTGTAGGGAGGAGAGGAATCTCAACTGTCATTTTCTGCCTCCTCCCATAATACTACAGGAATTCCTACTAAGGTTTTACCTATCCAACTGGTCCTGAGTATGGTCAATATCCTTCTAGTATTATATTATACTTTAATTGCTAAATCTCTCAGAGATCTCACAGGTTCTGAATATTTTATAGCACATGAAATAATTTAGTCTAAGATTTACTTAGCGACATCCATTACTTTAGAACAATCTGGTATGTGCCCAAAGTATAATCACTCATAAGGAGCGATAAAATCACTATGTTTTCTGGTGGATCCTACTGAAAAACAAATATTCAAAATGGTTTACAAGCTCTGAGTAAATGTTGTTTACTCGTATGTTTATTTGTTCACCAGATTATATCAATAGAAATGGAGAGGCTTCTCTCATTTGCATTATAATCTGGGAAAGCCTATAATGTAAATGAAAGTGATTTCATTTAGTATAAATTACTGTACAATTGTAAAATGAAATAACAGTCATTTTTTAGAATGAATCATATCAGTATGTACTGATACACAATTATCTCTGAGATATTTTATGAAGCCTAAAAACAAGTGCAGATGTGTGTGGGGGGTATACATATTACTAGAGAGGGAATATATATTAAACTAGTATGAGTTGGAAAAGTGGACAGACACAAGACTATAATGGTGCTTTCTCTGCAACCCAGAGGAAACTGAACTTGATCCTACAGGTATGCTGTTGGAGAAGAAAACTAAATAGCCATGGGAAGGAAACATAATTTATTATGGACCTTTTGCATTTGATTATTTTTCAATGCATGAAATACTTGTTCACACATAAAGGAAATTCAGTTTAAAAGTACTATGTTATAATTGGGTTTATACTCTGGTTTCTGAAAGTATTCATTATTTTTTACAAATCCTGTTATGTGCTAAGAGCTTGTGGAGTTAATGCCTATTTTATAATTAGGTAATAAAACTGAGACTGGTACCCTTAATATGTGCATAATATTTTCATTTGTTGATTGTTTTTGGTCATATGCACAAAGTAATCTGCTTACAATATGAGTAAAAAGTAACACAGTATACATTAACATATCCTTTAATTCTTATATTCTGTGTTATACTTATTTTGTGAGGAAAAAGTCTGAAGGCTCTCTGAACAAATTTCTTAATTCTAGGTTTTCATCTTATTTTAAAAGTTGGCGCAAATAAAATGTTCTTGTCTTACTTTTAACTATGCACAGATAATGGTCTCTTCAGAGTGCTAATCCAAATTCTTAATATAATTTAAGCTTGTTCTTATTCTATCTCTTCTATAGATAGATGATAAAAAGAAAAAATATAATTCCCTTTATAAATCTCTTCAAATAGTTGCAGTGGCTTAGCATCCTTTTCTTTTCTAAACTGGTCTATACCAACTCATTATATCTTTCCTCATTTGAATCTAATTGTCATTACTTCATGTACTTTGGTCATACTTTAAAGGGCCCTTTATAATTTATTCAAATTCTTTATAAAAATGAATTATCCGAATTGCAAAGCTAGGTTCACTGTTGGGACCATATGAGATAATTAATAATTTAAAATTATTAATTTTAACTATGGGTCATATTTAGTATGGGTCATATTGCATAATCCCTACTCTATGATGTATGTTAATCAATAATTTTTATTTAATAAGCATCTGTTGAAAGTCAAACAATACAAATATAAAGTATTATTAAAGAATGTAAAAGACGCTGAAATAAAGAGCTAAACACCATATGAGTAAAGCTGCAACAGAGTAATGTACATGATGTCTTAAGCAATAAAAGGACAAAACACATCATGTATCCATAGGCAGGATAGACAGCCATTGATGATACTCTTAGAAAATGTCATTTCCTAAATTTTGAAAGATGAGAAAACTGTTAGCTAGGTAGATGAGGAATACAGACATTCACAACAAAGGGCATATAAATATAAGACAAATTTGAGTAACCAAAAATAAGGCTAGTGTACATGGGGCTAGACAAGAACTGAATATATGGCTAGAAAGGAGGAAAGAGACTAGATAAAAAATTGCAGAATGAAATTATAGGGATGGAGATGTGCAACAGATTATAAAAATATTATGTGGAAAGATTAGCTGATTAAGTTAGAATATATATCAAAATTAGCTGTCAGATGGGACAAGCAGATGGAAGTATCTAATAAGCAGATATATGTCAGATTTAGCTCAGCAATTTGTATTTTGCCAGAACTATTAAAATAACCTTTTAACTAATTTCCCTAAATCCAGTTCCAAATAGGTTGAATTCATTATAGGAGTAAAAACAAAATTTTGATTCAGATGTCATTAATATACAGGTAAAAACTAAAGAGAATGAGAAAAAATATCAATAGATTTTGGGTGTCTACTAACTGCTGTATACTATGATGGGTTCCATTCCACACATTACTATTACCTTACCAAAACACTGAAAGACATATATTTTACCCTCATCTTCCATATGAGGAAAGTAACCCCAGATATACTAAACTATGGTTTTAAACTGGTGAATTTTAGAGCTGAAATTTGAATGCATATCTAATTTAAAGCATGCTCTATTGCAGGCAGCATACCACCTTTGATCCTACCTGGTTGTGGAGTAAAAGGGAAGATTCCAAGGTGATTAGGATTTCCAAGACTTGTGACTAAGAAACTTTTAGTATTAATAGAAATATGAAATGAAGATGATGAATCAGTTTCTCTGGAATACGGATGCATTATCCAGGCATTATCTTATGTGTAGCAACATTCACTGCATAATTTAATTTCGATTGAATTTTGGATTTTCTATGATACCAATTCTCTATCTCAGCATCTCCCCCTTCAGTTGTTGAATGTGTCACATCATTTTGAACTTGGCTTTGTTCAATTCACCTCAGTCATCTGACCCTATTCCTATTTAACTGCTTTCTTCAGCATCATGGAATCCAATGCAGAGAATTGCTTTATATCCTTCATATTCATGCTACTCCTGCAGAATGTGACCTACTGACCAATATCATGCTTTTCAAATGTTCCTCTCTGAGTTTCCATTGAGCCAGGGTGAACTGGAATTATTACTCTTTATTCTTTGTTGTGCCTTTCTTCTCTGCCCATTTACATTTCAAGGGTCTGTCTCTTGTACTTCCATAATGTTTTCTGAAAACTTGTCATTTGGCCAGGCACAGTGGCTCACACCTATAATACCAACATTTTGGGAGGCTTAAGTGAGAGGATCCCTTGAAGCCAGGAGTTTGAGATGGTTTTGGGCAACACAGCGAGATCCTGTCCTTACTAAAAAAGTGTTTTTAAATACAATTTTTACAAATAAACCTATTGTTTAATTATCTTATTTATACCCACAGCATCACCAGCCACATCTGTGTAGATTAGTAAAAAAATCCAGCTTATGTTCTGCAACTCACATTATATTTTTGCATTTCCAACAATAAATATTTACCAACTTGAGGACTTCTTTCCCCACTGAAACAAAATGATTTAGACAAAATTATGTCTAAACAATGATGAATTTATTGCCTCTCTTCCCCTTACATGTTCTTTATGCATTATAATGTATCACTATTTGATGCACTATTATTTCTAGACACATAGGTTTCAAATTTCAAATTGCTTTAAGATTTTCCTCTTTCTCATTCTACAGTCAGTAACCAGGTCCATTTTTAAAAATATTCTTTCCTTAATCCTGGTTATTCATTCTGTTTATTGCTTCAAACTGATAAAAATGCTTTTAAAAATCTTTGATTAATTAACTTTTAAAATTAGCTTGTAACTTGGTCTTTCTAACTTTTGAGTCTTCCCCACATTATCATACACATCACTTTCAGGTTAATCTTTCTTTCTCTTTCTCTCTCTCTCTCTCTCTCTCTCTCTCTCTCTCTCTCTCTCTCTCTCTCTCTCTCTCCCTCTGTGTGTGTGTGTATACGTTATGTAGCTGATACAAATACATTGCTTATTTAATGAATAAACTATATTTTAATCCAAAATATGTCTAAGACTTTAAAAATACATTCTTTTTTCAATTTTAGGAAACTAAAACAATCACTAAGAACACTGTTTTCAAAGATAGTTAACAGAAATATTGCTCTGAAAGAACAAACCCACTCCCTAAATAAGCAACTGTCAGGGAATTATTCAGAAATAACAGGCTATCATTTTGGCATTTGGGGAAGATGAAAATAAAACAGATCCTTAATAATCCAAACATACATGACAGTAACTCAAGAAACTACATATGTGTGAATATGCTTTAGAAATAAACCACTAAAACATTAGTAGCTAAATTAAAAGTATCTGTTTAAATGCAGCTGTTTTTATATTAATAACAAATATGTGTTAGAACTTGTACTGTACATATGAAAAACTATAATTTAATATGAATGGTAAAGTATTGAAAAACCTTAATATATTAATAAAAAATAGCTTTTCATGTGTGTGACTAGGTATGTGTCTGCAGTACATACAAGTGGGTGCTAATCCTCCAGTGCTTTGAAATCTTCCATAATGCCCAAATCTGGAAATTTTTCCGGATCTGTTTCTCTTCAATGTGATTGGGTATTACTGATTTGTCTAAGCCAATTATGTAGTTTTCTTTCCCAGTGATTGAATCAAGAAAACCACATGACTTTCTGGAGGGCTTCTAGGATAGTTCCTTTCATATTTAAAGAGACATATGAATGTTAAAGCAAACAAAAAACAGTTATTTCCATTCTTGTCTCTAAACTTTAGTGCAACACAATATGATATTTAGGGATGTCACATTCCTAAATGAATGAAGCTTGGCAATATATTGAAGATAGCACATGAAAATACGGAAATACGATTGTGAGACTTGATTCTACCACTCTTCTACCACTTGCCTAATTTTACAGCCAACCCAGCATTGGACTTATTGTTATATAAAAACAACTAATTCCCTTCATGTTTAAGCCATTTGCAATGGGCTTTCTGTCTCTCATGGCCAAAAGCTTCCCCCTTTAAAAGCCATTTGCAATGGGCTTTCTGTCTCTCATGGCCAAAAGCTTCCCCCTTTAAAAATTTAATATGTGTGCATTTGATTCTATGTATTTCTCCTTCCTCCAAAGAAAAAGCATACAAACAAAAAAGACAAGGATAATAATGGGGAGGGGAGATGTTACAACTTTTAAAAGTTACAACTGAAATAGAACACGAAATTTGGGTAAATTTTCCCTTTTATGGCCTGTGGCCTGAAATGACTGTGAGATGTGCCCACATGTCTATCTTAGTATAGGGAGCTAGCTGCACTGAGTGTGATTTGCATGTTTGGTGCATGTTTTTCATACGTCATGAACCTTAAATGAAAGTCAACTAATTCATTTGGTGCTCCTCAAATAAAACTGTAGTCTCCTTTGACACAGAGGAAACACACGTGACCCTAGATTTAATGAAAAATGGTACTATTATCTTCTACTTGTGTAAGAACACTAGAATGCTGTGAATTATATTCATCCATACAGTCCTGTGTATTAGCTTACCTACTAATATTCTCATTGTGTTTAGAGGATTGTTCACAGCACTGTGGTCATTATTACCATTAAATTCTTTGAGCAACATTATATGACAGGCACTATACTAAATGTTTTATATAATTATTTAACTAAAGTTTCATAACAACCTTAAAATACATATTTATTCACCCAGTCTTACAGCAGAGTTATCAGCTAAATTGAGGAATCTGAAATTACAAGATAATAGGCAGTTTTCCATATTTGTATAGTTACTAAGTAGATATAAGCAAGCATATGATTTGTTTTCTCCAGTTTTTAATAAATAAAAGATAATGTGAAAAGGTCAACTATTATTAGTTTTCAGGTAGTAAATTTATTCCTTCTATGACTTCACTGCCTTTAAGTTTACAGAAATTAGGAAGACATTAGTAGATTTTCTATCATCCTGAAACTATAGAGCCAAAGCGAGTAATATACTTTGATGTTGCTGTTTTCTTGTTATCATTGCCTTAAATCCAACAGCTCATGGGCCATTGAGCAATAATATGCTTAATTTGTCCATCATTGCAAATACAGGTTAGGGAAAAATAGATATATGTGCAAAGATAGACATGTAGAAAGACAAATAGCAAATTATGTGTAAGAGTGTGTGTGTGTGTGTGTGTGTGTGTGTGTGTGTGTGTGTGTGTAATGGTAACATTTGAAATACTTATAGATAATTACTACAGATGCCAAATCTTTCCCAAGTAGGAAACACATTTTATATGAAACTCAACGTGAAAAAAGGAAGCTTTTGCTTTTTCCAGGTTGTATCTACAAGTTAGCAACATAGACTGCTTTTTGGCAGATATTTTTAGGTGACTCCAATGGTGCAATAAATCAAGTTGACCACAGAATGATTCCGAAATGCTATTAAGACAAAGCCTTAGGTGAACTGCTTGACCTTTATGAAACTTTAAAGACTGGCTTCCCCAAGGATCAATTCCTGACCCTATACTTCACCTTTGAAAGTTGACACATGAAGGCACTCTATCAAGGCAAAATGTCATTGAGGTCTGTCATATCATGAGAGTTGAATGCAACTCCATTTATCACTTTCTTTCAGGGAAAAAAGAAATACTTAACTCTGAAAATTTTAAATATATAGAAATTAATTCCACTACATCTCTATTTTCTTTTCGCTGTGGTTGTGGTTATTATTATTTTGGGCAAAATATATGCATATGGAAATTTTTGAATAAAGAACTACATGGAAGCTCTCCCTTTGCTAATATTTTCAGTATGTATAACTCTTACTTCAGGAAAAAAAATTACATTCAAGTTGAAAGATAACAGACCATAAATAAATGCATGATACCCATGCATAACTGGAGAGAGTTAGGTACTTATTCTCCCTTGGAAGTGTAATAAATATTATAGTAAGTAATTTCAAGACTGATTTCTTTAGAATGGATAATGAAGTGCAGAAAGCATCCACATGAATTCTCTCTGTAAATTATCAAGCTAGATGAGATATACAGAATTATTTCTGTAAAAAATATGTCCAGGTTATATTTACCTCTTGGTCTGTTTTGTAACTTCAGGAAAGAAAAAAATTATATCAAAATTTTAATATCATTAAAGTGTCAGTTTTGTTAATTAATATATATATTTTTTAATGACATGTTTATATTATGGATACTTGAGTGAACTTTTGAACCCTTGAAATTATTATAAAAAAAAAGCACTAAAATGAATTCCACTTAGAACTCTGCAAAAGACTGGATTGCTTTCACAACGTTTAATTTTAAAAATCACATTTCTCCTATTTTTTCTCTGACATTATCTTTCTACCCAAAGTAGCTGATCCAGTGTATAATTTTGGCTTTGATGTCACCCTAATTAAATAGGAAAGCAAAATCATTTTAGCCAACCCTTACAATGCATACATTTTTATTGAATTAGTTGCTGCTAATATAATATGCATTATCTTTACCAACAAATAAAATTAGTCTCAGTTGATATTTACATATCTTTCTGTTCTTAACATAACATTCCAGTGAGTTGAGTTCCATGTGATTTAAGAAGAGAGTTTGTCAATATCATACTGAATGGGCAAAAACTGGAAGCATTCCCTTTGAAATCCGGCACCAGACAAGGATGCCCCCTTTCACCACTCCTATTCAATGTAGTACTGGAAGTTCTAGCCAGAGCAATCAGGCAAGAAAAAGAAATAAAGGGTATTCAAATAGGAAAGGAGGAAGCCAAACTGTCTCTATTTGCAGATGACATGATAGTATATATAGAAGACCCTATCGTCTCAGCCCAAAAACTCCTGAAACTGATAAGCAACTTCAGCAAAGTGTCAGGATATATGATAGACTGGACTGGGAAAAGGTGGCACATATACACCATGGAATATTACGCAGCAATAAAAAATGATGAGTTCGTGTCCTTTGTAGGGACATGGATGAATCTGGAGAACATCATTCTCAGCAAATTGACACAAGAACAGAAAAGGAAACACCGTATATACTCACTCATAGGCAGGTGATGAACAATGAGAACACATGGACACAGGGAAGGGAGTACCACACACTG
>CM052648.1:73720624-73735918 GCA_028533165.1 Leontopithecus rosalia
TTACTGGTCATTAGAGAGATGCAAATCAAAACCACATTGAGATACCGCCTTAGAATGGCGTTCATTAAAAAATCTGGAGACAACAAATGCTGGAGAGGATGCGGAGAAATAGGAACACTTTTACACTGCTGGTGGGAGTGTAAATTAGTTCAACCATTGTGGAAGACAGTGTGGCGATTCCTCAAGGACCTAGAAATAGAAATTCCATTTGACCCAGCAATCCCATTACTAGGCATATATCCAAAGGACTATAAATCGTTCTACTATAAGGACACATGCACACAAATGTTCATTGCAGCACTGTTTACAATAGCAAAGACCTGGAATCAACCCAAATGCCCATCGAGGATAGACTGGACTCGGAAAATGTGGCACATATACACCATGGAATATTATTCAGTAATCAAAAATGATGAGTTCGTGTCCTTTGTAGGGACATGGACGAATCTGGAGAACATCATTCTCAGCAAATTGACACAAGAACAGAAAAGGAAACACCATATATACTCACTCATAGTCGGGTGATGAACAATGAGAACACATGGACACAGGGATGGGAGTACCACAAACGGAGGTCTATTGGGGGTCTATTGAGGTCTATTAGGGGAGGGACAGTGCGGGGGGGGGAGTGGGGGAGGGATGGCATGGGGAGAAATGCCAAATATGGGTGAAGGGGCAGAAGGCAGCAAAACACACTGCCACGTGTGTACCTATTCAACTATCTTGCATGTTCTGCATATGTACCCCAAAACCTAAAATGCAAAAAAAAAAAATGAATATGGACCTCGTGAAAAAAAAAAGAAGAAGGATATTTGTCATCTGTGTTTCAAGTCAAAAGATAATATTTAAAACTGTCACATTTATGGAAAAGTATATTGATGAAATTTTTACCAATATCTGGTCATTGCAGCTCAGAATCATGCCTGTGAATAATGCACAAAAGGAAAGCCTAAAGAACATTCTAAAGTCTTCCCACTGTCAAAGCTAGCCCCTTCCCCATACAAGTTCCTGAAAGGAACTTTGTGGAATCTAAAATGTCTTATGCATTAACCCACTTCATCACAACAGATAGGGAGGCTTGTCTCCTCTGTGGCCAAACAAGGGTTGTTTTAAAGGAGTTAATAAGAAAAAAATGGATATCTAAGCCACATCATTTACTACTAGGTTGGAAACTAATGAAAATCTTTCCTATACATTTCCTGAACTTCTTCACCAACATTGTACCATATTTTGCTGGGACATGCAGAATAGCAGGGCTGGAATCAGGTGAATCCTCCTGAACTTCTACCATTTAGTCTGGTTTACAATAAAGTGACTGGTGTCTTTATTGTAAAAGACAGAGGCTCTCTCTTACATCTAAAGTAAATGAAGAAGATAAAGTACCCAAGCTGTAGCTTGCATACCTGAAAAATGTGTCTAGAATGAGAAAGGATATTCAGGATCTTCAGAAGAATACACTACTGTGCTCCACAAAAGAGGCAATATTTGGCCACTCTGTACACAGAGGAAGCAGGTATGACCAGAGTCTATGAGTTAATATTCAGGACAAGCAACATTGCCCAATCCAGCATGAAAGCATCCTTTTTTCCCTTCTCAATTTAGTCTGTTGCAACACCAGAAAAATTTCCTTCCACAGAAGTAGAATTAAGTTAACTAGTACTAGGAAGAGTGGGGAAGAGGATTACATGAAAATTAGATATTTCAGGTACAAAATAAACATGACTTATTAGTAGTAATAACCAGAATAATACTCTTCGAATAGCTGGAAGTGAATGAAAAATCATAGGATTGAACTGAAATAGAATTAAGCATCTCTGTTTATTCAGTGAAAAATAAGAGCTCAAATAGCATGGTTAGAAGTGATTATTATTAAAATATTTTATAGCATTATTGAATAAAGCTTTATAAACAATCCAATTATATTTACTGTATGCTAGTGTATTTTGAAAAGACAGTATCATGTATTTGAATGAATACAGGATATGGAATTGAATTCCAGATCTGCTACTAATTACATACCCTTGAGTAGTTCACTTAACCTTCCAAAACTTGTTTATTTATAAAAAGGATATAGGAAGTCTTACTTCCCTAATTCACAGAATTATTTGGAGATTAAAATAAAATAATAAATCAGACAATACCTTATAAACTGCAATATAGTTACATATTTGGAAGCTATGTACTGAACAACTGATTCCATGCCAAAAATGAGTGTTTTTCCCATTTCTTCATTGTGTTTCATCTGTTTTCAGAACATTTAAAAAATTTCAGAAACATAAAAAGCTTAAAGCATGCAGTAGTATGATGTATACTTCACAAAAAAAGACAAAAATTATGGTATAATTGACAGAAAACGGAAGACCGAATTATGAGAACCAAGATTATCCTGTGCTTGCATTTCACATTAATTGTTATATTTTACCCATATTTAGTCAGTGAATATGTTTATTGTATTACATCTTGGAGCGCTTAGCTAGTACTATGCTTAGAAGTCACTATTGTCTCAAGGTAATTTTCTTTTTTTTTTAAGGAAAAATCTTTATTTATTTCTTTTTTTTTTCTTTTTATATTGCATTTTAGGTTTTGGGGTACATGTGCAGAACATGCAGAGAAAGAGAGAAATAAGGAAAAAGCTGGAGGGATGTGGGGAATTTTAAAAGAACAATAAAGAGGGGAAGTAATACAGCATTGCTATTTACTATTAGTAATGAACCATCAATCAGGGCAAATTATACAAATTATAAAGAGAAACTTACACATACACACACACACCCTACACACAAACATTCACTGCAGCTGTATTCATACTATCCCCAAATTGGAAACAACCTAAATGTCTTTCAATGAGTAAATGATTAAAAAAAAGTGTTACATCTGTATCATGAAACACTACTCAAAAAAAAGGAATAGATTATTTATATATCTGAATATTTGTGGCAATGTCAAGAGAAATATGCTCAGTGTAAAAAAGGCCAATCCCCAAAGATAACACACAATTCCAGTAACATAGTATTCTTGAATCCTTCTATTTCTGATTCCATTTATATAGCATCCTTGAAATGACAAAATTACAGAAATGGAGGACAGATTAGTGGTTGTCAGGGTTTAGGAAGAAAGGAGAAGGGAGGGAGGAAGGTATTACTATAAAGTGTAGCACAAGAGAGACTGTAATGAAAACTGTTCTGTATTTTTACTGTTGTGGTCATATAAATGTATACATGTGATAAAACTGCATAGAATTCAACAAACATGTCTACACAAAGAGAGCATGTGAAATCTGAATAAGGTCTGTGTATTTTATCAATATCTACTTCTTGATTGTGATATCATACTATGGTTATACAAGATTTTACCACTGAGGGAGCTGAGTGAAGGGTATATGTGATTCTTCTGTATTTTTTCTTACTTGTGAATCTAGGTTTTTCTCAAAATGAAATAGTTTAAACATATACTATTATTTTGAGATACCTTCCCTTGATACTTAGTTTATTGAGATTATTTAGCATAACGGGCTGTTGAATTTTGTCAAAGGCCTTCTCTGTATCTAGTGAATAATCATGTGGCTTTTGTCTTTGGTTCCGTTTATGTGGTGGATTATGTTTATAGACTTGTATATGTTGAACCAGCCTGGCATCCCTAGGATGAAGCCAATTTGATTGTGATGGATAAGCTTTTTGATGTGCTGTTGCAATTGATTTGCCAGTATTTTATTGAAGATTTTTGCAAAAGGGCTAATGTCCAGAATCTACAAGGAACTAAAACAGATTTACAAGAAAAAGACAAACAAACCCATCCAAAAGTGGGTAATGGATATGAAGAGACAGTTTTCAAAAGAAGACATATATGATGCCATGAAAAAATGCTCATCATCACCAGTCATTAGAGAAATGCAAATCAAAACCACATTGAGAAACCATCTCACACCAGTTAGAATGGTGATCATTAAAAAATCTGGAGACAACAGATGCTGGAAAGGATGTGGAGAAATAGGAACACTTTTACACTGTTGGTGGGAATGTAAATTAGTTTAACCATTGTGGAAGACAGTGTGGAGATTCCTCAAGGATCCAGAAATAGAAATTCCATTTGACCAAGCAATCCCATTACTGGCTATATACCCAAAGTATTATAAATCATTCTATGATAAAGACATATGCACACATATGTTCACTGCAGCACTATTTACAATAGCAAAGACCTGGAACCAACTGAAAATGCCCATCAATGAAAGACTGGACAAGGAAAATGTGGCACATATAGACAATGGAACACTACACAGCCATAAAAAAATTAATGAGTTCGTGTCCTTTGTAGGGACATGGATGAATCTGGAAACCATCATTCTCAGCAAACTGACACAAGAACAGGTAATCAAACACCACATGTTCTCACTCATAGGCAGGTGTTGAACAGTGAGAACACATGGACACAGGGAAGGAAGCATCACACATTGGGATCTGTTGTGGGGGGGATAGGGGAGAGACAGTGGCAGGTAGAGAGATCAGGGAGGGATAACGTAGAGAAATGCGAGATATACGTGATGGGGGATGGAGACAGCAAACCACCTTGCCATATATGTACCTATGCAACAATCCTGCATGATCGACACATACATCCCAGAATCTAAAGTACAATTTAAATATATATATACACACACACACACACACACACACACACACACACACACTAATAATCAATAGAAAATAAAATGTGTGAAAACAATTCCATGTCCATTTAAAAATATTATATTGGTAGTTAAAAACTTTCCTACAAATAAATCTCAAAAGTCATCATTCACTGGATGACTTTACCAGTGAATTTTCCCAGCAAAGAATGAAATAGCACTGATTTTAAACCTTCTCCTGTAGAAAATAAAAAGGGAAAACACTATTAGCATATACATTAAAGTATTTATAGGTAGAGTGTATAGATGAATATATAACTTAATTCAAAATGCCTCGATTAAAAGCTAAACAGAAATTAGCATAGAGATGGAAAGATACATGATAAAAAAGACAATAAAAGGCTAATTACAGAATCTAGATCATGGGTATACATGTTTTTACTGTATAATCCTTTCAAATTCTCTTTATGCTTTAATATTTTCTGAAACAAATGTTGGAAAATTAGAAGGCAAAAGTCAGAAACCATGAATACAAACACCACCTAGTTTTAACTAACACAAAGGGGGCTTCGGTGAGAGAATTTAGTTTCAGAAATCGGCTTTAAATGATAATATAGATTGATAATTTATGATGCTGGTATGAATGTAGGCATAAAAGCAATCAGTTCAATTAAAAACATTAAAAATACTTAAAATGTTGTAAAATTATCTTATTAAAGTTAGAAAAATTGTGATAACATTGAAGAATCTTTCATGATTAAGACTCTCAGCAAATTAGGCATTAAGGGAATACCTCAATTCTAACAAATAGATCTACAGAATATTGGTTGTGAACAAGCTACTTAATGTTGAAATACTGAGTGCTCTTCATTCAGGTTGGGAAAAAGTCAAGATGATCTGAGATCATTTTTTGTTGTTGTTTCTTCTTAACATTGTATTGGAGGACCTAGCCAGTAGAGTAAGGTCAAAAAAAGTTTTTATTTCCTTCTTTAACTTTGAATTAGTCACTTCTCTTTTGCTGAAAAGGAAAACAGTACCTTTAATTTATTCTAGATATAGTCATAAACAAATATGTCTACTCATCCTGTATGCTTTTCAAAATTAAATAAAAACATACTTAATACAGTTACATGGTTTCCTTTAAAGCAGAGCAACAAATGTAAAAATGAAAACTTATTTATGTCTATTGCTATCGCTATCCACTTTAAAATTATGATGAGACTTTATCTTCTCATTGGTAGACACTTAAGTGTATGTTAACTAAATTAAGATACAGTTAATTTGGTAAGAGACTGAAGCTAGCACAAAGGAAATACTAAACATACCAACTGATCTTCCTCACCGTTAGAAGCTTAACAGGTATCTCCCTGAATTCTTCGATCTTTCCTACAAATCAACTGGTAAAAATCCAAAGGAGAAAAGGCAGCATGGCCTCCATAAGGCTTCACCAATTAGTATCATGTTAACATCTGATCCAGCCCTTATTAAGATAGTAATATCCGATCTTTTCTTTGCTATGAGTCATGGATGTCATATAGCTATTGTAACAGTGCCTCCCAGAAAAGAGCTAAGTATACCATAGCTTGGAAGTGGTACTTACTATTTACACTTATGGACAATTTCAAGGACTCTGTGAGCTGGATGTCCTAGCAACTGCTCACCAACAGACTAGGTCTCAGGCAATAACAGTAGACATTATATGAATACATGCAGTTTAGCAACAGAATTACTGACATTTAGAGGTAGAAAAGATCCCTGAAATCAGTTTTCTTTTTTAATTGAACACATACAATCTACAATGAAGAACATCTCATGGTCAAGGTCAGAGACCAAAGAGCAAGCTAAGGCAAAAATCAGGGTTTTTTTTTTTTCTTATGTCCATTCAATGTTCAGCACTGAACAATCTAATGCCAATAACCACATGCAAGAATTTATACGTAATTGTAGAAAATCATCTTATGAGTTATTTAGCATCTGTTAGTTGTGGTTGTGGTGTCTTCATTCAGAAGTTTTCTGTTCTATAAAATATTTAAGAGGGACCAGGTGCTGCATTCAGATAAATGATTTGAGCAATACATTTCAGTATAATCATAGCACCACAGATCATTCAACCTAGAGTGCAGTGAATTGGGGAACTAGTGCTGTCTTTGATGAGTGACTGACTGATGAAGCAGGTCTTCACAGAATGACAACTTTCACTTGAATACAGTAAAGAACGGTGTTTTGGCCAGTGATTGAAATATGCTGAAACATATTCCCATTATAGCTATCATTTCCATTTGATGTAAACTAAAATCCATTCAATGACTGAGTGATAAATTAGTTAAAATTTATTTTTGGAATGTTCAGAATCTAACGAGTCTATTATTATAAAATTGCACAAAATACATTGCTTTCCATTACCTCTGTCTTGCATGATGTCTACAGGGTGAAAGGGAGAAGAGATGCATTATGACTTTCACAGGCCCTAGGTACTTTTGACTTCATAGGCCCCTTTATTTCTAAAAATACTAAAATTAAAATTTTAGGGTGTATTGGCATAAAATAAATAATT
Organism: Leontopithecus rosalia; assembly: GCA_028533165.1. Classification (NCBI taxonomy): domain Eukaryota; kingdom Metazoa; phylum Chordata; class Mammalia; order Primates; family Cebidae; genus Leontopithecus; species Leontopithecus rosalia. Next base: position 73,727,803 of record CM052648.1, read on the forward strand.
ATATATTAAAACGTTTTCTTCCCCTAAAAGTTTATTTTTTAGAATAAAGTTCTTAAAAATTAAAACATTTTCATGAGATCCTAAAGTTCTTGCAAGGCCTAGGCACTGTGTCTATGTATTTAACAGAAAATTTGCCCCTAAGAGTGAGGATAGACTTCATTCCATGCGTGTTGCAGAAATTCCTTGGATTTCACACATCAGCAGAGTCAGGATTGCCAGTTCTGACTTAGATATCTCCAATTTGTCAAAAGTAGAAACATCTGCTTACTTTTAGAGGCTATTTTTCATAGAAGTTCATAATCAGTTCACCATATTCAGGGCTTAAAAAGGACTAAAGAAAAACAGAGTAGTTGGTTTTGTAAATAGATGCTCCTTGGCAGTATGTGAAACTCATGTGCATTAGCTCTTGGCATAGGATTTCACTCTTTTCTCAGTGAAATCACACCTTATTTAAAGAATGACTAGATATGAAATTATAGGTTGAAAGTTGTTTTCTTTAAGGATGTTGAAAATTGGCCCCACTCTCTTCTGGCTTGTAGAGTTTCTGCAGAGAGATCCACTGTGAGTCTGATGGGCTTCCCTTTATGGGTAACCTGACCTTTCTCTCTTGCTGCCCTTAGCATTTTTTCCTTCATTTCAACCCTGGTGAATCTGATGATTATGTGCCTTGGAATTTCTCTTCTTAAGGAATATCTTTGTGGTGTTCTCTGTATTTCCTTCACTTGAATGAAGTTAAAATTACAAATGTTAAATTTACCAATAAAAAAATCCACAGTGCTTTGAAAAATAAAAGTATGCTAATATAAATCTTAGATGTTATCTTTCCTATAACAAAATCATTTTATTGCATGGTACTCACAGAGGTAGGAGAAAAAATGTTCTTTCTACATGTAAAGATTCAGAATGAGAGTTAAACTAATTTTGTATCACCAGGCCATCCATCAACCATATATTTTCAGCAATTTTTTTGGTCATGTCAAAATTAACTGAACCATAAATAAGATCACACTGGAATTAAACAATGGAGAAATATAAAAGAGAAAAATGTTGATTTGATTTCTTTGGAGTCTATAATTATCAATGTTTCATGTAAATAATTGAGAGTCCTATTATATGTGTTTATGAGAATTTTCCAGTTTTTTAAAATAACAGCAAAAATAGTAAGTCTTACCTCTAAAAATATAAAACATCAAAATTCACTGCTTGAACACTTCAAGATACTAACTGGAATTCTGTGGGTGTATAGATAAATGTGTCCAAGCTGTTTGCCTTTTTTCTTTAGATTTATATAATTCCAAGTATATTCACACAAGTAGATAAGAACATGGTAGTAAATGTATGCTTTACTTTTTTATTCTTTGAAAATCATTATTTTCTATATTAAAACAATTTTATAGTCTATAATAGCAGTTTCAATGGTACAGGATGATACGATATTGCATGAAATCACCTCTGAATGTGTTTTGGCTTCTATTCCTGTGATAGCAGTTTCAAATTTCTCTAGTTGCCTGTCTCATAAAAAATTTAACTGGAATCAGGTGCAGTAATAAGTTGAACTTCTGGCTGAATGGCACTTACTAATTCAATCCAGAACCCAATCATATTCAATTCATTAAACTAAAGGGAGCTTTTAAATCTTTCAGATAAAGTCCATATGTAAATCCAGAGCATAGATGGTCACTCTAAACTCAGCTATATCTTTGACCTTTTTTTTATTCTTTCTTCTAAAACATAATCTGAAATCTAGGACACAAATTATAATCTCCTATTTTGGTGATATGTTAAAGAAAACAAATCAGTGAAGAAAAAGATGAAATTGAAGTAAGGAAGTGTAAAATAAAATAAATAAAATCCCATACCTCATTGGAAAGAGTTGATATTTCAATCCAATCACATCCATTTTGCTTTGCTTTCCCATCTTTTGGCCCAATGTTACCAATGCACTTACTATGTTGTTTTTATTTAAAAGGCATGTTTTGCTTCTGATTATTTTTTCCACAATGAATATTTTTGGGTGAAATATTGAAATTCCAGTATTGCAAATTGTTACTGTAATTCTATAACAAATTTGTAGCATAAAATATTGATTTCAGCTTTTCACAATCACCATTATGTACCATGATAGTTGGTAAACTGAATAGTTTTGGCATTTACACTATGGTCCATGTATACACAAAATACAATGAGATGAGGTAAACAAAAACGATGAATGTTTCACAGAACAACACCACCAAAAAAAAAAAAACATTAGTTCTACCACCATGTCCAATTAAATTTATGTCTGATATGCTTACGGAAAGGGAAAATATAACTATTTACTTTACTGGTACTAAATATTCCCTACTTGCTTAGGAGATACTTTCTCCCTGATGCAGTGCACAATGAACAGTAAGTTTGGTTTTCAGCAGCAGTTGGTATGAATCAATAGGTATTCATTCCATCCCGAAACATTTTCCCATGTATTTTTGTTATTTGTTGGTTTTACTTATCCAGTTTGTACCTCTGAGAAAAAAGAAAAAAAATGATGTGAGAGTTCATCTTCAAAATATGAAATATTCCAAACATATGGAAAGAGAAAGTTTTGCTGCATCTCATTGGAGCAGTAGAATGCCTACCAGAATTCTTTTATTGTTTCTTATTTCCTCAGAAATTTGTTCCAATCATTTCATAGGTTGCCTTACTCTGATTTTATTTTATTTTATGTATTTATTAATTTGTTTTAATAATTTCAACTTTTATTTTAGATAAAGGGATATGTATCCCTTTATCTAAAACATGTGCAGGTTTGTTACAAGAGTATATTGCATTATGCTGAGGTTTGGAATGTGATTGATCCCATCACCCAGGGTTTAAGCATAGCACTCAATAGTTTTTCAACCTTTAACCCCTTCTCTCTCTCATCTCAATAGTAGTCCCCAGTGTCTACTGTTGCGATCTTTATATCTATGAATCCAATGTTTAGCTCCCGCTTATAAGTAAGAATATGTGGTATTTGTTTTTCTCATCCTGGGTTAATTCTCTTAGGATAATGGCTTTCACCTGCATCCATGTTTGCAAAGAACATCATTTCATTATATTTTATAGCTGTGTAGCATACCATGATGTATATGTACCACATTTTCTTTATCCAATCCACTGTTGATGAGAACTTAGGTTGATTCCATATCTTTTATACTGTCAATAGTGCTGCAATGACCATATGAGTTCCTGTGTCTTTCTATTAGAACAATTCTATTTTCTATGGAACATATATCCAGGAATGGGATGCTGGGTCGAATGACAGTTCTGCTTTAAGTTCTTTCAGAAATCTCCAAACTGCTTTCCACAGTAGCTGAACTAACTTAGATTCTCAACAACAGTGTATAAATGTTTCCTTTCATCTGAAGTATCACCTAAATTTATCTTTTAACATTTTAATAGTAGCCATTCTCACTAGTGTGAGATTGTATCTCTTTGTGGTTTTGATTCGCATTTTTCTGATAATTAGTAATATTGACATTTCCATATTTTTTTGGCCACTTGTATGTCTTCTTTTCAGAAGTATATGCTCATGTCTTTTTAGTGAGGTTGCTCTTTGCTTGTTGAATTGCTTGTTGAATCTATAAATTCCTTATAGATTCTGGATATTAGGCTTTTGTTGGATGCATTGTTTGAGAATACTTCCCCCATTCTGTAGGTTGTCTGTTTGCTCTGTTGATAGTTTCTTTTGCCATACAGAAGCTCTTTAGTTTAATTAGGTCTCACTTATCAATTTTTGTTTTGGTTCAAATTGCTTTTGAGGACTTAGTCATAAATTCTTCTCTAAGGCCAATGTCCAGAATGGTATTTCCTAAGTTTTCTCCTAGGAGTCTTATAGTTTAGAACAGAAAGATTTAAGTACTTGAGCTCAGTTATTGGCCTGGAGGCATTCCTTTAATCTTATCCTCCAGAGTAATGGTGGGCTTGAATAGTTGAGCTGATTCTGAAAAACAATTTTGTGTTTGGAGGCCTGGTTGGAGCAGAGCTTTACATTTCTATTTGAGTTTGATATTCTGTTTCTGATATGAATTGATATAGATGATTTCTGTGCCTCAAATTTACATACTGGCCAAGTAAAGCCCAATTGAATAATCATAGATATTATAGAAATCTTGAAAGCCATTAGGGTTTGGTTCCCTGTCAAGTTGAAACACTGCCTCTACTACAAAGTTAGAAAGTAAGTATCCAGGCTCCATATAATAACATGAAAATAAACATAACCCTGTCTTAAAAGTTAAATATTAAAACCCAGTGATAACAACTAGATAGGTATTTAACCACCACTTTCCCATTGTTACCGCTACTGTGGCATATCCAAAGGATAGAATTCAAGACTCTTAAATAATAAAGGAAGAAACAGGAAGGGAAAAATGTTTCACTGCCTTTTCTCCCTAGAATAATAGGAAGTATGCTTTTAGAAAACGAATGTTGAAGAATATAAATTTCCCCAAAAAATATTAGGTGAGGATAGCCATAAGTCAGGCCTGAACTTTGAGTAAGTTCCAACAATGAATGAGAATTTGATGTGTTTTAAATGTCTTAATACAAAAATCATTCATTGAATGTAGGAGGAAAAAAAATAATATTTAACATTGGAAGAAAAGGATCATTAGATGCCACAAAACAGATAATTCAAGAAATTTTAAGAGAAGATAGATTACTGAATTCCTTTAGTCTGAGTAAGGTAACCAATTAATTTGAATGTCAAAACATGAATATTAGTATAATGCTTATTATTAGTATTTAGTAATCTCTAGTAAGATGAGTATTTTTGTACATGTATGTATGTGCATATGTATATATCATTATGCTTAAAGAAAATGCTAGAAAAATCAAATATTACTTATTCATTGAAACATTCCACTCATTTAACTTAACCCATTTGTTATATTTTTTAAGTTTTAAGGTAAACATGTAACTCAAGTTCACTCTGATCTATGTCTTTCCCAGTTGATTATTTTGTTCAATATTCTGGTACTCTGAGTTTAGATTATTTTGTTCAATATTCTGGTACCCTGAGTTTACTGATCAGGTAATCAGCACCATGTGATAGTTTTATCATTGTCCATGTCCTTGTTTGAATTCTTGTAGGAATCAGGAAATTCATTAACTCCATGGCAGCTCCCCATGTTGAAGAGAGTACCACCAATGTGTACATTTCACTCAAATTTGAAGACCAGAAAAATATCAGTGAAACTGTCAAGGAAGGTGCCCATGGAACAAATTCTGGTCATTCCCTCAGGAAAAAGTAAAATACGACTAAAATGCTTCCATAATTATTTTGAAGTAGCTACAAGTTACCAAAATACACCTAAACTTTCAAGGTTAAGATTCTTAAAGAATTGACATGTTGTTTATAGAGGAAAAAGATATAAACGTTAAAGATATTTAGGAGTATGCATTACATGAGAGCAAAAAAATTGAACACTAAAATTGAGACTGAATATTAGAACATTAAATGTAGTAATTATGACCTACAAAATATACTTGAGATGTTTGTGTAAAAACAGAAAGTAATTATCTCCTAAAAAATAAAATATATCAGTGGAGAATATCTGGGGCCAGGAAACCAAGAAATGAAGTTCCATTTTGGATATGCCATTCACATTTTATTTGACTTAAGGAAAAGTTCATACCATCTCAAAGATGCTAGGGAATTATTAAATTTATGATAAGATGTGATATTAAAGCTCTTTCATATCAGGAATGAATCATCTCAAATAGTTATAAAGTAATAGGGGAGAGGCAATTTCTCTTCAGCTCCAGAAAGGAGAACTTCAAATGGTGTCAGCAAATTGACATTAGTGCTCCTTTCAAGTACTACATAAGTTGTAGCCAAAATTTTAGAAGCTTTTCTTCATGAATTCCTTTCCTAGCATACATTGAGAGCCTCGCATATATTGAGATTGTAAATGATACTCTTTATTGATTGCCATTTTAAATGTTAATTTCACTGGTGTTGCATGTCATATTTCTACAGCTTTCTTTTTTCAATTCCATGACAAGTAATAACACTGTACTCATTTACAATTTATTGTTAACTTCATTAAAATTTCATGAAATGACACTATAATTGGTTAAGCCAGGAGATAGCTTAGTTTGGTAGAGTTTCACACTTTCTGATTAGGAGAAATAACTCTGTGCAAACTTCTGTGATAAAGGCTTAATGCAACACATTAAATAAATATAATGCATGTTTAGTTCATTTTACTAATATCTGTGCTGCTGAACAATATCCAAGGGCAATTTCTCATGAAAGCTGAATGCACTGTAATGGGAAGATCCGAAGAAAATCCAGGAAAGATAAATATAAGTCATTCCTACTCCAGAAATCACACATCCATCGTATCGCAGTTAAAATGCTATTTCTATATTACAAATCTGATTATGCAAGTCTCTTGTACAACATTTAAAGATCAATTTTTAGAGTCATATCTATGGTTATTTCACCTAGAGATATGAAAAAAGGAGAATAGATGACAGCCTGTTTATGGAAAATTTCATAAAATATTTATTTCCATGGTTAAAAACAAAAACAAAGTGAAAGTTATAAGGAATTGTTTTCACCTTAAGTTAATTATGTAAATATTGTATGGTGGAACATTTAGAATTACCCCATTAATATCTGCCCTGATAAAGATAGTCCAGATAAATCTATTGGAATTGGCACAAACTTTTCTAAATAAACCTTTGGAATAAGAAAAATAAAGCATTAAGGACCACCAGCAGCCCTTTCAATATGATAGTCTCATGGGAGGCAAAGCAAATAAGCATGCATCTTGCTTTTTTCAACAGGAGAGGGGAGAATTAGGTCCTATCAGATTTATTGATGTGCACATCTTGCTCACTGGAAATCTTTGATGTTATTCCAATGAAGCAACAACAAAAATTGAAATGTAAGACCAGGTCCATAGACATCAAAATAAAGTCCATGATCTGCCACATCAATCTAGAGGAAAAAAATATATCTAGATCATTATATTTCTCTGCTTTGAGCTTCAGCCTTGAACACAGGGCAGGAAGACTTGGGAAAATAGGCAAATTGTACCACTATACAAAATTGCTAGTCAATTTTACTCAATTCCAACAAACCTACTGGGTAGAATGGATAAAACTAGCCTTGAATACCTTTAGCCATCTCAGAAGCCATTTGTAATAATCATCTATAAATAATGCCCCTCCCCCAAAATGTCCATGTTCTAATTCCAGAACCTATGACTATGTTAACTTGTATGGCAAAAGGGTTTTTGCTAATGCCATTGAGTTAAGCACCTTATGAAGAAATTATAATGGTCCTTATAAGTAAAATAGAAACAGAGGAGAGTTCAGAGTCAGAGAAACCTGAAGATGCTACATTCTTATCTTTGAAAATGAAGCAGAGGGCTATTTGCCAAAGAATACAGACAATAGCCTCTAGATGTTGGAAAAAATAAGGGGACAGAAGGGAGCATATTCTTCAGTACACCTACCAGAAATAAATAAATAAATAAATAAAAAGCTCTCCTGTCATCTTAATTGTAGTCCAGTGAAACTCATTTCAGACTTCAGATTTCTAGAACTACAATAAAATTGTGTTATTTTATGCCATTAAGGATGTAATAATTTGTTATGGCAGCAATAAAATACAGATTGAGATAATGCTTCACCACCCATAATCAGTTTGAAAATAAATTTCACACTTTATATCACGAACTTCAAGCTCTACCCATTCTACATATTATTCAATTCACATTTCCCAGTATGTTCCAATAAGCACTTACTCTCTAATAATAATAAAGTACTTATACTTTCCAGATTACCTTTTCTTGTCAAGTAAACTTCAGATTTTTAGTTGTAGATTTCTATGAGGTTGTAAGAAGTAATAGAGGGATCCCAGGTATCCTTTGCCTAGTTTCCTCAGATTGTAATGCCTTGCATTAGTATATCACAGCCAGGATATAGGCATTAATATAGTCAAATTACAGGACGTATTCTTAACATAAAATTCCATCATACTGTTTCATTTATTTATTTATTTATTTATTTATTTATTTATTTAAATTTTTATTGCATTTTAGGTTTTGGGGTACATGTGCAGAACATGCAAGATAGTTGCATA
>CM052648.1:73736418-73753263 GCA_028533165.1 Leontopithecus rosalia
TTATAGACACATCCACTACCCTCATATCACCACATGCTCCTTAACTGCTGGCAACGACTCATCAGTTTTCCATTTCTATAATTTGGTTATTTTAAGAAAGTTACAAAAATGAAATTATGTAGTATGCAAGCTTTTTGGGTTATCTTTTAAATTGGTATAATAATCTAGCAATTCATTCAGATTATTGTATGTATCAACAATTTGTACCTTTTCATTGTTGAACAGTATTCTATATTAGGAATATGGCACAGTTTATTTCACAAGTAACCTGTTGAAAAACAGGTTAGATTTGTGCTATTGATATAGACATTTATGTATAGATTTTTGCATAAACTTAGTTTTCATTTCTCTAGAAAAAAGCTTAAGAGTGCAATTGCTCAGACATTTCATATACACATTTAATTATTTTTAAGAAATTATCAAACTGCTTTCCAGATTGGCTGTATCATTCTACATTCCTACCAATAATGTAAGAGAACCAGTTTCTCCACATTCTCATGAACATTTGGTGTTGTCAGTTTTTAATTTTAACCATTATGACAGGCATGTAGTGATATCTTATGGAGATTTTAATTTGCATTCCTCTAATGGCCAATAATGTTGAACATCTTATTTGCCATCTCCATGTCATCTTTGGTGATATGCCTCTTCAAGACCTTTTCCCATTTCCTAATTACACACACACACACACACACACACACACACACAGACACACAGATATACACAAAAAAACCCATATGTATGTATATATATATATATATGTAATTTGTTTACTGTTGAGTATTGAAATTTCTTTGTATATTCTTGATACTAGTCCTTTATCGGATATGTTGGATATCTGATTTGCAAAAACCTTTCTCCTGATCCATAGTTTATCTTTCCTTTCCATAACAGCGTCTTTAAAAAGCGAACATTTGCAATTTTTAAGAAATCAATTTTTTTCCTACTATGGATTGTTTTTGGTGTAAGTCTGAGTTATTTCTTTAGAGTCCGAATATTTTTCTTCTATAGTTTTTACTAAAATATTTATAGTTTCACATTTTACATTTTAGTCTACAGTCTATTTCCAGTTAATTTTTGTATAAGGTATAAGACATATGTCAAAATTTATTATTTTGTTGTTATTAAAGATGTCCACTTTCTTCAGCACAATTTGCTAAAAAAAATGTCTTTTCTTCATTGGATTGCTTTTGAACCCTTTTCAAAAATTTGTTTCTGTGAGTCTGTTTCTGGGTTTCCCATTTTGTCTCATTTATGTGTCTATTCTCCTAGTAATATCACCCAGTCTTGAATAATGTAGCTATAAAATGTCTTAAAATTGTCTAGAGTAACTATTATTTTCTAAAATACACTGAACAATTCTAATTTCTTTGCCTTTCCATAAAATGTTAGAATAAACTCGCCTCTATCTACAAAAAATCTTTCTGGAGTTTTTATATGAATTGTGTTAAGCCTACAACACAGGACTATGTATTAATTGTGTTAAGCCTGTAACATGGATTATGTATTCCAATCCATGAGCACAGTATTTCTCTCCATTTATGGAAATTTTCTTTGATGTAATTCACCAGTGTTTGGTAATTTTCAGCATACAGATCTGTACAAGTATTATCACATTTTAATTTGAATAATCATCAATTTTAAAAAAGAATTTGGTTTCCATCACTTTACTTGTACTCTAAAGAAGTGCTATTGATTTTGTGCTTGGTGATCTTGTTTCCTGCAATCATGCTAAACTCACTTATTAGCTGTAGGATTGTTTCTATAGGTTCCTTTATGTTCCCTATGTAGACAATCATTGTATTTGCAAATAATGTAGGGGTTTTTTTTCTTATTTATAATCAGTGTAACTGTTGTTTCCTTGTCTTGCTTTATTGTGATGACAACATCTAGTAATTTTTGAATAGGGTTGGTGATTGTAGGCATCCCTGTCTTGTTCCTGATCTTAGATAAAAGCAACTAGTCTTTAACAATTAAGGATGTGGTTAGACTTAGGTTTTTGGTAGATGATCTTTCTCAAGTAGACGAAGTTCCTGGCCCCTCTCCAATTCGACTTGGCTGAGAATGTTTTATCCTGAATATGAGTGCTATGTTGTCAAATGCTATTTTTGAGTTAGATCTTATAATTTCAGTTCTTATGTTTAAGTGTAACAAGATTATGTGATTTTTCTTCTTTAGCCTATTGAGGTAATGAATTACATTTTTGGCATTTGAATATGTAACCAGATTTACATACCTGAAATAAGTCCCAGTTGATCCAGCTATATTTTATTTCAATTTATTGCTAAGTTAGATGTTTTGACAAAGAGTTTTGCCTCCAAATTCATGGGGGACAATGGTCCATAGTTTTTCTTTTCTTTTTTGTACTCTTTTGGTTTGCTGTGAGAATAACAGTAACCTCATGAAATGAATTAGGAAATTTTCTCTCTTATTTTCTGGAATAGATTGTCTAAAATTGGTAGAGACTCATCAAAGCTTTGATAGACTTTTACAATGAAACTATGTGAACCTAGATAGTTACATGCCAGCCAGTAGTTTTCATTATAAATTAAGATTCTTTAACGGTTACAAAAGTATTCACATCATCTTAACTGAGAATGCAGGGGTTGAGTTTCTGGTAATCTGCAGTGTGCAATGAATCAATATTTCTCTTCAACATCATGAAATTTATCAAGATAAAGTTGAACATAAATTCATGAGATAAATTTCCCATTATTGTTCTTTTCATTGCTGTAGAATCTGTAACAATATTGTCTATTTTATTCCTTATGCTGGTGATTTGTGTCTTCATTTTTCTTTGTCATCCTCAATAGAGGTTTAATAATTTTATTAATTTTTTGAAGAACCAGATTTTTTCCAGATTTACTGAAGTGTAATTTACAAAACTGTATAAATTTAAGTTGTACAACATGATGGTTTTATAAATGTTAAATTATAAAATGAGTACTATAATCAAGATAATTAACATATCTATCATTTCAAATAGTTACTACTTTTGTGAATCATGAGAACCTTTGTGATCTACTCTTAGTAAATTTCAAGTATATAGTACAATATCATTAACTATAGTCACATGTTATATATTATATCTCCAGAATTTATTCATTCTATATAATCAAAACTTTTTACCTTTTGACTAACATTTCCAAACTTGAACCCCTGGAAACCACTATTCTACTCTCAGCTTCTATTTGTTCCACCTAAGGATTCAAGATATAAGTGAAATTATGCAATATTTATCTTTCTGGGCCTGGCTTATTTCACTTAGCATAATATCCTCCAGGTGCATCCATGTTATTGTAAGTGACAGGATTTACTTCTTTATTAAGTTTAAATAATATTCCATTACATTTACACAGACACATGCATACATTTTCACACATGTATACATATGTGGCTGTATATGTTTGTGTGCTTGTGTATACATAATCACATTCACATTTTCTTTATGCATCTATATGCCAACGGACACCTATACTGTTTTCATATCTTGGCTATTGTGAATAATGCCATATAATGAATGTGAGAGTTCACATAGCTCTTTAAGATGCTAATTTCACTTTCTTGTGGGATTCATATACCATATGGTAGTCCACAAAAGACACTGAATATCCAATGAAATCTTGAACAAGAACAAAGCTGAAGGCATTACACTACCTGACTGCAAAATATAAAATAAAGCTGTAGCAAACTGTATGGTACTGGCAAAAAAGTAACAAACATATAGACCAGGGGAAAGAACAGAGAGTCAACAAATAAATCCACACATTTATGGTGAACTTCAACAACGTTGCCAAAAACACACCATGGGGAAAGGACAGTCTCTTCAATAAATTGTGTTCAGAAAACTGAATATGCACATGCAGAAGAATGAAAATTAGACCCTTCTTTCACACCATACATAAAATCAATTCAAAGTGGGAGGGATGATCCAAGATGGCTGAATAGGAACAGCTGCAGAGTGCAGTTCCCACCAAGAACAACAAAGAGGGTGAGTGCCCCCTGCATTTCCAAACAAATTTTCACTGTCCACATGCCAGGAGATTCCCGGGATGAAAAGTGCCACGAGTTTTCAGCACAGTGGTTTCCACCTGGTGCTGAGTTAGTGCACAGAAACTCACAAAAATCTGGGCAGCTGTTTCAACTGGCGCCTGGAATACCTGGGAGACAGAGCCACCCATTTAACTGATAGGGAGGGGGCAGAGACAGGGAGCCAGGTGATCTGGCTAGGCGGGTATCACCCCCACTAAACAGGCAATCTGAAATGCTCTGGATTGAGAGTTTCACAGAAAGTACAGCTGGACCCAGGACAGTCCAGCTCACTGTGGGTGAAGGGCGATCACCACTACCAAGGCAGTCCACCAGTACTGAGGCAGTTCACACAGCAGCTGGACAGAGCCTGTGGCAGTTCAGCAATGCCTCTGCTGGCAGACTGCGACTAAACTACTCTGTGTAGGGTAGGGCATCTATGAAAAAAGGCAGCAACATGACAGGAACTTATAAATAAAACAGACCTTACTAGGACAGAGCACTGGGGAAAAGAGATGGTTATAAATTCTGCTGCAGCAGACTTAAAAGCACCAGCCCAGCAGCTCTGTATGGAAAAATGGAGCTCCCAACACAGCATATGAGCTCCTTTAAGGGGCAGACTGTCTCCTCAACCAGCTCCCTGACCCCTGTACACCCAGAGACACCTCATAAAGAAGAGGTCAGGCTGACATCTGGCAGGAACCCTTCTGGGACAAAGATAACAGAAGAAGAAACCAGCAGCAAACCTTACTGTTCTGCAGCACCTGCAGGTGATCCCCAGGTAAGGAGGGTCTGGAGTGGACCTCCAGGAGTCCTACAGCAGAGGGGCCTGTTAGAAGGAATACTAACAAACAGAAGAAATAACTTCATCATCAACAAAAAGGACATATACTCAGTGACTCCATCCAAAAGCCACCAACTACAAAGACCACAGGTAGATAAAGCCACTAAGATAGGAAGAAACCAGCACAAAAAGGATGAAAACACCAAAAAACCAGAAAGCCTCTCCTCCTCCTCCAAAGGATCACAACTCCTCACCAGCCAGGGATCAAAGATGGATGGAGAATGAATCTAATGAATTGACAGAAACAGGCTTCAAAAGGTGGGTAATAACAAACTTATCAGAGCTAAAAGAACATGTGCTAACCCAATGCAAAGAAACTAAGAACTTAGAAAGGTTAGATGAGATGTTAACTGGAATAACAGCTTAGAGAAGAATATAAACCACTTGATGGAGCTGAAAAACACAGCAGGAGAACTTCGTGAAGCATACACAAGTTTCAATAGCCAAATCGACCAAGCAGGAGAAAGGATATCAGAGACTAAAGACCAACTCAATGAAATAAAATGAGAGGGCAAGAATAGAGAAAAAAGACTGAAAAGCAATGAACAAAGCTTCCATAAATATGGGATTATATGTAAAGACCTAATTTACGTTTGAGAGGTATACCTGAATATGATGGAGAGAATGAATCCAAGCTCGAAAACACTCTACAGGATATTATCCAGGAGAACTTCCCCAAATTAGCAAGCCAGGCCACCATTCAAGTCCAGGAAATACAGAGAACACCACAAAGATATTCCTCAAGAAGAGCAATTCCAAGGCACATAATCATCAGATTCACCAGGGTTGAAATGAAGGAAAAAATGGTAAAGGCAGCCAGAGAATAAGGTCGGGTTACCCACAAAGGGAAGGCCATCAGTGGATCTCTCCACAGAAACCATACAAGGCAGAAGACAGTGGGGGCCAATATTCAACATTCTTTAAAAAAAGAACTTTCAGCCTATAATTTCATATCCAGCCAAACTAAGCTTAATAAACGAAAGAGAAATAAAATATTTTATGGACAACCAATTGCTGAGAGATTTTGTCACCACCAGGCGGCCTGCCTTACAAGAGCTCCTGAAAGAAGCACTAAACAAGGAAAGGAATAACCAGTACCAGCCACTCCAAAAACATACCAAATGGTAAAGACCATGGAAAGAATGAAAATAAATGCATCAATGGGTAAAACATCGAGCTAGCATCAAAATGGCATGATCAAATTTACACATAACAATATCAATCTTAAATGTAAATGGGCTAAATTCCCCAATCAGAAGACACAGACTGGCAAATTGAATAAAATGTCAAGACTCAGTGTGCTGTATTCAGGAAACCCATCTCATGTGCAAGGACACACATAGGTTCAAAATAAAGGGATGGAGAAAGATTTATCAAGCAAATGGAGAGCAAAAAATAAAGCAGAATTTGCAATCTTAGTCTCTGATAAAATGGACTTTAAACCAACAAAGATCAAAAGACAAAGAAGGGCATTACAACATGGTAAAAGGATCAATGTACCAAGAAGAGCTAATAATCCTAAATATACACACACCCAATACAGGAGCACCCATGTACATAAAGCAAGTTCTTAATGACCTATGAAGAGACTTAGACTCCCACACAGTAATAGTGGGAGATTTTAACACTCCACTGTCAATATTAGACAGATCAACAAGACAGAAAATCAACAAGGATATCCAGGACTTGAAGCCAGTTTTGGACCAAGCACAACTAATAGACATCTACAGAAATCTCCAACCTAAATCTACAGAATATACATTCTTCTCAGCATTGCATTGCACCTACTCTAAAATTGATCACATAATTGAAAGTAAATCACTCCTCAGCAAATGCAAAAGAATGGAAACTATAACAAACAGTCTCTCAGATCACAGGGCCATCAAATTACAACTCAGAATTAAGAAACTAACTCAGAACTGCACAACTTCATGGAAACTGAAAAACTAGTTCCTGAATGTCAACTGGATTAAAAAATGAAATTAAGGCAGAAATAAAGGTGTTATTTTATATAAATGAGAATGAAGACACAATATACCAGAATCTCTGGGACTCATTTAAAGCAGTGTCTAGAGAGAAATTTATGCAGTAAATGCCCACATGAGAAGTGAGGTAAGATCTAAAATCGACACTTTATTGTAAAAATTGAAAGCTAGAGGTGGAAGATCAAAAAACTCAAAAGTTAGCAGAAAACAAGAAATAACTAAGATCAAAGCAGAACTGAAGGACATAGAGACACAAAATCCCTTCATAAAAGCAATAAATCCAGGAGCTGGTTTTTTGAAAAGACCAAGAAAATAAACAGACCACTAGCCAGATTAATGAAAAAGCAAAGGGAGAAGAATCAAATAGATGCAATAAAAAACTATAAAGGGGATATCACCACTGATTCCACAGAAATACAAACTACGATCAGAGATTACTACAAACAACTTTATGCACATAAACCAGTAAACCTGGAAGAAATTGATAAATTCCTGTACACTGGCACCCTCCCAAGCCTAAACCAGGAAGAAGTGGAATCCTTGAATAAACCAGTAACAAGGGCTGAAGTTGAGGCAACAGTTAATAACCTACCAACCAAAAAAAAAGTCCAGATTCAGACAGGTTCACAGCTGAATTCTACCAGATGTATAAAGAGAAGCTGGTACCACTCCTTCTGAAACTATTCCAAACAATACAAAAAAGGAAATCCTTCCCAAATCATTTTATGAGACCAACATCCTGATACCAAACCCCAGCAGAGACTCAACAAAAAATGAAAACTTCAGGCCAATTTCCAGGATGAACATAAGTGCAAAAACCTTCAATAAATACTGGCAAACAGATTGCAACAGCACATCAAAAAGCTTATCCATCACGATCAAGTAGGCTTCCTTACAAGGATGTAAGGCTTGTTAAACACACACATCTATAAACATAATCCACCACATAAACACAACCAAAGACAAAAACCATGATTATCTCAACAGATGCAGAGAAGGCCTTCGACAAAATTCAACAGCACTTTATGCTAAAAAGTCTCCATAAACTAGGTATTGAAGGGATATATCTCAAAACAATAAAAGCTATTTACAACAAACCTACAGCCAATATCATACTGAATGGGCAAAAACTGGAAGCATTCCTTCTGAAATCTGGCACTAGACAAGGATGCCCTCTCTCACCACTCCTATTCAATATAGTATTGGAATTTCTAGCCAGAACAATTAGGCAACAACAACAACAAAAAAATGAAGCGTATTCAGTTAGGAAAAGATGAAGTCAAATTGTCTCTGTTTGCAGATGACATGATTGTATATTTAGAAGACCCTATCATCTCACCCCAAAATCTCCTTAAACAGATAAGCCACTTCAGCAATGTCTCAGGATACAAAATCAATGTGCAGAAATCACAAGCATTTCTAAACACCAATTACTAACAGAGAGACAAATAATGAGCAAACTCCCATTCACAATTGCTACAAAGAGAATGAAATACCTAGGAATACTACTAACAAAGGATGTAAAGAACCTCTTCTAGGAGTTCTACAAACCACTGATCAAGGAAATAAGAGGACACAAACAGATGCAGAAAGATTCCAGGCTCATGGTTAGGAAGAATCAATATCATAATAATGGCCATACTGCCCAAAGTAATTTACAGATTCAACACTATCCCCATCAAGCTACCAATGACCTTCTTCAAAGAACTGGAAAAAAAACACCTTAAACTTCATATGAAAGCAAGAAAGAGACTGCATAGCCAAGACAATCCTAAGCAAAAAGAACAAAGGTGGAGGCGTCATGCTACCTGATTTCAAACTGTACTACAAGGACACAGTAATCAAAACAGCATGGTACTGGTACTAAAACAGAGATACAGACCAATGGAACAGAACAGAGGCCCTGGAGGCAACACAACACATCTATAATCATCTGATCTTGACAAACCTGAGAAAAACAAGCAACGGGAAAAGGACTCCCTGTTTAATAGATGGTATTGGGAAAACTGGCTAGCCATGTGCAGAAAGCAGAAACTGGACCCCTTCCTGACACCTTACACTAAAATTAACTCCAGATGGATTAAAGACTTAAACATAAGACCTAACACCATAAAAACCCTAGAAGAAAATCTAGGCAAAACCATTCAGGACATAGGCATAGGCAAGGACTTCATGACTGAAACACAAAAAGCAATGGCAACAAAAGCCAAAATAGACAAATGGGACCTAATTAAACTTCAGAGCTTCTGTACAGCAAAAGAAACAATCATTAGAGTCAACCAGCAACCAACAGAATGTGAAAAAATTTTTGCAATCTGCTCATCAGACAAAGGGCTAATATCCAGAATATACAAAGAATTAAAACATATTTCCAGTAAAAAAACAAACAAACCCATCCAAAAGTAGGTGACAGATATGAAGAGACACTTTTGAAAAGAAGACATATATGAGGCCAAGAAACATACGAAAAAATACTCATCATCACTGGTCATTAGAGAAATGCAAATCAAAAATACATTGAGATAACACTTCATGCCAGTTAGAATGGTGATCATTAAAAAATCTGGAGACAACAGATGCTGGAGAGGATGTGGAGAAATAGGAACACTTTTACACTGCTGGTGGTGGTGTACACTAATTCAACTGTTGTGGAAGACAGTGTAGCACTTCCTCAAGGACCTAGAAATAGAAATACCATTTGACCCAGCAATCCCATTACTGGATATATATCCAAAGGATTGTAAATCATTCTATTATAAAAACACATGCACACGTATGTTCATAGCGGCACTGTTTACAATAGCAAAGACCTAGATCCAACCCAAATGCCCATCGGTGATAGAGTGGACAGGGAAAATGTGGCACATATACACCATGGAATACTACGCAGCCCTAAAATATGATGAATTTGTGTCCTTTGGAGGGACATGGATGAATCTGGAAACCGTCATTCTCAGCAAACTGACATAAAATCAGAAAATCAAACACCACATGTTCTTACTCATAGGTCGGTGTTGAACAATGAGAATACATGGACACAGGGAGAGGAGCATCTCACACTGGGGTCTGTTGGCGGGGCCAAGGGAGGAACAGCAGGTTGGTAGGGAGGTCAGGGAGGGATAACTTGGGGAGAAATGCCAGATATAGATGACGGGGGAATGAAGGCAGCAAACCACACTGCCATGCGTGTACCTATGCAACACTCCTGCATGATCTGCACATGTACCCCAGAACCTAAAGTACAATTAAAAAAAAGAAAAGAAAGCATTTTTCTTTGACAGTTAAAAAAAGTGAATTAAACACTTAAAAGTAAGACCTAAAAGCATAAAACTTCTAAAAGAATATGAAGAGAAAAAGTTTTTCCACATTGGTTTACACAATATAATTTTTGGAAATAATCCCGTTGAAATTGTAAAATATATATTTAGTCTTCATTCCATACCCTCACAACACAACTCTGAGAATCCTTGATATCTCCAAAGTGCTGTCTTTTTGTATGTTAATGTTGACTGATAGTGATAGAGACTGCGGGCAGCCAAGGTGCCCTCTGGTAAAGCCCGCCTTGAAGACTAAAAAAGTCCCAAGGTTGAAAAAACAGACTGCAGACTGCCAGTCCTGCTGAAGTCTGCTCTTTTCCCATCTGAATCTTTTTGAATAATACTCATCTGCAGCACTGGGAGCAGGGGCTGGAGATTCAGAAAATTGACACCATTTGCAAAAGGGAGGAGCCTGGCCTCTCCTGTTTCTATTCCTGGGTGGTATCCTGAGACTCAGTTGGTGAGGTGGAGAGTCTATTAGCAGTACCCCATCTCACTGTGCTGTGTTCTGTTTTCCTTTTTGCCTAATAAATTCCATTCCCCTTCATCCTTCAAAGTGTCTGCCAGCCTAATCCTTCCTGGTTGTGTGAGAAGAACCCGCTTTTTAGCTGAAATAAGGAGAAAATTCTACAATAATATCTCCAAGATGAGGCTGGTCACTAAAAAGACAGAGACATGATTAGAGTGTTAGGACTTTCAACTCCTCCCACCCCAACCTTTGTGGAGGGAAAGAGAGGTAAAGGTCAAATTGACAACAAATGGCCAATCATCCATGTGTAATGAAACCTCCATGAAAGAAAAAAAAAGAAGAAGAGGACAGGGTTTTAACATTTCCAAATACCTGAATGTAGGGAGGCTCCTGGAGGGTAGGAAATATAAGCTCTATGTCCTCTCTCCCAGACTTCACCCTATTCATCTATTCATTTTTATCCTTTGTAATATCCTTCATAATAAACCAGTATACATAAGTAAATATTTCCCTGAGACATGTAAGCTGATTCAGTAAATTAATTGAACCCAAAGAGGAGATTATGCAAAACCTAATGTGAAGCTAGTCACTCAGAAGTTCTAGAGGCTCAGATTTGTAGTTGTCTGAAGGTAGAGGGCATTTTGGGGCTGAGCCTTCAATCTGTAGGACCTTACACTGTCTACAGGTAGGTAGTGTCACAATTGAATTGGGGAACCCCTAGTTGCTGTTGGCTGAAGAACTGGTTGCTTGCATGCTAGTGAGGAGAAATCCCCACATATTTTGGGATCACAAAAACATTCTGTGTTGGTGATTGTTATCATGTGGGATTGGGGAAAAACACAGAGTTTTTTTCTCAACAGATCCCAAGTACAGGCAAGGAAAGCAAAAGACAAATGGATTTCATCAAACTAAAATAATGTCAGCAAAGCAAAGAAAACCAACAACAGAGTGAAGAGACAATCCATGAAATGAGAATACATAATTGTGAACTGCATATCTGATAAAGGATTAATATGCAAAATATATAACACATTTAAACAATTCAATAGCAAGAAGAAAAAAAAACACACAATGAAAACATGGGCAAAGGACCTGAGTAGACATTTTGTAAAAGAAGACTTATAAATGGTTTGTAGGGCACTCTTGACATAAGTAATTCCAACTTAGAAAAAGATCCCATCCTACATTTCATAGGGAACTTTATCAAGAGAGACGAGATGTTTTGCCCAATAAATAAGGACTGCATCCAAACCACATAAGGACATAACCAAACACACTCTTCCACTATCAGTCCATACCAGAGAACTCGGTGGCCATAAAAAAGCACGACTTCAGCAGCTTTAAACAGTCACTTAGCAGAAACTGTTTGCTATTACTCGTGGTAAGTCACTGGCATCTGTCACCAAAGGTGCTGCCCACACCAAAGACTCTTCCTTGCAAGACCAGTGGATCACCAAGGCCAAACCAGGATATTCCTTTTGTCCTGACTGGCTTGCTAATCCTTTTTCCTATCCCCTTTCCTGGATGTTAACTGTTACTGTTTGCTGTGGAATGTTTAATCTATAATATTTATATACTTATTGAGTATATTTTGTAATATTGACTGACTTGTGGAGTAGCTTGAGACTATGTGCCTCCAGCTCTGATTACAGAGTAAAAGGGCAGTTCAAAGGAGAATCTCCTTCTTGAGAATTCTATATAGCTCATGACTTTTGTAATTGAAATAGTATCAATAAAAGTCTGTCACTGTGGAAAGACAAAAGGCATATGGAACTGGTTATCACTGACATTGTACCACTCATGAGAATTGGCCAACAGGTATATGAAAAATCGTTAATGACTATTATCACAAAGACACTCCTTGAGGCCAGGAGTTTGAGACCAAACTGGGCAATACAGGGAGACTCCTGTCTCCACAAAAAAATTTTAAAATGGATTGCTGCAGTCACAGCTACTTCCGAGGCTGAGGCAGGAGGATCACTTGAGCCCCAGAGGTTGAGGCTGCAGTGAGCCAAGATTGCACCAGTGTACTCCAAACTGGGTAACAGACTGCAACACTCTCTAAAATAAAAAAGACGACAAAAAATAAGTGTTGCAGAAGATGTGGAGGAGGCGAACACTTGCACACTGTTAGTGGGAATGTAAATTAGTACAGCCATTTTAGAAAGTAATATGAAGATTCTTCAAAAAATCAAAAATAGAACTACCATATGATCCAGTAATCTCATAAAACAGTAAGTATGTGAGGCAACACACATTTGAATTAGCTTAATTAAGCTCTTTCCTAATGTACAAATATTTTAAAACATCATATTGTTCACATGAATATATGCATATATAATTTTTATTTTTCAGTTAAAAAACTTATTAATGTTAGTTTGTTTAAAAGATCAATAAAACCAACAAATCTTTAATTGACCTAGATTTTTTTAAAAGAGGAATATAATGATTTAATTTCGTAATAAAAGTGGGGTCATTATCTCTGAAACCTCAAAGAATATTATGAACAATGAACAATTATACACCAACAAATTAGAAAATTTAGATGAAATGACAAATTCCTAGAAACACGCAAACTACCAAAAACATCTCAAATATTACTAAACAATGTGAAAATATAATAAGAGACTGAATCCATGAGCAAACACCTTCCAACAACAACAAACACCCAGGTTAAGATGGCATCACTGGTAGTTTCTCCCAAACATTTAAAGACCTAATACCAGTCTTTGTCAGTAGGCAAAGGAAAAATGCTCTACATCATTTGTCCTTAAACAAATAAAATTCATAATCAGATACCACTTCACATCCAATAAAATGGGTATAAGAAATAATAAAATAATAATTGCTGGCGAGGATTTGCAGAAGTTGGAACCTTCATGGATTGCAGGTGGGAAAATGTTGCAATATGTAGTAAACAATTTGTCATTTTCCTCCAGAAGTTACATATTGTTACTATATGACATAGCAATTTCACTCCTAAGTATATAGCCAAGAGAACTGAAAACATGTTTGCTCAGAAATATATAGGTCAAAGATGTATGAACTTGAAGTTGTGTAGAATAAAAACTCTAGAAAGTGTTGTGAACTGAACGTGAGCCCAGGAATCTGATCCAGCGAGAGGGTCCCAAACCTGGAAGAGGGCGTGCATGGAAAGAAAGGAGACAGAGAAAGGAGGGGTCTGGAGGACTGGATGGGCTATGCCCATCCAGTGATTTTATTTGTGCAGTAGGTTTCCTTATATATTTTTTTGCTTTAACATAATTACCTCAATGCAGATCATTACTCAAACAATAAAAGGAACAGAAAATTCCTTGGGGGATGATACTGAGGAACTGTCAAAGGGAAAAAATACTAATTTAAAAGATCAACAGGAAATAGGTGATGCTGATTATCGATGTTGTCAGAACAATCAGTAACTTGGATAACAATCTTTAATTAACTAGAAGTCACAAGCTCAGCAGTAAACTGTGCATCTGTGAGAGATAAGGACCGCAGGGGAGGTTGCTAGGCTGAAACAATGCCTGGTAAACAAAGTCTTAGATCAGGAGCCAGAAAGGGGAACACAATACCCAATTAACTCACTTCAGCATTCACCTAGCCATTATCTCATTGGCCAAGAAGGCTGAGGATAGTGTCCTGCTTAATCATTCTCAATTTCCACTTTCATTCTCTTCTTAATTTCCTCTCACTCATAGCTCGACAGCCTCCAGCCAGGGAAAATGTATAAGAAGTCAGGCTTACCTAATGGTGGAGGCCAAGTTGTTAGCCGCTCACAGGGGTGACCCCAACAAGAAAGTAGGATAAAATATTCTAGATATCTAATGTACAGCATGAGGTTTGTAGTTAGTAATGTCATTATTTATATTGAAAATCTGCAGAGAGTATATTTCAGGGACTCTTATTAAAATAAAATATAAATAGTCATTATAGACTATTTATTTAAAAATAGAATGACTAATTTTAAATAGTCATTCTAATAGATTTGAAGAGTATTTTTTAAAATTATATTTTCTGGTGGATGTTTGTTAGTACATTAAGGTATAATTTCTATTATACCTATTGTACACGATGGGGGGATGGATGCAGCAAACCACAAAAAGAAATAGGAAAAAGAATAAAAAAGAAATCAATAATAAAAAACTTAGATACAATCACATTTAGGATTAAGGAAAAAAAAGAAAGAAAAAATACTTTGGAAAAAAACCTTAAAACAATAACCACCATTCTTGACTTGATCCCTCCTCAGGCTTCACTCCTATATCTGAATAATGAAGCACTGAACCACTGCAGACATACACACACCAGGGCCCACTGGGGGTTGGGGGGCTAGGGGAGGAATAGCATCCAGAAAAAAATTAAAAAATAAAATATAAGTGATTATAGAAGATGAAAGAATAATTTGCTTGACTGTAGACATTATTTTATTATGTATATCAAAACATCATGTTGTACACCTTAAATATATATAATCAAAAAGAATTGTCTTAAAATATCAATAATAACATTTCATGTCAGTTTTCTAAATATGCCATTTAAAAGACAGATTGATGGTAAAAAAAAAGCACATATCCCAATTTAATGTATTGCTATATACAAGAAACTCATTTCAGATACAATGGTATATGTAGGGTAAAAATAAATGTTGGAAAAAATCAGCCATATGAAAAAAAGTAAGCAAGAGTGACTATGTTAATATGAAATAAAGTTTATTTCACAGCAAAAACAATTACAAAAGATAGAGAGACATATATTATAAAGATAAATGGGTCCATCCAACAGGGAGGTATAAGCAATTTTAAACGTGTATGCACTGAACAATAGATCTACAAAAAAATGTGAAGCAAAGCCAGATAAAACTAAAAGGAGAAAAAGACAAATCCAGAATACTAATCTGAGAATTCAACACCCTTCTCTCAACAGCTGATAAAAGTAGAAAGAATATCAATAGGAATGAAATAAACACCACCAACAAATAGCTTATAATCAACATTTAAAGAATATCCAACAAGGCCTTCTCTGAATCTATTGAGGTAACCATGTGGTTTTTGTCTTTGGTTCTGTTTACATGATGAATTACGCTTATAGACTTGCATATGTTGAACCATCCTTGCATCCCCTGGATGAAGCCTACTTGATCATGATGAATAAGCTTTTTGATTTGCTGTTGAATTCTGTTTGCCAGATCCAAGATGGCTGATCACTAACAGTTCGGGATTGTAGCTCCCAGTGAAAGCGCAAAGAATGAGAGGACACCACACTTTCAGATGAATTTTTGTCACTCACGGACCAGAAGATTCCCAGTGGAGGGGCCCCACGGGTCACCAGCATGACTCTTGTGGCCAGCGCAGCAGTTTTGCTGGCACCTCGGCGCAGGAGCTCTTTGTGCAGAGTAAACGGGAGGAGATTCCTGGGCAGAAGAGCACCATCAGTCTTATCGCTGCTGTTTTGGCTGGCACAGTGGGTTGCTTGGATTCCAGCACTGGGAATCAATAAACTGGACATCCACTCAGAAACTCAACTAGAAAGGCAGTAATTGTAAAGACGACATATGGATAAATTTATAACAAAGGGAAGAAACCAGACTAAAAAGGCTGAGAATACACAAAATCAGAACCCCTCTCCCTCTACAGGGGATTACAGCTGTAAGCCTATTAGACTTACAGCACATCTCTCAGCAGAAACCCTACAAGCCAGAAGACAGTGGGGGCTGATATTCAACATCCTTAAAGAACAGAACTTTCAGCCCAGAATTTCATATCCTGCCAAACTAAGCATCACAATTGAAGGAAAAATAAAATATTTTATGAAGAAGCAAGTACTCAGAGATTTTATTACCACCAGGTCAGCTTTACAAGAGCTTCTGAAAGAAGCATTATACATAGAAAGAAACAACCAGTATTAGCCTTTCTAAAAATATACCAAAAAGTAAAGAGCATCAACATAAAGAAGAATTTACATCAACAAATGGATAAAATAGCCAGTTAACATCAAATGGCAGTAACCCTAAATTTAAATAGACTAAATCCCCCAATCAAAAGATACAGCCAAAACCTAAGAGTATCCTACATCCAGACCCATTTCACATGCAAAGATACACTAAGACTTAAAACAAAGGGTTGGAGAAAGATCTACCAACCAAATGGAGAGCAAAAATAAATAAATAAATAAAAAGCAGGAGTTGCAGTTCTTGCATCTGAT
>CM052648.1:73753363-73769468 GCA_028533165.1 Leontopithecus rosalia
CCAAATACATAAGACTCATAAAGAGATTTAGACTCAATGAGACAGAAAATTAATAAGGATATCCAGGACTTGAACTCAGATCTGGAACAAGTAAATTCAATAAATATTTATAGAGCTCTCCATTTTAAATATACAAAATATACATCTTCACCTTAAATACACAAAAGATTGATCAGCCATTATTAATACCCATTTTTAGAATAAACCTACATTCCCGTTCTCTCTCCTTCTTTTTCTTCCTCTTTCTTCCTCTCCTTCACTCCTTTTTTTCTTTCTTTCCAAAAAAAAGATTTGCTGTTGCATTCTGTTTGCCAATATTTTATTGAAGATTTTTGTGTTGATGTTCATAATGGATATTGGTCAAAAGTTTTCTTTTTTAGTTGTGTCTCTGCCCAGTTTTGGTATTAGGATGATGTTGGTCTCATAAAATGAGTTGGGGAGGATTCACTCTTTTTGTATTGTTGGGACTACCTTCAGAAGGAATGGTACCAGCTTCTCTTTGTATGTCTGGTAGAATTCGGCTGTGAACCTGTCTGGACTTGGGCTTTTGTTAGTTGGTAGGCTATTAATTGCAGCCTCAACTTCAGCTCTTGTTATTGGTCTATTCAGGGTTTCAACAAAATTCAACAGCATTTTATGCTAAAAACCCTCAATAAATTGGGTATCAATAGAATGTATCACAAAATAATAAAACCTATTTGTGACAAACCCAGAGCCAATATCATACTTAATGGTCAAAAACTGGAAGCATTCCCTTAGAAATCTGCAACAAGAAAAGGATGCCCTCTCTCACTACTCCTATTCAATATAGTATTGGAAGTTCTAGCCAGAGCAATCAGGCAAGAAAAAGAAATAAAGGGTATTCAATTAGGAAAAGAGGAAGCCAAATCATCTCTGTTTGCAAACAACATGACTGTATCTTTAGAAGACCCCATTGTCTCAGCCCAAAATCTCCTGAAACTGATAAGCAACTTCAGCAAAGTCTCAGAATATAAAATCAATATGCAGAAATCACAAGCATTCCTATACACCAATAACAGACTTAAAGAGAGCCAAATCAAAAGTTAATTGTGAATTCCCATTCACAATTGCTGCAAAGAGAATTAAATACCTAGGAATACAACTAACAAAGGATATAAAGGACCTCTTCAATGAGACGTACAAACCACTGATCAATGAAGTAAGAGAGGACACAAACAGATGGAAAATATTACATGCTCATGGTTGGGAAGAATCAACATCGTGAAAATGGCCATACTGGCCAAAGTAATTTATGAATTTAATGCTATCCCCATCAAGCTACCAATGACCTTCTTCACAAAACTGGAAAAAAAAACACTTCGAACTTCATATGGAACCAAAAGAGATCCTGCATAGCCAAAACAATCCTAAGCAAAATGAATAAAGCTGGAGGCATCATGCTGCCTGACTTCAAACTATATTACAGGGCCACAGTAATCAGAACAGCATGGTACTGGTACCAAAACAGAGATATTGACCAATGGAAAAGAACAGAGGCCTCAGAAGCAACACCACACAACTACAATCATCTGATCTTTGACAAACCTGAGAAAAACAAGTAATGGGGAAAGGATTCCCTGTTTAATAAATGGTGTTGGGAAAAGTGGCTAGCAATGTGCAGAAAGCAGAAACTGGACACCTTACACTAAAATTAACTCCAGATGAATTAAAGATCTAAACATAAGACCTAATACCATAAAAACCCTACAAGAAAACCTAGGCAAAGCCATTCAGGACTATTAGGCATAGGCAGGGACTTCATGGCTAAAACACCAAAAGCAATGGCAACAAAAGCCACAATAGAAAAATGGGCTCCAATTAAACTCCAGAGCTTCTGTACAGCAAAGGAAACAATCATTAGAGTGAACCAGCAACCAACATAATGGGCAAAAATTTTTGCAATCCACCCATCTGACAAAGGACTAATATCCAGAATCTAAAAAGAACTGAAACAGATTTACAGGAAAAAAACAAACCCATCCAAAAGTGGGTGAAGGATATGAACAGACACTTTATAAAAGAAAACATCTATAAGGCCAACAAACCTAGAAAATATGCACTGGTCATTAGAGAAATGCAAATCAAAACCACATTGAGATACCATCTCACACCAGATAGAATGGCAATAATTTAAAAATCAGGAGACAACAGATGGTGGAGAGGATGTGGAGAAACAGAAACACTTTTACACTGTTGGTGGGAGTGTAAATTAGTTCAACCATTGTGGAAGACAGTGTGGTGATTCCTCAAGGATCTACAAATAGAAATACCATTTGACCCGGCAATCCCATTACTGGGTATATACTCAAAGAAGTATAAATTGTGCTATTATAAAGACACATGCACATGTATGTTCACTGCAGCACTGTTTACAATAGCAAAGACCTGGAAGCAACCCAAATGTCCACATCAGTAGACTGGATAACGAAAATGGGGCACATACATGCCATGGCATACTGCACAGCCATAAAAAATGATGAGTTTGTGTCCTTCATAGGGATATGGATGAATCTGGAAACTATCATTCTCAGCAAACTGACACAAGAACAGAAAACGAAATACTGCATGTTCTCACTCACGGGCGGGTGTTGAACAATTAGAATACATGGATACAGGGAGGGAAGCATCACATACTGTGGTCAGTTTGGGGGGTTAGGGGAGGGACAACAGGGAATGAGGAGAGTGGGGAGAGATAATGTGGAGAGAAATACCAGATATAGATGATGGGAGGATGAAGGCAGCAAACCACCTTGCCATATATGTACCTATGCAACAAGCCTGCATGATCTGCATATGTACTCCAGAATCTAAAGTACAATAATAAAAAAAAGAATGCCCAACAAAATGTACATACAACACACTTCTAAATAATCCAAAGATCAAGGAGCAAGTTGTAAAGGAATTAGCAAAATTATATAGTACTGGATGAAAATACAAGATATGTATGACACAACTATATCATTTGTTAGAGGGTAATACATATGACAAAGACTTAACAAAAATGAAAATTCTCAAATAAATAACTAATTTCTTACCTCAAGAAAGGAGAGAAAGAACAAATATAATGATACCATAAGGAAGAAAATAATGAAGAAAAATCAATAAAATTAAAGCCAGATAAATAATAAAGAAAATAATTGAAACAGAAGTTTGACTTTTTCAGTCAAAATGAGTAACACTGGTATACATCTAAAAACACCAACAAATATAAGAAGCATAAAGACACAAATTAGCACATTTAAGAAGCTAAGAGAGCATATAACAGTTACCAAATTGAAATGCCATTTCAACACCTTTAAAATCAGAAATTCCTCAAAAGTAATAAAAATGAAATTAAAAATCTGAATAGTTCTCTTATCTTTAAAGAAATTAAATTTATAATTAAAACTCTTCCAAATAGAAATATCTGGACCCCTGTGCATTCAATGGGAAATTCACAAAAATATTTAATAAAGAATTAGCACCAGTTTTACAAAATATTTTCTGCAAAATCGAACACTAGAAAAATTTTCCCAGCTCATATGATGAGGCTAGTACCATTACCCTAGTCGTATAACCAGAAGGAGACAGTTCGAAAAAGAAAACTATAGACCACCATCTCCCAGAATCTCAGATGCTAAAATCCTTATGACAGTATTAGCAAATCAAATTCAAGGATGTCTAAAAAGTATTACATACCATAAATAAATGGGATTTCTCCCAGGTATTCAAAGCTAGTTCAATATTTAAAAATCAGTAAATGTAAGATACCACATCAACAGATCATACAAGAAAATCATGTAATCATAATCAACTGACATTAAAAAAAGATCATTTGACAAAATTCAGTACCGGTTCGTTATAAAAATTCTCAGCAAACCAACAATAAAGAACTTCCTCAAATTGATAGGAGTCTCTACAAATGCCTGCAGCTAACGTGGTGAAATTCTGAATACATTCCCTCTAAGACAAGAAAGAGTTTAGGATGTCCACCTTCACCAGTGCATTCAACATAACACTAGAAATGCTACCCATTGAATTAAGACAAGAAAGAAAAGATTAGATAGACAGATAGATAGACAGACAGACAGACAGACAGACAGACAGACAGACAGACAGATAGATAGATAGATAGATAGATAGATAGATAGATAGATAGATAGATAGATGGATAGGTAGAAACTATAGACTGGATGGTAATGATATTTCAATGTTGATTTATTAATTGCAACAAATTTACTAATCTTGTGGAGAATGTTGATAATAGGAAAGACTAAGCATGTACATGGGTCAATCTCTGTGCCTCCTGCCAATTTTGCTATGAACCTACAACTAGTCTAAAAATAATCATTAAAAAACTGAATAAACCAAACTATTAGTATATCAAAATATTTAAAAATCAGTTACATTTCCAAATACTAATAGTAGTCACATGGAAACCAACATTTTTTAGAATTTCTCTAAAAAAACAAATTGGTATAAATTAAAACAAAAAATGTATAATATCTGTGTCATGAAAATTCCAGAATGTGGATTAAAGGAATGAAAGGAATTCTAAATCAAAAGAGAATTTCATGTGTCAGAAAATTTAATAAAGTAATGATGCTAATTGTTCCCAAGTTGATCTATGGGCTTACTGTAATTTGTATCAAAATCTCTGAAGTATTTTTTGACTCAGATAAGCTTTTTTTTCTTACAACTTGTATGGAAATGCATAGGCCCAAGAATTGTTAAAATAACTTTGAAAAATAATATAACTCAATAAATTTGCATACCTTGCATTAGCCTTATCTTACAACAATCAAGAAAGTACAGTGAGGCTGGAGGAAAAAGCACAAAGATCAATAAACAGAACCCTAAAACTGACTTTCTTTAATCAACCCAACTGATTTTTCCAAGAGTACAAAAGCAATTTACTGAAGGAATGATCACCTTTCAGCAAATAAGGCAGAAGCTCAATATAGATTTCATATCTTTTAAGAAAATTTAACTCAATATTAATCCTAAACTTAAATATAAAATGTAGAATGATAGACATATAAAAACTGGAGAAAATTTCTGGGACTAGAGTGAGACTGAAAGTTCTTAAAATTGAAAGAATACGTTGATATACTGAACCACATCAAAATTAAAATCTTTTGCCTTGTTACTCCGCAAATAGAATAAAAGGAAAAGCCAGATAATAGGAAAACAGTATTTTCAAAGCACATACAGTCATGCATCACTTTATGATGAACATATGTTCTGAGAAATGTATCTTAGGTGATTTCATCATTGTACAAACATCATAGAGTGTTCTTACGTAAACCGAGATGATACTACACATCTAGACTACAGGGTTTAACCTGTTGATCATACATTACAAATTTGTACAGTATGCTATTGTACTGTAGACAACTGTAACACAATAATAACTATTTGTGTATCTAAGCATATCTATATAAATAAAAGATACAATAAAATACCATATAAAAATAAGAAATTTTGTAACACAACTCAAGAGCAAAATACACACACACACAAACACAATAACCCTATTTAAAAGTAGAAAAAAAACAAAGATCTAAATAGTTATTTCTCAAAAGAAGACATATAAATGGCCAATCAGCATATAAAAAAGTGTTCAATGTCATTAACCAGGGAAATGCAAATAAAAACCACAATGAGATATCACCTCACACCTATTAGAATTAATATCATCAAAAAGACCAAAGATAAGTGTTGAGGATGTGAAGAAGTGGGAAGTCTTGAGCACTCTTAGTGGGAATGTAGATAGTACAGTTTTTATGGAAAGCAGTATGGATGTTTCTCAAAGAACTGAGTAAGAACCAGCTGTTTGGTAATTGATTTTCTCTATTATTTTTCTGTTTTCAATTCAATTTATGTTCTTTATTATTTTCTTCCTCCTGCTTAATTTAGTTTTATTTTACTCTTCTTTTTCTCCTCTGCTGAGGTTGGAACTTCGATTATTGATTTGGGATCTTCTTTTTTTAGATTTAAGCCTTTGGAGCTATAAATTTCCATCTCAAGACGGATTTAGCCAAATCCTATGTTTATTGATATGTGGTATTTTCAATTCAGTTCTACATATTCTTAATTTCCTTTGAGACTTCCCCCATGACACACGATATATCTAGAATTGTATTTTCTAAATATGCAAGAGCTTGTACATTTCCTGCTGTTTTCTGTTACTGACTTGCAGTTTGCTTCCATTGTGATTATACAATATACTCCATATGTTTCCATTTTTTTTTTAGTTTGTGAGGGGTTTTTAATGGCTCAGGATAGTTTATCTTACTGAAATTTCAGTGGATCATTCAAAAAATAAGTGAATTCTGCTATAGCTGATGAAGGGTTCTACTTTTGCCAATTGGATTCTGTATGAATTTTATCTTCTATAAGGTTGATGATCTGTCTACTAATTATTTAACTTGCCAGTGTGAGGTATTGAAGTCCCTGATGATAATTATGGATTTGTCATTATTTTCTTTCAGCTACATTAGTTTTCTCTCCAACCTCCCATTCCCTGACAGGTCCCAGTGTGTGATGTTTCCCTCTCTGTGTCCATATGTGCTTATTGTTCAACTCCCACTTATGAGTGAGAACATGTGGTGTTTCGTTTTCTGTTCCTGTGTTACTTTGCTGAGAATGATGGTTTCCAGTTTCATCTATGTCCCTGCAAAGGACATAAACTTATCCTTTCATGGCTGTATAGTATTCCATAGTGTATATGTGCCACATTTTCTTTATCCAGTCTATCACTGATGGGTATTGGTTTGGTTCCAATTCTTTGCTATTGTGAATAGTGCTGCAGTAAACATACGTGTACATGTGTCTTTATAGAAGAAAGATTTATAATCCTTTGGGTATATACCCAGTAATAGAGTTGCTGGGTCAAATGATATTTCTGGTTCTAGGTCCTTAAGAAATCACCACACTGTCTTCCACAATGGTTGAACTAATTGAATTAATTTATTCTCCCACCAACAGCGTAAAAGCGTTCCTGTTTCTCCACATCCTCTCCAGCAACTGTTGTTTCCTGACTGTCTAATGATTGCCATTCTAACTGGTGTGAGATGGTATCTCATTCTAGTTTTTATTTACACATTCTTATTTTTTGTTACTTTGCTTTTAAACTTACTTTATCTGATTACATATTTATTAGTGCTTGCATATCTTTTTCTATTATTTTACATTCAGTCTATCCATATTGCATTTGAAATGAGTTTCTTGTAGACCGTATATTATTGGATCATATTTTGCTTTGTTTTGCTTATATAATTCACACATATCTGATATATTTTAATATTTACACTACATACATTTAAGGAAATATTCATGTTAGTGATTAAATCTGCCATTTTACAATTATTTTCCTTTTGCTTCCTGTTTTCCATTCTTCTGTTTCTTTTATTTTACCTTCCTGTCGACTGTTTAAAGAATTTTTAGGATACCATCTTGATGCATTTGCAGACTTTTGAATATATCACTTTGTATAGTTATCTTGGTGGTTGCTCTAGGTATATAATATATATGTGTATCTTTTCACTGTGTTCTAGTATAAACATTTTTAAAATATGCATAAAGCATAGATAGCTTACTTGCATTTATGTCCATTTATCCTGATTTTCAAATATATTTATCTTTAAAATCTTTTGTACATGCATTGAATGCCAAATCAGATGGTATTATAATGTTCAATTGAATCATTAAATAAAAGAAACTCATAAGAAGAAAAACAGTCTATTATATTTATGCTTATTTTTACCCATTTCAATGTTACTCCTTTTTTTCTGTCTCTGATGTCCTAATCTTTATTCTGCTTTTATTCTGCTATAATTTCTTTTAGAGAAATTTCCTTAGCCAGTTTTAAATATATGTTTACTAGCAACAAATTATTTTAGTTTTTCTTTTTCTGAGAATGTATTTATTTCCCCTTCATTTCTGAAGGATATTTTCACCATATATAAGCTTCATGATTGTCAACTCTTTTCTTCCAGTACTGGAAAAATGTTCTGCCATTTTCTTCTGGCCTCTGTAATTTTATAGGAGAACTATGATTCAGCCAAATCAAACTGTTGCCCCCAATAAGTAATATGTTAGCTGTAATCATTGCACAGACAAAATGGACTTCACATACTCAAAATTTACTTTTATTTGGAGACTGACATTGCTATACATGCACCAAAAGTTAAGAAAGGTTTATTTCTTTCATAATGAAATTGTCCGAAAAGAGCATGGCAGGATTCCCAGCAAGTCCAGACATCACCTGAAATAAAAGGAAAAGGAGACTAGCTTGGAATTTATTGTGATTAGGGATTGAAAGTTGAATGCCATTTCCTGCTTGTGGGCCAGGCCTTGGCTGGTTTCAACTTCCCATCCTCACCCAAGCAGAGAACGTCAGGTTTTCTTAACAGCTTGTTCATATGTGGAGCAGAAAGGTTAGAAGAATGGTGGGGTTGAAAGCTATCAGCAAACATCAGAAATGGAAGTAGACTCTTTTTTTTTTTTTTTTTGAGACGGAGTTTCGCTCTTGTTACCCAGGCTGGAGCGCAATGGCGCAATCTCTGCTCACCACAACCTCTGCCTCCTGGGTTCAGACAATTCTCCTGCCTCAGCCTCCTGAGTAGCTGGGATTACAGGCATGCACCACCATGCCCAGCTAATTTTTTGTATTTTTTAGTAGAGACGGGGTTTCACCATGTTGACCAGGATGGTCTCCATCTCTTGACCTCGTGATCCACCCGCCTCGACCTCCCAAAGTGCTGGGATTACAGGCTTGAGCCACCGCGCCCAGGGAAGTAGACTCTTTATTCTAGTCTTGTTTCTCTCTGGCTGCTTTCCATTTTTTTTCTTTGTTTATATTTTTCAGATGTTTAATTGGATTATGTATTAGTGTGAATTTCTTTGGATTTGTGCTATTTGTATTTCACTCATCTTCCTGTATTAAAAAAATTTTTATTTCAAGTCATTTTTAACTAAATTTGGGAACTTGTTAGCCATTTTTAAAATACATTTTTCAGTCCCAGTCTTGCTCTCCTCTCCCTCTGAAACACCAACGAAAACAAATCCTAGCTCTTCTGTTACTGTCCTACAGGTCTCTGATCCCATTTATTTTTTTATATTATATTCTCTCTTTTTTGTTCAGAATGAACAAAATCTATTGATCCATCCTCCAGTTAATTGATTATATCCTTTGGCACTTCAACTTCCATGACTTCCTTGCCTTTAAGTGGGGCTGTGAACTCATCTCCCCTCTGGGCCCTGCACCCATTGAGAAAGAAGGAGGGGAAAGGCTGGTGCATGTTGCTTTGTTGCTGAAGGTAGAGAACAGACACTGAGCTTCTTGCTTCTTGCTGTTCCTCCCCTTACAAACACACTACACAAACATCAGGGTATGGGAGGGAGAAAAGCAGAGTACCAACTAGCCCTGTCTCCCACCACAAAGTTCTACATCATTGATGGCAAGAAGAGATAAATACTCAGATCTTCACAGAGTCCCATTCACAGGGCAGGGACTGGAGGTGATAAAGAGAAGCCAAAGACCAACCATTACTATTTCACACCCTAGAAGGCCCTATCTCAAGCAATTTCTTCTGCCAGAAATCTCTCTTCCTTTACATTTGCAAATGTAAAGGACAACTTTTAGTTATCCTTACCAGTGAATCTTTTCTGAATTTTGAAACTAAAAAAAATCTACTCTATCTTGGAAATCACATGGCATTTGTAGCTTAGGATATTATTATTTTTTTCTCCTTATGTGTTTGTTAGACTATATGTTCTTCAAAAGTAGTTTCTCCAGCCACAGTTCATATTAAGCATCCAATATTGAACTGAATGGCTTTTCTTGAGTTTAAAACATTATATAAAATTTACTATTTCTTTTTTTTAGTTGTGATAAAATAGTGATAGGCTTTTGTAAGTCATAACAACTATTATGTGGGGTAAAATAGGTGGGATTTGTATAAGCTTTTCCCCCTTGATTAGTTTATCCCTAAATGTGGCCTATCACTAAGTGAGAAGATGCTTCCTTGTCCTTTTCCTTTATAATACAGTCTTAAGTGATGATAAACTTTTTATAAAGCAAACTTGAGGAAAACAAAGATAAGTGATGGGAATAACAAAAATTAAAAGAGCCATATTTTTAGCAGTTGTCTTTAAGAATGCAAAATTAAACCATTTTATTATAAATCTTTATAAAAATAATATTTAGTCAAGTTGTTCTTATATTCTTCTTCAGATTTGCCCCTCTGAAATTGTTTTCTTTTTTTGAACCAATGAAGTTCTAGGTGACTAAAAGAACTTGGTGTCAACCAATTGACAAAATCAGATTATTACTATTTTTTACACTAAGGAATTCATGCTGCAGCCACTTTCTTGGATCTGAGATTCAAAGGCAGAAATATAAAACTGCTGTTGCATTTGACTGGATTACAAAATAAGTAGCATTGTTAGCCTGTTTGTCAGGAAAAAAAAAAAACTTTGAAAGTCTGGAGGAGAAAAGGCATTCCTACAGGGGTTGCTTCAGGAATTTAGTCTGGGACCTGCCAGGCATATATAACAGAAAGAATTTACGTTTTTCACTTATAAGGAAATTATAGGAGAAGTGTAAAATCTTGACTCCATTCCCTTACTGGTATGAAGCTTATCATATTTAAATTCTCAGTTTCAGTTTTCCTCTCTGTAAATAAAAATAATTTACCAGCATTATTCCTAAGCTAAAGTGAAATAATATGAAAAAGTGACATGTCCCAAATTTAGTATATAGAAAATTCCTAAGAATATAAGTTAACATCATTTTCTCAAGGTCTTCCCAAGTGATGGCATCCCATGAATCCTCAGAAAGTAAAAACAAAGGATAAGAACAATGATAAACCCCCTGTCTACATCAAAGCTCCACATCCCCTCAAGAAATAAGCTGCATAATTTTAAAGACAAGAGAAGTCTGTGTAAAAGCCTTCAGTTTTGTGGAACTTATATTGAGATCAAAATGAGACAACTGAAAAATAGAAGGCCCTAGTAGTGAACATTCATATAATGAGGGTAATTAACAGCATGGTGAAGGACATCTTCTATGAGAGTGTTGGAATCTGGAAAATGAGTCTATGAAGATGTTGCATGGCTCCTCTATAGCGTCCTGAGGGCACGCTGAACTTGTAATAGAGTTCAAATCACAACCAACATGGAATTCTAGAAGGGCCTCTTCCATGCTCTCTCTGCTCCAATTATAACCAAAGATGCTCTCTTAGCTAAAACTTGTCTTCTATGTTGATACTATCAAAATATATCTCAAATATGACTACCTCTCACTATCTGGATACCTACCACCCTAATACAAGCCACCACCACCTATGGTGGATCTAAATTCCAACATCAACTGGTTTGCCTGCTCTGATTTTTGTCCTGTTCTTCACAATGCAGCAAAAGTGAGGTTTTTAAATAAATCAGCTCCTGACATTCCCTGGCTCAACATCTGAGAGGTTTGCATCATATTAAACACAAATTGCTTTTCACAACCTATGAAGACTTACATAAGTCAACTATTCTCTTTGTTTCTGACATTATCTCCAAATCTGTACACCTCTTTTATTCAGTTGTAATCACACTGTGCCTCATAACATCCATCAAACATAGTGGTCTTGCCTCATGGTACTACCTTCTTGGCTACCCACTACACTACTCTTCAAGGTCTTCCTCCCCTTACTTTACTTGTGTCTCTGGTCAAATACCTGCATTTCAGAGAGCTCTTTCTAGCCACTTTAATTAAAATGCCCACATTCCATTCACTTATTTATTTATTGCTTTCTAAACTGACAAATACAATTAATTGTATGTATGTATACTGTACAACATGCTTCTTTGAAATACATCTACATAGTGGAATAACTAAATATACCTAAATAACATATGTATTACCTCATATAGTTATCATTTTTATGGTAAGAACACTTAATTATCCACCTTCGAGCAGGGGACATTCCATCCACTTTAAAAGCCACAGTTTTCTTCAAAGCACCTATCACTACATATTGTTTATGTTATATATTTGTATCCTTGTTTTTCATTCTGTCTGACTCACTAGGCCCATGAGGATTAGACTTTGTCTCCCTGACTCACTGCTATAAATCCAAAGCCTACAAGTGTGCTGGCATATAAAACCCTATAGTCATGATGGTCACCTCTTGGTTTGATGCAGGTTAGTTTTCTGGCTTCTTTTTCTGGAAACATACCTGGTACTGGCTTACGTCATAGAAAGAACTGGGTTAAGATATTACGTGTGTACACATAATATCTACCAATATATAAATTATATATATATATATATATATATACACGTATTATACACACACACACACACACATGCACACACATATGTATCTCCTTTTCTAAAATTGTATGTTTACATCTGTGTTTCTACATGGTAGATGCCATGTCTGCAAAGCATGATGACTTTGTTTGGTTAGCACATGGAAAAGTCCAAACAATACAGATGGTTTCTTATCTTCCCAGTTGTTTGCTGCTTTAGAAAAATAGTAAAAACTAAAAGATGTTCAATTTCTTAAGCTCAACAAGTTGCAGTCCCATTTGTAACAATTAAACACATCTAAAAGTAAATTTTGTTACTAAAGTTATTATAGTCTAAACAAAGTATCTTTTAAAATTTATATGCCAGGCATTTCAATTTCATCAGTAACTCAAGTATACTGAAGATAATTTTATGCTTTGAAACTAACAAAAGACTAGATTTACAAATGAAATTAAAATACATTACTTTTGCTGTTTCTCCATAGTTCTTTAAAATTTTTATTTCTCTACAGATTCAAAATTTTCAGAAATGTTCTACATTTTTTCCAGAATGTCCTGGGCCAAAAGTTAAGCTTCAAAATGAGCCTTGTTTTGGGGAGGCTGACTAACCAATAAGATGAGTGGGTCAATGTGGGACACTGGGTAGCAGGAAGTCTAGGCTGACGGCTAGCAGCTACAGGGCATGGCTTGAACATTATTTAATCAAATAATTTGTGTCTATTTATGCATTATCAACATATACCACTAAGTAAAATACATTTTTGTTTTGTAGGTTTGCTTTGTTTATGTGCCTGGTAGAATTCCTAGAAATTATGAAGAACTAAGTACAAAATATGCTTTTTTAGCACTACCCTTAAGAGCTATTATATTGCAATACAGTACTATGGGAACATAGATGAGTACATATAATGCATATTCAAAATTTAAGGTACTTGAATGATAGCAGAGGGTGGAATAACACAAATTAACAAAGAAGAGCTAGACAATTTATCATGGTTTGGGAATGGATAGACTTTAAACTGAGATCCACAGGTTAAACTCTTTCAGACAGAAACAAGACTACAAACCATGGCATTGAGGTGAGAAGATATTTGCCAAATATGAGAAAGTGAAAGAAGGCCAAAGTGTTAAGAACACACTCAGAAGAGAGAATAGAATGAAAGAAATTTGAAAGGTGTTCAGAGGTTAAATTATGCATAATCTGATAGGCTATGTTAAGAAACTTGTATTTGCAGTGGTAGGTATCATATAAGGTGAGGATACTGAAAATTTTTTAAGGAGAAAAACATTGTTCAATCAATAATTTAAACATGTTACTCTGATTCTATGGTAAAAAAAATGTTTAAATGAAGTTAAGTCTTGAAGGTCAGAATGGTTAGGAGGAAAGATATGAGCTATAGTTCAAGCAGTTTAAACTAAAATTGTCAAGAGTGGATAGAAAAAAATGAATGGGCATGAGATATATCTGGAGGGCAGAAACAGCAGGAGGTGCAGATTGATTCACTTGAAAGACAAAAGAAGACACTAAAGTTTCCAACCTGAGTTCTTCATGGGTGGTGTTAACAATTACTGAAGTGGAGAAATTCGATGAGAGGATCAAGTTTGTGGAAGGAAATCAAGAGGTATTTTATAAAAAATATTGCTTGACATGTCTATGAGGCATCCATTTGGAGGTGTCCAGTACGGTGAATATATGAGTTTAAAGGTCAAGGAAAACCTGTACAGAAACAGTGATATTACAAGTTATTACTATCAATAGAGACTACAGTCTCACTGCTGCCTATTCCTATTAGGTTAGCCTTCAAAAGCCAAATCTGAAAGGTATGAATTATTTATGTGTTGATTGAGGGAAAGTCAGAAGGAGTTATGAGCACAACCCCTAATGGATTCTCCTCTGGTATTATCCTCTCATCAAGTTCTCAAGTTAAAAATCCATCTCAATATCTTAGTGCTTTGAAGTAACTCCTGGAATTAATTGACTAATGGCAAATCCAAAAAAAATGGAACAACTCTGGTAGATACCTCTACATATTATAATAGCTGCATTGACTTTAGAATAACTTGAAAGTATTTAGTGTTAAATTTAGTATAAGCGTTAAGTCTACTTTTTATCACCAGACTTAGTCACCAACTAGCAGAGTGATGGTACATCTTTATAAAAAGACATCCCTTAACCTTTATGCCGTCTCACCACCTTTAAGCTGTCTCACCACCTTAAGGCATGCTGCATCCCCACCAACTTTTCTTTATAGGAAAGACAACCCTTAACTTTAAGCTGTCTTATCTTTACACTGCATCACCATCTAACCAAGAGTGAGACCTGCTTCATTTAAAACAGTTACAAGTTTGAAACAACTGATTTAGTAGTATCATTGTTTCTATAATCCTTGCATTATTCATCATTCCATTTCTAGTAAGTTATACAGTGTCTGACACCTATTAGCACATAATTATTGGATGAATTAACGTACCCTAAATTAAGAGTAGTACATTTTATGAGACCCAAAACTAGTAAGTTAAATTTGGAATCTTTATATTGTATAAATTTGCTTCTCCTTTTTATTCTTTCAGTTCTTATTTAATCTGAATGAAAACTACTATTCTGGTAGAGCTTTGTTTGTGTTAATTTGATTAGTTTTTGCAAAAGCACACTCACTGCTTTTTACAGAAATAGAACAATTACTGTGTGTCAGACATTGTTCTAATTACTTTAACTGTATTAACTCATATAATTTCTTCTACATTCCTATAGGGAGTTGTTATGATTATCTGCCTCTTATGTAGTATAAATCACATACATAGTAAGTATGTAGAGCCTGGATGCCAGTCACATAGATAGTAAGTATGTAGATCTCCTGTTTCTCATTTTCTAAATCATTCAAGAAAGAAAGAGAATATAACATCATGTAAGGAAAATGTTTCCTACACAAATGCCTATTTTTCTACTACCCCACCACAAAATATATTATACACTGAAATATATCCCTCAGATCTTTCCATCCTTTTAGACAATGTTGGAAACTAATATGAAACCATTAAGCCAATAGTTCTCAACCAGAGAGCGATTATACCTCCCAAGGACAGACAGTTAGTCATGTCTATAGACATG
This sequence comes from Leontopithecus rosalia, assembly GCA_028533165.1. Lineage (NCBI taxonomy): Eukaryota > Metazoa > Chordata > Mammalia > Primates > Cebidae > Leontopithecus > Leontopithecus rosalia. The sequence goes on from CM052648.1 coordinate 73,768,779, forward strand.
TGTTTGTCACAACAGGGGGAGGTGGTGCGACTGTCCTATAATGAGTATAGGTCAGCAATGCCACTAACCATACTACAAAGCATGGGATATCCCCCTACAACAAAGAATTATCCACAAAACTGAAGCTGAGCAATCCTACATTTAGATGAAGCAACAACCAAAATATCTTCCCTGCCTAAATATTAAGCTAATGCATTAAGTTAGTTTTTGCCATTAAAAGTAATAGCAAAACCACACTTACTTTTGCACCAACATAGCATCTTTTCATCTGTTTTGCAGATCACAGAGCTATAGCCTACTTCCTTTTTCCTGCTTCCATCAAAACTCTCAAGTTTGATTGAAGAAGGTAACATATTTCTAAAGCTGTCCATTTTCTTGATGTTGTATGAAACATATCTAGAAACTTATTTGATTTTAAAGGACTATTGCTAGAAAGAATTTTTCATTCAATTGTATTCAGGAATTTCCTCGACAAATTTTGAAGTCTTTGGTTTTTGTGTATTACAATCGCAATAATAAAGCCAGAGCAGACAACTCAGTTATCATCATGATTGACAAAGAAAAAAAGTCACATCAATTTCACAATTTTCACAAGAATGCAAATATAACTCTTATTGTTTAAAAACACGTACATTTTATAAGTTTAGTACTCACCAATTTTTTCCCCAGTTACAATGTAGATATTTATGA
>CM052648.1:73769968-73787578 GCA_028533165.1 Leontopithecus rosalia
AGCGTCTCTGCCTTCCCGGAGCTCCAAGCATTAGTCAGTAGGGGAACCAAGCCCGTCCACTCTACACGAAGAGCTGCCGCACCGAGACGCCGGCAAAACCGCTGTGCCGGCCACAAGAGTCACGCTGGCAACCCGTGGGGCCCCTCCACTGGGAATCTTCTGGTCCGTGAGTGACGAAAATTCGCCCGAAAGTGTGGCGTCCTCTCGTTCTCTGGGTTTTCACCGGGAGCTACAATCCTGAGCTGTCAGCGATCAGCCATCTTGGATTAGATCTCACAGATTACTATTTTCTAGTTTACTGATTATTATTTGAATTAAGCAGTAAGAAGTAAAATTTAAGTTTTTTAGTGTTATAGATTGATTTGAAGGCATGCTGTCTTGCTAATATGGAGTTTTTTCTCTGACTCATCAGAATGAAGCTCTCACTGTTCTGCCCTTCACAGGTTGGGTTGGGTGGTTGTTGTGCTGAATGGGGACAGGGTTGTCTCCTTCAACATTTTATAGAAGACTGAGGAATTGTGCCAGCTGTTCTGAGCTGACACTGATGCTCTCCTTACAGATGATCCAGGTTACACTCTCATAAAGAGGAGGATGTGTCAGAGAGCCAGAGTAGGTCCAGAAATCCAGGGATGAAGGAGGAAGAGTAGATGGGTCAAAATTTGTGAATGGGACTCGTTTGCCCTTCAGCAAAACACCAATAATTGCCAAACCATCAGCTTCTGAGATAGCTTCAGCAATGCTGGAGTACTTTGCAGAATTCCAGTGAACTATGTGAAGCTCACCAGAATATTTGACTCCATCCACTGTGTGTTCTGAACCGTACTCGTTTTTCCTGCCCCAGTGAAAATGGAACTGGTGGAGCCTATAGCTGTTGGGGAGAGGACAACCTTTCAGCACTGATTGGTTATCGTTGTCTTCGAAATTTACATGGAAGGAATGTCCCACATTGATAATTTCTTTGGCTGTGGCTGGGTTGTAGGAGACACTAAGAGGTTTCAGAGAGGTGTCATGCTTGGCTTCGCTGGTTTTGATATCAGTCAGGGTTGGTTATTTCCCTTAGCAATGCAGTACAGCTTGCTCCATTGTTCAGGACCATTTTAATATACAAAATATTGATCACCATAATTAGTACTCATTTTTAGAATAAAGCAATATTCCCATTCTCTCTCCCTCTTTTTCTTCCTCTTTCTTCCTCTCCTTCATTCCTTTTTTTTCTCTTTCTTTTCTTTAAAAAAAAAAGAAAAAAAAAGAAAAAAGATAAAGTCTATAACCAACTGACTTTTGTAAGGGAGATTATCATAGAAAATCTGAGTGGGCCTAATTAAAAAAAAAGAACAGTTATGTGCTAACTTAACAAAAGAATGTTAGCAGTTCCTTTCAAATCCCTTGTGTAAACTTTGCACAAACCCATCACTCTCCCTAACCTCACAGAGGTAACCACTATGCTAAAATTTACATTTTTTCCATTTTGTTTTCTTTACTATTTAATCCAATATGTTCTCATAATATGTTGTCTAGTTTTTCATTCATTGAAACATATATTAATGGAACCACACTGTATATTCTTCTATGACTTTCTCTTTCTTAAAGATTATGTTTTTGTTATTTATCCAAATTAGTGAGTTTTGCTCAAGTTGATTCATTTCCATGTCATAAAATATCTGAACTTAAAATATACTCCATTTTATTTATCCTCTTATTTTGTTGATAGAAATTTTGTTGTTTCTAGTTTTTCATCTTCTAAACATTTCTATGATCATTCTTGGTGTGTGAGAATGTATTCATAGATACACCTGATATACACATATAATAATTTCTCTAAAATATATACCCAAATTTAGAATGACTGCATCAGAGAGTAACTTTTCAGTTTTACTAGACAATGCAAAACTCTATCCAAGTGCCATAACCAATTTATGATTCTATCAGCCATAAGAGTTCTAATTCCTGCACATCTACATTAGGAGTTGATATCACCAAATCTATGCTAATTTGGTGTCAGATAGTATGCCGCTGTTGCCTTAGTTTACATTTGCCCAGCTACTAATATTATTGAGCATCCTTTAATGTTATTTGTGTAGGTTGTGTTCATCTTAACCTATGTTTTTTTTCACCAGTTTTCTACTTGGTCATTTAAATTTTTTAAAATTTTACTTTAAGTTATGGGATACATGTGCAGAATGTGCAGGTTTGTTATATAGGTATATATGGCCATGGTGGTTTGGTACATACATCAACCTGTCATCTATGTTCTAAGTCCCACATGCATTAGGAATTTGTCCTAATGCTCTCCCTCCTCTTTCACCCCACTACCTAACAGGCCATGGTGGGCGATGTTCTCCTCCTTGTGTCCATGTGTTCTCACTGTTAAACTCCCTCTTATGAGTGAGAACCTGCAGTGTTTGGTTTTCTGTTCCTGTGTTAGTTTCCTGAGAATTATGTGTTCCAACTTCATCCATGTCCCTGGAAAGGACTTGAACTGATTCTGCTTTTCTTTTTTGAGACGAAGTTTCGCTGTTGTTACCCAGACTGGAGTGCAATGGGACGATCTCGGCTCACCACAACCTCCGCCTCCTGGGTTCAAGCAATTCTTCTGCCTCAGCCTCCTGAGCATCTGGGACTACAGGCACGCACCACCATGCCCAGCTAATTTTTGTATTTTTAGTAGATACGGGGTTTCATCTTGTTGACCAGGATGGTCTTGATCTTTTGACCTCATGATCCACCCACCTTGGCCTCCCATAGTGCTGGGATTGTAGGAGTGAACTGATTCTTTTTTATGACTACATAGTATTACATGGTATATATGTGCCACATTTACTATATCCAGTCTATCATTGTTGGGCATTTGGGTGGGTTCCAAGTCTTTGCTATTGTGAACAGTGCTGCAATAAACATACATGTGCATGTGCCTTTACAGTAGAATGATTTATATTCCTTTGGGTATATACACATTAATGGGATTGCTGAGTCAAATAGTATTTCCGGCTTTAGATGTTTGGGGAATTGGCACACTGTCCTCCACAATGGTTGAAGTAGTTTTTTTTTTTATTCTAATTTACACTCCTCCTAAAAGTGTAAAATCATTCCTATTTCTCCACAGCCTCACCAGCACCTGTTGTTTCCTGGCTTTTTAATAATTGCCATTCTAACTGGCATGATGTGGTATCTCAATGTGGTTTTGGTTTGCATTTCTCTAATAACCAGCAATGATGAGCTTTTTTTTTCCTGTTTGTTGGCCATATAACTGTCTTCTTTTGAGAAGTGTCTGTTCATATCCTTTGCCTACTTTTTTTATTGGGTTGTTTATTTCTTGTAAATTTCTTTAAGATCCTTGCAGATTCTGGACATTAGACCTTTGTCAGATGGGTGGCTCGTAAAAACTTTCTCCCATTCTGTAGGCTGCCTTTTAACTCTGATAATAGTTTCTTTTGTGGTGCAGAAGCTCTTTAGTTTGACTAGATCCCATTTGTCAATTTTGGCTTTTGTTGCAATTTATTTGATGTTTGAGTCATCAAGGCTTTGCCTATGCCTATGTCCTGAATGGTATTGCATAGGTTTTCTTCTGGGATTTTTATGGATTTGGGTTTTACATTTATGTCTTTAATCCATCTTGAGTTAATTTTTGTCAAAGGTGTTAAGAAAGGGTCCAGTTTCAGTTTTATGCATATGGCTAGCCAGTTTTCCCAGCACCACTTATTAAATAGGGAATTCTTTTCCCATTGCTTGTTTTTGTCAGGTTTGTAGAAGATCAGATGGTTGTAGATGCATGGTGTTATTTCTGTGGTCTGTGTTCTGTTCCATTGGTCTACATATCTGTGTTGGTACCAGTACCATGCTGGCTTGGTTACTTAGCCTTGTAGTATAGTTTGAAGTCAGGTAGCATGATGCGTCCAGCTTTGTTCTTTTTTGTTTAGGATTGTCTTGGCTATACTGGCTTTTTGGTTCCATAAGAAATTTTAAGTAGTTTTTTTAAAATTCTGTCATGAAAGCACTGGTATCTTGATGGGAATAGCATTACAACTATAAATTACTTTGGGCACTATGGCAATATTCACGGTATTGATTCCTTCTATCCATAAGCATGGAATGGTTTTCCATTTGTTTGTGCCCTCTCATTTCTTTGAGCGGTGGTTTGTAGTTCTCCTTGTAGAGGTCTTTCACATACCTTGTAAGTTGTATTCCCAGGTACTTTATTCTATTTGTAGTAATTGTCAATGGGCGTTCACTCATGATTTGGCTCTCTGCTTGTCTATTGTTGGTGTATAGGATAGCTTTGTGATTTTTCTACATTGATTTTATATCCTGAGACTTTGCTGAAGTTGGTTATCAGCTTAAGGAGTTTTTGGGATGAGACGATGGGGTTTTCTAAATATACAATCATGTCATCTGCAAACAGAGACAACTGGACTTCCTTTCTTTCTATTTGAAAATGCTTTATTTCTTTTTCTTGCCTCATTGCCCCGGCCAGAACTTCTAGTACTATGTTGAATAAGAGTAGTGAGAGAGGGTATCCTTGTCTTGTGCTGGTTTTGAAAGGGAATGAATACTTCCAGCTTTGGCCCTTTCAGTATGATATTTGCTACAGGTTTGTCATAAATAGGTCTTATTATTTTGAGATATATCCATCAATATCTCAGTTTACTGAGAGTTTTTTATCATGAAGGGATGTCGAATGGTATCAAAGGCATTTTTTTGCATCCATTGAGAAAATCATGTGGTTTTTGTCATTGGTTCTGTTTATGTGATGATATTCATTGATTTGTGTATATTGAATCAACCTTGCATCCCAGGGATGAAGCTGAATTGATCATGGTAGATAAGCTTTTTGCTGTAATACTGGATTTGGTTTGAGAGTATTTTACTGAAGATTTTTGCATTGTTGCTCATCAGGGATAGTGACCTTAAATTTTCTTTTTTCGTTGCATCTCTGTCAGCTTTTTGTATCAGAATGATGCTGGCATCATAAAATGAATTAGGGAGGAGTCTCTCTTTTCTATTTAGAATGATTTTAGAGGGAATGGTACCAGCTCCTTTTTGTACCACTGGAAGAATTCGGCTGTGAATGTGTCTGGTCATGGGCCTTTTAATTTTTTTTTGGTTGGAAGGCTATTCATTACTGCCTCAACTTCATAACTTGCTATTGGTCTGTTCATGGATTAGACTTCTTCCTGGTTTAGTCGTGGCAGGGTGTATGTGTCCAGGCATTTATCCATTTCTTTTAGATTTTCTAGTTTATTTGCATAAAAGTATTTATAGTATTCTCTGATAGTAGTTTGTATTTCTGTGGGATCAGTGGTGATATCCTTTTATCATTTTTTATTGTGTCTATTTGATTCTTCTCTCTTTTCTTCATAAGTCTATTGAACAGAAACAGCCGTGGTCTGCAGTTCCCAGAGACCAATACAGAAGGTGGGTGATTTCTGCATTTTCAAATGAGGTGCCCAGTTCATCTAATTGGGACTGTTTAGGCAGTGAGTGCAGCCCACGGAGGGCAAATAAAAGCAGGGTGGGGTGTTGTCCCACCTGGGAAGTGCAAGGATCTGGGACCTCCCTCCTTAAGCCAAGTGAAGCTGTGAGAGATTGTGCTACCTGGCCAGGTTACTATGCTTTTCTCATGGTTTTTGCAATCTGCAGATCAGGGGATTCCCTTGTGTGCCTACACACCAGTGCCCTGGGATCTGCAGATCAGGGGATTCCCTTGTGTGCCTAAACACCAGTGCCCTGGGGTTCAAGCACTACACTGGGTGGCTGTTTGGGCAGACACTGAGCTAGTTGCAGTATTTTTTCACACCCCAGTGGTACCTGAAACTTTAGACAGAAAGAACTGTTCACTTCCCTGGAAAGGGAGCTGAGGCAGGGGCGCCAAGAGGTCTCACTCAGTGGGTCCCACTCTCATGGAGCCCTGAAAGCTGAGAACCACTGGCTTGAAATTCTTGCTGCCAGCACAGTAGTCTGAAGTCAACCTGGGATGATTGAGCTTGGCTGGGGAAGGGGGTCTGCCATTACTGAGGCTTTTAGTAGGAGGGTTTCCCCTGACAGTGCTAAGGAGGCTGGGAGGTCTGGGCTGGACATTGCAAAGCTGCTGTGGCCAGTGTGCTTCTCTTGATTCCTCCTCACTGGGCAGGGCATCTCTGAAGGAAAGGTAACAGTTCCAGTCAGCGACTTTCAGACAAAACCCCATATCACTGGGACAGAGCACCTGGAGGAAGGGGTGGCTGTGGGCACACCTTCAGCAGATTTAATCCTTCCTGCCTGCCAGCTCTGAAGAAAGCATCTGATTCTGACAAGAGGGATTCTCCCAGGATAGCACACCAGTTTTACTAAGGAACAGATTGCCTCCTCAAGTAGGTCCATGACTCCTGACTGGGAGAAACCTCCCAATAGAGTTTGAAAACACCTCATACAGGAGAACTCCAGCTGGCATCAGGCTGGTGCCCATCTTGGGCAAAGCTTCCAGAAGAAGAAGCACAGGCAGCAATCTTTGTTGTTCTGCAGCCTCTACTAGTGACACCCAGGTGAACAGGGTCTGGAGTGGACCTCCAGCAAACTGCAGCAGAGCTGCAGAGGAGGGGCCTGACAGAAGAAAAACTAACAAAGAGAAAGCAACAACATTGACAACAACATCAAATAAAAGACCCCCACATACATACCCTATCCAAAGGTCATCTGCCTCAAAGATCAAGGGTAGATAAATCCACAAAGATGAGGAAAAAACAGCGCAAAAATGCTGAAAATTCCAAAAAGCAGAATGCCTCTTTTCCTCCAAATGATCGCAACTCCTCTCTATCAAGGGCACAAAAATGGGAAGAGAATGAGTTTGAAGAATTGACAGAAGTAGGCTTCAGAAGGTGGGTAATAACTCATCTAAGCTAAAGGAGCATGTTCTAATCCAACGCAAGGAAGCTAAGAACCTTGATAAAAGGTTATAGGAACTGATAATTGGAATAACCAGGATGAGAACTTTGTGAAGCAGACACATAAGTATCAATGGTTGAATTGATCAAGCAGAAGAAAGGATATCAGAGATTGAAGATCAACTTACTGAAATAAGGCATGAAGATAAGATTAAAGAAAAATGAATGAAAAAGAATGAACAAAACCTCCAAGAATTATGGGACTATGTGAAAAGACCAAACCTATGATTGATTGGTGTACCTGAAAATGACGGGAAGCATGGAACCAAGGTGGAAAACATACTTCAGGATATTATCCCAGAGAACTTCCTCAACCTAGCAAGACAGGCCAACACTCAAATTCAGGAAATATAGAAAACACCACAAAGATACTCCTTGAGAAGAGCAAATCTAAGACACATAATCTTCAGATTCTCCAAGGTTGAAATGAATGAAAAATTGTTAAGGGCAGCTAGGGAGAAAGGACAGGTTACCTACAAAGGCAAGTCCATCAGACGAACAATGGATATCTCTTTAGAAACCCTATAAGCCAAAAGAGAGTGGGGGCCAATATTCAATATTCTTAAAGAATTTTAAACCTAGAATTTCATATTCATTCAAACTAACCTTCATAAGTGAAAAAGAAATAACATTCTTTACAGACAAACAGATGCTGAAGGATTTTGTTACCACCAGGCCTGCCTTGAAAGAGCTCCTGACAGAAGCACTAAATATGGAAAGAAAAAGCTGGTACCAGCCACTGCAAAAACACACCAAAATATAAAGGCCAATGACACTTTGAAGAAATTGCATCTACTAATGTGCAAAATAACCAGCTAGCATCATGATGACAGGATCAAATTCACACATAATAATATTAACCCTAAATGTAAATGGGCTAAATGCCCCATTTAACTTCTTACTTTTAGTCTTTCAGTCTTTTTATGACCTGGGCACTATTTCACTATCAGTTCATGAGTTATAAATACTTTATCTCATCTTGAGAGTTATGCTTTCAATAACATCTTTTTACAAAGAGGATTTATTAATTTTAAGTGGTTTATCAGTCTTTTCCTTTTCTATTGTATACTTTTTGTGTTAGATTAAGAATGTTTCTTGCCTGGGTGTGGTGGCTCAAGCCTGTAATCCCAGCACTTTGGGAGGCCAAGGCAGGTGGATCACGAGGTCAAAAGATCGAGACCATCCAGGATAACATGGTGAAACCCTGTCTCTACTAAAGATACAAAAAATTAGCTGGGCATGGTGGCGCATGCCTGTAATCCCAGCTACTCAGGAGGCTGAGGCAGGAGAATTCCCTGAACCCAGGAGGCGGAGGTTGCGGTGAGCCGAGATCGCGCCATTGCACTCCAGCCTGGGTAACAAGAGCGAAACTCCATCTCAAAAAAAAAAAAAAAGAACGTTTCTTAATTGAAGGTCATACAGATATTATATACTGCCTTCTAAAAGTTTTAAAATATTTCTTATCATATTTGTGTTTAAATATTCTGGAAATTGATTTTGTTTAAGGTATCAAATTTTCATACTCAGTTTTATTGTTTTGTTTGTCTGTCTTCCCCATACTATTAATATATCTTAGTGTCTTATTTACTGTAATTTTAAAATAAAATCTTTTCCCTTATAGGACAATGCTGCAATTTGCTCTTATTCTTTCAGGAGTGTTCTGGAATTTCTTGGCTCTTACCATTTCATTAAAAATTAAAATAAAAGACCAAAGAAATCTAAAACAAATCTAACTGACATTTTGATCAATATTCTGTTGCCTTTATAGAACAATGTGAAAAGAATTGGGTATCTAAACTATATTAACATGTCCATGAACATGGTATGTTTTCCTTTTATTTAAGTGTTTTAAAATGTCTTCAGTGTATTTTCATTTTTTCACAAATTTCATGCATTTCTAAAGTTACATTTATCCTTTATTCCTAGGTGCTTTTTAAAATAATTACAGATGGTTTATTTTATTTATTCTATTTTATTTTTTTGAGATGAAGTCTCACTCTTTCACCCAGGCTGTAGTGCAGTGGCATGATCTTGGCTCACTGTAACCTCTGCCTCCCAGACTCAAGCAATTCTCCTGCCTCAGCCTTCTGAGCAGCTGGGATTACAGGCACACAGCACTGTATCTGGCCAGTTTACTTTATTTTAATCACTTGTTCTGTTCTATATATTCATTTTTTGATTATGGTAATGGAATTAATTAAACAAATCTGGAATATAAAAACTTGAATTATGTTATGAGTTATAGTAATTTTCCATGGATTTTTCAGTTCTCTATAATGTTACTTTTCTCCCACAAGCTGATTTTATTCTTTGTTTCTAATCTGTGTATCTTTTCTTATTTCTCTTTCCTCACTAGGACTTTCATCACAGTGTTTAAGAATAGCAATGAGAGTAAGTGTCTTTGTCTTAGTTCTGTTCTTAGAGTATACTTTAACTCATTGCTGTTAAGTATAATAATTGCCATAGGTTTTACATCAATTCCGTTCTTTAAAGTATTCCCTTCTGTTGCTCTTTTGCTAATAATAAGGCCTAAATGATATACTTTATATCATGTTTTTCTGGCATCTATTGAGATGAGTTTATGATATGTTTTTATTGCCAATATCTTGTTTAATGAGTTTTTCCTCTGCAATACTAAGTGTGTATTTCACATATTTATTTGACTATTTGTTTCTTATATTTCTCCATCTGCTTCTGCTTTTAAGACTGGAATAGTAGTATCACATATTATGTTGGGCAGTTTCTTCTTTCCTATTTTCTGGACAATTTTGTATAAGCTTGGATTTACCTAATCTATACATGTCATTTAGAGTACAAAGATAAAACTATTTGATTTTAGCATTTTGTTTATAAAAATATTTTAATTACTTGTCAAGTATTTTAGTGGTTACAAACATTTAGCTTACTTATTACTGATGAAAATATTGTATATCAGTTTTAAATGTGAGCAGGGGACAGAGACAATATCTGACTCATATATACAGTACTAATATTTTAATCTTTTTTTGGCTTAGTAATGAAGCTACTACATTTCATAGTCTTTCACATTTAACTTGCCAATAAAATATTCTAATCATAATGTGTCTTTTCAAATATATTTCTCTTTTTCTGTCTCGTGAGATGTTATGTAATCAAAATTAATACTAAATTACATTAAACACTTCATAGTAAAACAAAATTAAATATAAAAATATGTTTTTTATAAAACTGTAAAATCATTGAGCAGGAAATTCATTTTGTTGAAAGTAAAACTGAGGCATGTAATACAAAGCAACATAATATTTAAGATGAAAATTAAAGAGGTTAGTATATGTAACTTTGAGTGGAAAATCTGTAAGTTAAAGTAACTGATGGGAAAAGTCTTTGTCCTGTCAACATCTGCAGCATGGTAACCAGGAAGCTATGGCACACTAGAACAGATATCACTGGTGTCTTTTCTGTGTCAGAGTACAGAGCCTTGACTTCAAACTTCTAGCACCTGCGTTTTTTTCTTTTTTTTCTCTATAGGCTTTCCTATAGTCCATGGGAGGCTTTGCAACCCATTTGACAAGCTAGCAGTGCCTAGAGATTAATGCTTTCTTTCCTTCCTGAGGTCTTCAGCTAATGGTTGTTTGTGTGTAAATGAACAAGATCCTTCTTCTCTCTGATGGAGTATCTCTGAGATAAAACATTGAATAGGGGTCCCCATAATTCTTCAGTGGAATTAAGCGATGGTTCTGTACTTGATAACTTGACTGATGCACCTACTTTATTGGCTGTCTTCCCCTTTCTATCTCTTTTTTTTTCTCTCCTACCTGTAGTTACTAGAATGTCTTTCAAATAAAACAATTAAATTTGAATGCTTTTTTTTTTTGCTCCATTAGTTTATTGGGAAACACACAAAGGCAGGAGTTATCCTAGGACACAGAACTCAGGATGGATTTCTGTAATTGAATGACTTGCTGATAAAATGGCAATGCAAATTCCACTGCTGGTGCTAAATTGGGTGATGATAACCTCTAGCATGTTTTTGAGTCACAGTTACAAAGACACCCACCTACTCGTTCTAAAAAATAGAGCCTTACTATTGTTTTGTACTCAATTTTAACTTGACATGTATTGGGTCAAGTCTGCTGTACACCCGTGTTTCTCAAGGAGCTAGCACACCTTCATGCATTTATCATCACTCCAGAAATGTCAAAGGCATATCTTTTTTACTGCCTATCTTAAATACAATGGTACAATTCTGATGGGCCATTTTAGCCTGTATGTGTTGTCTATTACCTGCTTACTAATATTCTCATACGGAGCTCACTTACTACTAAGAACTTCTTATCTTACTGAATATTCTTCTCACTAACTTGGACACTATCACTTCTAAACAAATTTTACAAACCCTCTCATTTTTACTAATCTTTTGTCCTTCTGAAGGTTTTATTTTCTTTCAAATTTATACTCTACTGTTTTATTTTATAGTTTCTCATAATAACATAAAATAATCCATCAGGAGTTAGCAGTAATGCCAAGAAATATTAAGAATAATGAGATTTTCTCTTTTTGACTGATGTATAGTGTTTTAGATAATGAAATTATAGATGTTTATCCACTTAAAATAATATTTAATATCATTTTATTATTAGATGAATTCTCATATCCCTTGCTTCACTCTTATCTCCACTAAATTGAAGGGATTAATCTTATCTGTTTTGTGGTTTTGTTTTAAAATTCATCTTTCTTGGATTAATAGTTACTGAATTCTGAGTTGTTATGAGGATGTTTCAGTTTCTTAGTGACTTTCAGAGCAGAGAAGACTGGTAATGAAATTAAATAATTTATTCTTTCTTTCATTTATTTGCATATTTATTTTTGCATGGTATATAATAATCAAATCCTCAGCCAAATCCTACAGATGTGGATAATTTTTCTACAGTTTATATTCCCACAGTCTAAAAGGAAGGGCCAATTTGTAAACAAATAATTAGAGTATAGTGTGTTAGATACTAAGGGAGAAAACTATCACATTGCTTACTGGCCCCATTAGAAGCTCTCTATCAATCCCGGAGACTGAAAGTGGAATATATTAATAATTTATTTTCTGTGATACTGCTTCTCACACTTCAGGGTTTCTGGTTTCATTCATTGCATTTCTCTTTCCTTCTACAATTTCTCTTTCTGGCACAACCACATGCTAATAAGCACAGGTTCACACACAAAACTGGAGAGGAGAGAGGCATTTTTTTTAAGGTGTATTTAATGTCATGTCTTGTGAAACGGTTTTCTAGATCGCATCTCTCTTCTTTTCCATCCTTTGTGGTCATCCTTGTTCATTCATCCTGCTTCTTCACCCTGGCTTATTTCCTATAGATACTGAGTATAGAAGTCTACTGCTAATGGCATTAGTTTTAGAATCCTGATAACTATTTGCCAGTGTAATAACCTTGGGTGAATTACATAATCATACTGAGCATTTATTAATGTGTAAAATGAGCTAATGCCTATTATTCAGCACTGATACAAAATTAAGTGATTATGTAGAGATTAGCATCTTGTGAACAGTAGACACTATGTGAGTTACCATGCTATTCTTTCTCTACTCTAATGGACTTGCCAAAACAACTAAACGACTTTAAAATGAATATTGGGATTTGGAGTGCAAACAATGGTTTACAACTCAGTTGGATTACTTTAGAAATATTAATAATGGTAGTAATGTAATAAAAATAAAACTGATCAGTGGAATATCAGAAAACTTTTCAACACATGAGGAAATAAAAATAACCGAACCACACAGTAACAATAAAATTGACTGGGTTTCATAAGTTTAAAATATATGCAGTTCTCCTTCCTTCTGGAGAGGGTCAGCATATGACAAAGATTTTTAGCATTATTATGGATTAGTAACATGCTATTATTATTAACTTAGGCCTTAGTCTTACCTTATACAAGTTAAATTTGCTGTTGAGCACAAGAACATACAGCAGAAGCTCTGGGGAAATCTAAACAGACAACAGCACAACCATTTGCCTTTGGGAGAATGCAGGGATAATTCAAAGAAAGCTCAGTAGAAGAAGAAAAGCTTGGGGAGTCATTTGAAGATGGAGATGCAGGCAACTCTTCAAAGAAATAAAATTATGCCATGTGAGAAAATATAGCCAAAAATAAAAAAAACTAAGAGAAAAAAATGAAGGAAGACATGAAAGAGAAGATATACTAAGGGAACAAATGGTGAATTGATTTTTCTGATTCTCTGCTCAAAGCTGATGAGTAAAACGATGTTGCCTTGAAATAACTTTTGTACACCCAAACTTCTAATCCATATGGAGTTTTATGAAAGCAAACAAAAGTAAATATCATATCACTTACTAGCATTTTATTTCTATAGAAGCTAAGAAAATACAGTTGAAATTTGAGCAGATAAAGAATCTGAGACTCAAGAATTTGACAAATATTTGTTATTTCCCTACCCTTTTGCTTATTATCATTTCTGGTGCTGGGAATGCACCTGACTAAGAACTAATTCTTGTCTTCAAGCTCACCATCTTCTGAAGCAAACACTCAAGTAAACCCATTTATTAAATATCACATTATATGTCCTACATGGGAAGTAAGAACAATGTGATATAGAGAAGAGATTATTTGTTCCAACGGAGCCCTTTGGAAACTTTCCTGAGGATATAAGACATAAATTTTGTTTTTATACATTTTATGGAATTAATTGACTGCAAAATGTTTGTGAGAGTCTCTAAGCAGAGGAAACAACATGAGCAAAATTGCAAGGAAAGAACCAGCATAGAACTCTTCTCATCTCCAGGAAATCACTGCCATGAAAAAATAGAGAACTGATGCTGCCAGATGGTTTTGTTATTACTAGAGCCTGAATTGGGAGACAGGGGTAAGTATTAGGATACAAAAGGTTTTTTATGCAGCCATGAGATTGGACAGGAAGGAGATTCTGTAGATTAAGTGTCAAAAATAAAAATTCTATAGATAATGTCTTTCTGTTGTCCATAATCAATATTAAAAGTTAGGGATTTCATTAAAAACACATATTTGCCTTTTTTTTAAACAAAACTTTCTGGGAGCATCAGTTCTCTATTTTTTCATGGCAGTAATTTCCAGGAGATGAGAAGACTTTTACTTGGGGTATATATTCTCTGCTGCGCATTTGTGTCCAACCCTTACACAAAGTTTACATACGCACTGGCACCTGACTAAGATTTGTTTTTATCTGACTTGAGTAGGCCCTTGACCTTCCTAGTGCTACTCTTGCTATTGGTTTCTACATGAAACTATTAATGTATTTTAAACTGTGCCATTACATCTTCCACTTGTTAATGATAAAGACTAGAGTCTTAAGAAGGTCAGAATAAGAAAAAGAAGCAGGAAGAACATTTAGAAGATTGTAATCATCAATATGAGGCCTAACTGCAACAGTTATCATATTGAGCAAGTTTCCATTATTTGGTGAATGTGAGGAAAAGAGGAATCTGGGATGACCATCTGTTTTATGGATTGGATGACTAGGCTGTTGATGAGACTTGTGACTAAGATAGGAAACAAGGAGAGAATTGAAGGAGACAGGTAAATGTGTTCAATTTTGGACAAGATGAGATGAGTTTGCGGTCCTGGTAATATTCCAGGGGTCAGGTAAGCAGCAAAGTGAATATATTAGTCAGAAGCTAAATCAGAAGCTCATTGGAAAGGCAAATGCTAGGAGTATGGTTTGTGGGGGGGTATTATTATTTAGGTGGTATGTGAACCCAGGAAAACAGGTGATGTCTTGAAAGTAACGGTACAGCGAGGAAAAATCCTAAAAAAAGAGAAATGAAAAACAGAAGTCAATGAGTCCCTGAAAAAGTGAAAAGGCATCAAAAGAGAATTTAAAAATGAGAAAAAGTTTTCTCATTCCCTTACCATACGAGTTCATTTGTTTACTGAGTTTATCCAGCAGGAGTTTGGATAACAAGGGATAGATACCTTTAGTTTCAGAGAATCCAAGGGGGTGAGGAATTTTAGGCAGTGAGTGTTCACAGTGTCAAAGTCAATAGATTGACCCGATTAAACAAGTTATGAAATGTATTCACATAAAAATTCTGATTTTTGCTTGAGTAGTTTCAGCGTAGTGGAGGCAGAAGCAATTATCAAGGTTATGTAGCATCAGTAAGATTAATTACTTTTAAGAAGCTTGACCCAGAAGAAAAGGGAAGCAATAGAGTACTATCAAGAGTTGGATGCAAGACATGAAAGAGGAGTTTACAATGGCTGAGGCTTGAGCATTCTCTTCATGTATCTCTGATGATATACTGACATAAATGTTTTGCATGTATTTGAAAATATGAAAACCAGAGTAGTTCTAAATATAGTCAGGGGAAAACCATTATCATTGTGGTTATTTTTTATCCAAGAAATTTTGTTTGTAATTCAAACACCCTTTGACCACGATAGTATTCTCTCAACATAGCTTTAATGTCAGAGAAGTCCCTGTCTCTAAAGGCAATACGTTATGTTCTAAAGCAATTTTAATTTATCTCATTGTCTTGTCTTGTTAATTCGAAATCTAGTTCTCACGCTTCCATTTGCAGTCTAGTGAACCTTCTTCCCCAGTCTGCAGGCTGGCATAGAAGGGTCTCGAAAAAAACAAAAAGTGGCCTTGACGGCCCTAGGGGACTAGGTGCTAGAGAGCTACCTGTATTTCCGGCGTTCCCCCCAGTTCGTGCCCGTACCCCTATCCGGTGGCCACCAAGGGCAGCACCAGGGGGGAACTGCCTTCCCGCTTCCTTGTCCTCCTCCCCCTTCTCGGCCGGCACAGCCTCATTTTCCTTCCCGACCTGCGGGCAACTGACAGCCGCCGAATACTTCGACACCTACCAGCAAGCGCAGTGCATGGCTCTCCTGGCGCAGGTGCGGTCGAGCTTCGGGCCGCGCGCCCGCATGGCCAGCAGCTGCAGGTGAGCCGGCACATCGACGCCGCGGCGCAGTGCTCGCTGGGGAGGCGCAAGCTGCGGCGTCCCCGGCCCGCGCCCCTGATTCCCCGGTCAGCCCTGCGCGGAGGACACAAGAGGTGGCGGCTCTTCCTCTCAGCAGCCGGCCCCTCGGGGCCTGGAGCAAGGCAGCCCCCAGAGGGCGCCTCGCCACCTGTGCGCTTCCCGCCGACGGTCGCCGTGTACTCGCCCGCGGCCTCCCGCCGCGTCACCGCCTTAATCCCTGAAGGGGCCCGGGCCCGCGGCGGGGGAGCAGAGGTCCGAGACGTCGGACGGAGGGCGGGGGCCGCCGCTTGCGCGGCTTTAAGGCTCAGAGGCGGGAGAGTCGTCGGCGGGGGAGGCGCCGCGACGGCAGCAGTCCGAGGACGACGGCTGCGAGGCCCAGGCCGCGGTCCCAGCGCGCTGGGAGCAACTGGCAGCTGGCTCCAGGCTGCCGCCGCGGGAGGCCCAGGGGGCTAGGCGGCTCCGCGCTTGATGCTAAGGAGCCTGAGGCAGTCTCCGCCGGCGGGGAGGGCCCGAGACGCAGTAATGGACGGGAGAGGTCGTCACCACGGAGCCGGGAGCCGGGTAAGGAGCGGCTGCGCTGCCAGTTCTTAGAGCAGGAATGTGGCTATTACCACTGCAAGGACTGCACATTCAATGGGAGAGTTCTTATGTGTGGTGTGGACAGGGAACTAACAAGGTTTACTTCAAAGAGTTTTGCAGAACTTGTCAGAAGTCCTATAACCCTTACCCAGTGGAGTATATCACTTGTCAAAGTTGTAAAAAAAAACTACATCTTCCTGCCTAGTAAAACTTCGCCACCTGGACCCTAAACGGACCCATCGTCAAGATTTGTGCCGGAGATGCAAAGGCAAAAGACGGCACTTTCTGTTTCCAGTACATCATCTAAGTGCCAGTGCTGCTGTGTGTGTGTGCTGATGGAGCAGATGAGTGAACTTTTCCGTGCCTCTCCTCTCATTTCTCAAAATACTTCGTGAAAGGCACTGTATTCTGAAAAAACCTTAAAATAAAAGTATTGCAATACACACACAAGCACACAGACACACAAACACGTTCCTAGTTCTGCTCTTGGGAGCTACACAGGATAAGACTATTCTGTCTTTCATAAAAAAAATTCTTTAGATATTTCAAAAGTAAATTTCATGCCTCCTCTTTTGATTCTTTTTTTTATTGCATTTTAGGTTTTGGGGTACATGTGCAGAACATGCAAGATAGTTGCATAGGTGCACACGTGGCAGTGTGTTTTGCTGCCTTCTTCCCCTTCACCCACATTTGGCATTTCTCCCCAGGCTATCCCTCCCCTGCTCCCCCGCACGCTGTCCCTCCCCTATTCCCCCTAGTAGACCCCAGTGTGTAGTACTCCCTTCCCTGTGTCCATGTGTTCTTATTTTTCATCACCCGACTATGAGCAAGAATATGTGGTATTTTATTTTCTGTTCTTGTGTCAGTTTGCTGAGAATGATGTTCTCCAGATTCATACATGTCCCTACAAAGGACACGAACTCATCGTTTTTGATTGCTGCATAATATTCCATGGTGTATATGTGCCACATTTTCCCAGTCCAGTCTATCATGGATGGGCATTTGAGTTGGTTCCAGGTCTTTGCTATTGTAAACAGTGCTGCGGTGAACATTCGTGTGCATGTGTCCTTATGGTAGAATGATTTATAGTCCTTTGGATATGTACCCAGTAATGGGATTGCTGGGTCAAATGGAATTTCTATTTCTAG
>CM052648.1:73788078-73827476 GCA_028533165.1 Leontopithecus rosalia
TTTTTTTTTTTTTACATCTAAGAAACATTCATTCTGGAACAGCCGTACGTTCTGTAAAATCAATAATATGGCAACACACAGCCTTTAGGACAGAAATTCATTCTGTTCTATCTATCTTATAGCAAGTTTGCCTTTCCACATGAAAAAATGAAAAGTAACTCTTAAATAATAGGCTCATGAGCTCAGTAACTCTTTATTAATATCTGGAAGCTAGAATCGTCTATGATTTTTGTCTAGTGCCATAATATTGATCTCCCAGCCATTAGCTGAGACAAAAGTAGTATATTTAGTGACCTAAAGTGGGTTGTCTTAAGTGTAGTTATCTCTAGTACAGTGACATATTGAAAATAAAGACACATTTAAAACAAAGTCACCATAATAAAAAGTCCATGATAGTAAAATCTTTAAAAGCACTGTAGAAATGTTGAAAAATATGTTGCTTTCTAAAGAAATGAAGTACAGCCAAGACTAGAGAGAACCTTGAGAGGTCATATAAGTACACGGTCTAATGCTGAAAGACTTGTTTTCAATTTTCTTCAGAATTATTAGATATAAACAATACTTTATCTACTGTGATGTCCTGGAATTTTACACTTTATAGCCACAAGGTCATATTTTCAACATTTTCTGTTACAGAGAATTTCAAACTTAGGGGAGTTTTTTTAACTCTTACATACCCATCACCTAGCTTTGACAGTTAACAAAACATGGCCAAATATTTGCTTCTCCATAACCTTACACATTCACTCTCCATTTCATTGTTTTGAAACAAGTTCCAGAGCACATCGTTTCATCTATAAATATATTAGCATATATGTCTAAAACAAAAGAGCTACTTTTGAAAGCATAACCAACATAGTCTATTGCACTCCACCAAAATAATTTCTAATATCACCAGATATGTAGGCAGTAGACACATCTTAATTGATTGTTCTATTTTTATTTTTACAGAATATTTGATCAGTTGGGATCCAAACAAGTATCGTACCTTTTGATTAATTTATCATTTCAGACTATTTGAATAATAATCATCACTCTGTAGTTTTCTACTTATAATCTATTTTTAAGAAATCATGTGGGCTTAATACCTAGGTGACAGGGTAATAGGTGCAGCAAACCACCATGCCACATGTTTACCTGTGTAATAGACCCGCACATCCTACACATGTACCCTGAAATTTAAGAAATCAAATAATAATAATAATAAACAGAAAACAGTATTTTTTGTCTTATGGTTTTCCAGTAGTCTAAATATACTGCTTGCATCCCAGTGACATCATTTAATGTGTTCATCTTTCTCCTGTATTTCTTGTGAACTGGTGATGAGATTGAGAATTTGTAGGACTGTTTGATAAGAGGTATTTTGTACTTCCTTTACAAGGAACCTAACATCAAGTTGCCTCTTTCTGTGATGTCAGCAACTATTAATGATTAGTATTTGGATCCATATTTCACTTAAAGTTGAAAAATGTTTACATTTTAATTAAATTATTTTTGTTTCATGTATATACTGGGATATTTTTATAAAGGTTTACTTCTCCTTATCTGTCCTTTTATTTCTCTAAGGTATTATTTATAGAAAAGGCAGCATTAATGCTTGTTTCATTTTTTTTAAGAGAGGTTTTCCAAATGGGCTAATTCCTTATCACTTGCACTAATGGTATTCAATGAAGTGTGTGTATGGTGAGAACAGTTCTTTTTTTTAGTATCATAATGAGTTAATGAAGTTAAACATGCTTTGGTTTATTACAGTTATTATTTTTGTAGATGCTCAAATTGTCCCATCTTTTACCAGTAGGAGTTTCTTTAAATTGGTAGCTTGACATTGGCTGTGCTGACAGTATTTACACCACAGCAATCAGCAAACACAAATTAGGGCTTCTTTTCTCCCAGAGAATTATCAGTTACTAAATACTTAGTACAATAGAGACATCACATACTTCCTACTTATACTGTCTCTCTTATTACCATCTAGTTATACTTATGTGAAAAATGTATAGTGTCCACTTCTAGTCCTTACTTTTTTTTTGGTCATTTTGGTATTCTGAAGTGCATTCTCTATAGATATAATTAGGAAATGCTAATGAAAAATGCACCCTTAGTTCTTGAGTGTTATTGATATATTTTATGTGGCCTTTATGTTGTAAAAATTAGATTTCTGGCTAATCAATTCAACCTTTTTCTCAAGGCAATGAAATATTTCTTAATGCCATTATTTGTGTTCCTCAATGAACATTTATTGTAGTCCATATCTTCTTAAAATCCTTGCTTCACCTCCATTTTTCCTGCACTTCCTTGTATTTCATCCCATATCTGTCTGGAAGATTCCTTACTCATGACTCATTTTCAACTCTCCACCAAAAGTTCTCATTCTTGCCCAGAAAATGTAGGCTTTTCCTCTACTTATTTTTTATTTTCCTTTAAAATTAATATCTCAAGTAAGACTTATTTTTTATTGCATTTTAGGTTTTGGGGTACATGTGCAGAACATGCAAGATAGTTGCATAGGTACACACGTGGCAGTGTGTTTTGCTGCCTTCTGCCCCTTCACCCATATTTGGCATTTCTCCCCATGCCATCCCTCCCCTGCTCCCCCCCCTGCAGTCCCTCCCCTATTTCCCCCAATAGACCTCAGTGTGTGGTACTCCCTTCCCTGTGTCCATGTGTTCTCATTGTTCATCACCTGCCTATGAGTGAGTATATATGGTGCTTCCTTTTCTGTTCTTGTGTCAATTTGCTGGATTAAAGACTTAAACATAAGACCAGGCACCATAAAAACCCTAGAAGAAAATCTAGGCAAAACCATTCAGGACATAGGAGTAGGCAAGGATTTCATGACCAAAACACCAAAAGCATTGGCAACAAAAGCCAAAATAGACAAATGGGACCTAATCAAACTCCACAGCTTCTGCATGGCAAAAGAAACAGTCACTAGAGTGAATCGGCAACCAACAGAATGGGAAAAAAATTTTGCAGTTTACCCATCTGACAAAGGGCTGATATCCATAATTTACAAAGAACTCAAACAGATTTACAAGAAAAAAGCAAACAAGCCCATCCAAAAATGGGCAAAGGAAATGAACAGACTCTTTACAAAAGAAGACATACATGAGGCCAGCAAACATATGAAAAAATGCTCATCATCACTGGTTATCAGAGAGATGCAAATCAAAACCACATTGAGATACCATCTCACGCCAGTTAGAATGGTGTTCATTAAAAAATCTGTAGACAACAGATGCTGGAGAGGATGCAGAGAAATAGGAACAGTTTTACATTGCTGGTGGGAGTGTAAATTAGTTCAACCATTGTGGAAGACAGTGTGGCGAGTCCTCAAGGACCTAGAAATATAAATTCCATTTGACCCAGGAATCCCACTACTGGGTATATATCTAAAGTACTATAAATCGTTCTACTATAAGGACATATGCACACAAATGTTCATTGCAGCACTGTTTACAATAGCAAAGACCTGGAATCAACCCAAATGCCCATCGATGATAGACTGGACTGGGAAAATGTGGCACATGTACACCATGGAATATTATGCAGCAATCAAAAATGATGAATTCGTGTCCTTTGTAGGGACATGGGTGAATCTGGAGAAGACTCATTTTTTTTTTCTGGAGTTAACAGTCCCCCTGTATGGTTTCTGCTGTCATCGTTAATCTAGTGGTGGTGGTGGTAGTGGTGCTGGTGCTCCTAACTGCTGATGGGGTGAGATCCTGGGTCTCTACTTCTCCACTTGGTCATCTCTGACACCTACTGCTGAGGTCTGCGGTCTTAGGGTACTTAGCTCCAAAATGAATAGAGTGGATTCTTGGTTCATAAGTGACATGAGGATGTGGGGCCACATTTTTTTTTCTATGATACTTGGCTGGAGTAGAACACTTATTATTTAAGAGTTTGATTTCTTGCTAAGCTACCCTATTCCTAGTCCTTTAGCTAAGGAGAGCAAGCATTTGTTGGGGCTTTTTGGTGGTGGGGGCGGTACGGTAATACATCTGCTGGCATTTATGGGTTGCTGGCCCCTTTAGCTCTAAGGCTGGGTTATATGAAGCAAAGCAAAACATCCTGGGAATACCATGTCAGTTTTTGGATCCTGACGTCCCCAGCCAGTCTTCCTTCTCTCCATCTTTCAAAGTCTTCCTGTGTTTATTTTAGATAATATACAGTGGTTTTAGTCATACCTAAAAGGAGGAATAGAAGCGAGAAGGTCTTCCCCATTTTCTTAGAAGTTAAACCATGAATTTCATTTTCACTTAATTATTTTTCAAAACAACTTACGTTCCATGTTTGAGAATTTTTATCTATGCCTGTTATGAGTAGTTTAGCTTTTAAATGCATTTTAAAACTTTTCCTTTTCTATTTTCTTCCCAGTCTCAATATGTAACCTAAAGACAAACTACAGAAATGTTTCCTTTACCTTTTTTCCATTGTCTTCTAATATAGCCTTAAAATGTACTTTGAAAATCCAATCCCTTCCCTTTCCCACTGTGCACCCCTGTGTCCTATGCACATTTATCTAACTATATGCTTGTTAAGAAATTACAGGGGAAAATTTAAAATGAAGTAGGCATAAAGGCCTAGCTGCAGAATTCTCCCTGACTTAAAGAGGCCTCAAGGTGGATAATTGACAGCCTGGCCACTAACAAATTGGGGCCAGCCCATGCTCCAGATAAGCCGTAACCCAAGGTAGCTATCAGAGCAAGACGCACAGCTCCTGCACCCTGCACAGCTCCCGCACCCTGCACAGCTCCCACATGCTTCCCATATCAAGCTTCCTTTTTTAAACCCCTGCCCTCAGCCCAAACTTTTGAACCAGTTTCTTGAAGTGTGAGCCTGGATGCTTCCCCACAACTTAACACTGCACTTAATCCTTGTTATTGGTTTTGCAAGTCGTGAGCAGCCAAGACTGTGCATTCATTATATTTTTACAAGTTTGTTTACTTGGTTCTCAATTTGTTTATTAGATCTGCAATTTTTGCTCTTACGTCACTTACATTAGCCTCCTTTTTCTGCTATAACAAATCATCAGAAATTTAATGGCTTAAAACAAGACAAATTTATTTTCTTACAGTTCTGTAGATCAGAGGTTTGAAGTGGGTCGGCAGTGCTGCACTGCCTCTGGAGCTAATAGCAGAGAAAGTTCCTTGCATTTTCCAACTTCCAGAGGCCTGCTTCAATTCTTGTATTCTCCTCCTCCATCTTCAAAAACAGCAACATATCATCTTCAGATCTCCCTCCTTCTGTGTATCTAACTCATTCCTTTATCTTTCCCTAATAAGGACCTCTGTGATTACACTGTGTTCATAAAATAAATAAATACATTCCAAGATAATTTCCTTTTCTGGAATTCCTAAACTTTAATCACATCTGTAATATCTCTTGTCATATAAGGTTATATATTCACAATTTTCAGGGATCAGATCTTGGACATTATTCTATCACATCCTACAACTGTTTTATCACCTTGTCTTGTTTTGGAGCTCTTATTTTATGGATTTTATGTTGTTATTTAGTTACATTTTATGACTATGTGATTGTGGGAGCTTTCTTCTCTAGAGTGAGTCTTTTTCGTTTTCCTCTGTATGAAAATATTTGTCCTTGCATAGTTGATTTTTTTCTTCCCTTTGAATTAGGTTGTCTCGTAATTTTTATAATGCATACTCGGCTATTACCAGGCATTTTGTACATTTTGTTCTTATCTGAGATAATTTTGTTTTTTTCTTCAAAGACACAGTTTAAAGGATCTGGATGTTTTCTGCTCTGTCCACTCTTATAATTTGAGGGAATTGGGGGAGGGGGAGAAACCACACTAAATTGAGGTTGCAGTTTGAAAAACTGGGCTCCTGAAATCTTGCTAAATGGCCCCACCACCATTCTTTACATTAGCAAGAGGAGCCACTTTCTTAAAGGAGGATACTCTCCTAGCTCTAGAACCAGAGCCTAATTTAGTGTTTGGCATTGGCAGTGTCATTTCAATTAAAAAAAAAAAAAAAAACCTCAAAACCTGTGCTCCCTTGTTTGTTACCTCCCTTCACTCTTTTCTCTTCAATAATCACTTTCTGTACTCCTCTTTTGGGAAAGGAAACTGCAATATAAAAGATATCTACTCGATTTACTTTCCTACTGACTACATGTAGAGTTTTGCCAGCATTTCACTATAGCTACTGGGGGGAAGGAAAGACAAGAATTAATTTATGCAGCACCTTCCTCTTTGTTTCAGGTGTTTCTTTATATTTGCTTTTAGTCTAGATCAATAATTTTTTATATTTTATTACAACTGGATTATATTCCTTGCTTCATGTTGTCACTCTCTTTGCTAGTGTTGTCTTTAGGTATGGGGTTGTAGTTGTTTTGTAAGTTATTTTTGGTGATTTTGTTATATTTGGAAGTAGAAAATTCTGTGATGCTACCGAAATCAATTTATGTCAATTTAGGATTTATTTTCTGGACAATAAATTCCATTATATATTAAGAGTTCAGTCCTGTAAATTTCAAACTACATATAGCATTTTTTATTATTATTAGGATTTCTATTTTAGTTTTAATTCTCTCATGAGAGTACAGTGTAAATAGGGACTAAATACTTTTAATACTTTTTAGAATTAGTTGCAAATTTTAACTTTCTACATATTCTCTTTTTAAGTATTTTATTTGAATTTAACTTGAAATGGTACTTGTTATATCGCTGGAAATGAAATAGATCATTCATAAAATTATAGGTATTCAAACTTGAAGAAATTCTAAAGGATATACGATCCAATCATTTTTGAGATTGTAGAATATTATCTATAAAATCTTTGCCGAGTATTCATCTGAATATGGTTTAAATATCTAATCATTTCTGAAGCAGGCAACTCTGCTTTTCATCTGATTTTTATAAAAGTATGCCTTATATTCACATAAAATCTTTCTCATATTGACCGATGCTTTCTAATTGTTCCACTAGGGTCCCAGTATAATTCTTCCATGTAATGACACTATCAATATTTGAAGAAAACTCTCATATTCTCTTTTTCTCAAACTCCAATCCTGTGCACTGATTCATTTCAAAAGAGTTTGAATATTTTTCCCATTCTAATGTCTCTAACTGGAACACATCTAGCAGGAACAAAACCCTGTTAAAATGCAGGCTTAAATAAGAACATCATACTTAAAGTACAGCATCATCAAAAAAGAATATCAATCTCACTCTAGATAAAAGTGCTTTTTTTTCCTTCACTTTTCCTTGTAATCATTGCAGGCCAAGGGTATCTAGCCCTTCAGTGGTCATTTAATATTGTTAACTATAATTATAGTCACTGCCGACTAAAATATTGCTGCTGAGAGACTTTTAAAATCTCATCCTAAATTGTATGCAGTTGGCTTCATGTTTCAGTTTGCTTTCCCACATGCAGTACTGTTGAACTTCATTTTAAAATTTTTAAACATCAGGATAGATTTGAAGTCATATTTTGTCATCCAATCCATTTGTTATTCTCCTAAACTTTATAGTATACCAGAACTGAAGTATCTGTAATCATGTATCATTCAAGTCCTTTATAATGAGGTGAGAAATAAAGAGGGAGGAAAAAGAAACATTGTTATAAAGAGCAAAGAGGAAGGACATAATGGAAAAATATGAGGAAAAAATAAAGGAAAGGGAAGTAGTCAATCAAGTATAAAAGGGGCTGTATACTTTAATCTCTTGTTATGTAATCCAAGTTCCACAGGAATTTAGCAAATTTAACAACAGAAAAAGGTGCAATCTGATTAAAATCATTATAATATAATCACATTTCTTTAGGAAAAAGCTATAAAGTGTAAATAAACAAAAACATAAATACATTGTTACCTCTATATTTACTTATTTCCTTTAATTGCTTTAGGTTATTATCACACATCTTATTCATTATTCTCACACATACATGTATGCTTCAAGAAGGAAACAATTACTATATAGGTTATTTTCTTTTTGTCACAAGATTCAGGAATTTCATCCTATTAAAGTTGACATTACTGGTAATACTGTGATAGAAAGGTGATGGGTGATAATTAAAATTAATATTAAATTTTATGTCAAATAATAATGACAATAGAGCAGAAGTGAGCAGAATACCAATTAGACAAGGGGAAAGATTTCAATTAAATATCAACAAAAGGATTCTGGGAAGGTAGCTGTGACAGAAATACAAACTCAAATCTTCTGAACTTCTTTGCAAAGCATAGATACAGTAAAAGGGTAATTTTAAGAACCCCAAAATAAAAGTAGGTGAAGACAAACTAGCAATAGCAAAATGACCTACTTAATAGCAGACACTCTACTAGAAAAGGTAGAGCGAAGGCAAAGTGCTTTCTGACAGAAAAATCCAGAGAACCCCAAAGACTTACTGCAAAGTCCATTCAGAGGATGGCAGCAAAAGCCAAATACGGACATGGTGACCACCAGTTTGGGTGAAGGTTCAAATAACTTTCAGAAAGTCTGAGAGTGATAAGGTTAATCGGAATTCTGGGCCCTTTAAAACTAGAAACCAAGAGACTAAAGTACCTTTTCAAGTCTAAGTCATATATTGAGGAGACATTGTTGAGGGTACAATCAAAATTATGCACATTACAGCCAGTAGGGGCAAAGGAAAGTGGAAAGGGGAGATTTAAATAAAGGCTAGAGAAGGCTGAGGCAAAGGGAAGACCTTAGAAAGTTGAGGCCTTTTTTTTTTTGATACCTTAAAATCATCTATAGTTTTCAATTCTAGGAATATGTCACCTCCCCGGCCACCATTTACAATGACATAAAAAATAATAATAAAGTACATAGGAATAAATTTAACCAAGGAGGAGAATCTAGACATTGAAAACTATATAAAACATTGATGAAAGAAATTGAGAGCTTGTGTTTGATTAGTTGGTGAAAGCAATAGATGAGGGAGCTCTGATGTGGTAAAACTATAGTAAACATCCCTACTAACACTTCTTTCCCACAAGCACAAGATAATTTTACTTACAAATGTTTAATGGAGAAAGTTTGCAGTTGAATCTCATAAAAAGTTGTTATGATAAAAAAGATTATAGGAATCTGAGTAGCAATTCTGCATATTATAAAAGCATGCCATTAACATTTAATCACGTAGCGTATAAAATGTGTTGCTTAATATTTCAAAATAAGCAAAAGAAGTTGAGAAAAATTATAGCAGATTAAAAGGATAAAATAAATTAGCACACAGAAAGAAAAAATTCAAATGATAGAAATGAAAAAGTATAACAAATCAGGAAAATTGTTTTTAAATGAGGTAATTGTTAATAATAGTATTTGAAATTATCAGAAATACTATTATAATCCAACATATAAATCAAATAATGATGAGTTCAAATTGATATAAATGGTTGAATAAACAGATAAATGGCTAAAATAGGTAAATAAACTATTCAGTAGTCTAAATAACCTTTGTAAATAATCTCCCCTCAAGGAGATTTAGCACAACTTCCTATTCCTTAGGTCTGGAGTGTGCATAGTGACTTTCTTCTATATACACTGCTAAAAAAAAAAGGGTGAAGGGGTGGAGTGGGAGGGAGAATATCTTACAGTACAATGAGAAATCTGGCAAACACTATCTCAGGTGATCATGGCTAACATCTACAGTGATGTCATGTTTCATGTATGTACTCTCAATATGAGGTAGAGAAAGTGGCCCGTTTCTCATCTTCCCCGACTTAAAACTTACATTGCATATTGGACAGATCTCAAACAAGGGATATTTCACCAAATATCTGACCAACATGACTCAAAATATCAAGGTCATCAAAAACAAATAAATTCTGACAAACTGTCATACCCAAGAGCAAAATTTAAGGAGGTATGATAGGTAATTATAATATGGCATACAGGAGAGGATCCTGGAACAGAAAAAGGATATTAGAACATCAAGTATGGACTTTATTTAATACTACTGTATTAATATGGGCCCATTAGATACAACAAATGTATAAATTAATATAAGATGTTAATAATTAGGGAAAATGGGTAGGGTACTTATAGAAACTCTCTGTACTGTCATCTGAATTTCTTTGCAAGTCTACACTTGTTCAAAAATAAAAGTTTATTAAAAAATTATTTCAGACATAAAGGCTAAACCAAACAGAATATAAGAAGATATACAGACAATGAATGGACGGTAAAAGAAATAAAAGATGTAAAGAAGAATATTTAAAAGCCAAAAAGAAATGAACAGATCCAAAAGATATTAGAGAAATTAGTAAATACAGAAGACAGGTAGTCATGTGTAAGACAGGTACTCAGTGGATACCAACAGGGGAAAAAAATAGACTAAACAAAGAACACAATACTAAAAACCATAGCATCCCACTCTCTCCCAGAGCACCCTTGGAAATTACATATAGAAATTCACATTATGTACTTGGGGACAATCTCTCAGAGAATGAGATGGAAAAGATTTATATTTGGGGCATTAAGGGACTTATGATAGAAAACAATTTGAAAGTAGCTAACGATCCCACTCTCTATGGTTACAGTGTTGGAGGATCCTAGTAGAAAGTCAGGAATTTTACCGCCATTCAGCAGTAAAAGACACCCTGTCCTGGCAGTGAAATAGAGACCAAGAAGGGGCAGAGCTAAGTGTTGCTAGATCTCCCAGTCAGGAGGGTAATCGTGGAGACCTAGTGAGGAGGCAGAACTTGGCTCCCACTGTGCAGTCAGAAGAAGCACCCCATCATGTATCAGTGGAGGCCAAATAGGAAATCTGGATTTCTTCTAACACCTGGCAATAAAAATCCACTCTTCCCTGCAAGAGCAATTTCAGAGGAAGCCAGCTAAAATATGAGGTTGAAATAAGATCTAGAGTTTCATAACATAATACTCAAAATGTCCATGTTTTGATATAAAAATGTAGTTACTGTACCAAGAACTAGAAAAATCTTAAACTGAATGAAAAAAAGAATCAATAGATGCCACTACTAAGATGACAAAGATGTTAAAATTATCTAATTAACACTTTAAAGCAACCATGATGAAATGTGTCAGTGAGTATTTATCAACAAGCTTGAAACGAATGAAGGAACTAGTCTCAACAATGTAATAAAACGTCTCAGGAATGAAATGCAAAGCAAAATGAAAAATCAAATGGAAATTTTACATCTTAAAATACAATAGGTGAAATGAAAAACTCAGTGGGTATACTCAACATCAAAGTGGGAGAAGAGCAAATCAATGAACTGGAACATAGAACAATAGAAATTCAGTTTGAGCAAGAGACAAAAAGTAGACAGAAATGAACAAGGTCTCAGGGACCTTTGGGACAATAACAAAAGTCTGAAATTGATGTTATCAGAATCTCAGAAAGAAAAGAGAATAGGGCTTATAAAGTAATAAAAGAAATAATTTCTAAAAATTTTCCAAATTTACAAAAGACATGCAATCTACCTATTTATTCAAAAACTTGAACAAGCCCCCAAGTTTTGGGATTAAAAAAAAGTGTGTGTGTGTGTGTGTGTGTGTGTGTGTGTGTGTGTGTGTGTTTGTATACAGATGTAGATGACACACACTTAAGTAAAATTGGAGAAATCCGAATAAGATTCATAGATTGTCTCAAAGTCCAGGTTGTGATATGTTATATTATTGAAGACTTTTATAAAATGCTATCTTTGGGGAAAACAGCAGGGTGCACAAGAGATTTCTCTGGAATATTTCTTATAATTGCATGGGAATCTACAATTATTTCAATAAAAACATCATTTAACAATGTCTTTTTTAAAAATTAAAATTAGAGCTACCATTCAATCCAGCAATTGACTTCTGGGTATCTACCCAAATGAAAAGAAATCATTATATGAAAAAGACACATGCACACACATATTTACAGCAACACAGTTTGAAATTGCAAAGATATGGAACTAACCCAAGTGCCAATCCACCAATGAGTAGATAAAGAAAATGTGGTGTATGTATATTATGGAATACTACTCAGCCATAAAAAAGGAATAAAATAATGTATTTTGAGGCAACTTAGCTCAAGCTGGAGGCCATTCTTCTAAGTGAAACAACTCAGGAATAGAGAACCAAATATATTATATTTTCACTTATAAATGGGAGCTAAGCTATGAGGATAAAAAGGCAGAAGAATGATATAATGGACTTTGGGAACTTTAATGGAAAGGTTGGGAGGAGTTTGGGGGATAAAATACTACATATTGAGTACAGTGTACACTGCTCAGATGATGCATGAACCAAAATCTCAGAAATCACTAAAGAAATTACCCATGTACTCCAAAAACTGTTGAAATAAAAAGACTTAATGTTTATATTTTTGCAATTAACTCCCAGGTTTGCTCTGCTCGCCTCTTTCATTATCTTGTAATTTAGAAAACCTATGAAGAAGTCAGGAGTAGGGGTATTTGATGTTTTCCATATCTTGAAATGACATATAAAACCAAGAATAGATTACGGTTGCCAGTGTTAGAGAAGTAACCAGGAATTTGTTTTGGCTACTAAAGGACAATATGAGGCACTGGTGGTGATAGAAATCTTCTATATATTGACTGTATTGATTTCATTACCCTCGTTCTAATTTTTTACTGTAGTTCTGTAAGTTGTTACCATATGGGAAAATTGGGAAAAGGTTACATTCAATCGCTCTTCATTATTTCTTATAAATGCATGTGAGGCCAAGCGCAGTGACTCACTCCTGTAATCCCAGCACTTTGAGAGGCTGAGGCAGGTGGATCACCTGAGGTCAGGAGTTTGAGACCAACCTGGCCAGCATGGAAAAACCCCATCTCTACTAAAAATACAAAAATTAACCAGTAATGGTGACGTGTCTGTAATCCCAGCTACTCAGGAGGCTGAGGCAGGAGAATTGCTTGACCCTGGGAGGCGGAGGTAGCAGTGAGCTGAGAAGACGCTACTGCACTCCAGCCTGGATTACAGAGGGAGACTCCATCTAAAAAAAAAAATAATAATAATAATAAAAGCATGTGATTCTGCAATTATCTCAAAATTTAAAATTTAATTAAAAATGAAATTAAATCAATTAGCATAAGTGTAAAGAAACTATACAAATGACCAGTAATGAGTACTGAATACATTAAATGTAGAACTAATCTTATTACTAAGTAACTATAGAAGTTGGAATTTTGGAAGTAATAGGGAGGGAATGAGAGAGATTTTAAAAAAGCTAAACTTGGCCCCTTTCACAAAAAAGAGTTAATTTATCAATTGTCATTGAATAAAAATAAACTATGTAGAAGAATGCCATTGATATCTTAATAATTTTTATTATATCTTAGCTATACAGATAAGAAGAATATTTCTTCTAGAGAAAAAATATTTATTTGATGTTTGAAAGTTTTACTTTAGATTATTTCCTTGCATTGAATTTAAATACAATTAAATGTAACATTATCTAGTAATTCAGTACAGTGACAGAAATAATGTTCTTGGATCAGTGAAGGAAAGGTAGGTGGTAATTGAAGAGTTAGTATGATCATTAACATTATAGAGAATTGAATTTGTATTTTAGATTTTGGGTTTATTATCTGAAAGTCTTAGAGTGGTAGGTGTTAACTTTAAAGCTTAATTTCTTCTTCTCTAAACTGTGGCTAATACTGCTCATCTCATAAGATTTGGTAAGGATATTTGTAATGTAATATAGGTACAGTTGGAACACAGTCGTTGGAAAAGACTCTTTTGTCTGCCTTGAAGTTAAAAATATATTGATTTCTCAATAACTGTTAATTTATTTCTATCCCTCCCCTGTTGTAGTCAGTATATTTTGATTGAAGTAATATGGAATTACACAGTAGATTGAGAATAACTTGTATTTAAACTGACTAAATGTTAGAAAAGTATCAGATTCCAGTATTTACTATGTTTCACTATCTAAAATCCCAGAGACCCTCAATCACACAGGCTTGTCTGGTTATAAATTATAATATCTTTCTTACTGAGAATTTTGTGAAACTGCTCAGGTTTACCAGGGATGATTTTTCTTGTTGGAAAACATATTGAAAACTCCTGATATGGGTAAACAAAAGATAATTTTGGAAATAAAAGTGTCAGTACTAACACAAGGTACCAATTTGCTTTTCACTAGTGGACATTAGGTTGTTGGCAGGGATTAGCCAAGCAATTTATATATTTCTTACTTCCAGTTAGACAGCATCTGGTTTGCAATGGGAGACTGAATATTTGTCTGCCTTTCTCTACCCCCAGCTGTCTTCCCCATATGGACTCACAGAAATAAAGAAAACTTCTAAACCAAATTAATAAAATCACAGACCATTAGGCAAAATATGATACATTTTTCTCTCATGAATCATGGGATAAAAAGAGTAAACAAACTTGCTGGCAGTGCAAGTGATGAGGCAGGCAAAACAGCAATCCCTGTTAGCCCACTGCATCTGTATGTAACTCCATATAACCATGGTACATACTTAACCGTTTACTGAGAGCAAACTGGTAAACTTGCTCTGGATTCAGTGACTTATTTTCTCAGCAGGAGATCCACCTGACATTACCTTCTGAGGCCACTATGAAAATCACCTGTTTCGAAAAATAATGAACTATGAACAGGCAGTCACAGCACTACCAGGTGAAGTTAATGTAGGAACCACCTGCCTACTTAGGGAAAGTAGCCTGGGCAGATTCAGTAAGTGCCTCTTACTAGCAACTAATCTACACAGCAGTTGATTAGTTGGCACCACAAGTTATGCATCCTCTACTAGTTATGATAAAAGTGTGTGTTTTCATAAAGCCTCGAAATGCAAACTCAGTCTCCACACACACACACACACAAAAAATTAGCTGGTCATTGTGACACACCTTTAGCCCCAACTACTTAGGACTCTAAGGTGAGAGAATTGCTGAAGCCCAGGAGGTCGAGGCTGCAATGAGTAGTGATCATTTCACTGCACTCCTGCCTGGGCAACTAAGTGAAACCTTGTCTCAAAATAAAAATAAGTAAATTAATAAATATAATAACCTTTATAGTATTAAATATAACAATGTATATTGTCTGAAAACAATGAAACTAAATTAGGAATACATTAAACCTGATATATAGAAAGTCAGCATTATTTAGAAATTAAATAATTCGGTTCCAGATGCCATGTAGGCCAAGGGAAAAAAAAATCACAATAAAAAAAGAGAGAATAGTTTCAAGTGACTAATAATGAAATACAATGTGTCAAAATTTGTGAGATGCATGGAGCACTGGTTATAGGGAAATTTGTAGCATTAAATGCTAATATTAGAAAAGATTAAAGGGTTACTATGATCTACATTTCCACTTCAAGAATATAATGAAGGAAGAACAAAATAAAATAAGTAGAAGAAAGAAAATAATGAAGATAAGAAATCAAATGGAAAAGAGAAAAAAATAGAGAAAACCAACAAAGACAAAATTTGGCTTTTTCAAAAAGACTAAAAATGATAAATCGCTGACATATTTGAGGAAGACACAAATTCATATTATCAGGAATAAAAAAGAATGTTACTACAGATTCTACAGATTTTTCAAAAGGAAAAGCAAAATTCAAACAATTTATTGTCAACAAATTAGATGCTCTGGGAAAATTCTTTGGAAATCACAACTTACCAAAATGGAGTCAAGAAAACAGAAAATCTTTTAAAGAAACTGAGTACATAATCAACAATTTCCCACAAAGAAAATTCCAGTTAAAAAGTATTTTACAAAAAAAAAAAAAATCCCAATTCTATACAGACTCCTTCAAAAAATATTAAAGGAAGGAACGTATACCAAATCATTTTATGCAATCAACAAAGTCCTGAAAAATACCCTGAAATTACATAATGATAAATTTACAAGTGACTATTCCTCAGCAGGTTAAACCCAGACATACTTAATAAAATATTAGCAATGGAAACTCATGATTTACAAAGCAAATAATGCATCACCATTTAAAGTGGAACTCTTCCAGGAGTAAAGGAATAGGTTAACATTTGAAAATTAATCAATGCATCCCACCTTATTAAGTTAGAAGAGAAAATAAAGGAAGAAAAACACAGCAAAATTCTTGAAAACATACATTCATGGTATTAATAGAAACTTACAAAAAACTAAGAATAGAAGGAAACAATCTGTTAAAGGGCATTTGTGGAATATCTACAGTTAACATTACTCCTTGTGGTGAAAAATTAACATTTTTCCCAGATATTGCCAAAATGATAAGGAGTTTGTTCCTATCGATTCTAGTTAATTTGTGCAAGAGGCTGTTTTTACAGTTAACATTTTTTAGTAGAAGGAGTAGAAGTACACTCAAAAATAATGATTAAAATTATAGTATAGTAAATTCATAAAGCAGTAACAGTGGTTTGTTATCATTATCAGGTATTGGGTAGTATATATAATAGTAGGTGCTGTACTACTTTTCTATGACTGGAAGTATGCTGTTTGTTTAACACCAAAATCACCACAAACACGTGTACAGCACATTGTGCTATGGTGTTATGACTGCTACAACATCACGGGATAATAAGTTTTTAGTTGTATTATAATCTTATGGGACCACTATTGTATATGCAGTGTCACTGGCCAAAATGGCATTTTGTACACATGACTATACAAGCAAATACAATTATTCCCCTAAAAAGAAATATAATGAAGCCCTCAAAACAGAACTACTAATATATAAATCTACATGGATAAAGTAAAAGTCAAATAGGCAAAAAAAAAAAAAAAGACCAGATAACACATGGTAAAGAAACCCCTCAAGAATCTTGGTAGCAATATAAAGCAACAATATAGTAACAATAGCAATAGTACTGTGTGTTCACTCTTCTAAGCTCACCACATATATTAGTCTATTTCATCTTAATTATAAATATATGATAGATATTATTATGATTCCCATTATATAGTTGATACATTTGGGAAATAAAGCTGTTAGTATCATGCTTGACCCCAAAGGAAATTAAATAGCAGCTTCTTGATGTTAGCCCAGTTCTTTCTGAATTTTAAACTGTATGCCCTGGAGACATATCCCACTAACCTACAGTGCATTTCTACTATTGCATCAGTTTTTTAATCAGATATGCAACTTAATGTGTTTCTATTCCAAGTGAAGCCATCCTCCAACTATTCTGCTTTGGAGGGAAACAATGAGAAGAGATTGTCACTCTTTGCTTGTATATAGACTTGTAAGGAACACATTTATTAATTGGGATTTTAAAAATATAAAATAAAAATAAAATGAAAAATATATGTGATAATAGAATTCATATTGACAGGCGCTAAGTTTATGGCACATATAACATATATACTCCAAAGCTAATTTTAGAATAAAAAATAATAAATAATAATATACCATCATTTGTCCCAATTCCAGCAACTCCTCATTGGAAACAACCACTATAATAAATTATGTATATGTATTTTAGTCTGTTTTTGTGCTTTTGCATCTATATATGTCACAACAAATAATCTATACTATCATATGTTTTTGATAAATGGAAGTGCTTTATTATAAATAATGAGGCAATTTGTTGGCTTTTCTTGGATGTGAAAGCACTTAGCATCTAGTGAACTACACCCTTTTCATAAATATATAATTCTTTTTAATAAATAAGTATTTACCAAGTATTAAATATTAATCTTTCTACAATAAGTATAAGCCAACACACATTTTTTTTACCTGGACTCCTTGTATCCCAATGAGTTCATCTGTGGTCTTTATAGCATCTGTGAAGTCCTCATAATCAAATGAAACATTTTGTCAACATAAGATTATTTTTCAGCATTCTTATTTTATGAATATATAAACATTGTGTTGATAAATTTTTACAAACTCAAAGTAGTTAATCTCCTATACAATTTTAAAATTGAAAAAAAAAACAGATACCTAGAATAATTTTGTTGTATCTTAACCCACAATTCAACTGCTATTAATCAACACTATTTGTGGTTCCAGAATTCTAAAATACTTTTTTTTTTGCATTTTACTTATTCTATTTCTGGGCTTTTTAAAATTTATATGAATTCCAAATGTACTTACTGTCTTTTTTTTTCCTGAAGACATGATTTTAGTATGTCAATGAGGTATTGTACTCTTGATGGAATTTTTATACCCAGGGTATATCATCAATTTATTTTTTATTAATTAATCTTTATTTAGAATTCACATATAATTGTACATATTTTGGGGGTACACTGTGATGTTTCAGTGCATCTATACATTGTATAATGATCAAATCAGGATAATTACCATATCTATTACTTTAAGAATTCATTTCTTTATGATTATTCAAAATCTTCTCTTGGCTACCTTGAAATATACACTACAATATTATTTGCTGTATTTACCTTACTGTGTAATACAACAAGAAAATGTATTCTTCCTGTTCAACTGTAACTTTAACTTCATACTTGTTGAACCAATAATTGACCAATCTCTTCAGGCCCCACCCCAACCTCACCTACACATCACCCCCAATTTCTGATAACCACTATTCTAATCTCTATTTCAATAAAATCAAATTTTTTGATTCCACATAGGAGTGACATCATGTAGTGTTTATCTTTCTGTGCCTGGCTTAGTTCACTTAAACCCTCATCCTGGTTTACCCATGTTGCAGCAAATGACAGGATTTTATTCTGTTTATGGTTAATAATATTTCATTGTAAATGTTGAGGTCACAAATTTTTTATTCATTTTTCAGTACACAGGCATTGAGGCTGATACCATATCTTGGTAATTATGAACAGCACTGCAATACACGTGGGAGAATAGATATTTCTTCAACATACTGATTTTATTTCCTTTGGATATATGCCTTGTAGTGGGAATGCTGGATCATATGGTAGTTCTATCTTTAATTTCTTGAGGAACTTCCATACTTATTTCCATAATGGCTCTACTAATTTACATTCCCACTAACAAGGCATTCCTTGTCAACATGTGTTGTTTTTTTTTTTTAATTTATTTATTTTACTTTAGGTGTATACTATATCTGGCATTTCTCTTCATGTTGTCTCTCCCTACCCTCCCCTTCTTCCCCACCCGCCGCTGTCTCTCCCCTACCCCCCACAACTGCCCCCAGTGTCTGATGCTCCTCTCCCTGAGTCCACGTATTCTCGTTGTTCAACACCCAACTATGAGTGAGAATATACCATGTTCGGCTTTCTGTTCTTGTGTCAGTTTGCTGAGAATGATGGTTTCCAGATTCTTCCAAGTCCATACAAAGGCCACGAACTCATTGTTTTTTATGGTTGTGTAGTGTTCCATGGTGTATATGTACCATGTTTTCTTTGTCCAGTCTATCATTGATGAGCATTTGGGTTGGTTCCAGGTCTTTGCTAGTGTACACATGTCTGCAATGAACATACATGTGCATGTGTCTTTATAGTAGAATCTTTTTTATATCAGTCATTCTAACAGGTCTAAGGTTGTAACTCATTGTGGTTTTGATTTGCATTTCCCTGATGATTAGTGATACTGAGCATTTTTCACATATCTATTGGCCATTTGTATATCTTCTTTTGGAAAAATATTTATTCAGGTATTTTGCTTAATTTTTATTTTACTTTTTATTTTTTTGAGACGGAGTTTCGTTCTTGTTACCCGGGCTGGAGTGCAATGGCGCGATCTCGGCTCACCACAACCTCCGCCTCCTGGGTTCAGGCAATTCTCCTGCCTCAGCCTCCTGAGTAGCTGGGATTACAGGCATGCACCACCATGCTCAGCTAATTTTTGTATTTTTAGTAGAGACAGGGTTTCATCATGTTGACCAGTATGGTCTCGATCTCTTGATCTCGTGATCCACCCGCCTCGGCCTCCCAAAGTGCTGGGATTACAGGCATGAGCCACCGCGCCCGGCCTTTTGCTTAATTTTTAATTGGATATTTGAGTATCTTTGTTTTTTTGTTTGCTTGTTTGTTTTGCTGTTGAGTTGTTTGAATTTCTTTTATATTCTAGATACTAACCCCTTGTCAGATGGATAGTTTGTAAATACTTTATCCCACGCTGTAGGTTGTCTCCACTCCATAGATTGTTCCCCTTGCTGTGCAGAAGCTTTTTAGCTTTAGGTAATCACATTTGTCTACTTTTGCATTTGTTGCCTGTGCTTTTCTGGTCTTATGTAAAAAGCCCTTTCCCAGTCCAATTTTATGATATAAACACTATTTAAAGTTTTAATTGTTTTGTCATGAAACAATGTGTTTAGCTTCTTTCTCCATATTTGGGGTTCTTAACGATAATTCCAAGTTTTGTCCTAACTTTGTTTATGATATAAACACTATTTAAAGTTTCAATTGTTTTGTCATAAAACAAAGTATTTAGCTTCTTTCTCCATATTTGGGGTACTTACAATAATTCCAAGTTTTGTCCTAACTTTGTTTATAAAATTTGGATACCTTTCTCTAATTAAAGTTGCTCCAGAATTTTATTGCAAATTACTATAGCAATTTGTTGTTTGGGTTTACTTCACCTAACAAGGTAACCAGAGACCTTAGATAGCCTTTGCATTTTTTATCTTCATTACCATTTTACTTTTTATAAACTTGCCGTTTAGTACATCTTCCTCCTTCACACTTTCCTTTTATATGATTTCTTCCAAATTTAGAAGTAGATGAATATAAAATGGTATATCTGCATCAGGCTGTGGAATGGCATTGTGATTAAAAGTAGAAGCTCTTCACTGTAGCTACCTGGATCCGAATCCAAACTATGCCACTTACAAGCTAGGTGGCCTTGGGAAGATTTTTTATCTTCTAATCTTCCGTTTTTTCACTGAATGTCTATAGGGAGATAATAAAATTATCATAAATATATAAACTATGATAGATTAACCATGCAAAGTTCAGGCACTATGATTGGGACCCAGTCAACATTCAATAAAAGCTAGATGTTTTATCAAAGTTAGAATCAAAAGACAACTTATTTGAGCACAAATTTTTAACATTTCACATTCTTTTTTCCTTGAAGGGATTATGATTATTTCAAAATTATTAGTTAACCAGCTTAATAAAACTGTATTTTTGAAATCCAATTTATATTATAATTGCATTAATGCCATTATATAATTCAAATCAAATTTTAATAAAGTCAAACATTTTGAAAATATGAACGTTGCTGCAGAATTTTTTTTGACAGAAGTCCTCTCATTTTCCACTGCTTGGCTTTCTTTCATCTCAGTTACCCATGGTTGATTACATTCTGAAGGTATTAAGTGGAAAATTCCAGAAATATATAACTCATAAATTTTAAGTTGTGTGCCATTCTGAGTACTATGATGATATCTCATGCTGTCCTCCTTCATTCCACCCAGGATGTGAATCATCCCTTTGGATGTGAATCAGCTCTTTGTCCAGCATACCATGCTGCGTATTCTACCCACCCATTAAAAATCAAAATAGTCTCCTGATATCCAACCATTTTCAGCCTCATAACTGGATGACCCAAGATCACCCAAAGCAGGGGATCCTCCTTGTGATGTATCCTCAGGTCAGTAGTAACCTAATGTTACATCACAATGCCTACATCCTTCAACTCACTTAATCTTATCATGTAGGTATTTCATCATCTCTCATCATTGCAAGAAGGGTAAGTACAGCATAAGAAGAAATTTTGAGGCCGGAAGCAGTGGCTCATACCTGTAATCCCAGCACTTTGGGAGGCTGAGGCAGGCAGATCACCTGAGGACAGGAGTTCAAGACCAGCCTGGCCAACATAGCAAAACCCTGTCTCTTAAAAATGCAAAAATTAGCCAGACATGATGGCACACACCTATAATCCAAGCCACTTTGGAGGCAGAGACAGGAAAATGGCTTGAACCCAGGAAGCAGAGGTTGAAGTGAGTCGGCACGGGCCACTGCATTCTAGCCTGAGTGACAGAGCAAGTCTCCATCTCAAAGAAAAAAAAAGAAATTTTGAGAGCAGGACCACATTCATATAACTTTTATTACAATATATTGTTTTATTTATTTTATTATTGGTTATCATTATTAATCTCTTACTATGCCTAATTTATAAATTAAATTTTATCATAGGCAAGTATGTATCGGCAAAAACATACATTTAGGTTTCTGTACCATCTATCATTTCAAGCATCCACAGCAGGTCTTGGAATGTATCTCCCCTATGGATAACGAAGGACAACTGTATTTCTAATTTTTACTTATTTTCATTTTTTCTCTTCTTTGCTTAACATGATTTGCCAGGGTTTTTCTATTTTGTTTTTCTAAAATTAGCTGAAGGACATATTTATAATTAATTCTACTTTGTATTTTCTAATCTAATCATGCCTACTTTTATCTTTATTGTTTTCTATTTTTGTCTTTCATTGCATATATTTAATTAATTTTTCTAAATTGAATGTTTAATTTGTTTTACTGAATAATAGGGTAAGAACTTCAGAAACAAGGTCTTATGTGCTTTCTTTAAATATGACATTGTTTTCCACTTCTCTTCCAGATATTCTAATTCATCATTCAGAAACAACTATTAATGTTGAGATTAGGTTTCATTACTTGAATTTTTTAATAAATTACCATCAGTAGGAGATTAACTTATGGTCCCAATTTTTTTATTCTTCCCCATAGTCACACAATTAGAGTTGTAACTTAACTCTTTTAGCTTCAGTATATTTCCCTACCCTTGAACTTTAGGCTCAGTTCTGTGAATTTCTTGGAACAAAAGTAGTAGTTAGCAAAAGAAACACAGTCAAAGACTTGACCTGTGTCCGACAGTTAGGCCTTCACTTTTTCTACCTATATTAAAAAGAACCTGTTTTGGTGAGCTCACTGACCAAGCCAAGCCTGAAACAGTTGACAAACTCAGCTGAAATCTGTTCATCTTAGTTGACTCACAAATTTGCAGCAAAAATATATCAGTACTACTTTAAGCTATTCAGTGTCAGGTATCTTTTAGTCAGCATTGATATGCAATAGTTATTCACTCAGAAATTGGTACCTAGCTATGCAGTCCTGCTGTAATAAAATCTTAAAATACGTAGCAGTAGATTTGGGACCAGATGGTAGGCATTGAAGAAACAAAGCAACTGTAAAAATGGCAAACTGTGTTATGGAGTGAGAAAATATTTGGTTAGGATCTACCACCTGTGGTAATGTGGAAGGGAAAAAATCTACCTAATGGACTTGTATAGTTTGGGGATGTAATTTGAAGGAGATTTTGAAATCCTGTGCTGTTGTTACCTGATGCATTTGATAAGATATACGGGAAAAAGTTGAGCTCAGAAAGGAACTGGCCAGTCAGAAAACAATGTGAAGAGAATATAGTCAGGCCAGAAATTTGGGGGATGGAAGATAAAACTATTTTTTTACCAAATTAACTTCAGAAGAGGGACCAAATTTGAATTGGGGCCATGGAGATAGGACCAGTAAGGCATGGCCTCAGGGAAAGACAAAACCAAGAGTGTCATTCTTACATTCTTTTGTAAGAACTCTGAAAGAGTTAATATGAGTACTTAGTAGACCCTCTCAACCAAAGATAATTATAGAATGGCTAAAGGTGTGGCTTCATAGAAATCTGACATACCCTATGCTCTTGTAGATATAATAGAAACTCCGTGGAGTTTTTAAGAAGGCAGAACAAGCATAAAGTCCTGCCAGCCTGGAGACAGACAATTTGAGATGTAAAAACCCTGTGGACCTCCAAGTTTATATAGGCAGAGAGCAGACTGTGAAAGCTGCCCAGGCACCAAAAGGAAAATATACATACATACCTTCTACAGGGCTGTGGAGTCAAGAGCAATGGTTAACTTTGGAAGTCATTACCAGGAAGTAGATATCAGGCTCAGTCAAGACAAATTCACTAGCTCTAGGTCACTGTTTGACACATTTTTCTGTGATGATAGTAAATATTTTAGGCTTGCTGGCCACATGTAGTGTTTATATATCCTTCTTTGTTTTTGCTTTGTTTTTAAAATTCTTTCAAGCATTAAAAACATTATTTAGCTCCCAGATCATACCAAGAAGCAATGTCTGCATGTGATTCCATGGACTATCCTATGCAGACCCCATAGGGCCTGACATTTACCCAGCTAGTGACTTTAATCAGCTAGTGAATGCTCTGAAACCCACAGTCTTCAACTTTAGG
Source organism: Leontopithecus rosalia (assembly GCA_028533165.1). Taxonomy (NCBI): domain Eukaryota; kingdom Metazoa; phylum Chordata; class Mammalia; order Primates; family Cebidae; genus Leontopithecus; species Leontopithecus rosalia. The sequence continues at coordinate 73,812,145 of CM052648.1, forward strand.
AATGGGAGGATTTGTACAATTTATTTTATCCCTATTCCACTGTCATATATTGGTTGTTTGGGGGACAGATAAGTTGTTTTATTGTTTTGTTTAGTTCATTGGTCTCTGAATCAAAGGTAATTGCATCTATATGTAAGGTAAATCTTGACATCCTGGAGTTTGAGCTTAATGCTAGAATTGGATGGGACATTTGGGATTTCTGGGAAAGTCAGTGAATGTTACGTAACTGCAATTTGGGAAAATGTGATGAAGGTGGCAAACATATTTAACTTTCTAACCCTCTTCCTTATGCTACCCTGTAACCACCCGCTTTTCCACGTGAACTTGTTCTTTCCACTAGAAGTAGAGTGCACCTCACTGATTGTCATTGAATCCAGATGTGTAGCTTACATTGTCCAATGGAAGGAAAGTTAGTAGATGTAACAAAAGCAGAGGCGTGAAATGTTCTGGCATGGTTGGGCTTCCCGTCTTGTGTTTCTGCCATCAACAATAAGATCATACCCCAGAAAGCCGGTTAGTCTACAGAGGAAGGGAGACATGTCAGCAGACCTGGACTTTTCTGCCAAGCTAGTCAAATTAGTCTAAGCCAAATTTCAGATGATGTAAAGTTGCATAAACAAAAATAAATAATTGTTGTTATAAGCCACTTTGTTTGAGAGATGGTTTATTAAGACACTAACTTTTACTTTTTGTAATCATCTTAATGTGTCTCCTCTGAAAGTATCTCAAATTTTTATTCCATATTACTGATTCAAATTTATCTTTTTCTGTTATAGTTTTAATTCTATTTTTGGTATTTCATACAATTTAAAAAATATATTTATTTTTCTTTATTTAACATTTTATTATATAATTATCACATGTATACAAAAGTGCAGTAAATAATATAACGAAGCTCCATGTACTCATTGCCAAGCTTCAACAATTATTAACTCCTAGCTAATCTTATTTCATCTCTAAACCCACCTGCTTTTCCTTTAGTCTCTGAATTATTTAAAAGCAAATTCCAGGCATCATACAATTTCATCTGTAAATATTTTATTACATATATCTAAAGATAAATAATATTTTTAAACACATAATTATCAGTCTATCATTGATGGGCATTTGGATTGGCTCCAAGTCTTTGTTATTATAAACAGTGCTGCAATAAACATATGTGTGCATGTGTCTTTATAGTAGAAAGATTTATAATCCTTTGGGTATATACCCAGTACTGGGATTGCTGGGTCCATGGATACTATGCAGCCATAAGAAAGAATGAGATCGTGTCCTTTACAGAGAGATGGATGAATCTGGACATTATTCTCAGCAAACTAACACAGGAACAGAAAACCAAACACAGCATGTTCTCACTCACAAGTGGAAGTTGAACAATGAGAACACACAGACATGGGGAGGGGAACATCCCACACCAGAGCCTGTTAGGGGTGGGGAACAAGGGGAGGGAGAGCATTAGGACAAATACCTAATGCATGCGGGGCTTAAACCTAGATGATGATGGGTTGATAGGTGCAGCATACCACCATGGCACATGTATAGCTATGTAACAAACTTGCACATTCTGCACATGTATCCCAGAACTTAAAGTAAAATTTAAAAAAATACAGTTACTTTTTACCATTATGCTTTGTATTAGTCAGGGTTCTCTCAAAGGAAAGGACTAATAGGATAGATAAATATATGAAGGAGAGTTTATTAGGAGAATTGACTCACATGAGCACAAGGTGAAGTCCCACAATAGACTCTCTACAAGTGGAGGAGCCAGGAAGCTCGTCCAACTCCCAAAACCTCAAAAGTATTGAAGCTGATAGTGTAGCCTTCGGTCTGTGGCTGAACTCCTGAGAACCCCTGGCAAACACTGGTGTAAATCCAGGAGTCCTAAAGCTGAAAATCTTGGAGTCTGATGTTCGAGGGCAGGAAACATCCAGCATAGGAGGTAGATGGAGGCTGGAAGACTCAGTGAGTTTGTTCTTTCCAGTGAGCCTGCTTTTAATGCTAAAAGTGGATTAGATGATGCACACCCAGAATGAAGTAAGGCCTGCCTCTCCCAGTCCACTGACTCAAATGCTAATATCCTTTGGCAACACCCTCAGAGACACATCCAGAAACAATACTTTGCATCCTCCAATCCAATCAGGTTAACACTCTGTATTAACCATCACACACTTTTAAAAAGTTAACAATAAGACCATCAAATATTTAATTAAGTTTATATTTCCTTCCCAGTATTTCAAACATTTTTCTAATAGATTGTTTCCTTAAATTAAGATCCAAACAGAATCTATACATTATCATTAGTTTATATACTCTTAAATCTATTTTATTCTATAGGTTCCTTTCTATTCTCTTCCATAGTTTACTGCTAAAACAAATTAGCTTTTTGTTCCATATTCCAGATTCTGTATATTCCATTGATATACTATTATCATAATTACAAAATTTATTTTCTTATATACTCCATATGTTTATATGTCTATGGAATAAGTACATGCAGACATATATATTCATAGACACATACATTATTTCAAAATAACAGTAGCAATGTTATTTATTATATCACTGAAAACGCTTTGAAATGTTTTGCATTACCTTGCCTTTATGTTGTATAGTCAATTACTATAAATACAGTGATTTAAAATAAATCAGTGTCACCAGATAAATACTTAGGTTCATTTGTGACAGTTCACATCCAATTTTTAGGTATTTCTGTTTAATTTGATTTTTAAAATAATCATATAAAGCATATAAAGTATTGGCAGAAAAAATATGTAGCTACATGAAAAATGATATTGCATCTGTACCTCATATTCTACCTAGGTGAATTAAATTCATATGTAAAAATCAAAACTTCAAAAATATTGGCTGACTCACACCTACAAGAACATTGGGCAGTTGAGGTGGAAGGAATGACTAGTCTGGCAAGACAGTGTGATCCCATCTCCCTAAAAAAAAAAAAAAAAAAAAAAAATTAGCTAAGCACAATGTCATACATCTTTAGTCTCAGCTACTCTGGAGGCTGAGACAGAAGGATCACTTGAGCCCAGGAATTCAAGGCAGCAGTGAGCTGTGATCACACCACTGTCCTCCAACCTGGGTGACAAAGTGAGACCCTGTCTATATATATATTGTAGATGAAATGTAAAGGAATATTTTTTTCAAATGAAACATCACAAACTCTATACAAAATAAAAATGGAATTAACTACCTTGGTTATTTTCTATTCTTCACAGGACTCATAAACTAAACAGATATGCCTGTACTTGGGGAAAGAGATGTGCTACACACAGCCAACAAAGGGTTAGTATGTTGAATATATGGGGAAAGTCTAAAACATCTGCAAGACAAAAAACAGAAACAAGCAAGTAATTTGATCAAGCATTTCACAGAAGATGAAAATATGCAGATCCGCTAAGTATATGAAAAGGTGGATGATCAATCTTACATCAGTAAAATGAGAATTAAATTTAAAATGAGATGTAACTGCACAACCATCATGATGAAAAAAGTAAATAGACAACTGAAATATCAAGTTATAACAAGAAATTACAATAACAGAATTTCTCATACACCATTGATGATAAGGTAATTGGAAAATGTCAAAGCAAAAATTGTACCAGACAATGTTAAACAGGCAAGGAAGACTTTATTTAAGGTTATTGCAGTAGAAGAGTAAAGCCAGAGCTCAGCTTGAATTCAATTCCACTGAAGAAACAAATGGTACAGTGGTGGGAGGGCATTATAGAGCTGGGATGACGGTAATCATAGGCTATCTGTGTTTACTAATTGGCTTTATTCAAAGGAAAAGTAAACTTTCTTATACCTTCATGACAGAAAGTAGTTTTAGAACTTGGAGCTACATGCCTAATGACATTAGGCTCCTACCCTGCCACAAAGACCCAAAGAAAGGTGTAGGGTCCAGCCCTACTGGGTTGTGGAGTGTCCTGTCACTGTGCTGAGGCATTGTATCCAAGAAATAAGGAGACAGGACACCAAAGGACTGGATAGGAGCAGCTGGGCTCAGGGGGACAACGCCACCTATAAGCAGAGACAGGCGAGGACCCAAGCATCCAGGCACATCTGTATTTATTAGGTACAAGACAGGGGGAAGGGTAGTGAGTGAGGTCATCTTAAGGATTGCGATAGGGTCAAGATAATCACATGCACGATAAGCAAAGGATCCACCTGTAATTGATCACCAAGAAAATGAGGTGGTCAGTGTGCAGCAAGTAGTCCACCCCTAAGGAGATGGGCAGTGTGCAGTAAGAAGGGCACAATGTGCAACATCTCTTATCTAAGGGCAGGCTACTTCTAAGAATTTCAATAAGAGGATGCTCTGAGTCAGCACAGCAGCAACAGGGCTGACAAGGTATACAGCCACCTTTGTACCGGAGCGGTTTTAAGCCCTCAAATACCCTCGGGATTGCCAGCCTGAGTCCAGCTTTCCACAAGAACTGGATGCAAGATACTACAACTCCCTTTCAGAAGGAATGACTCTTGCTCCAAGCCTACCATAGAGCAGGTATCTTTATGATACTGAACACTGCCACCTGGGCTGACCTGCCATGTAGCACACGCCCTTTCAGGCAGGGGTACTGCCACCTGGGCCATTGATTCTTGTCCTGGTGTGGCTGTTTTTCCCTAGTTCATGCTCTGCAATGGGTCTGCTCTAGACACTCCTCTGACTACAAACTGAGACATGATTATCTATGAAGGGATTATATATAAGGAAATAAATGAGCAGTAAGATATTGTTCAGACACTAATTGTGCCAGGGGGTCTGCTTAACTCCTTCTTGGTGCCCAGAAGGGGGGTTACCCACAAAAGGGCTTCTATCTCCTTTTCCTTTTCCCATTCCGTCTGCTCTCTGGATGCCTAATCATTTGGCAGTTGCCCTTCTACTAAGAATGAGGTCTCCTCTTACCAGAAAAACTTATGTGTCCCTCTAGAATTGGAAAAAAAAAACAAAAGGCAACAAAAAAGAATGACAACAAAAACCCAAATACCTACATTTCAAAGGAATGGCTTTCAGATCTTTGAGAAAAAATATTCCTGGGTTGTGAAACAGGCAAGAAAAGATTTGCATCTCAAAGGGGCAGAGAAAGAATTTATCACTACAGGTTTTCTTTTTTTTTTTCTTGCATTTTATGTTTTGGGGTACATGTGCAGAACATGTAAGATAGTTGCATAGGTACACACGTGGCAGTGTGTTTTGCTGCCTTCTGCCCCTTCACCAATATTTGGCATTTCTCCCCATGCCATCCCTCCCCCACTCCCCCGCACTGTCCCTCCCCTATTTCCCCCAATAGACCTCAGTTTGTGGTACTCCCATCCCTGTGTCCATGTGTTTTCATTGTTCATCACCCGCCTATGAGTGAGTATATACCCTACAGGTTTTCTTAAGTAAATATTCTAAGAAAAAGAAGGTAAGGGAGGACTTCCATGGTTAGGCCATCAGGATTCTCTAAAGCTGTGATGAAAGGAAGGTTGGAGGCCCAGAGGAAAGAGAAAACCTGTCTAAAGTTTAGCCAACTTGAGGAAAACATTTAGGCCCTCTTGATCAAAAACAGTCCAGCATTATAATTATCAGTTAAATATGTGCATAAGCTGTCTCTGCAATCTTCCTCTCAGGATATGCTCTAGAGGATATTGTTACATATAAGCAAATGTAACTGTAGTAACACATGGGGTAAAACCATAAAGTAGAAAATCTTCTACTAGCAAATCTTCTGCCCTGCAATGAAGGTTCAGGCAAGCTCCATTATTTATTATCACCTTTACACACTATCAGGTGTTCTCAGGTCATTTGAAGGCTAGCAGATCAGCCATGATTTAGTCATTAATATGTCCTGTCCCATGGGATAGTCAGAGCTTCAATCTTCATTTAAAGTTAAGACTTCCCTTCTCTTCCATTTGGAAGAGGAATTTTGAATTGACCTTTTCTATTTATCTTCAGAAAACATACAAGGAAAAGAGAAAAAGAGGAGTAAAGGTATAAGTTAAACATTTTCTCAATGATGGTTAATGGGGAAATTTGGCTTCAGTTTTCTCTAGAAATAGAACACATTTAAAGCTGTCTCTTCCTCTCACAGATTATTTTACTTGTTTTGGGGGGTCACCAATACTACGGTTCCTTTTTTCCATTCCATCAGCTGGCTGAATGCCTAATTGTTTGCCAGTTACCCTTCTACTATGTATGAGGTCTTCTCTTCACAGAAGAACTTATGTGTCCCTCTAGAATTGAAAAAAAAAAGCAAACAACAATGACAACAAACCCCCCAAACACCTATCTTTACCTAAGCTTTCCGGTCCAATGGAAAAAAGAATAAAAATAATTTAGCCACATTCTATTTGATTAAACGTTTTGAAGAGCAAAGAAGTGGAAAAAAAAAACAGTATGGGGACATGGACAGACAGATAAGACAACAGAGACACAAAACAGAGAGATAAATAGAAAGGACGTAGAGACTTATCAGATTCTTCAGGATATGTTAATTAGTTTTTATGTCACTCTCTGCTAGTTCTTTAACTGGGTCACAGAATATTTATCACCTTAAAACACCATTCTTTGAAACTGCTAATCAATTAACCACTTTTTACAGCTCTTTAGTTGCTACTTACCTGCTAGAAAGGAATTTTTCCAGAAAAGTTTCTATCCATTTTTGTTTATGATTGCATTTTTGTGCCCAGTACATATTGTATATGTTAGCTACACATTTAAATAAATGTTCTGAATTGATAAATGAGTAAATGTACCTTTCAACCTGCAGGCAAGGAAGTTACTCTCTAATCTCTGTAACTGGCCTGCAATATTATGGCCATATGAATAAAGTAAAGTTAATATCTTACCCACAGGCTAAAGATATTTTCATTGCAATAATTCCCCAAGCTTTATTGTGTACCCACTAAATGAACCTGAATTTCAAAACCCATCTTTGCCTCAGGGAAAAAGCTAGTATCACAATAGTACTTACACAAAGTACAAGAATTCCAGCAGTTTTAAAAACACAAGTCTAAAAAAAATAGAGTCAAACTGTCTTGCTTGTAATGCCAGCTCTGTCACATGCTAAATGATCTAAGGCACAGTGCTAAAAATCTCTGTCATTCTCATCAGTAATATAAGAAAATAATTTTAGTAATGACTTCACAGGATTATTAAAAGACTAAATGTTAAGTACCTACTAAGTATTCTGAATATATTATCTATAAGTGTTGATATCTCACTTTAACCCTTGCAGAAATTTTAGAGGCTGTTTCACATATTTACATAAACAAGATTCTCACAAGCATTATATAGATTCCACCCTCTCTCCCTTTCTTCTATGAATACCTGTTAAATCACACTTTAGGTTTTCATCAAGAGCACCAGAATGCTTTTGATGATGCCTACCAGATGTAACCATTGCCTGCTAGACCAAGGGTGCTAATGTCCAGTGTTTGCTTATGTCAATATTAGGGTGTTAATGACCTTCATTTATGAATACCAAAACATTTTTTAATCAATTGACAAGGTCTAGCATAGTTGTCTTTCAGATTAGAAGCCACAAATGTTGAGACTGTTCACATCTTACACTAACATTTTCTCCCAAGGAAGACCAACTATAAGATATTTGTCCTTATTTACTTTTCTTAGTCCTTCATCCTAAAGTTTCAAACATAAGCTCATGAATACTAGGGAGTATTCATATACTCAAATACTAGGGAGTATTTGAGAAAAGCTCAAATACTAGGGAGTATTTGAGAAAAAGATAATATTCTATGAGGATATTCTCTGCATTGGTGGGATTTCATCCATTGACTGTGAAACAAACATGTTTCAATTATGTCTTTTCTTAGGAGCTATTTCCCTGTGCTGCCACCTCCCAGAGTTATGCTCAATAACTCATACAGATAATAAGTTTGAAATCCACCTACTACCTCATCTAAATTTATATATTTAGAAATGAGGCCTCTAAGATAATATTAAGGTTAAGTGAAGTCATAATGGTGGGGCCCTTATCAAATAGAATTAGATTCTTTATAAAAGGAAACAACAGAGAGCTTTCTGTCTCTCTCTGTACCTGCATACCCACCAAGAAAAGGCCATGTGAGAACATAGTGGGAATGCAGATGTCTGCAAGCCAGGAAGAGAGAGCTCTCACCAGAGGTCAACCCTGCTGGAACTTGATTTTAACCTCCAGAACTATGAGAAGATGAATTTCCATTGTTGAAGCCACTCAGTTTATGTTATGATAGCCCCAACTGACTAATACATTCATTCAGATATGGTAAACTGTCACAATTCTGGGGTAGACACAGCTTAATCTTAGTAATGGAGGAGTCATGTGCAAATGACTCAATAAAATGAGGAGTAGCTGAAGAGATTAGGAGCAGAACATTATGTTGGGAAAGGAGGGAGAAGCTTGGAAGAACTTAGAAATGCTTATTAGGGGCTTGTAGGGATCGTATCATTAACTGAAATATCAATAGACATGAGAAAAAAAATAATGATTTTTAATTGCTGAAAGTACTTACTACCATATCCTGAAAGTAAACAAAATGTTTATAGTATATAAACTGCCCATATTTTACAGAAATAATTTAAACATTAAGATGTTTCAGGAAGCACAGTGATTTAAAACCAACCAGGAGAAATTTTCCTCAAAATAATGTTTATATAATTTTCTGCTCATTATCATAATAGCAAAGTAAAAACAGTAAACATTTTGTAAAGAAAAAAAATATTTCTCTTTTACTGCTCCTTTGAAACCACCATTATTATTAGTGTTCAAGTAAATAAAACAATATTTTAATTTTGAGAATTATAGAATCCTTCATAGGTAATATAATCAATTTATCTCAGTGTATGATATTTAGAAAAGAAAATTTCTTCAGTTCAAATTATTATAAAATGGATCATTTTTGCATGACAAGTGAAATTTAAGGTTAAAATATTAGCAATTCGAACTAACATAAATCACCAATTAGTTCGTTTTAATATCTTTAACAAATCCATAATTATGGAAAAATAGAAAAGATGTCCTTTTCCCAAAAATTGTCCAGATTAGCTATTAGTTACTATGCAAACCATAAAGCACTGAGCCTTAGAGTCTTCACCTATAATATGAGGGAACATGACTAAATGCCCTTTAACCTCCCTTGCAATCTACAAATTTAGTTAGTAGCATTGCCATTTTAAATATTTTTTTAAAGAGTGAGGGTTTCACCTCAAAGTATTTTTTAAATATATAAAATCCCCTTTTAAGATGCAAACCTTTATTATCAACATTTACAAGAAATGCATTATACATTTTCCTGTCACACTAAAAGCGTGTGAGGTGTGACCAACAACACAATCCCCTGACTTCATAGCTCTGCCTGTAAAACATGGCACCAAATAGAAAAAACCAACACACTTAGGTTTCTGTAACTTCGTTCCCATTATCTGTAACCTTGAGACAAACTCTGCATCTCAAAATGAGGAAGATAGAAATGCTCCTATCTTCACTATTTTGAAAACCAGAAAAGGTTACCATATCAATGCAAATAATTATCTTTATGATGAACAATTTTGACTTTTCTGATGATAAGATCTAGGTAATGTATCTTCTTTAAGGGCACTTTTACATTTATGGTTTAAATCCTTCAGTTAAATGATTATTGTGTAGTCATTTTGCTTCTTTTCCAAATTAATGAGCTTTGTTTTCTAATTGTATCAGCCTGGGATTCAGTTTGTTTCTCCCAAAAAGTCTAGAAATCTGACCTTTTAAAAAGTGAAATGGAAACCTATAGGTCTCTCTGTTACTTTAGCACATTTAATATCATCATTCCTTTTAAAACAATGGCTTCCCAGAGGGGAAGACTTTATTTTATTTTATTTTGTTTTATTCCTGAGATTCCTACACTCCACTTCAGGCCTAGAAATTCTTATTGAGTATATGTGGGCTGGATTAAGGAAATTTCTGTTTCTCAAAACTCCCCAGTTAATTCTGAAAGTGGTTAGTTTGGGAACCACTACTTTGCTCTCTGTTTTATACCTAGTATAATATTTTCCTCTGACATTAATCACAACACATTCAGAGTAGATTTTCAGAAATCTGTAGAGAACTAACTCTAACAATCTTTTTCAGAAAATTTAAAAAATGGTATATTAACTACAGAGCTAAGACAATTCAGGTAGACAGTGAAAAGTGGGTGGTTTTACCACATGGGAAAATTGTTTTACACTTTACTTACAATCATTCACCAGTAAACACAAGGACTATCTTAACAGAATTGTCATTACTAACTATAACATGAAAAATCTCCAAATAACAAAAAGATGGCTAAGTGGTTAATCATTATTATTGGAAAAATGTGTCTAGAAGACTAAATAAAAGCATAAAATAAACTGCTTCTTACAGAATTTCAAACTTTTCTCATGCCTCTGGAGTTTACCATAAACAGGACAGAAAAGTTAGCCAAAAATACTATGATTGAAAAATAATCTCAATTAGCTGCAAGAATATAAGTAAAAAAATAGGTATAATTTTGTCTTGTAGGAGTTTAAAGACAAACATAGGTTTCAAATTCCATTTATTATACCCTGAATAACTAATTATAAAAATAATATTTAAAATATTTGTTATCAATTATGGATACCACCCCTTCCAAACTTAATATAAAACCCACATTTTTTTTCTCAGGTGTCCTAGATGTCTGTAGCCACTGAAGAATGTTTTCATACCTCTTTGTTGTCTGCTTGGGCTGAACCAAGCATGAGCCTTATGGTTGATATTGTCATGCATCTAGGCAGCTGTGTTATATACTGAGGAGCCTATTGTGGATAAATACATCTGTCATATAACCCTCTGGGAGACATAGCTGTGGTTCTCACTGAAGTATTATGCATCAAAACATTCAATGGTTGGAATGAACTGAGAAGATGGTGCAGTAGGAGCAAATCAGGATTGCAGCTCTCAGTGAAGATGCAGAGGGTGAGTGCAATCTGCATTTCCAGATGGATCTTTGTTGCCCACAGAATGGGGAAATTACCAAGTGTAGGAGAGACACAGGAAGCCAATGCAGATGTTTCAGCTCAGGCAGCCGTTTCAGCCGGCGCTGCAGCAGAGCAGCACTCAGCACAAAACACACTGGTCTGGGTGCCCTGTTAAACCGGCAATCTGAGATTTGGGAGGCTAGATTAGCATATCCATCTGACTAAACAGGACTTGGACAGTGAGCCAGACCAGGAGATTCCCAGGAAAAGACATTTGAGATGGCGCAGTGGTTCACTGCACAGGAAATCACACAGATCCCAGTGTCCTTTCAGCAGACGACTGAAACACCTGGGAGAGAGTCAACCTTTCACCTTAAATAAAAAAAGAGAGAGCTCTGAGGCAGGGAGCCAGGTGATCAGGCTCGGCAGGTCCCACCCCACATGGACAAACAAAACTGCGATTCGAAACGCTCAGGGTTGAGAGTTTCACCGCGGACACAGCTGAACCCAGGATGGTGCAGCTCAGTGTGGGAAGCACGTCCGCCATTACCAAGGCATTCTGCCCCTACTGAGGTACACTCCCATTGCTGACGCAGCCTAGAGTTGCCGAGGCAACCAGCCATAACAGAGAGACTCTGCCAACAGGGCGGAGCCCACGACAGCAGGGCAGAGCCCATGGCAACTGGGTGGAGCCCAAGGTAACAGGGTGGAGCCCAGGACAGCAGGACAGAGCCCACAGCAAGAGGGCAGAGCCCACGACAGCACAGCGGAGCCCATAACAGCAGGGAGGATCCTTGGCAGGCAAATAGTGACTAGACTGCCTCCTAGCTGCACAGGACAGTGCAACGCATACTCATAAAAAAGCCCTAACTCCCCGAGACAGAGCATCTGAGGATAAAAAGGGGTTTTATGAGTTCTCCTGCAGCAGACTTAAACGTACCGGCCTAACAGCTCCTATTAAGTACAGATCGCCTACTAAGATCCCTAACCCCTGTATATCCAAAGGGCCACCTCGAAAAGGACTGATCAGACTGACATATGGCAGGCTTCATTCTGGGACAAAGATAGCAGAAGAAAAAACTAGTAGCATCCCTCACTGTTCTGCAGCTGGTACAGTTGCACCCCAGACAAGCAGGGCATGCAGTGGACCTCAGCAGTTGTACAGCAGAGGGGCCAGACTGTTAGAAGGAAAACTAAGTAACAGAAATACTTCATCATCAATCTGGGCGCCCACTCAGAGACCCAATTGAAAACTCAGCAACTACTCAGATGACAGGCGGATAAACCCACAAAGATGGGAAGAAACCAGTGCAAAAAGGAGGAAAACATCCGAAACCAAAACAACTTGCCTCCTACAAAGGACCAAAACTCCTCACCAGCAAGGGAACAAAGCTGGACGGAGAATGAGTGTGATGAAATGACGGAATCAGACTTCAGAAGATGGGTAATGAGAAACTTCCGTGAGCTAAAAGAACATGTTCTAAATCAATGAAAATAAACTAAGAACCTTGAAACAAGATTTGAAAAAAGATTCGAGGAAATGGTAACAAGAATGGAAAACTTAGAGAGGAATATGAATGAATTGAAGGAGCTGAAATGCACAATGCAAGAACTTTGTGAAGCATGCAGAAGTCTCAACAGCTGAATTGAACAAGCAGAAGAAAGAATATCAGAAGTCAAAGATCAGCTCAATGAAATAAAACAAGAAACCAAGATTAGAGAAAAAAGCACAAAAAGGATGAACAAAGTCTCCAAGAAATGTGGGAGTATGTGAAGAGACCTAACCTACGTTTGATAAGTGTACCAGAATGTGACGAAGAGAATTTATCCAAGCTGGAAAATACTCCTCAGGATATTATTCAGGAAAATTTCCCCAACCTAGCAAGGCAGGCCAATATTCAAGTCCAGGAAATACAGAGAACACCACAAAGATATTCCACAAGAAGAGCAACCCCAAGGCACATAATCATCAGATTCACCAGGGTTGAAATGAAGGAGAAAATGCTAAGGGCAGCCAGAGAGAAAGGTCAGGTCACCCACAAAGGGAAGCCCATCAGACTCACAGCAGATCTCTCGGCAGAAACACTACAAGCCAGAAGAGAGTGGGGGCCAATATTCAGTATCCTTAAAGAAAAGAATGTTCAACCCAGAATTTCATATCCAGCCAAACTGAGCTTCATAAGTGAAAGAAAAATAAAATCATTTGCAAAAAAGCAAGTACTCAGAGATTTTGTCACCACCAGACCTGCTTTATAAGAGCTCATGAAAGAGGCACTACACATAGAAAGGAACAAACAGTATCAGCCATTTCAAAAACATACCAAATGCTAAATAGCAAGGACAAAATGAAGAATCTGCATCAACTAACGGGAAAAACAGCCAGCTAGAATCAAAATGGCAGTATGAAATTCACACATAACAATATTAACCCTAAATGTAAATGGGCTAAATGCACCAATCAAAAGACACAGACTGGCAAATTGGATAAAAAAACAAAACCCATCGGTGTGCTGTATCCAGGAAACCCATCTCACAGGCAAGGGTACACAAAGGCTCAAAATAAAGGGATGGAGGAAGATTTACCAAGCAAATGGAGAGCAAAAAAAAAAGCAGGAGTTGCAGTTCTCGTCTCTGTTAAGAGACTTTAAACCAACAAAGATCAAAAGAGACAAAGAAGGACACTACATTAAGGTAAAAGGATTGATAAAAGAAGAGCTAACGATCCTAAATATATATGGACCCAATACAGGAGCACCCAGATATATAAGGCAAGTTCTTAATGACTTACGAAGAGAATTAGACTCCCACACAATAATAGTGGGAGACTTTAACACTCCACTGTCAATATTAGACAGATCAACCAGACAGAAAATCAACAAGGATATCCAGGGCTTGAACTCAGACCTGGAACAAGCAAACCTGATAGACATTTACAGAACTCTCCACCCCAAATCTATAGAATATACATTGTTTTCAGCACCACGTCACACCTACTCTAAAACTGATGACATAATTGGAAGTAAAGCATTCCTCAGCAAATGCAAAACAACTGACATAATAAAAAACAGTCTCTCAGACCATAGTGCAGTCAAGCTAGAACTCAGAATTCAGAAACTAACTCAGAACCGCACAGCTTCATGAAACTGAACAACTGGCTCTTGAATGTTGACTGGATAAACAATGAAGTGAAGGCAGAAATAAAGAAGTTCTTTGAAACCAACGAGAACGAAGACACAACATACCAGAATCTCTGGGACACATTTAAAGCAGTCTCCAGAGGAAAATATATAGCAATAACTGCCAATATGAGAAGAGTGGAGAGATCAAAAAGTGTCACCCTATCTTCAAAATTGAAAGAGCTAGAGGAGCAAGATTAAAAAAAAACTCAAAACCTAGAAGAAGACAAGAAATAACTAAGATCAGAGCAGAACTAAAGGAGACAGAGACACAAAAAACCCTTCAAAAAATCAATAAATCCAAGAGCTTGTTTTTTGAAAAGATCAACAAAATACACCACTAGCTAGACTGATAAAAAAAGAAAAGAGAGAACAACCTAATAGACATGATAAAAAATGATAAAGGGGAAATCACCACAGATTCCACAGAAATTCAAACCATCATCAGAGAATATTACAAACAACTCTATACACATAAACTAGTAAACCTTGAAGAAATGGATAAATTCCTGGACACCTGTGTCCTCCCAAGCCTAAACCAGGAGGAAGCTGAAACTATGAAGAGAACAATATCAATGTCTGAACATGAGGCAGCAATTAAGAGCCTGCCACTCAAAAAAAGCCCAGGTCAAGATGGGTTAACAGCCGAATTCTACCAGACACACAAAGAGGAACTGTTACCATTCCTTCTGAAACTATTACAAATAGTCCAAAAAGAGGGAATGCTTCCCAAATCATTTTATAAGACCAACATCATCCTCATACCAAAACCCGGCAGAGACTCAACAGGAAAAGAAAACTTCAGGCCAATATCCATGATGAACATAGATGCAAAAATCTTCAATAAAATACTGGAAAGCCGATTGCAACAGCACATCAAAAAACTTATCCACCATGATCAAGTAGGATTTATCCCAGGGCTGCAAGGCTGGTTCAACATACACAAGTCGATAAATGTAATTCACCACATAAACAGAACCAAAAACAAAAACCACAGGGTTATCTCAATTGACACAGAGAAGGCATTTGACAAAATCCAACAGCCCTTTATGATAAAAACCCTCAATAAACTCGGTATTGACGGAACGTATCTCAAAGTAATGAAAGCTATTTACGAAAAACCAACAGCCAATATCATACTGAATGGGCAAAAACTGGAAGCATTCCCTTTGAAATCTGGCACTAGACAAGGATGCCCT
>CM052648.1:73827976-73880933 GCA_028533165.1 Leontopithecus rosalia
ATTAGTTCAACCATTTTGGAAGACAGTGTGGCAATTCCTCAAGGACCTAGAAATAGAAATTCCATTTGACCCAGCAATCCCATTTCTGGGTATATATTCAAAGGACTATAAATCATTCTACTATAAGGACACATGCACACAAATGTTCATTGCAGCACTGTTTACAATAGCAAAGACCTGGAACCAACCCAAATGCCCATCGATGATAGACTGGACTGGAAAAAAGTGGCATACATACACTGTGGAATATTATGCAGCAATCAAAAATGATGAGTTCGTGTCCTTTGTAGGGACATGGATGAATCTGGAGAACATCATTCTCAGCAAATTGACACGAGAGCATCAAATGAAACACCATATATTCTCACTCATAGATGGGTGATGAACAATGAGAACACATGGACACAGGGAAGGGAGTACTACACACTGAGGTCTATTGGGGGAAATAGGGGAGGGACAGCAGGTGGGGGGAGCAGGGGAGGGGTAGCAAAGGGAGAAATGCCAAATGTGGGTGAAGGGGCAGAAGGCAGAAAAACACTGCCACGTGTGTACCTATGCAACTATCTTGGATGTTCTTCACATGTACCCCCAAACCTAAAACACAATAAAAAGAGAAGAAAAAAAAAAGCAAGATAAAGCAGTGGCCAATCACGTGTAAAATATATAAAGAACATTAGGAAGAAAGGTTTTTTCTTTTTTTTTTTTTTGTTTTTTAGTAAAAAAAAACAACTCTGAAGGTTAAACTTTCTAAACTCAAAGCAGATAGATAATGTGGAAGAAGGAATGCTACCAGGCTGAGAATTGGTATTCTAGATAAGGAGAAGGTGATAGATATGTGTGGGAGTCTAAGGTGCCTTTGAGAATGTCATAGAGAAAGACTGATACGGTTAGCAGCCTTGATTGGCGCAGTTAAGACTTTGTTAAAGAAGATCTGTGGGAAAGCATTTCCAAAAGGTACAAGGAAATCTTTACCTGTCAGGTAAAGATACTATCATTAATAACGTTTGAGAGTCATTCACTTTTCCCCAAATATCAGAGATAAAGTAGGTGTAAACCGCCAGTGCATGGCTGAGGAGGTGTTGAGTGTAGGACTTTAACGGGTCATTTTGGTTGATACGGGGGGATCCATTCAGATCCAACTGCAAGAACTTTTTGCTCCATCGGCTGCCAGTACTCAGTGGACAACCTTTACCTGCTGGATTCTGCAGGAATTATCTCAATTGCAGAGAGCTGCTGCATCCAAGGTCATATACTTCTAGGGGTGGTTACCATGCAGTGACAAATTGAAGCAAGGTTATAAAGGCCCAGACATTTTAGCTGAAGGAAGGGGAACTCTAATGGGCTGTTTTAGCTCAAGAGCTCCCTCTAGGGTGATTTGAGGCTCTTAGATTTGCGTAACAGCTTGATCTATCCAAGCCCATTTCCCAGCCCTGCTTTCTTCCCCTTCTGCTATGGGTGTTGACCAAATAGCTCCTCCCAAACACAAAAATTTGTCGCAGTGTCTGCTTCCCACAGAACCAACACTGTGAAATTCATCAATAATGATAGTAACCAACAGTAATTTTTAAAAATACAACTGATTGGCAGATTGGGAGAAGAAAAGGGAAATAAGGTACATCTTTCAGTTCCAGTGTTTCCAGAAATCATAATAATTTCCTTTTACGTTACATAAATTCTCACATACATATTCCCCACCTTGTAAACAAATTTCATTTTTTTCAAGCTTTTCTTGTAACAAATCTATTTATCTTCCTTGCCACACCACTTCTGTTTTGTGTTTTACATGCTAATCTCAAGTTCAAAGATTCCTTGTGTTCATCCTCTTCACTTAGTTGTATTGAAGAAAAAGACTCAGGATAATAGATTAGCCATTCTGTCATGCAGTGCATCTTCCTTTATCTGGACAATTAAAACATTGTTGCTCCATATGTGTTTCTTATTTACACCTTTTGAAAAATCAATTGAATGATTTCTGCACAAATTATATGTAGGTTAAACTTTTATATAGAACTTGGCATCATTTCAATTCATAAGAAATTAATTCATTTGTTGCAAACATCAGAATTTGTCCCATGTTTGATCTTGTTCATTTATGTTGTAATAAACATATTTACTATGACCTTCTAAATTATAATGATAATAAAATAGTTAACAATTGAGTACTTAAAATGTGGCAAGCTTTGTGCTGTTTTAATAGCATTACATAACCAAATCCTTAAAATAACAACTTAAAGTAAAAACTATTATTATTTTCTGCTTATGGCTAAAGAATTTAAGTCTAGATAAGACATGTAACTTACTTATATGGTTAGGCTTTGTGTCCCCACCAAAATCCCATCCTGAATTGCAATCTCCACAATCTCCATGTGTAAAGGGAGAGACCAGGAGGTAACTGAATTATGAAGGCGGTTCCCCTATGTTGGTCTCATGATGTGAGTGAGTTCTCAGGAGATCTGATCGTTTTTTAAGGCACTCTTTCCCCTTTGTTCATCAGTTCTTCTTCCTGCCACCCTGTGAAGAAGGTGCCTTCTTCTCCTTCCACCATGATTGGAAGTTTTCCAAGGCCTCCCCAGCCCTGCTGAAACGTGAGTCAATTAAACCTCTTTCTTTTACAAATTACCCAGTCTGGGACAGTTATTTACAGCAGTATGAAAGTGGACTAATACACTTAGCTAAGGACACAATGTATTTGACAGGCCTAGGGAGAGAGCCCAGGTCTGCCTAATACAAACCCATAGATCCAAGTAGTAGATAGCACTACAAAAAGTCATCACATGAGCAGCTATGATCTAAAATAAGGAAGTCTAGGAAGAGTGGAAGAGCAATGTCGAGGTATATACTTTTGGACAATTTGACTTGCCTAATGACAGGATCAAGCAAGCAAACAGAGGCATCAGTATTAAAGAGCAGTGTGACAGTAACAAGTGACCAGTCTGTATAGAGTGACATATGCCTACTAATTAATACACATAACTGAGTCCTTAATTATACTTCTGTTTTTGTTCATTAAAGATTATTCTCTCAGTTAAGAAGGAAATCATTATCAAGACTAATGTTAATAGCACTTGAAATAAGTTAATGTCATTTCTTGTTGAAAAACACTATTCATTCAAATTGAAATAAACATTTAAAACCATAGGAAGTTGATGTGGTTTGGATTTGTGTCCTTGCCCAAATCGCGTGACAAACTGTAATCCCCAGTGTTGGAAGAGGAGTCTGCAGGGAGGTGATCAGCTCTTGGAGGCAGATTTCTACCTTGCTGTTCTCATGATAGTGAGTTCTCATGAGATCTGGTTTAAAAATAACGTTGCATCTCACCCTTCACTCTCTTCCTCCTGCTCCAGCCATGTGGGACGTTCCTGCTTTGCTGCTGCCTTCTGTCATGATTGCAAGTTTCCTCAGGTTTCCCCAGACATGTGGAACTGAGTCAATTAAACTTTTTTCTTTATAAATTACCCTGTTTCAGATAGTTCTTCATAGCAGTGCAAGAACAAACTTATACAGAAGCATTAGAAGAAAATAAGCATCAACTAAACATTTATAACAAGATCTAAGTAAGTGTCTAAAGTTGTCATTATACCTTTGAGAAGAATATGTAAAGTAACATTAATTGCATTACTAATCCATTCAAAAAACTTTCACAGACCATCCTCTGCGTATAAAATATTTTATAAATGTTATTTTATTTAATCCTCATAACAATACTATAAGTTAGATATTAGTATCCCATTCTTATATATAAAGAAACAAAGCCTTAAAGTCTTTTATGCAACGTGCCTATGGTCATACAGCTGGGAAGTGGCAGACCTGGCCTTACACTGAGGCTTGTCTGGCTCCAGAACCTGTATTGTATGAGTGTTTTGCAGTAAGGCAACATTCACATGAAGTCTAGAGAGAGCAGGCAAAACAATCTCCAAGCAATCTGCACACCATTTCTCCTCTTCCTCCCAAGGACAATCTATGGGAAAACTCATGGGCAGAATGTCACACTGTATGGAAGAATATCAGCTTAAAAGGTCAATAAACTTCACAGAAAACCATTCTAATCTTCACAGAAAATAAATTACTCATATATCTGCTTAGTAAACAAAAGAAAGCTAATGTATGATGTTCATATTTTAGGTAATTTTTCTCAGAACTTAAAAGTGAATAACATGTAAATAATAGCAGTCTGACCAGTTATCATGTTTTCTAAAAAGATTTTTAAAAGGATATTAGCAGGGAATGAAAGCTTTAATCACTAAGGGAAACCAAATAAATATGAATCAAATGAAGAAAATACAAAGAAGTCAAACTAAGGTGAAAAGGATACAAATGAGTTATGCTATGAGGAGTATATCTAAGAATAAAAGGTGCTGCCACAAACCCAAAGAATGAGCCAGCCTGCAAAGGTTAGAAACAATCAAAAATTAGCATGATGTAAGAAAGACTGACTAGGAGAAAACTGAGAAGGAACCCTTAGAATGGATTTTCAGGAAAGACTGCTCTGGCTATTAAAACTGTGAGTTTTTAGAACAATCTATTTACCACAGGAAGCTGTGAAACTGCCATCGTTTAGGACAAACGGGATTAGACTCTCAGAACCACTAAAAGTAAGTGCTAGCAGATACATTAGTGGGAAATGAAGAGTCACCTTCCTATTGCCTACTCCTTTCTATACAACTTACAAAAAGTGTTCTTTGTCCTTGGCTAAAAGTTCCCATTTGTTAAAAGATGCAGATTTTTACCCAGTTGACTGATTTATACTCCTTTGAACTCCAGAGTTTCTGCAGGACTTGCTTAACTCTCTCTAAATGTCATAAAGAGTTACAGGTGTTGAGCTTGTGATTGTGACAGAGACTTTTTTGAAAATACACTCTCACTATGGAAAAATCAGAATATACAAACAATTCAATATTACCAATATCATGACCACCCAATGATAAATGTAATAATATTTCTGTGAATAAACTTTCAAATATTTCACACATGCATATGTGTTAATACAGATTTGTATTTATGAAGATGATCATACTGTATTGACTCTTCCATAATTTGCTTAAATTAACACATGAAAATTTTCACCCACATAATTAAATTGTCTTCTAAGTATTTTTAAATTTTATTTTATTTTAAGTTCTGGGGAACATGTGCAAAATGTGCAGGTTTGTTACATAGGTAAATGTATGCCATGGTGGTTTGCTGCACCTGTCAACCCATGACCCAGGTATTAAGCCCAGCAGGCATTAGCTATTTTTCCTGATGATCTTCTCTCCTCCACCCTCCCACAATGGTCTTTAATGTGTGTTTTTCCCCTCCCTGTATCCATGTATACTCATTGTTCAGCTCCCACTTGTAAGTGAGACTATGTGGTGTTTGGCTTTCTGTTCCTGTATTAGATTGCTGAGGATAATGGCTTCTAGCTCCATCCATGTCCCGGCAAAGGATAAGATCTCATTCGTTTTTATGGCTGCATAGTATCCATGGTGTATATATACCACATTTTCTTCATCCAGTCTACTGTTGATGGACATTTGGGTTGAGTCCATGTCTTTGCTATTGTAAGTAGTGCTGTAACAAACATACATGTACGTGTATCTTTATAATAGAATAATTTATATTCCTTTGGGTATATACCAAGTAATGGAATTGTTGGGTCATATGATATTTCCTGTTATAAATCTTTGAGGAATCACCACACTGTCTTCCACAATGCTCGAACTAATTTACACTCCCATCAACATTGTAAAACCATTCCTAGTTCTCTGCAACCTCACCAGCATCTGTTGTTTTGTGACTTTTTAATAATCACATTCTGACTGGTGTGATATGGTATCCCATTGTGGTTTTGATTTGCAGTTCTCTAATGATGAGCTTTTTATGTTTGCTGGCTGCATGTATGTATTCTTTTTTTATTGCATTTTAGGTTTTGGGGTACATGTGAAGAACATGAAAGATAGTTGCATAGGTACACACATGGCAGTGTGATTTGCTGCCTTCCTCCCCTTCACCTATATCTGGCATTTCTCCCCATGCTATCTCTCCCCAACTCCCGCCCCCCACGCTGTCCCTCCCCATTCCCCCCAACAGATCCCAGTGTGTAGTGCTCCCTTCCCTGTGTCCATGTGTTCTCATTGTTCAACACCCACCTATGAGTGAGAACATGTGGTATTTCATTTTCTGTTCTTGTGTCAGTTTGCTGAGAATGATGTTCTACAGGTTCATCCATGTCTTCTTTTGAAAAGTGTCTGTTTATGTTCTTTGCCCACTTCTTACTGTGGTTGTTTTTTCTTGTAAGCTTCTTTAAGTTCCTTGTAGATTCTGGATATTTGATCTTCATCAGATGGATAGATTGCAAAAATTTTTGTCCCATTCTGTAAGTTTTCTATTGGCCCTGATGATAGTTTTTTTTGCTGTGCAGAAACTTCTGTACTTAATTAGATCCCATCTGTCAATGTCTGCAATTACTTTTGGAAATTTCATTATAAAGTCTCCTATGCCTATGTCCCAAATGATATTGCTAGGTTTTCTTCTAGGGTATTTATGGTTTTGGATTTTAAATTTAAGTCTTTAATTCTGCATACACAGTATTGATATATAACTATTAATTCTCTATTGTTGGACACTAGACAGTTTTTAATTTCTTACTATTATATATAATGCCATAATGTCTAATTTTGTACCTAAGTTTTTGTCGTAGCTTTAATCACTTCTTCAAGAGAAATTTTGGAATTGCTGCATCAAAGACTTTGCACATTCAACTAATTACTTAAGAACCCTAAAAATAAAATGTACTTTTCCAGAAAGTAGTATGTTGTAGGGTCTGGAGTCAAGAATCATGGGCTGATTATATATGGCTCACTTTCCTATCTGTAATATGGAATTTTATAAAATTACTTCATACAATCACTGTGATGATTTAATAAGTGAAAATATGTAAAACCCTTAGAATAATACCTATCAGAGATGAAACTCTCACAAATGTTTGTTTTACTCTTACTATTATTGTTGCCCTGATTATTTCCAAATAACATTATCAAGGTATTTCCCCTCAGTGTAGATGACAACATTATCATGAAAACATTTTCAAATTTATTAATTACTATTAATTTTAACTAAAAATAACTATTAAATAACTATTAATAGTTATTACTATTAAATTTAAAATTTAGTAGAAGTGTGCAGTGGCTCATGCCTGTAATCTCAGTATTTAAGGAGAATTAGTCAGGTAGTTGGCTTGAGTCCAGGAATTTGAGACCAGTCTAGGCAACTTGGTAAAACCCTGTCTCTACTAAAAATTCAAAAAATCAGGGGCATGGTGGCATGTGCCTCTAGTTTTAGCTATTCAGGAGTCTGAGATAAAAGAATTACCTGAACTCTGGAGGTTGAAGTTGCAGTGAGCTGTGATTGTACCACTGCATTTTAGCCTGGGTGAGAGAGTGTCTTTTGATACATTTTTTTTTTTTTTTGAGACCTTGTCTCAAAAAAATAGTTATTGCCATTTTAATTTTTCTTTCTTTGATTGATAGTAAGGCAGGATGTTTCTAATATGTTCATTGGCCATTTTTACATTTCCTCAGTGCCTTGTCTGGTCATGGTCTCTGTGGTTTACTTTGCTGCTGTAGTTTTAATCTCTTTGCTTACCAAACTATATGAGTCTTCTTCTTTCCTGTCTAATAGGTTTACCTTTTGCATAATTTAAAGCCAATGTATACAGCATTAAATAATTCCTAAAATGAAATTACTCACACATTTCCCCTTGCAATTGGGTACTATTCTCAGAGACAAAGTGTTTATACACTATGACACTTTTTACAATTTTATATACCAGTCCCCTAAATGTGTTTTTCCATCTCTT
Source organism: Leontopithecus rosalia (assembly GCA_028533165.1). Lineage (NCBI taxonomy): Eukaryota > Metazoa > Chordata > Mammalia > Primates > Cebidae > Leontopithecus > Leontopithecus rosalia. The sequence continues at coordinate 73,835,814 of CM052648.1, forward strand.
TAATTTTCTTTTGAATTCTAATGCCTTTCAGTTCTTTGGCTTAGTGAGTTCTTTTTCATAACTTACTTATATTGCTATGATTCAGATTCAAAATATTGACCTTTATTGGCCTCTATCCAAAAATAAATAAATATATAAAGGAAAAGAAAAAACATTTATCTATATAAAAAGCTTCATATTAGTAACACTACTCTTGAAGTCTTTACTTCCTTGGGCTAAATAATGCCAAATACTTTCCTTTATCCTCATTAGACTAACTCCCCAAATACTTAATGACACACAATATAGCCTATATTTTAAGGACATAATCTTTAAAATCAGATATGTACTCAAATTCTAGCTCTGTTCAGTGAATATGTGCAAGTCATCTAATATCTTTGGTACCATTTTTTCTTACACATAAAATGGAAATAGTAATATATCTCAAAGGAGTAGTAGGAAGTTTACATGAGGTAAAGTATGTGGCAGTTTGGGTGCTTAATAATGAGTAATAATCTTATGTTTAATCATTATCATTGTTCTCTAATGAACATTTATAAAGTTATATCATTATATGATTATGTACTTATCAGGTATCTAACAGAAATCTTGGACCAGCCTTAGATTCTTCTTCTTTAGCATTCCCTCACATCTAATTTGTCATCAAGTTATATCAAGTTGACACCTAAATATGCTTCACATCCATCCACTCAGCTCCATTTCTAATGCCATTACACTCACCCAGACCCTCATCGTGACTTGTTTGACTTTTTAGACTTGTTAGACAGATCAGCACTTTCAAAGTCCATTTTCAAAAAAGGGTGTGAGACTCTGTCTACTTCCCCCCAACTCCTCAAAACTAAGCCACAGATTCTGTTATCCTCCTCTGTTTTTTTTCCTTTCTCTAGCCTCAGTTCTACCAGGTTTCAGGACTGCATGGGGGCGTGGGGTGTGGTGAGTGGTTAGGCTGGGATCCCTGGTGGAGCAGCACTCAGTCTGTGAGTGAGGCCAGGGAAATTTTGCCCCACTGCTTCTTATCTCACAGGGGTGCTTTTCGGAGATTATTTGGGAAAGGAAAAAAAGTCAATTTTCCAACTGCTGTCCAAAGGCTATTTCTAAGTCCTAAATAAAACTATGGCACTGATAAACTACAATGCTTTCCACAGTTGCCCATTTCTTAAAAGAAAAAGTCACAATTATTAAGCGTTCATGAAAGTCAAGGTCTTTAGAAATGTAAACTCACTCTATCCCTGGAGCCTCATCTTTGTCCTACTTTCCTGCCTTAATCACCTTTTTGAAATATTTTGTGCTATAATCACAATCATTTTTGCCATTTCCACAATATTCTATGGGCCTTTGCTCAAAAGAATATTAGGCCTTTTCCTCAAAGTATTGTGCCTCAAATACCATTTAGTCATTGATTCATTCAAGATTAATGGAAGAAAAATTGACATGTACTAAGCTTTAAATAAATTCCAAGTATATTGAAAAATTAAATAATCCTGTGAAGAAGTTATTGTTCATACTGTTTTACAATAGAGAAAATTAAGTATTTTGCCCAAGTTCACACATGCAAACTACAGAACTGGGATTCTATTTCTTTCCAATACTTCAAAATGTTTATTAGATTCCTACTCTCTTCACTATATTGGAATATTATGGACATAAAGATGAATTAAGAGCAGATTTCTATAAATATATATATATTTTTTAATTGAACTTTAGGTTCTGGGGTTCATGTGCAGAACGTGCAGGATTGTTGCAGAGGTACATACATGGCAATGTGGTTTGCTGCCTCCATCCCCCCGTCACCTGTATCTGGCATTTTTCCCCATGTTATCCCTCCCCAACCTCCCTACCCTCCACTGTCCCCTCTGCTATTCCTCTCCAACAGACCCCAGTGTGTGATGCTCCCCTCCCTGTCTCTATGTGTTCTCATTGTTCAACACCCATCTATAAGTGAGAACACGTGGTGCTTGATTTTCTGTTCTTGTGTCAACTTGCTGAGAATGATGGTTTCCAGATTCATCCATGTCCCTAAAAAGTACAAAAACTCATCATTTTTTATGGCTGTATAGTATTCCATTGTGTATATGTGTCACATTTTCCTTGTCCAGTCTATCATTGATGGGCATTTGGGTTGGTTCCAGGTCTTTGCTATTGTAAACAGTGCCACAATGAACATACATGTGCATGTGTCTTCATAATAGAATGATTTATAATCCTGTGGATATATACCCAGTAATGGATTGCTGGGTCAAATAGAATTTCTATTCTAGGTCCTTGAGGAATTGCTGCACTGTCTGCCACAATGGTTACACTAATTTACACTCCCACCAACAGTGTAAAAGTGTTCCTATTTCTCCACATCCTCTCCAGCATCTGTTGTCTCCAGATTTTTTAATGATTGCCATTCTAACTGGCAGGAGATAGTATCTCAATGTGGTTTTGATTTGCACTTCTCTAACGACCAGTGATGATGACCATTTTTTCATATGTTTGTTGGCCTCATCTATGTCTTCTTTTGTAAAGTGTCTATTCATGTCCTTTGCCCACTTTTGAATGGGTTTGTTTGTTTTTTACTTGTAAATCTGTTTTAGTTCTTTGTAGATTCTGGATATTAGCCCTTTGTCAGATGAGTAGATTGCAAAAAAATTTTCCCATTCCATTGGTTGCTGGTTGATGCTAATGATTGTCTCTTTTGCTGTACGGAAGCTCTGGAGTTTAATTAGATCCTGCTTGTCTATTTTGGCTTTTGTTGCCAATACTTTTGGTGTTTTAGTCATGAAGTCCTTGACTATGCCTACGTCCTGAATGGTTTTGCCTAGGTTTTCTTCTAGGGTTTTTATGATATTAGGTCTTATGTTTAAGTCTTTAATCCATCTGGAGTTAACTTTAGTGTAATGTCGGAGGGGGGACCAGTTTCTCCTTTCTGCACATGGCTAGTTTTCCAGTTTTTTGTTAAAAAAATTAATCTGCAAGTCAATTCTGATTGGCATTCAGAAATCCCTTATTCATGAAGATATCCATGTTTTCATAAGGACTGTTAGGGGCGTAGTCATATTCTGCAGTTAACTAATAAACCATTACTCCATTTCCTGACATGGTTTCTCTCTTTGCACTTCCCTGCCTGCTGTGGCACTTTCAGAATCTTTAAGAAACTTAATTTAAATAGGAAAGTAACATCCTTATTGCTTTAAGCAGCTTAAGAAAGACTTGAGAAAGAAATTAGGGTGTTGACATTCATGGCCAAAATAAGACATATATATGTATAGTCAATATCTTTGAGAATTAAGTGAAAAGGCATTATTTTCTGTTCTATACTTGAGGAATCTAATGTAGATAAAAGGCAGACTATTTAATTCAGAGAAAGAATGGAAATAGGATTCAAGTACTCAAATTCTTAGTCTGCTTATCCATCAAATTTTATTGTGTCCCTTGTCATAAAATTATAAAACTAATTACAGTGGTAGACAGACAGATTGATAGATAGATTGACAGATAGACAGAGATAAAGACAGTTGCTTTTGTATATTTTTGTATGATTAAAAAACCTAAGCACTAAAAATACCGTCCCAGACCCTTGCATAAGCATGACTGGAATTTAGGTGAATGTTTCTACTTATACTTTTGAAACGTAAAACTCTAAGGCCCTGAGATTTCCAAGGAGTCATGAGCCAACTTTTGTGAGCCACTAGTACAGCAGAAGGAACACTAGATTGAAAAACAGAATGAGTAATTTTAACTAGCCATCTGAAAGGTGAAAGTTATTTCAACACTTTTATTGGTTTTCTCATCTTAAAAATTAATAGTAATAACATGTGCATCTTGAAAAATTGTTAGAGTAAAATAGAAAAAGCCTAAAAAATTTTTTAAAACATGAAGCACCATCAAAGATTCTGGTATTATTATTATAGCATTTGTTTTAAAACCAGAGTTATATAGATTATGAAACTAAAAATTAGAATGATAATGTAGGTTAGAACTAGAAAGGATTGTAACACTACAATCTCTGTCTTCAATTTAGGACACTGAAGTTCAGAATTGCTAAATGACTTCCCTAATGTCACATAGTCATTGCTTAAAATGTTACATAAGTGTATGTTGTATTTAGTTATAAACACTGCCATTTATTTCACCAGCCATTCTCATTAATATCTGTACTAGGAAAAGTATGAGTGATAAGGTGAGGAAGTAGGTACCATTACATGTGGATATCAGTATGCATTTTACAAAATACATTGCATTAACTGTGTCTATATTACATACATATCAAGAATCCCTATCCTTAAAAAGAATGCATTAATTGGACTTAGAAAATTCTGTTAGTCCATTCTTGAGCTGCTATTAAGAAATCCTTGAGGCTGGGTAATTTATGACGAAAATATGTTTAATTGGCTCACAGTTATACAAGCTGTACATAATAGCTCCAGCATCTGCTCCTGGTGAGGGCCTCAGGAAGCATTCAATAATGGAGGAAGATGAAGAGGTAGTAGTTGTGTCATGTGGTTAGAATGGTAGCGTAAGAAAGAACAAGGATATCCCACTCTCTGTTAAATAACCAGATTTAACATGAACTAACTGAAAGAGAACTCACCTATTACCAAAGGGATGGTGTTAAGCAATTCATGGTACATCTGCTCCCTTAACACAATCGCCGTTCAACAGGCTCCACTTTCAACATTAGGAATAACATTTCAACATGAAATATGGAGGTGACACACATCCAAATCATATTGGAGGAGTAAATGTGTTTGTAGAGATGGAGACATAGATTTATATATCTAGATCAAAATATATACTAAATTTATTGATTTCATGTACCAAGAAAGAGAAGCTCAGAATAAATAATTTTTCTAGGATGAATCACACAGATAATAAATATCAGGGGCATGACTAGAAACTTGATTTTTCTAACTCAGAAGACCTTCTTTTAATCCTTAAGATAAATAGTGCTATATACTAATGGAATACTATATTCTGTATTAGTCTCTATATAATAAGGAAGTTCCAATTGTATTGGAACTTCAGTATGAGAATTATTTTGAAGTTGAAAAAAATGCTGCAATTTTAGTTAGTTTTAAAGGTGAGTAGAAGACTGCAAGGTGGTCAAAGAAAACAAGAACACTCAAGTAAGAGAAAATTTCAGTGGCAATGTTATGATGAATGAGAGGCCAAGACACTTCTAGAGGTTAAAGTAGTCCAGTGTGCTAACTGAATTTAGTTCAACTTTACCTATTAAATATTCTTCATCTAGTTCATTGAGGTGTAAAGTTAGGTGGTTTTTTTGAAACTGCATTTTCCTTCGTTTAGGCATTTATAGCTATAAACTTCCCTCTTACTACTGCTGTGCTGTATCCCATAAGCTTTTGTAGACTGTATTGCATTTTTATTTGTTTCAAGATTGTTTTTGATTCCCCTTTTGATTTCTTCTTTGGCCCCTTATTTGTTCAGGAGTGTGCTATTCAGTTTGTACATATTTATGAATTTTCCAATTTTCTTTCTTTTACTGATTTCTATTTTTATATCATTGTGATCAGTAATGATAATGTGATTTCAATATTTCTCAATTTATCAATAATTGTTTTGTGGCTTAACATATTATCTAACTTAAAGAATGTTCATGTGTACTTCAGAAGTATGTATATTCTGCTGCTGTTGTTTTATATGTATGTGTTAAGTCTCTTTGGCTATAATGTTCAAATACACTGTTTATTTATTTTCATTCTGAATATTCTGTTTATTATTAAAAGTGGAGGTTTTGAGGTTTCCTATTACTACTGTATGAGGGTTCATATCTCCTTTCAGTTCTTTTCTTGTTTGCTTTATATGTTTAGGTGCTCTGATGTTTGGTTTATATATATTTACAATTTTTGTACCTTCTTGATGAACTGTCTCCTTTATCACTATGTAATGACCTTCTTCATCTCTTGTGACTAATTTTTGTTTGCTTGTTTGTTTTGAGACAGAGTCTCACTCCATCACCCAGTGCAGTGACATGATCTTGGCTTACTGTAATCTTTGCCTCCTGGGTTGAAGTGATTCTCATGCCCCAGTCTCCCAAGTAGGTGGGACTATAGGGATATGCTAGCATGCCCAGATAATTTTTGTATTTTCAGAAGAGACAAAGTTTTGCCATGTTGGCCAGTCTGGTCTTGAACTCCTGACCTCAAGTGATCTACCCACCTTGTCCTCCCAAAATTCTGAGATTACAGGCATGAGACTTGTAGCTAATTTTGATGCAAAATATACTTTCTCTGATGTAAGTATAGCTACTCCTGGTCTCTTTTGGTTACAGTTTGCATGGAATTTTTTCTCCATGCCTTTCACTTTCAGCTTATGAGTGTCCATAAAACTAAAGTGAATCTCTTGTAAGCAACAAATCACTATATTTTAACAGCCACTCTATGTCATTTGATTGGGGAATTTAATACATGCATTTAATATTATTTATAAGAATTTGCTATAGCCATTTTGTTAATTGGTTTTTGACTCATGTAGTTTCTTTGTTCTTATATTCATCTCTTGCAGGCTTTCTTTGTAGTCTAATGACTTTGTGCAATGGTATACTTTTATTTCTCTTAATCTTTTGATTATCTACTATGGGTTTTTCCTTTGTGTTTACCATAGTGTAACCATGCAGCTTACATAAAATATATCTCATAGCATTCTAGTTTGAGCTTATAACAACTCAACTTTCATTGCATACAAAAATTCTATAATTTTACTTCCCCTTCCTCATATTTTAAGTTATTAATTTAAAAAGTTATATTTTTGTTATGTATCTAATAACAAATTTTTATAACTACAGTTATTTTTAATACATTTATATTTTAACTTTTATAATACATTTGAAAGTGATTTATATACCAATATTACATTATTAGAGGATTTTGACTTTATTTTTATTTTTACTAGTGAATTTTATATAGTCATATGTTTTTATATTGTTAATTAGAATTGTTTTATTTCAGCTTGAACAAAATCTCTTTAGAATTTTCTGTAAGGCAAGACTGTGGTCACATGAAGATCCTCAAATTTTGTTGGTTTTGTAAAATCTTTATTTTTCCTTCATTACTAAGGAAAGCTTTGTTAGGTACAGTACCCTCAGTTGGCAGTTTTATTATTTCATCATCCTGAATATATAATCACTCTCTGGTGGGAGTTTCAATTAGTTCAGCTATTGTGGAAAGCAGTTTGGCAATTCCTCAAAGAACTTAAAAGAGAATTACCATACAACCCAGCAATCCCATTATTGGGTATAAACCCAAAGGAATATAAATCATTCTACCATATAGACATATGCTCTCATATATTTATCACAGCACAGTTCTCAATAGCAAATATATAGAATCAACCTAAATGCTCATCAGCATTATCACTAATACCACAGAAATTCAAGTGACCATAAGTGGTTACTATGAACAAATTATAAACTAAAAAATTGAAGAACCCAGAAGAAATATACATCCCTAGAAACAAACAACCTACAAAGATTGAATCATGAAGAAATAGAAAAGTCTAAAGAAACAAATAATAAGTAAGAATTGAATCAATAATAAATTTAGCCAGGAAGTTGGTTGCCAGGAGCTAGGGTATTGGAGGAGATAGGGGATACATTGATCAAAGGGAAGAGACATCAGTTATAAGATGCATCTGTTTTGGTGATCTAACATATAGTATGGTGACTATAGTTAATACCATACTGTATACTTAAAATTTGCTGAGAGTAGAAATTCCATGTTCTCACTACACACACACACACTCACACACACACACAGACGTGTTAACTAGGTGAGGTGATAGATATGTTAACTAAATTGGTGGTAACAATTTCATAATATAGATGTGGGGGATCAAGTAAAAAAACAGTCTACTGGGTACAGTGGAGACTGGAAGCATAGGGGAATAAAAGATCTGGAGGAGCGGAACTGTGTGTGTTTTACTCAACCAAATATTACTAGTGCCTAACAGAATTACAAACAACAGAACTGATAAATAAATGGATTAAGTAAAGAGGAGGTAAGGTAGAGCCTCATTAAGCAAGATCTTGAATTCCATGCTAAAGATTTCAGAAACAGTCTTTATGTTTTGATGACCAAATGGAAGCTTTAAAGAGATCTGTGACAACGTCAGGCTTGTATTTCAGATAAATCATCTGGTGACAGATAATAAAATCAATTAGCTATAGAGACAGCAAATCAAAAACATGCCTGCAATCAGTTAGGAAAAAAGAGAGAGAGAATGACAACCTGCTAGACACTTGGTGATGTCTTTAACCAATTTTCAGAAAGAACTTTTTTTGATAAAGGCAAGAAAAATCCTGGTTCTGTTGAATTAGAAGTGCCCACAATACCACAATACATTTTGATACCACAGTCTACAAAATGCATACCTATAAGTTAATCTGTTACTTATGTAAGCACCTAGCGAAAATGTATAGAGGTAGCAGAAAAGAAGTCTAAGGCAGAAATACAGGAAAAATAGAATTCAATAGGAATATAGATGGAAAAGATGATTGGCAATAAAGGACAGTGAAAAAGAATGATCAAAGCAAAAAAGAGAATAGAAGACAGTTACATCCTGAAAACTAAATTTCCAGAAAAAAGAAGTGGTCAACAGTGCCAGACCCTTGAGAGCAATTGATAAAGAGGAACACTGATAAGGAGTCACTTGATTTAGCAATTAAAATACTGTTATAAATTTTGAGAAGGCAGTTACGTATCAGTGGTGAGATTGGAAACCAGACATTAATATGATAAGGTTGAGCATGAGATATGGAAAAAGAGATAGTAGAAAATAGGTTTTTCTTCCCAAAATGTTAGAAGACAAATGAAGAAAAGCAGTAACCATATTAACTACATAATAAATTATTTTATTTAAAATTGATGTAGAATATATTATTATGACCATCCAGGTATAACATTATTTAATGTAATACCCAGGTATTATAGATACAAAGATGATTCTGACACAGACCCAGTTCTCAAAAAGGCTGGCAAATAATTAGCACAGGATTTGGTGTTGACGGGTGGCACTGAGGAGGAGCACCAGTCAAATGGGAGAGAGAGAAGGAAGGAGGCAAGGAAATATTTTTTGTAATTACACCCAAGAAGAATCTTAAAGGATGAGCAAAATTTAGCCAGTGTGTTTTAATTTGAGATCCACCAAAAGCAGAGCCTGAGACTAAAACTTGTGTCCAGGTATTTTGGGAATTGATCTTAAGCATTACGAGTAAGGGATAAAGATAGCAAAATAGGCAAGGAGAAAAGCCACTATAAATATATGCTATCAGGTTGATTACCAAGATGAGTGGTACTTTATCATGTAGAACCTTCTGAGGAGCCTTATAAAATATTATCCAAACCATCCTCTCAGAAGATGAAATGATGTTTTAAAAATACTCAGTCTGGGACCGGGAACGGTGGCTCATGCCTGTAATCCCAGCACTTTGGGAGGCCAAGGCGGGTGGATCACGAGGTCAACAGATCGAGACCATCCTGGTCAACATGGTGAAACCCCGTCTCTACTAAAAATACAAAAAAAAATTAGCTGGGCATGGTGGCGCGTGCCTGTAATCCCAGCTACTTAGGAGGCTGAGGCAGGAGAATTGCCTGAACCCAGGAGGCGGAGGTTGCGGTGAGCCGAGATCGCACCATTGCACTCTGGCCTGGGTAACAAGAGTGAAACTCCATCTCAAAAACAACAACAAAAAAAGAATACTTAGTCTGAAGCAAGATATGGTGAGACAAGAAACTGGTGAAGTAGTTTGAGCTTTAAATTCTATGTCACGATAGCTGGAATTTACTCTACAATCAATGGGGAAAAAATGAGTGATTTAAAATACTGTAATTCTTGCAAATGGTTCCAGAATCAGGATAAAAAGATAATAGTTGAAAACAATAAATAAAAGGGAAGTGTTAAATCAAGTTTAGCTTAAGGCTGCCTCCTTACATATTTTAAGTTTGGCCTAAACGTTTCTTTGTACATTGTGAATTATAACAAGTGGAGATGTAAACAGACCGTAGCCTACATTTGTGCCAATAACTGAGTATTGGTCAATCAAATGTAGCCAGCTGTTTGAACCATGTTCACATACGTCAAACGCCAAGCTGTAACCCTTCCAGCTGTTTCTGTACCTCACTTCCATTTTCTGTGCATCAGTTTCCTTTTTCTGTCAATAAATCTTTTTCCATCACGTAGCTGTGCTCTGGCTCAGGAGGCTGCCCAATTCACAAATCATTCATTGCTAAATTAAATTCCTTTACATTTAATTTGGCTAAAGTTTTTATTTTATCAGGAAAAAGAAAAGAACTATTTGAAAGGTGAGAGTTCTGCTTCAAGAAATGATCTATTAGGTCAATGGCTCTGAAACGGAGATTATTTTGCCTCCTAAGGGCTATTTGGCAATTACTAAACACATTATGTTAGTCACAGCTGGGAAGTGGAGGGTGCTACTGAAACTAGTGGGTAGAGAACAAGGATGCTGCTATATATTCAATGTACAGAGCAGCCTACCACAATAAATCATTTTCAAGATCTCAAAGTTAATAGTACCAAGGTGCAAAACCACAGGTTGGGTGTTTTGGCCCAGTTAAAGGATATACATCTATACACACACACACACACACACACACACACACGTACACACACATGTACACACACATACATACACTACACACACACATACACATACACAAGGCTTGAAGGCATTGGAGAAATAAAAAGTAGTAAAGAATTATCAAGACCCAGCACAGAAGGAAACAGAGAGGCTAAGGATTTTTATTGTGATGGTGTTGAAACAAACATCTGAGCATGTTGCTCAGAACATGCATCTTAACAAGACTGCGTTTTTCAACCCGTGAACAAGAGACAGTTCTAAATGTATTTATGCTTTCTGTGAACTTCCTCAGCAGTGATTTGTAGTTTTCAGTGAAGAGATATTTTATATTTTTAAAATATATATATTCCTATTTTTAGTTGTACGATGCTCTTATGAATATTAAAGTTCATCTTCCAAATGTTGTTAGTATTATGCAAATAAAATTGACTGTATTTACTTTTCTAAATTCACTTATTAATTCTGGAATTATAAACCTTTAAATCTAATTTCTCTAGTGGATTTTAAAAATAAGCCTATTTTTGGACAGTTGAAGGCACCCTATTTAACCCTGTAATTAGTATTCACTCAGACTGATCAGTTATTTTCAGAAATTTTTAAAGGAAAAAAGAAAAAAAAAACCTTTGTTTAAATGAAATTTCAGTTGGTAGCCCAAAACAGATATCAGATAAATCCGATTTTCTCTGCCTAAATCTGGTGTGAGAAGTTTGTTGGATGGCAAAGCAAAACCTTGCCTACCAGGTTCAGAAACCCCCAATATGGATAATATGGATCGTGGGGAACTTGGCAGAGCCCTCAAAGGCTCCACCAAATATAGCTACAAAAGTCTGATTCAGGTTTTGCAGGCCCTAAATGTATAATAAGAAATTAAACTTAAGGAAATTGTCAATTTTCTGTATTTCTTGAATAAAGTATCATTATTGAATAATAATATGAAATAAACAGAAAAAGAAAAGCACAACTCTGCAAATGGGACTATTTTGAAAGCAACATAAGAAAACATTTATAAGAAAAGACTTTTGTTTTTGAGACAGGGTCTCATTCTGTTGCCGAGGCTGGCATGCAGTGGCATGATCATGGCTCATTGCAACCTCAGTCTTCAAGGCTCGAGTGATCCTTTCATCTCATATTCCTGATTTTATATATGTGTGTGTGTGTGCGTGTGTGTGTGTGTATGTGTGTGTGTGTGTGTGTATATATGTGTGTGTGTGTGTGTATATATATATATTAGAGATGAGTTCTCAAACTATTGGGTTCAAGAGATAACCCTGTCTTGGCTTCCTAGAGTTCTGGGATTACAGGCATGAGCCATTGCACCCACCCTGAGTGACTTTGATTATAGGCAAAACTTGGAGTAGTAATCAAAGATAGTTGATAATTCCAGAAATACAACTTTCATATTAAAGTCATGAAAAGGGGAAAAAATAAGGAGGGAACACACAAACACAAAACCTCTGTCCCTAGAAAGATAGAAGTTAAATAGAAAAATTTTTTCTATTTTTTCTATTTTTTTCTATTTTTTCTGTTTTTTCTATTTTCTATTTTTCTGAATTAAATAGAAAAATTTTTATCCTTGTTCAAATTTATACTACGATGTGACCTTAGCCAAGTATTTGAAATTCCCTAACCCTTAATTGGTTTATTTGTAAAATGAGCTTCTTTTAGTTTATGTAAGTAAAACACTCACCATTGTGTGTGGCAGTCAGTAACAACTTAAGGATTTCTTAAAAAGGAAAAATTTTTTTTCCTTTAATTCAGCATCATTCTACACTAAGTTACCTCACCACAACTATAGATGTTAATGGTGACCTTGTATACATTGGATTTTTAGAAATTATGGTGTAATAGCAAAAGCATTCATGCCGTATAAAAAATCAATTTCAGGTAGATTAAAAATCTAAATGTGAAAGGCAAAACCATAAAGCTTTTAGAAGATTATATGGGAGAATATATTGATGTCCTTGATAGGAAAGGATTTCTTAAACAAAACAAAACAAAAAAGCAGTAACCATGAAGAAAAAAATTAATAAATTCAACACTTGAAATTATAGCCATAATTTTTTCTTCTTCAAAAGACACCATTTAAAAAGAAAAGTAAAAAGTCGTAGAATAGAAGAAGCAGTTTGCAACATGTACAGCTGATGAAGGACTTTTATCCAGATTTTATTGAAGAAAACTTTGAAAAAGTCAGACAACCCAATTGAAAAATATTTAAAGACTTAAAACAGGCTTTTACAAGCTTAATACAGGCTCTATTTTGTCATAGAGGAAGTCATAGTACCAATAATGTATATAAAGGTGCTAAACTTCAGTACTTAGAAAAACGCTAAATAATAGCATTTTTCTTAATATTAAAATGTATTAACAAGGATATAGAGCTGCAACAATTCTATATGGCTGAAGGGATCATATTAATAAAATGTTATCATCTCTTTGGTAATCCATATTCCATAATCTAGGAATGTTGACAATGTATTCCTTTTAATTCAGAAATTTCACCCCTGCACATAGTCCATAGAGATTAAACCAGTGATTTGCAATAAGTAAAAGAGTGTTTAAAAAGCAATTGTTCCGTGATGGTGCATGCCTGTAGTCCCAGCTATGCAGGAAGCTGAGGCAGGAGGATTGCTTGAGCCCAGGAGTGTGAGGCTTCACTGAGCCGTGATTGCACCACTACACTTCAGCCTGAGTTACAGAGTGAGAGCCTGACTCTAAAAAATAATTTTAAAAAAGTTATAAAAGCAATTGCTTATACTTATTAAACACTGGGAACAATCCATGAAAAATACATTGGGGGTAGATGAATAAAGCAGATCATAGATATAGAAACATTAGGATTTCTAAAATACATCATTTTGAACAACAACAAAAAAAAGATTATAGACTGATTTTGTATAACATTCTACAAAAGACAAAATAAAGCTACGTTGTTTAAAAATATATACATAGGTGACAAAAACTATAAAGGAAATCAAGACAATCTTTATAAATGAGTCAGAATAGTGGCTACATTGAGGGTAGTTGGGAAAAGCATTTCAATTTGGAAGATTTATCAGTCAGATCTAAAGAACTGTAATAGGGAAGTAATTACAGATATGTAAGCAGAATTCTGAAGATTACTGTTGGGTTGAGGGAAAGCAGTTATGGAAGGACAGACTTGGAAAGGAGTACCCCTTCTCAAAACTGGGTTCAGACATCCTTGGAGAAGGTGTAGTTGAATCCTACAGCATAGTAAGCTTACTAAGTTTTCCAAGCCAAAGGTAGTCCACAATCACTGAACAAGCAGTAAATACCCCTCTGGAGTGCACAAAAGCCAAGATTGCCTGGTAAGTGCAACGAGGGAGTCAAGGAACCACCAAGTTCAGAATCCTCTTATTATCAGGGTGACACATTTACAAACCACACAGTAGGAGCAAGAACCCAATGGCAGCACACTGGAATCAGAAGCGCCTTCTTCCAATGAAGTTTTTCCAGTGTCCTCTATTGGCATCACTTAATACTGTGCTTTCGGCAAAGAAAAAAAATGTTTAAAGCTTCCTATGGCAGAACAGATAAAACAGGGTGGGTTTGCTTGAAGGCCTGAGAAAATTAACTGATAACTGGCACAGAAAAGGGACAGACGAAGACCTCCAGGAATGGTCTAGTACTTCATCTGTGGGATAGTAACAACAAAAGGGTTCTCATTACAATTATTATTAAAGGGCAGAGTAACATTTACGTACATATACTATATGTCACAATAAGATGTTGACTTTTAATAGTTACTTCACGTAAGTCCCAAATTTCGTAAACAAAATGGAAAAAAGAAAAAATAAAGTAATATATGCAAAAATGTTTTGAATTATATTAAAAATGTGTAATCTAATATAAGGAATTATGAATTTGCCAATAGTTTGGAAAAGGCCACTTTTTGGAAAAAAATTATATTATTCAGGGTTCTCCAGAGACACAGAACTAACAGTGCATATAGATTTGGATACATCTTTTTCTAGATATCTAATATATATGTGTATATATATATATATATATATATATATATACACATACATGTATATCCTATTGATAAATCTCTTTCTTAATATTGATATCTATATTTATATACACATATACATACATAGATGCAATTGATCCTTGTACAACATGGGAGTGAACTATGTGAGTGTCTTTATATATGAATTTTTTTCAATAAAAGTTACACTAAGTGTATTCATCTCTCTTGCCTTCTCTTCCATGCCCCACCCCCACACCTCTTCTACCTCTGCCACCCCTGACACAGCAAAGCCAACCCCTCCTCTTCTTTCTCCTCAGCCTAGTCAATTTAAAGACAATGAGGATGAATATATTTATGAAGATCCACTTCCACTTAATGAATAACAAATATATTTTCTCTTCCTTATCATTTTCTTAATAACATTTTTTTCTCTAGCTTACTTTTTTGTAGGAATACAATATGTAATACATATAAGATAAAAATATATGCTAATCAACTGTTTTGTTATCAGTAATGCTTCCAGTAGACAGTAGGATATTAGTAATTACGCTTTTGGGAAGTAAAAAGTTGTATGTGAATTATTGACTGCATGGGATGGTCAGAACACCTACCTCCCACATTGTTCAATGGTCAACTGTATATCTAGTAAGATATTTATTACAAAGAATTGCCTAACATAATCATGGAGGCTGAGGAGTTCCACAATCTGCTGTCCACAAACTGGAGACCAGGGAAATTTGGTGTATTTCAAGTCCAAGTCCAAAGGCCTGAGAACCAGGAATGCTAATGGTATAAGTCCCAGTCCAAGGACAAGAGAGACCAATGTCCCAGCTCAATAAGTCAGGCAAAGAGAGTGAATTCTTCAATCCTCCCTGCTTGCATTCTAATCAGCCCTTCAAAGGATTGTATAATGGTATAATGCCCACCCATATGGGGGATAGCAATCTGCCTTACTCAGTCTACCCCATCAAATGCTAATTTCATACAGAGACACTCTCACAGACACACCCAGAAATAGTGTTGAGCCAGATATTAGGGCACAACCAAGTTCCAGTCGCATTGACACATAAAATTAACCATTACAAAAGCAAACATTTACTTATAAAGTGATATTACTGCCAAAACATTCCAAGAGTTTAAAAATCTGCTTATATTTCTCTGAGAACAAAGAGCATGTACACAATTATTTACTTAAAAAGTAAACATTCTCTTTAGTTTGATGAATAATATTTCAAGCTATAAGTGACCTACCATTATCTAGTTCAATTATTAATGTGTAAATATAAAAATATTGATGGCAGAAATATAACTGTTTTCAGCTTGTAAACATCAGGGTCAGAATTGGAATCCAAATCTCCTTAACATATAATTCATGTTCTTCCCTGAAGACTGCACTTAGGATCTTGAGAAATGCCCTAAGGCTGCAAAAATTTTATGGGTTTGAATGAAAACAATGGTTATGGTCTACTTCCATTTTCACTCATTTGATCTTTCTTCTTTTGAGTGGGTTTGAAGCTGAGCTGTATTACAGATTGGTAGCCTCTGGCAGTGTGAGAGGAGGATGAGCCTAACATAGTGGAATAAAAAATGAAAAGTCTGATAAGATGTAATAAAGTAAAATAAAATCCTTGCTTAATGCCTCAATAAAAACTGTCAGTGTTTGGGTACTGGCAGCTTGTTGGGCTGTGCTTAGATGGCAGCAACTGAGATCAGCACCATTGAGTGAACACACTGTTATTTAAGTTTTCAAAGTCATATGAGTTAACAAAAAGAATGAATAACAACACAATGTGCATCTCATTATTATATTTAGTTTTTATTAACATCCAGTTTAAAGCAAATATTTGAAACAAAGTTTAAGCTTATCTTATATTTACCTACATTTTAAAATAATAAATTCTAAACCAATTCTATCATAGAGTTCATTAATCGTTTAACAATATGCATTCACAGACAATTATTACTATATTCTCATTGAAAACTGAATGCAGGTTATTTGAGGGACTTAGAGAGAAAAACTCTTTTTTACTGAAAATCAGAAACCCTGAGTCCTCTGTTGAGTTTTGACTTGTGTAGGAGCCATTTCCCTGAAATAGCTCTGGCATCTTTCATTACCTGTGGAATGTAAAATGTAGCCATTCAGCAGCTGGATGACAGTGATAAAGTGCAAACTAATAGTGTTCACCCTCTGTACTAACCCTGATGTACCTGGCCTTTTCAAAACAGGGAGTCTAATGTCTAACAAGTCATGTAAAAGTCAGAGTGAATGAACCTTAAAGTAAATGCAACATAACATCCTTTGCATTTCAGTTTTCCTTGAAATAGCATCACTTTAAGTTCCATGTCAAAGCCAAAAGGCAACGATTCTAGATAAGTTTTGAAATGTGTGTTAACTTAACCAGAAAACTATCCAGTAAAAAGAAGGTTGAATCACTTACTGTCACTTGACAGTTTTAGCACTCAGTTTTTGCTTTGGTAGTCAAAATGCTGGTATACTGGCTTCAATATACTTTCCTTGAAATTAGAATTAAATAATTTTCAGTCAAAAGCCAGACCAGATGTTTATGAAAATATGAATTAGTTTCATTGTGGAAGATACTGGAAATGGGAGACTTCCTTCTTGAATACCTACTATGGACTGATGTTTTGCATTTACTATATGCAAAATGAGTATGCATAAACTTGAAAAGATTTTACTTTTTCTCATTTATCCCAATTATCCCTCTGACCAGCAAAGCACCTGAAGTTCAGAGAAATAAAAGAATTTCTCAAAATCATGAATTCAGTAAATGATAAGTCCCATATTTGTTTATTTTTTGTTTTAAATATATAGCACAACTCCTGGTTTTTTAAAAATAAGATATTCTGCTAATAACTATATTTAGATCAGTAAAAAATACATAAAACATATATTTGGTTGGTTAGTTTTACAATATTTTGTTTTATTCTCTAATAGAATTCCGCATCTACATCACACTTCTGAGGTTAAATGAGCAGGAAAAGGAGAAGTTGTCAGAAGTGATACACTAGAGAAGAAAGGGTGTTTGAAAAAATGAAGCATAAAATTAGTAAATCAGGACTAAGGTAATCTGTAGTTTAAAGCATATCAGCCTAAGAAAATAGAATTAGAAAAAGATTAGGACTTCAAGAGGAAATAAAATGCTTCCTCAGCTCTGACTTAATCAGCCTGAGGGTTTTATAGTCAGGATTTGTTTCTCTCCACTTCCTACTTTTAGAGACCTCTTAAATATTTAAAAGGCCTTACACATTCTCCTTTAAACGGAAACTCCAATAGTGAAAAGACTACAGCTTGATCTTTAAATAATTGTAAGTTACCATTTGCTGCCCACATTCTTAGGACAAAATTTTGAGTTGTGTTTCTTTAGGGTGAAGATAGAACACTGTTTTTTTAAGGAGTCTGGTTCTTCGAGAGGTAAGATTTTTGATTGGCTAAGTGCTGTGTTGTTGGTATATCTTATATTTCAGAGTCCTTCAAAAGGGATCCTGGTAAATGTTCTTCACATTAAACTTTAATGTTATGACTATTAAAAATGACGTTGTATATTTTCAATGAGCCCAACCATGTACATTCCTCAAAGCACCCATCCAAAGGATTAACAAATAAACAATCGAACCCTAAGTGTTAGAATGGAATTTCACACATTTTAAAGATACACAATATTTGATATATTGCTTAAAAAGGTAAGAACTTGGGATCATCAATGAAGTTAAGGGTGAGAACAGTGGTTCTTAATGTGGGTTAACTGGAGGCATTTTTTGTTGTCACTAACAGAGGCTTGTAGTACTAGCATTTAGTGGATAGAAGCCAGGAATGTGGCTAAATGAATAACAAAACACTTCTCCCCTTAACATAGACCCAAAAATCTCTGCTCTAAAATGTCAGTAGTTCTAAAGTTAAGAAACTGTTGTCTAGAGGATGGTTGAAAGATACGTTTCCATAGTACACAGTAGCACACGATTGTAGAGTTCAGTTGGACTGTAGGCTGTGTCTAGAGATCTTAGGGCCCCTGTTCCTATGGGAAAACCCTATTACTAAGTTGACTGAAGTCAAAGAATAAACCTTGAGGCTGCTAGACCTAACTGGCAGTGGGACTTATTTAATTAAACATACAAGCAGAATTGGAAATAAGAACATATAATATTATGTATAGGTTTATATAAGATATGACCAACTCGTGATCCATGAGTCAAATGGTGCTCAGAATAAAGTCTTCATTTCAATTTCAGTATGAGAGTTTAGAAAGCTGCCACCTTCTTGCTACTTTTCGAATATGAAACACACACATACAATCGTTTTCCCATTGGTATTATTTTGTACAATAAAGTAATTAGTTGGAGTTGTATAAATTTAGTCTTTCCCTTAGGGAATTAGTAAAGTAAAAGAGAATTGAATATGTTTTGTTTCCTGTTAAATGATAGACTCTATTGGTATTGGCGGTTTTTTTTAATTCTATTACAGTGTTTAGATGCTTATAAATAACAATTTATCATTTTTTAAAAAATACATTTTAAAAATATTTTTGCTAAATGTCCCTTTAATTATTTTTATTTTATTATGACACTGAGGTTTAGAGTACAGATTCCATCACTCAGGTAGTAAGCCCAGTACTTGATAGGTAGTTTTGTAACCCAGCCCGCTTCATTCTCTAGTAGTCCACAGTGTCTGTTGTTCCCGTATTTATGTCCATATGTGCTAAATGTTCAGCTCTCATTTATAAATAAAAACATGCAATACTTGGGTTTTCTGTTCATGTGTTAATTTGCTTGGGATTATGACCTCCAGCTCCATCCATGTTGCTGCAGAGAACATTACTTTATTCTTTGTTATGGCTACACAGTATTCCATGGTGTATATGTATTACATTTTCTTTACCCAATCCACTGTTGATGGGTACCTGGGTGGATTTCATGTCTTTGTCATTATGAATAGTGAAGTCATGAACATAAACATGCATGTGCCTTTTTGGTCGAATTATTTTCTTTTGGGTATATACCCAGTAATGGGAATGCTGATTTGAATGGGGCTCTGTTTTAAGTTATTTGAGAAATCTACATTTGCTTTTTATAGTGGCTAGACTATCCCTCATGAACATAGACACAAAAATCCTCAGCAAAATACTAGCAAATAGGATTTGGCAGCACAACATAATTAACATACTGCAATGAATTAGGCTTTATTCCTGGGATGCAAAGCTGATTCAACATATGCAAATTAGTAATGTTGATTTATGATTTATTTTATTGATTTACTACATTATTTATCAATTTATTGATTTATCACATAAACAGAATCAAAAGCAAAACCATATGGTCATCACAATAGACACAGAAAAAGGTTTTAATAATGTACAATATCCCTTCATGCTAAGAAACCTTCAACAGACTAGGCATCAAAGAAATATACCTCAGAATGATGAGAGAAGGCTGGGTATAGTGGCTCATACCTGTAATCCCAACACTTTGGGAGGCTGAGGGGGCAAATTGCTTGAGCTGAGGAGTTCAAGATCAGCCTGGGAAACATGGCAAAACACTGTCTCTACAAAAAATACAAAAATTAGCTGGGTTTGGTTGTGCACACCTGTAGTCCCAGCTACTTGGGAAGCTGAAGTGGAAGGATTGCTGCAGCCCAGGAAATCAAGGCTGTGGTGATTGGTGACCATCACACTGCACTCTTGTCTAGGTGACAGAGTGAGACCCTGTCTTGAAAAAATAAAAAGAGCTATCTATGACAAACCCACAGCCAACATCATATTGAATGGGAAAAATCTCTAACCATTCCCCTGAAGAACTGGACCAAGACAAGGATGAGAACTGGAACGAGACAAGGATACCCACTCTTACCACTCCTATTCAACATAGTACTGGAAGTTCTAGCCAGAATAATCAGGCAAGATAAAGAAATAAAAGTCATCCAAATCAGAAGATAAACCATAAAACTATCTCTCTTCACTGACAATATGATTCTATACCTAGAATATACTAAAGACTGTCAAAAGGCTCCTAGAATTGATAAACTACTTTAGTAAAGTTTCAGGATAAAAAATCAGCATACAAAAATCAGTAGCATTTTCATACACCAATAACATCCAGGCTGAGAGTGAAATCAAGAACACAATCCCATATACAATAGCCACAAAAAAATGAAATACCTAGGAATACAGCTAACCAAGGTGGTAAAAGATCTCTACAAGGAGAGCTACAAAATACTGCCAAATTGAAAAACTAGTCATGCTTATGGGTAGGAAGAATCAATATTGTAAAAATGGCCATACTGCCCAAAGCAATTTTCAGATTTAATGCTATTCCTTTCAAACTACTAATGTCAGTCTTCATATAATTTTTAAAAAACTATTCTAAAACTCATATGTAACCAAAAAGATCCTGATTAGCCAAAGCAATCCTAAGCAAAAAGAATAAAGCCAAAGGCATCACATTACCCAACTTCAAACTATATTATAAAGCCACAGTAACTAAATCAGCCTGGTGCTGTTTTGTTTTTTTAAAATAAAGCAAAACAAAACAAAGGAAAACAAACAGACATATAGACCAATGGAGCAGAATAGAACACTCAGAAATAAAGCAACACACCTACAAGGTTATCTTGACAAGGCTGACAAAAACAAGCAAAGGGGAAAATAATCCCTATTCAATAAAAGGTGCTGGGATAACTTGTTAGCTATGTGCAGAAGACCAAAGCTAGACCCTTACTTTTTACCATATGTAAAAATTAACTCAAAATACATTAAATAATTAAGTGTAAGACCTCAAACTATAAAAATCCTGAAAGACAACCTAGGAAATACTCTTCTCAACATCAGCCTTGGCAACGAATTTTCAACTAAGTCCTCGGAAGCATTTGCAGCAACACCAAAAAAATAGACAAGTGAGATCAATTAAGCTAAAGAGCTTCTACACAGCAAAAGAAACTATCAACAGAGCAAATCTACAGAATGGGAGAAGATATTAGCAAACTATGTATCTGACAAAGGCCTAATATCCAGAATCTACAGGTAACTTAAAAAAATAAACAAGTAAAAAATGAATAACCCAATTTTAAAATGGGCAAAGGACGTGAATAAACACTTCTCAAAAGAAAACATACAAGCAGCCAACATACATAGCTCAGCATCACATCAGATAAATGCACATAAAGACCGCAATGAGATACCATCTCAAACTAGTCAGAATTGCTATTATTAAAAAGTCAAAAAACAAGACATGCTGGTGAGGCTGCACAGAGAAGTGAATATTTTATAATTTTAAAATGTTTCTTAACTATCAGACTATACTATGTTTAAAAAGAATTACCAGATACCTAAGTTTTTGGTTATACAGTACTTCACAAGTACATGTTCCAAGGAAGTTTGTTTGCATGGGGAGTGTTTGAATTTAGCTTTATGTTTTGCTTTCAACTGAGGGGAAAGAAAAAATATAGAAGTCATTTCAAAATTGCACAGGGAAAAAAATACAGAGAAATAATAAGAAGTGCCTGAAAAATTGATGTTTAAGTGATCGGTGTGAATCACCAACACCAGCATAGCACATTTTCTTCTGCTTTGATGGGAATCGACAGAGCATTAGTGAAAAGGATCACACTGTTACACTCAGAGTTGTTGATATTATTTCAAGAAATAAGAACAAGTGTGTTCTTTCTTTATTCAGTTAATCATTTTTAGTTTGATGTATAGGTTTCCAAACACATACAATTCTGTTGAGAATCTGTTTCTACAGCTTATTTTATAAAGTGAGAAGGATTTTGGGTTTGGCCTCTTCAGGCAGAAAATAAGTCTCTCAAAGTTTAGTACAAATCTATAGCACAAAATATCATTATAGGAACATTACTTGGAGCAAAATTATATTTAAATACATCCTTTATTAATTGGCACATGTTCAGCTCTTTCTCTGCGCTAGGTGCTCTTCATCCTTTACTTCTAATCTTGTAAACATGCAGAAAATCTATCAAATTCATACCATTATTATTATCTTGACTTTGCATATCAAGAAGCCAGAGTACAGAAAAGCTAAATTACTTGCTTAACACCAAATATCTAAGTGACAGAGTCAAATATGAACCCAGGTCTACCTGATTCCTGAATCTGCACCCTCGGTGCTTACACCATAGTGCCTCTCAAGTAAGAAACATGGCTATGGATGTAAGTATGGGAAAACAATCTAGATAATACCTGAAAGTTGTGTAGGAGCTATGCCATAGTTATTCCTATTAATTGGGATATCAGAGAAACTATAATAATTGCTATATAGAATTCTTATAAATGAAGATCTATATAGCAGTATAAAGTTTAGTCATTTTCAGAAAAGCAAACAATTTCAAATTTGTATCCGTGGTCTCTATTCTTTGCATATTAGGGCAATTTTTACTAATTGAAACTGCTGTAGGTTTGTATGGAAGCCAAAATTATATACCTAAAGTTTTAAAAAAATAAATGTTATCTGAGCAAAGAAAGATGGTTACATCATTTGGAATTCTGGCTTTGTTCTGTTTTAACCCTTTGCCACATCAAGTTGATGCTTCTACCCTGGATTTCTGCCTCTTCCTGCCACAATTCTCCCTCCTTCATTCTTGATTCTGCCTTAGAACTCCAGAGAACTAGAATCAGATATTACACAAAACTCTGCATCGGACCTTTGCACATTCAATACAACACTGTTATTTTCTCAGTATGCATGAACAGTAGATCGCAGGTAAAGAGTCATATAAGTCTCTTTATATCTCTTTATATATAATAAACTTTCAAATATCAGGGCCATAAAAATTCATATCCATATTTAAGATATTATGAACAAACACATACAGAGCGAACATATGCCAAAAGAGCTTAATTTTGATTTTCTAAAAGACATAGAGAACAAGCATGTGCAAACATGTTACTTCCTAAAATTTTAAAGGATCATAGTGCCTAGACTTGGATTGGTAGTAATCTAATTGATCCATACCTGGCCTTCTTTTATTTTACTATGCATATGATACTGATATTTATGTGATTATTCACTTAAGTGTGATGAACGTTTCTAAACATACTACCCAAAATGAAGGTAAAGTTCTTGATTGCAATTCATTTTTGGCTTTATGGTCTTCACCTCTGCTTCCTGCATCACACCTGCTACCTCCATCTCATTCATCAGAAGAAATCATTGTCTGCATTCTTGAGTTCATCATTCTCTTACTTTCCTTCTCTGTTTTTAAATCAATCAAGTATATTATTTTAGTTGTTTTTAACTTTATTAAAATGATATGTTGCTGTGGATAATAATTTAGGATAATTTTTCATTTAACAAGATACTATTCATGTTTATTATATAATAAATTTTGCTATAATTTGTTTGAATTGATTGTTTTCCCATATTCCATCATATAAATATGCAATATATTCATCAACTCTCCTACTGATGAGCATATAGTTTGTTTCTAAGGTTTTGCTGCTGTGAACAGTGTTGCTATAAACATTCATGTACATGTCTTCTACCATACATGCATCTGAATTTCTCTTGGCTTTATAGATAGAATTGATGGTTGGTTCATAGAGTATCTCAACATCTAAACTGTTAAGATAACATGAAAGTAGTTTCAGCATTTTAGAGGTCCACAAGCGATTTATAAGAGATATAAGGTGTATATGACTTTCAACACTGCATGCACTCAAGCTTTTTAAATTTTTGCCAATATGTGACTAAAGTGAAACCTTATAGTAGTCTTGATTTGCATTGCCTCACTATGGATGAGGTCAGACATCTTTTTTTAAACTTTATTTTAATTAATTAATTAATTATTTCATTATACTTTAAGTTCTGGGGTACATCTGCAGAACATGCAGGTTTGATACATAAGTATATGCCATGGTTGTTTGCTACATCCATCACTCCATCATCTGCATTAAGTATTTCTCCTAATGCTATCCATCCCCAATTCCCCCACCCCTGCTATCCCTCCCCTAGCCCCTCACCCCCTGACAGGTCCCAGTGTGTGATTATCCCTCCCCTGTGTCCATGTGTTCTCATTGCTCAACACCCACTTATGAGTGAGAAGATGCAGTGTTTGGATTTCTGTTCTCATGTCAGTTTGCTGAGAATCATGGTTTCCAGCTTTATCCATGTCCTTGGAAAGGACATGAACTCATCCTTTTTTATGGCTGCATAGTCCTCCATGGTGTATATGTGCCACATTTTCTTTGTCCGGTCTATTATTGATGGGCATTTGGGTTGATTCCAAGTCTTTGCTGTTGTGAACACTGCCACAATAAACATATTTGTGCATGTTCTTTATAACAGAATGATTTATAACCCTTTGGTTATATACCCAGCAATGGAATTTCTGGGTCAAATGGTGTGTCTATTTCCAAATCCTTGAGGAATTGCCACACTGTCTTCCAAAATGGTTGAACTAATGTATGCTCCCATCAACAGTGTAAAAGTGTTCATCTTTCTCCACATCCTCTCCAGCATCTGTTGTCTCCTGATTTTTTAAGGATTGCCATTTTAACTGGCGTGAGATGTGGTTTTGATTTACATTTCTCTAATGACCAGTGATGATAAGCTTTTTTTCATATGTTTGTTGGCTTCATAAATGTCTTCTTTTGAAAAGTGTCCATTCTGTCTATTCATATCCTTCAAGGTCAATCATCTTACCACATGTTTACTAGCCATGTGTATTTCCTCTAACATGAAATGCCTTTTTGTGCACTTGCCCCATTTTTTTTCTTTGTGTTGCTGATATTTTATCTACTAATTTGTATTTCTTTAGCTAGTCTTCATAAAATTTCCTTGTTGGCTGTGTTTATTGCTGATAACTTTTCCCCATTTATAACATTTTCACTTAGGATTATTTTTGACAAGCCAAATTTCTTAATTTTAATATTGTCAAATATTGTCAGTGCTTTTTGTGCTTAAAATATGTTCACCAATATGTTCTACTAAGATGCTCACAGTTTGTTTTTAATATTCAAGTCCTTAATTTATCTGGAGTTGATTTTACTTTTGCAGATAGTCACTTTTCCAGTTTCATTTATTGACTCCTCCCATGTTTTCTTACTGATAAGACAGGCCATTTCTGCTGTACTTAAATGTAATTCATAAGCTTACTTCTTGATTTTCTGTTCTATTTCATTGGCCAGTTTTCTATCCCTGTTCCACTTACATACTATCTTTATTATTAGAGTTTATAATTAAGTCCTGATAACTTGTGTGAATGAAGATACAATACATTATTTATACAATAAAATATGAAGCAAGAGTCAAAAGTAAATGAATTACAGCTACTTATCACTATACATATATATGTAAACATATATACATCTACATGTGCATCTGTGTGTGTGTGTGTGTGTGTGTATTTGTAAGTAGCTGTAGTTTTCACAACTAAGCAAAGAAAACTTCCCACATATTAATATTTTTCTTACAAGGGATAAAAGAAAGGATTGGTTCTAGTAACAAGTGGCGGGTAATTTTAGGTTTGAAGCTGAAGACTGTATGTAGTATGAATAGATCTCTCAATGGATATTACATCTTGACCTATGCGTATCTGTAAAATGGACAATCTCAATGTGCATGATAGTGAAGATGGATGCATCCTTGGGTAAAGAGCCCCAAGCACTGGAAACACTATCAAAACCATTTTGGTCATGGCTTTTCCTTCACCACTCAGGGATAAGCAGCTTTAAGAGTCACTTCTTAGATTATAATTCACTGGCCATGAGCAATTAGAAGAGAAGTAGGAAAGGTAATTTTTGATGCAAGTAAATCTTTACCTATTTTTCTGAGCTCTTCTTTCCTACAAGACTGCTATATTGTGTTATTTTAATCCTAATGACACCTAGGTCATCAGGAAATATCTAAAATTGACACCCTATCACCAAAATTGAAGGAGCTAGAGGAGCAAGATAAAAAAAATTAAAAGCTAGCAGAAGACAAGAAATAACTAAGATCAGAGCAGAAATGAAGGAGATAGCGACATAAAAACCCTTCAAAAAATCCATAAATCCAGGAGGTGGTTTTTCAAAAAGATCAACAAAATAGACAGACCACTAGCCAGATTAATAAACAAAGAAAAGAGAGAAGAATCAAATAGATGCAATAAAAAATGATAAAGGGGACATCACCACCAGTCCCACAGAAATACAAACTACCATCAGAGATTACTACAAACAACTCAATGCACATAAACCAGTAAACCTGGAAGAAATGGATAAATTCATGGACACTTGAACTCTACCAAAACTAAACAAGGAAGAAGTTGAAACCTTGAATAGATCAATAACAAGGACTGAAGTTGAGGCAGCAATTAACTGCCTACCAACCAAAAAAAGTCTAGGTCCAGATGGGTTCACAGCCGAATTCTACCAGATGTACATAGTAGCTGGTACCAATCATTCTGAAACTATTCCAAGCAATACAAAAAGAGGGAATTTTCACAACTCATTTTATGAGACCAACATCATCCTGATACCAAAAATCAGCAGAGACTCAACAAAAAAAGAAAACATCAGGCCAGTCTCCATGATGAACATAGATGCAGAAATCTTCAATAAAATACTGGCAAACTGATTGCAACAGCACATCAAAAACCTTATCCATCACAATGAAGTAGGCTTCATCCTGGGGATGCAAGGCTGGTTCAACATACGCAAGTCTATAAATGTAATTCACGACATAAACAGAACCAAAGACAAAACCACATGACTATCTCAATAGATGCAGAGAAAGCCTTCAACAAAATTCAACAGTGCTTTATGCTGAAAACTCTCAATAAACTAGGTATCAATGGAACGTATCACAAAATAATAGAAGCTATTTACAACAAACCCACTGCCAATATCATACTGAATGGACAAAAACTG
The DNA here is from genome assembly GCA_028533165.1 of Leontopithecus rosalia. NCBI lineage: Eukaryota > Metazoa > Chordata > Mammalia > Primates > Cebidae > Leontopithecus > Leontopithecus rosalia. The sequence continues at coordinate 73,863,277 of CM052648.1, forward strand.
GGAGCATTCCCTTTGAAATCTGGCACAAGATAAGGATGCTCTCTCTCTCCACTCTTATTCAATATAGTATTGGAAGTTTTAGCCAGAGCAATCAGGCAAGAAAAAGACATAAAGAGTACTCAATTAGGAAAAGAGGAAGTCAAATGGCCTCTATTTGCAGATGACATGACTGTATATTTAAAAGACCCCATCGTCTCAGCCCAAACTCTCCTTAAGCTGATAAGCAACCTTAGCAAAGTCTCAGGACACAAAGTCAGTGAGAGCCAAATAAAGAGCAAACTCCCATTCACAATTGCTACAAGAAGAATAAATACCTAGGAATACAACTAACAAAGGATATAAAGGACCTATTCAAGGAGAACTACAAATCACTACTCAAGGAAATAAGAGAAGACACAAACACATGGAAAAACATTCCATGCTCATGGTTAGGAAGAATCAATATTGTGAAAATGGTCATACTACCCAAAGTAATTTATAGATTTAATGCTATCCCCATCAAACTACCAATGACCTTCTTCACAGAACTGGAAAAAAACACTTTAAACTTCATATGGAACCAAAAAAGATCCAGCATAGCCAAGACAATCCTAAGCAAAAATAACAAAGCTGATGGTATCATGCTGCCAGACTTCAAGCTATACTACAAGGCAACAGTAATCAAAAGAGCATGGTATTGGTATCTAAACAAAGACACAGACCAATGGAACAGAGCAGAGGCCTCTGGAGCAACACCACACATCAACAAGCATCTGATCTTTAACAAACCTCACAAAAACAAGAAATGGGGAAAGGATTCCCTGTTTAATAAATGGTATTGGGAAATTTGACTAGCAGTGTGCAAAAAGCAGAAAATGGACCCTTTCCTGACACCTTACACTAAAATTAGCTCCAGGTGGATTAAGGACTTAAACATAAGATGTAACACCATAAAAACCCTAGAAGAAAACCTAGGCAAACCCATTCAGGACATAGGCATAGGCAAAGACTTCGTAACTAAAACACCAAAAGCAAAGCAACAAAAGCCACATTCCACAAATGGGATCTAATTAAACTTCAGACCTTCTGTACAGCAAAAGAAACAATCATTAGAGCAAACCAGAAGCCCACAGAATGGGAAAAAATGTTTGCAACCTACCCATCTGACAAAGAGCTAATATCCAGAATCTACGAAGAACTGGAACAAGGCTGGGTGCAGTGGCTCAAGCCTGTAATCCCAGCACTTTGGGAGGCCGAGGCGGGTGGATCACAAGGTCAAGAGATGGAGACCATCTTGGTCAACATGGTGAAACTCCATCTCTACTAAAAATACGAAAAATTAGCTGGGCATGGTGGTGCGTGCCTGTAATCCTAGCTACTTAGGAGGCTGAGGCAGGAGAATTGCCTGAACCCAGGAGGCGGAGTTTGTAGTGAGCCGAGATCGCACCATTGCACTCCAGCCTGGGTAATGAGCGAAACTCCGTCTCAAAAAAAAAAAAAAAAAAAAAAACTGAAACAGATTTACAAGAAAAATCCAAACAAATCCATCCAAAAGTAGGCAAAGGATATGAACAGACTCTTTTCAAAAGAAGGCATACATGAAGCGAACAAACATATGAAAAAATGCTCATCACTGGTCATTAGAGAGATGAAAATCAAAACCACATTGAAATACCATCTCATGCCAATTAGAATGGTGATCATTAAAAAATCTGGAGACAACAGATGCTAGAGAGGATGTGAAGTGGGATCACTTTTACATTGTGGGAAGGAGTGTAAATTAGTTCAACCATTGTGGCAGACACTGTGGCAGTTCCTCGAGGATCTAGAAATAGAAATTCCATTCGACCCAGCAATCCCATTACTGGGTACATATCCAAAGGACTATAAATCATTCTATTATAAAGACACATGTACAAGCATGTTCATCTTAGCACTGTTTGCAATAGCAAAGACCTGGAACCAACTCAAATGCCCATCAATGATAGACTGGACAGGGAAAACGTGGCACATATACATCATGGAATACCATGCAGCCATAAAAAATGATGAGTTTGTGTCCTTTGTAGGGACATGGATGAACCTGGAAACCATCATTCTCAGCAAACTGACACAAGAACAGAAAATCAAACACCACATGTCCTCACTCATAAATGGGTGTTGAACAATGAGAACACTTGGACACAAAGAGGGGAGCATCACTCACTGGGGTCTGTTGGAGGGGCTATGGGAGGGTTAATGGGAGGAATGGTTGGGGAGGGATAACATGGGGAGAAAGGTCAGGTATAGGTGACGGAGGGATGGTGGCAACAAACTACCTTGCCATGAATGTACCTATGCAACAATCTTGCATGATCTGCATATGTACCCCAGAATCTAAAGTATGGTAAATTTTTTTTTAAAAGACACCTAGGTGAGAAAATATGCCACCAAATGACAGGGTAAGCATTGATTGTCTCACTCAAAACATGATGGGAGGAAGTACAAGCAGAATTCTAAGGACCACTTCTTTATTTTATTTTTCCTTCTCGAGAAGAAGGTATCACTCCAATCAGGTCAACTTATTTCTATTTTTCCTTCTCCAGAAGTTAACCCCAAGGAAGGGCAGAGGCTCAATTAGCTAAGATGCTCTATCTTACTACTTGGCACTGAATATGTCTTTCTCTCTCTCTCTCTCTCTCTCTCTCTCTCTCTCTCTCTCTCTCTCTCTCTCACTTGCTTCTCTTTCCCACACTCACTAATGCAAACTATTCCACCAGCATAAAAAGAAAATTATATTTCCCATTCTTTTCTGGTAGAAATGGTACTTAAGTCTTACCTTTTATCTGGCCTTGGTAGTTTTTGTTCTTCTCATTGGTAAGGCAAGTCCTCATGTCAGAAATGAATCATCATGGCAGAAGAAAAATGCTGATAAAAAAGTCTCATATTTTAAAACATTATCCCACTACTTAGGGAGCAAATATCTTGTAATACATATTATAACTGCTTATGGTATGTTATTATGTGGAAACATTATAATTAAACACCACTTAGCAAGTCCAACATGTTCATTCTCTAATGAATTAACTGGGATCCTAAGAGATAAGATAGAGTGATTTGCCCAGTACTGCTCCATTGATTCTGTATTGCTTCTTCTTCTCTCCAGTGCACCCAATTTTCCAAGAAATGTGTCCTGATATCTGTCTGTGGAGCCAATTCAAGGCAAAATAATGAAATCAATAAAACAAATATGGCGGACTGGTCTTTCTACTTCATACACCTGCTGTTCCTCCCTTTGCATTTCTGTTTATGTCAGCTATTTGGTACCCTCAAATTTCAACACATACCTCCCTCCAAAACTGTTTCCAAACTTTACACTACACTTCATAAAATCTTATGATGCAATATACTACTTCAAATTAGTTTTCATAAACCTCTTGCATTCCAGAAATTCAAAAGAAACATCCTGACCTGGTTCAGATTTGAAGTCAGTGCCAAAAAATTTACTGAAGCACTACGATTTTTTTAAGTAACAAAGGAATTTATTGACTCATGTACCTGAAAAATTAGATCTAGACTCAGGCTTGGCTGGATCCAGGGAATGAAAGAGTATCATCAAGACTTGGTCTCTCTTAGTCTCTTCTACTGTTTTCCTTTGCCTGTTGCATCTTCAGGCAGGCTCTTCCTGTACAAGGGCAATGTGTCCACCAGCAGTGTTCTCACCTTGCCAACTTAATAGCTCTTCCCAAGGGCTCCAGCAGAAGTCCCAGCATTGACTCTCACTGGACTCTATTAAGTGATATGCCCATCGCTGAACTGGTCACTCAGTGCAGCCGGGAAATAGAGTCTATTGATTGGCCAGACCTGGCGCACGTGCCTGCCTCTGACGTTGGATGGTAGGTGAGTGTCACATCTTTTGGTCTAAGAGTTGAGGAGGGGCAGTTCTCTAAAGGCATGTCAGGAGCTGCTACCAGCTGGGCACAGAATGCTGGGAAGGAAAGAGCCCATAGAGATCCACTCAGGTTCATGTCCATCCATCTCAGTGAAGTGAGCTCCCCACATTGGCAGCAGCTTCATCACTATCACCATATGGGAGCTTGTTAGAAAGGCGAATTAACAGATCCAAACCTAAAGGCAATTCTGACGCATGCTAAAGTTAGAAAAACAGTAATGGAAACCAGTGGATTTGGCCCCTGACTTCCATCAGAATCAAGCCACACATCTAAAACCATCTGATTTTCGACAAACCTCACAAAAACAAGCAACAGGGAAAGGATTCCCTGTTTAATAAATGGTGGTGGGAAAACTGGCTAGCAATGTGCAGAAAGCGGAAACTGGACCCCTTCCTGACACCTTACACTAAAATTAACTCCAGTTGGATTAAAAACTTAAACATAAGACCTAACATCATAAAAACCCTAGAAGAAAACCTAGGGAAAACCATTCAGAACATATGCATAGGCAAGGACTTCGTGACTGAAACACCAAAAGCATTGGCAACAAAAGCCAAAATAGACAAATTGGATCTAATTAAACTCCAGAGCTTCTGCACAGAAAAAGAAACAATTGTTAGGTCAACCAGCAACCAACAGAATGGGAAAAAAGTTTTGCAATGTACCCATCTGACAAAGTATGTATAACCCTAATTTACAAAGAACTAAAAACAGATTTAGAAGAAAAAACAAACCCATTCAAAAGTGAGCAAAGGATATGAACAGACACTTTTCAAAAGAAGATATATATGCGACCAACAAACTTATGAAAAAATGCTCATCATTGCTGGTGATCGGAGAGATGCAAATCAAAACTACATTGAGATACCATCTCATGCCAGTTAAAATGGTGATAATTTAAAAATCTGGAGACAACAGATGCTAGAGAGGATGTGGAGAAATAGGAACACTTTTACCTTATTGGTGGAAGTGTAAATTCGTTCAACCATTGTGGAAGACCATGTGGCCATTCCTCAAGGACCTAGAAATAGAAATTCCATTTGACCCAGCAATCCCATTACTGGGTATATATCCAAAGGATTATAAATTGTTCTATTATAAAGCCACATGCACATGTATGTTCATTGCAGCACTGTTTACAATAGCAAAGACTTGAATCCAACCCAAATGCCCATCAATGATAGACTGGACAGGGAAAATGTGACACATATACACCATGGAATACTATGCAGCCATAAAAAATGATGAGTTTGTGTCCTTCTTAGGGACATGGGTGAACCTGGAAACCATCATTCTCAGCAAATTAACACAAGAAGAGAAAATCAAACACCGCATGTTCTCACTCATAGGCGGGTGTTGAACACTCATAGGTGGGTGTTCTCACTCATAGGCGGGTGTTGAACACTGGGCACAGGGAGGGGAGCATCACATACTTAGGTCTGTTGCGGGGGACTAGAGGGGGGACAGTGGGGAGTAGGGAGTTAGGGAGGGATAACATGGGGAGAAATGCCAAATATACATGTACCCCGGAACCTAAAGTGCAATAAAATATATACATTAAAAAAAAGCACTAATGACTGGACCTGGTCCCCCTCCTTTTCCTGATAAAATTGGTTCAGAGACTGGGTCCCACTCTCAGCACTACAATTTTTGAGCTGCTGTCATACCTCAGAGATATTTTGAGTTCAGCTCCAGACCATCACACTAAAGTGAGCCACATGAACTTTTTGATTTCCCATTGTATACAAGTTATGTACATAACATGCTATACTCTATTAAGTGTACTCTCACATTGTCTAAAAATAATTTATGTACCTTGATTAAAAATACTTTATTGCTAAGAAATAAAAAGCTAAGTATCATCTAAATCTTCAGTGAGTCATGTTTTTGCTGGTGGAGGATCTCGTCTGGAGGTTGATGCCTGCTGATTGGTCAGATTGTTGGTTGCTGAAGATTCTGGTATTTGTGGAAAAATCTTAAGTAATAAAACAATGAAGTTGGTGCCATTGATTGACTCTTTCATGAAATATTTCTCTATCATATGTGATGCTGTTTGGTACCATTTTTATCCACTGTTGAACTTCTTTCAGAGCTGGAGTTGATATTCTGCTGCTTCATCATCTAGGTTTATGTAATATTTAAAATTTCTTTGTTGTAATTTTAACAGTGTTCACAGCATCTTCACCAGGAATATACCACTTCCTCTTTTCATCTGTAACAAGCAACTCCTAATCTAAGTTTTATTATGAGATTGCAGCAATTCCGTTAGATCTTCAGACTTTACTTTTAATTCTAGTTCTCTTGCTATTTTCACCTTATTTGCAGTTACTTTCTCCACTGAAGTCTTGAATCTCTCAAAGTTAGCCATGAGCGTTGGAATCAACTTCTTCCAAACCCTTAATGTTGATATTTTGACCTCCTCTCATGAATCATGAATGTTCTTCATGGCATCTAGAATGGTGAACCTTACCCAGAAGGTTTCCAATTTACTTTGTCAGATGCATCGGAGGAGTCACTATCTATGGCGGCTATAGCCTTACAAAAAGTATTCTAGAAATCATAATTACTCCTTGATCTATGAGCTACAGAATGGATATTGTGTTAGTAGGCATAAAAACAACATTAATCTCCATGTACATTGTCATTATGGCTCTTGGCTGACCAAGTGCATTGTCAATGAGCAGTAATATTTTGAAAGGAATCTTTTTTTCTGAGTAGTAGATCTGAACAGTGAGCTAAAAGTATTCAATAAACCATGCTGTAAGCAGATGTGATGTCATACTGGCTTTGTTTTTTCATTTAGAGAGCACAGGCACTGTAGCTTTAGCATAATTCTTAAGGGCCCTAGGATTTTCATAATTGTCAATAAGCATTGGCTTCAACTTAAAGTCATCAGCTGCATAAGCCCTAGCAAGAGACCTTGTGTTTTGAAGCTATTAAATCAGGTATTGACTTCTCCTCTCTAGTTATGAAAATTCTAGACAGCATCTTCTTCCAATAAAAGGCTGTGGCTGTTTTGTCTACATTGAAAGATTATTGTTTAGTGTAGCCACTTTCATAAATTCTCTTAGCTAGGTCTTCTGGATTACTTGCTACAGCCTCTACATCACCATTTGCTGCTTCACCTTTTACTTCTATGTTATAGAGCCAGCTTCTTTCCTTAAACTGATGAACCAACCTCTGTTAAGTTGAAACTTTTCTTTTTCAGTCTCCTTACCTCCCTCAGTCTTCATAGAATTGAAGAACATTAGGGACTTGTTCTGGATTAGGCTTTGGTTTAAGAGAATGTTGTGGTTGGTTTGGTCTTCTATACAGACTACTGAAACTTTCGCCATACCAGCAATGGCTGTTTCATGTTTTTATCATTTGTATGCTCACTGGAGTAGCATTTTTATTTTCTTTCAATAACATTTTTTTCTTGCATTCACAAATTGGATAACTATTTGCTGCAAGAAGCTTAGCTTTCAGCCTGTCTAGGCTTTCAACATGCCTTCCTTACTAAGCTTAATATTAGCTTTTGAATTAAAATGAGAGATGTGCAAATCTTCTTTTCACTAGAGGCTACTGTAGTGTTATTGTTTGACCTAATTCAGTATTGTTGTATTTTAGGGAATAAGGAGGTCCAAGGAGAGGGAGAGAGATGGGAGAACAGCTAGCCAGTGGAACAGTCAGAACACACATAATATTTACTAAGTTCACTATCTTATGTGAGTGCAGTTTGTGATACCACCAAATAATTACAATAGTAATATCAAAGATCACTTTTTCCAGATCACCATAGTAGGTATATTAATAAAGAAGAGATTGAATTTTGTGAGAATTACCAAAATATGACACAATAAGTGAGCACATAATGTTGGAAAAATGGCCACAACAGAACTGCTTGATACAGGGTTGCCATAAAGCATCAATTTGAAAAATGCAGTACCTGCAAAATACAATAAACTGAAGCACAGTAAAACAAGATATGCCTATTTTTTAGGTCACCCATATACCGTAGTCATATTTGTAACATTTTTAATCTATTGGAATTGCAGATTCATCATAGGCAATTCTAATACAATAGAAAGTTACATTAGATATTTAATCATAATATTAACTAAATGGATACTGTCCCTGACTAAAATGATTGTTGAAATATGAAAACATTCATTTAGAAATTAAAAATCTGCTTTTGAGATAATAGGGTAATTTAAATTGTTATAAACAATTTTTAAAATTAATATAATACCTATAAATAAGAAATTTAGTAAATCTAAATTTACAATAATTAGAGTAATGAACAAAGCAGCCATATCCTCTTAAACATTTACAGGCTTGGAAATAATTATTTTGTTAACAACTGCATGTTAATTAGATAATTGTAGTATGTTCAATATGATGCATTATAAACATATGTTTTAGTTCTTTTCTTTTCCCACTTTGTCACATTAATATGAGAGTAACCAGAGTTTGTCACATAGAAAGCCAAATTTAATAAGCCAAATTCAAATTAGACTAAATCAATGAAATCTATTTCTAATTTAAAAAACTTATATGTGCTGCTGTGTATTTTTAAATATTACTTTAAAATAGTTGTTCATTGCTTTTTTACCTATTGCTCTTCTTTTTTCCATCACTGAAAATCAGGGCCAGTCACTGTGATTTTATGATTGCTCTTCTAAAGTTGCACAGGATAAAAGCACTTGATCTACATTTTCCTTTAGGCTTTTCCTTCTGAAACCAGAAAAATAATTGGAGTTCACAGTAGAACAATAATTGTTCCTGCACCTCTTACACCTTTATTCCAGGTTCTGCAATCAACTGTGATAGCATTTGAAGACACTAATCAGTTAGACTCTGAGGTTATTGATTCCAGAAAAGATGCATAAATGATTTCCTTTCCATTTCTTTATATCTGTGTGTAGCTCCACATAGAAAATTCAGTAACATCAATGACTCAAAACCTCCTATGAAGAGATGTGTTAACTCATAATACATAAAAAAGTAAAAAGCATGATTGAATTTGTGTTATTACATTAACATTTACACTTGTTTTTGAGACAGGCTCTGGTTCAAGGCATACTAGGCACAAGTGTTCTTTCCTTTCCTATCCAGAACCAAAGAACTTGAGGGTAGTGAGGGTCTGACTACAAGCTCTTCCACAGTACTTTTTTGGTTAGACCCTTTGATATGTCAGCTTGAAGCCTAAGAAGACCAGCCTAGAGATCCATATCTGAGACATAACAGAGATTCATGTCTCATCACATACACAGAAACCACAGGTCAGTATAAAATATACAGAATTCAGGACAGCATAAAATATAGGTAATGAAGTTTTCTTGCTTCTATGTAAGTCTCCTAATGAAAGAGTCTCAGGGTGCTATGTACACTCTCTTGTATACTAAAAGCCCAGTTTAATTTCAAACATAACATTCTCATGAGCAGCTAATAATGTGTTGTCTATATCTTATTTGTTTTTTGTATTCCCAGCCCCTCACATAATGACTGCCACATAGTAATAACATAAAATTTAGGCAGAACTGAACAAACTAGAGATGTTCTCATATGCTATGAAATCACAAAGAATTAAAAATTACAAATATTTCTGCATTACAAAATGCTATCCAATCAATGAAATTATGTTTATAAAACCCGAGGTACAAATTCTTAGCTAGAACATTCTCCCTAAAGAGAGAGTGAGTTATGATATTTGAAATACTTGGGAGTAAATGTTTTAAAGTAGTCCTTTTTATATGGAAACAATAAATATATATGGAAAGTAGTCCTTATTATATGGAAACAATCATATAGAATACTTGATAGAAAAGTAGAAAGAAAATTACAGTGCAAATTCATAAAGTCTACCAGTTTATGTAGATTTATTTTTTATTTATTTATTTTTTGACTTTTTTTTTCTACATGAAATCTGTGTTGCTTATCTTTAGGCAGGAACATAGTGGTGTCTTTAAGAGAAAGATTGTCTCTGGGCACACAGAGTGCTTAGCTTCCAGGATGGTTGACCTAACAATAAGAGTCTGGTTAATTACACTCACAATGTATTCAGCCTTATAATTCTCTGCATCAACAGAAAGGAAAAACAAATGTTTTCTGAACAAGTTGTCAAAAAGTTGTTTGCTTCAAACTAGCATAGTTTTACCTTAGCACACTTTTGAAATAAAGGTTTTAGAATTTTCTTTACTAAGGTCATTTAGAATTAAGACAGTTTCTTATCTTTCTGGACTTGTTTAATTCTGGCTTTACAAAAAATAAAGAGAAAAGCTAGAATGTCATTTAGACAGCTTTTTCTACCACAGTATAAACATGACATTCTACCACCGATCTCTCTCTCTTCAAGGTAATTTGTTGCCCAGATACACAGTGCAGTTATCAGATGGCTTTCATTCGTCCCATCATTTAGGGTCTATCTCAGCTGCACTGACATACCTTAGCCTGATGAGGCACAACTCAGAGTCATGAGTCACTGCCAGATTTCCCTCTGTGTTAGCCAAGGCTTTGGAGAGCCTTCATCTCCACTTCTCCCTCGGTCCAAAGGTTCTTTTTCTTCCCTTTCATAGGTATTGCTCTGTAATAAACCTCTTGCACCCTATAGTGTCTAGTTTCCACTTCAGAGAAACTCAAATTGAGACCATAGATATCAAAACTGGTCCAAGAAAGTGGGCAATAAGATGGGGTTTTTGGATTAATCAATGTTCTGTTAAATGAGGGCCTTGTCACTGATGGTAGGGTGAACACAAATTGTGCTGGATGCAAGATGGTAGTCCAGTGTTAAAATCTTAACAGGGATGAGTTGGGATGGTGCTGGTAGAATGGGATACACTGATGAGTTTTAGTATGGAATGATTATTTCCAAATGTAATTGATGCACTACAGAAAGATAAAGAACTACAGAGGGTGAGTAAAAGGCAATCGAAAAACAAGTGTGGAAATCAGATGATCTTGGTTGCCTCAAAGCTCTCATTTCCTGCAGCAGAAGAGCAGAGGAAGCCAAGGACCATGCCTGTAAAATAAATGATGGAGTGACAGAACTGTAAAGAAAATTAAATGACAGATAAAGTCAGGTCTATTATATCAATGTCAGGACCTTGGTTAAGAGATTTTGAGACTTTTAAATTTGAGTGGATGTCTCTGAATGGGGTGATGATGTTTGAGTGGATTTCTCTTTTATATTTTAACTTCTCACTCCCCTCTCAAACTTCTGAGCCTGAAGAAGTATACACACACACACACACACACACCCTCTTATCCTCATTGTAGAAGAAAATGCAGAGTTTCTGAGATAACAGGTCTTACCTTTCCAGAATTTGACCTCACCTCTACCCATGGCCTCTATGCTAATAACTAGGGTTAAGTTACAATGTAACCTTCCTGGGGCATTGCTGGGATTGATGGATGGGGGTAAGAGTGTATCACAAAGTAATTGGAAGACCTAGGTGGCACAGAATGGCAGGGGACAGGAGAGTAAAGAAATAACTAGATTCTGAAAATGCTTTAAAAAGGTCATCTGCATATACAATTAGGTCAGGAAAAATGTGTTTATTTTAAAGGGCCCACAGAAGACACTAGATTTAATACTTGGCAAGGAGTCAGAGAGAGGTGGCAAACTTACTTCTTGGGTGATGCTTAGAAGCATAGGAAAAGTGATGGCCTATAGGAAGGAAGCTGAAAAGACAGAATTGCCATGGCAAATAGTAAAGGAATGGATTAAAAGGGGTGGATATTTGGAAATAGATATACAACCTATGTCATGAAAATCCTTCAGATGATTGTATTCTATTGGAGACACAACCCCATATCAAGGCCATAAGGAATGCAATGCTGACAGGAGAATAAATATCATTAAAAATGTTAGTGGTAGCCTCTCCTCTAGGCCAGTGTTGGTAGTAGGAGAGGCTATTACAGAACTTGTCTCAATGATATCACTGGGGATAAAATAACCCCCTAAAAATAGATGCAAGATGACATTGCTTCAGAACCAGAAAGGAAGGTGTTACAATTATTGCAATGAATTATAAGTTTGGAGTGACAGCCAAGGTTATCTGACCTGTAGAGAGTTACTGAAATGATTAAAAGAAAATCATTACCTAAAGGCAAAGTTAGACACCCTTGCCATCAGAAGAAATAAGAATGAATAAATAAATGATAGAAGTCAGCTATTTATTCATTCTTATAATAGCTGATAGACGTCACCCCAGTAAAAATTATGGTACTTTGTCATATTTTAGATTGAACCTGTTTTCAGATATAGAACTCATTGACTAAATTTTTTCCAACTTTTTAATGAATAAAGAAATCACAGCAAGTATAAACACCGATGATTTCTCCACTACTTTTCCAAAGTGGCCTATGGTCATTTTCTCAGGTAACTATATATGTTTAAAAGGAGGATATTTAGACATTTGAGACTGTTGGACACAGGGTGTGAGTTAGCATGGGTAACCAGAATCTTCACCATCACTACAGTCCCATAAGAGAAGTGTCATATGCAGGCCAAGTAATAAATAGAATCCTAGTCAGGGTCAGCAAGTGGTTCCACTGGGTTTGCAGACCTACTCAGTGGTACTTCCCTGGTCTCCACAGGTATATTTTAGAGATACATATCTGGCATTCTAGTAACAAGCCTCATTTTTTTTTGCCTTGGTATAAGAGCTATAATATTGAAAAAGTAAAGTGAATACCTTTAAATTTTCCCCACTCCTGGCCATCATGCCTATCATGAAGGCGTGATAGAGATTTGTGACCCCTATAATCTAAACAAAGTACTCCGAATAGGTGGATCATGGAAAATGGCAGATTAGTCAAATTCGATGAAGTATTAGCCTGACTGAAACCACTATGTCAAATGGATTTCTTTGCTAAAGCAGAGTAATATGGCCTCAACATGATATATGGCCTTTGACTTGATAAATACATTTGTTTCTTTGCCAATCTGAAAAATATTATAAACAATTCATATTCATATGGAACACAAAATGGTATATATTTACTGGCTAAGTAACACACATATTCTCTCTATGTGTGTCTCTCTCTGTGTGTGTGTGTGTGTGTGTGTGTGTGTGTGTGTGTGAGAGAGAGAGAGAAAAAATCATGTCTTTTGAAAAATTCCAAGGATTCTGGAGCAAGATCATGCCAAATTATATATATATATATATGGAGATATAGATAGATAGATAGATACACACACTCCAGAGGGTTGGAGATACAGAGAGTGAAGAGGCCAACACATCCATACCACTTTTAAAGGTCCAGTGGACAGGTGTGTGCTGAATCACCCCCTCCAAAATAAGAGAAAAATTATTGAATTTAGCACATCCTACCATGAACAAAGAATAGTATATGAACAAAGAATAGTACTGGTACATATTTTAGATTATTATGGCAGCATCCTACACAACTAAGAATACTGCTCAGGCCCACATGCTGCATGAAACAAAATGCTGCTAGCTTTGGAAAAATCTCAGAGAAGAAAATAGCCCTACAGCTGATCAGGTTACAGTGAAAGTCACCCTGGCACTAGAGTCATGTGGTTTTGCAGGTACTGGAGATGTCATAGCTAGTAGAAAAGAGGCACTGTGGAATTAGTGGTGAGTCTCAGTGTAAGAATCATAATATTGGCCCCTGGGATTCTAGATTAAAGCTATGCCATTTGTTAGAGAAAATCATGCCTTCTGAAAAATCCCAAGGGTTCTGGAGCATGATCATGCCAAATAAAGCAGACAATCACATATATTTTCAAAACAACTTGTGGAATGCTATTAGACCTTAGTATAGACAGAACAGCTGACCATGTGTCTGGACCTACTCATCCAGAGCTGGGTCTGCAACAAACTTATAAGTGATGGGCCTAGCAGAAATTTGGCATAAGATGGAAGAGGTATATACAAATAGCACACAAGAAGGACCACAGAGCCTAGAAAGCGGCATGAGTAGGAAACCCAGATGTCAATGGCATCTACCATCATTGCACTCATGCCTGCCCTTGAGTTCACAACTGTAGTCATAGCAGGGTCCCCCATATGACCAGCTGGAAGAAAAAAAAAACTCAGACTGTGATTGCGTTGGTTTAACATGTGGGCATAAGCCAAAAATGGATGTTAGCTGCATTGTAACCTCACTTAGAGAAGGCCTTGAAAAACGGCCATGAACCCTCACAATAGGTATAGCTTCGTAAGTTTGGGCAGTGTCCCGGGTCATATGCTTTGTGTTTAGAAAGAAGCTTCCTGAGATTAGAATGTAAAAGCATTTATGAGTAACAGTGAATGTCCTGGAAAGCTGATCAGGGTTCTGGAAAGGAAAAAAAATGCAAGGTCAAGTTTAAGCGCATGTCTTGAATAGCACGTGATTAAACATATGAGAGTTAGCATGAAGTGCAGAATTTTATGTTACATATTAATGGCCACTAGAAAGCATTCACCATAAAAGAACACTAAATCAATACTTGATATTGTCAGTGATTTCTGGCAACAACCACCTTCAAGTGGATATAATAGATATATAAATGGGGTGACTGTGGTGGCAGATACAGAAACTATGCATGGATCCAACAACATGAGTTTCTGACTATCAAAGCTAAACTAGCTTCTGCTACCAACTAATGTTCTATCTTCTGGTAACAGAGAACACCTCTTAGCTTCCAATATGACAAAATTTCTTGAGGAGACAAAATGGGCTCCATTCATACTAGAAGATCCAGTCATTTGCTTTCATAGGAATAGACACCTATTATGAGTATGGATTGCCTTACTTGTCTGCAGAAACTCAGCAAATACAACTGTGTAAGGTTTTATGGAGTGACTGATATTTTGTAGTGGCTGTCAAATAACCTCACACCAGAAAAAAAGAAAAAACAAACAGGAAAACACTTTACAGTAAAGAAGGTGTGGGAGTTAGTGATGCCCACAGGATCCATTGGATGTATCACTTACTCCATTATCCAGAAATGCTGGTCTGCCAGAGTCCTGGAGAGGTTGTGAAGGTACAAATAAGAACTAGCTGAGAAGCATTATTTTGTAAGAATGGGGTACCTTCCTCCAGAATGCAGTATATGCATTAAAAAGTTTTATGTGACACAGTGTCCCCAGTAAGATGCACAGGTCCAGAAACCAAGTGGTGAAATAAGTGATCTTGCTTATCTTCACTCCTGATGACCCACTGGGGAAGTTTGTGCTTTCTGAACCTACAAGTCGTATACTGAGGGGTTAAATAAATACTCTGTTCTACAAAGGAGGTACCTACCCTTTTACTAGCAAATACAGCAAGAGCCTCATTGAATTACTCACTATAGCTGCTTGGATTTGGCCAATGAATGTTTCTATCCTAATCTGAAAATGAGCACATATTTTGGGCTCCCTGTTTGCAAGGACTGCCACGTCCTCCTCAGGAAAAGAAGCCCACAGGAATCCTGGAGGAGTAGCTCTCTGGTTGTATATGGAAAGAGGAAATGAGAAACACCAATTAGGACTACTGTAGACACAGAGATTAACTACTCAGATAACTCCTCAAATAAGAACTTGTGCCCAGTTGTAGGGAGTGCAGTTAGCAGACAGCCTCCAGCTCTCATACCCTACAATGTCTGTCTCATCTACAGACAGCCACTTGAAGAGACATCATTTTCTCAAGAATCACACACATGCTGACTGAGCAAGGTGAAGATATAGGGGCTCAGAAATTCTGATCCAATGTGCATCAAATCTGGGGATAATGCTCAGAGTTCTCCATCAGTTAGGCTCAGTGTTGTCAGGCATGCTTGACTATTCATCTACTCCTCTTGTCCATTCCTGCTTCTTCCTTTTCCTTTCACACATGTTGATAGCCTGATAAACACCTTGCATCACAAATTCTGTCTCCACTTCTGCTTATAGAGACTCAACCTTCAAAAACTTTCAAGTCAAACCCTCCTTCTGTGATTATTAATTACTGTCACTACTTAACTCAACATTTCCAAAACTATCTAGGAAACAAGATCCCATCAGACATTAACTTTTATTCTGCCATAGTATAATTTTTTTTTAATTTTTATTGCATTTTAGGTTTTGGGGTACATGTGCAGAACATGTAAGATAGTTGCATAGGTACACACGTGGCAGTGTGTTTTTCTGCCTTCTGCCCATTCACCCATATTTGGCATTTCTCCCCATGCCATCCCTCCCCCGCTTCCCCCCCCGCTGACCCTCCCCTATTTCCCCCAATAGACCTCAGTGTGTGGTACTCCCTTCCCTGTGTCCGTGTGTTCTCATTGTTTATCACCCGCCTATGAGTGAGTATATACAGTGTTTCCTTTTCTGTTCTTGTGTCAATTTGCTGAGAATGATGTTCTCCAGATTCATCCATGTCCCTACAAAGGACACGAACTCATCATTTTTGATTGCTGCATAATATTCCATGGTGTATATGTGCCACATTTTCCCAGTCCAGTCTATCGTCGATGGGCATTTGGGTTGCTTCCAGGTCTTTGCTATTGTAAACAGTGCTGCAGTGAACATTCGTGTACATGTGTCCTTATAGTAGAACAATTTACAGTCCTTTAGATATATACCCAGTATGGGATTGCTGGGTCAAATGGAGTTTCTATTTCTAGGTCCTTGAGGAATCACCACACAGTCTTCCAGAATGGTTGAACTAATTTACACTCCCACCAGCAGTGTAAAAGTGTTCCCATTTCTCCACATCCTCTCCAGCATCTTGTCTCCAGGTTTTTTTTAACGATCGCCATTCTAAATGGCGTGAGATGGTATCTCAATGTAGTTTTGATTTGCATTTCTCTAATGACCAGTGATGATGAGCATTTTTTCATATGTTTGTTAGCCTCATGTATGTCTTCTTTTGTAAAGTGTCTGTTCATATCCTTTGCCCATTTTTGAATGGGCTTGTTTCCTTCTTGTAAATCTGCTTTAGTTTTTTTGTAAATTCTGGATATCAGCCCTCTCTGAGATGGGTACACTGCAAAAATTTTTTCCCATTCTGTTGGTTGCCGATTCACTCTAGTGACTATTTTTTGGCCGTGCAGAAGCTGTAGAGTTTTATTAGGTCTCATTTGTCTATTTTGGCTTTTGCTGCCAATGCTTTTTGTGTTTTGGTCATAAAGTCCTTGCCTATTCCTATGTCCTGAATGATTTTGCCTAGATTTTCTTCTAGGGTTTTTATGGTGCCAGGCCTTATGCTGAGGTCTTTAATCCATCTGGAGTTAATTTTAGTGTAAAGTGTCAGGAAGGGGTCCAGTTTCTGCTTTCTGCACATGGCTAGGCAGTTTTCCCAACACCATTTATTAAACAGGGAATCATTTCCCCATTGCTTGTTTTTATCAGGTTTATCAAAGATTGTATGGTTGTAGATAAGTTGTGTTGTCTCTGACGCCTCTGTTCTGTGCCATTGGTCTATCTATATCTCTGTTTTGGTACCAGTACCATGCTGTTTTGATTACTGTAGCCTTGTAGTATAGTTTGAAGTCCGGTAGTGTGATGTCTCCTGCTGTGTTCTTTTTGCTTAGAATTGGCTTGGCTATGCGGGCTCTCTTATTTCATTGAGCAGTGGTTTGTAGTTGTTCTGGAAGAGGTCCCTTATGCTCCTTGTTAGTTGTATTCCTAGGTATTTTATTCTCTTTGTAGCAGTTGTGAATGGCAGTTCGTTCTTGATTTGGCTGTCTTTAAGTCTGTTATTGGTGTATAGGAATGCTTGTGATTTTTGCATATTAATTTTATATCCTGAGACTTTGCTGAAGTTGCTCATCAGTTTCAGGAGTTTTTGGGC
>CM052648.1:73881033-73920432 GCA_028533165.1 Leontopithecus rosalia
TGGCCTGAAGTTTTTTTTTCTTGTTGAGTCTCTGCCGGGTTTTGGTATGAGGATGATGTTGGTCGCATAAAATGATTTGGGAAGCATTCCCTCTTTTTGGATTATTTGGAATAGTTTCAGAAGGAATGGTACCAGCTCCTCTTTGTGTGTCTGGTAGAATTCGGCTGTGAACACATCTGGACCTGGGCTTCTTTTGTGTGGTGGGCTCTTAATTGCTGCCTTGACTTCAGACCTTGTTATTGGTGTATTCATAGTTTCGGCTTCCTCCTAGTTTAGGCTTGGGAGGGCACAGGTGTCCAGGAATTTATCCATTTCTTCCAGGTTTACTAGTTTGTGTGCATAGAGTTGTTTGTAATATTCTCTGATGATGGTTTGAATTTCTGTGGAATCTGTGGTGATTTCCCCTTTATTGTTTTTTATTGCATCTATTTGGTTATTCTCTCTTTTCTTTTTTTATCAATCTGGCTAGTGGTTTGTCTATTTTGTTGATCTTTTCAAAAAACCAATTCTTGGATTTATTGATTTTTGGAAGGGGTTTTCGTGTCTCTATCTCCTTCAATTCTGCTCTGATCCTGGTTATTTCTTCTCTTCTCCTAGGTTTTGAGTTTTTTTTTTATCTTGCTCCTCTAGCTCTTTCAATTTTAACTTTAGGGTGTCAATTTTGGATCTCTCCACTCTTCTCATTTTGGCACCTATTGCTATATATTTTCCTCTAGAGACTACTTTAAATATGTCCCAGAGATTCTGGTATGTTGTGTGTTCATTCTCATTGGTTTCGAAGAACTTCTTTATTTCTGCCTTCATTTCATTGTTTATCCAGTCAACATTCAAGAGCCAGTTGTTCAGTTTCCATGAAGCTGTGCGGTTCTGAGTTAATTTCTGAATTCTGAGTTCTAACTTGATTGCACTATGGTCTGAGAGACTGTTTGTTATGATTTCAGTTGTTTTACATTTGCTGAGAAGAGATTTACTTCCAATTATGTGGTCAATTTTAGAGTATGTGTGATGTGGTGCTGAGAAGAATGTATATTCTGCGGATTTGGGGTGGAGAGTTCGTAAAGGTCTATCAGGTTTGCTTGTTCCAGGTCTGAGTTCAAGTCCTGGATATCCTTGTTAATTTTCTGTCTGGTTGATCTGTCTAATATTGACCATGGAGTGTTAAAGTCTACCACTATTATTGTGTGGGAGTCTAAGTCTCTTTGTAAGTCATTAAGAACTTGCCTTATATATCTGGATGCTCCTATATTGGGTCCATATATATATATATAATATGTGATCATTAGCTCTTCTTGTTCTATTGATCCTTTTTCCATTATGTAATGTCCTTCTTTGTCTCTTTTGATCTTTGTTGCTTTCAAGTCTATTTTATCAGTGATGAGAATTGCAACTCCTTTTTTTTTGCTCTCTATTTGCTTGGTAAATCTTCCTCCATCCCTTTATTTTGAGCCTTTGTGTATCCTTGCATGTGAGATGGATTTCCTGGATACAGCACACTGATGGGTTTTGGCTTTTTATCTAATTTGCCAGTCTGTGTCTTTTGATTGGTGCATTTAGCCCATTTACATTTGGTGTTAATATTGTTATGTGTGAATTTCATACTGCCATTTTGATGCAGCTGGCTCTTTTGCCCATTAGTTGATGGAGATTCTTCATTTTGTTGATGCTCTTTAGCATTTGGTATGTTTTTTGGAATGACTGGTACTGGTTGTTCCTTTCTATGTGTAGTGTCTCTTTCATTTACAAGCTTCTTTACAAGGAGCTCTTGTAAAGCAGGCCTGGTGGTGACACAGTATCTGAGTACTTGCTTGTTTGTAAACCATTTTATTTTTCCTTCACTTATGAAGCTCAGTTTGGCTGGATATGAAATTCTGGGTTGAAAGTTCTTTTCTTTAAGGATGTTGAATATAGGCCCCCACTCTTTTCTGGCTTGTAGGGTTTCTGCTGAGAGATCCACTGTGAGTCTGATGGGCTTCCCTTTGTGGGTGGCCCAACCTTTCTCTCTGACTGCTCTTAGTATTTTCTCCTTCATTTCAACCTTGGTGAATCTGATGATTATGTGCCTTGGGGTTGCTCTTCTTACGGAATATCTTTGTGGTGTTCTCTGTATTTCCTGGACTTGAATATTGGCCTGCCTTGCTAGGTTGGGGAAATTTTCCTGGATAATATCCTGAAGAGTATTTTTCAGCCTGGATTCATTCTCTTCATCACATTCAGGTACACCTGTCAAACATAGATTCGGTCTCTTCACATAGTCCCACATTTCTTGGAGACTTTGTTCATTCCTTTATGCGCTTTTTTCTCTAATCTTGGCTTCTCATTTTATTTCATTGAGTTGATCTTCGACTTCTGATATCCTTTCTTCTGCTTGGTCAATTCGGCTGTTGAAACTTGTACATGCTTTGCAATGTTCTCATGTTGTGTTTTTCAGCTCCTTCAATTCACTCATATTCCTCTCTAAGTTGTCCATTCTTGTTATCATTTCCTCAAATCTTTTTTCAAGGTTCTTAGTTTCTTTGCCTTGAGTTAGAACATGTTCTTTTAGCTCATGGAAGTTTCTTATTATTCACCTTCTAAAGTCTGATTCTGTCATTTCATCACACTCATTCTCCATCCCGCTTTGTTCCCTTGTTGGTGAGGAGTTGTGGTCCCTTGTAGGAGGCGAGGTGTTCTGGTTTCGGGTGTCTTCCTCCTTTTTTGCACTGGTTTCTTCCCATCTTTGTGGATTTATCCACCTGTCATCTGAGTAGTTACTGATTTTCTGATTGGGTCTCTGAGTGGATGTCCAGATTGTTGATGATGAAGTATTTCTGTTTCTTAGTTTTTCTTCTAACAGTCTGGCCCCTCTGCTATAGGACTGCTGAGTTCCACTCCAGGCTCTGCTTGCCTGGGGTCCACTTGTAGCAGCTGTGGAACTGTGAGGGTTGCTACCAGTTTCTTCTTCTGCTATCTTTGTCCTTGAATGATGCCCGCCAAATGTCAGTCTGATCAGTCTTTTGTGAGGTGACTCTTTGGATATACAGGGGTCAGGGAGCTGCTTGAGGAGACTGTCTGGACTTTATACTTGAGGACAGAGTCTGTACTTTATAGGAGCTCAAGTGCTGAGCTGTGAGCTCCGTTGTTCATTCAGGGCTCCTAGGCATGTAAGTTTAAGTGTGCTGAAGCAGAATGCATAAAGCCCCTTTTTTTCCTCAGGTGCTCTGTCTGGGGAGTTAGGGCTTTATTTATGAGTATCCATTGCACTGTCCTGCCCAGCAAGGAGGCAGTCTAATCACTGCCTGCCTGTAGTGGCTATGCTGAGCTACTGTGGGCTCCACCCTGTTGCCGTGGGCTCTGCCCTGTTGTCGTGGGCTCTGCCCTGCTGTCGTGGGCTCCGCCCTACTGTCATTGGCTCCGCCCTGCTGTCCTGAGCTCTGCCCTGCTGCCCTGTGTAATTCCTTGTAGTCCTGTTTATATGGGTGTGGTTAGAGCTGCCATGGTGATGGTGGCCCACCTCTGTAGTGGCGGACTCTCTCTGTTATGGCAGGTTGCCTTGGCAATGGCAGGCTGCATCAGCAATGGCAGAGTACCTCCGTAGGGGTCGAGTGCCTCAGTAATGGTGGACGCCCCTCTCCCTCCGAGCTGTACCATCCTGGGTTCAGGTATGCTTGCCATGAAACTCTCAACCCAGAGTGTTTCCAATTGCTGTTTTGTTTGTTTTTGTGGGGGTGAGACCCGCTGAGCCTGATCACCTGGCTCCCTGCCTCAGAGCCCTTTTTTTAAAAAAAAAAATTTGAATGGTTGACTCTCCCAGGTGTTCCAGTTGCCTGCTGAAAGGATGCCAGGATCTGTGTGATTTCCCATGCAGCAACCTACTGCGCTGTCTGGAACAACGTTGCTGCCTGGGCATCTTCTGGCCTTACTTTCTGTTTAATCAGATGAATGTGCTAATCTGCCTTCCAAAATCTCCAATTGCTGGTTTAACAGGGCAACCAAACCAGTGTATTTTGTATGGAGTGCTGCTGCACTGCGGGCCCAGCCCAAGCAGCCATGCCTGCCCTAACAGCTGTGCTGGTGGCCCGTAGGGCTCCTACACCTGGGAATCTCCTGGTCTGTGGGCAATAGAGATCCCTTTGGAAATGCAGCATCCACTTACCATCTGCGCTTTCACTGGGAGCTGCAATCCTGAGATGGTCCTACAGCACCATCTCTTCAGTCTCCACCTCATGTATTTTTTTTTAAGATGGAGTTCCTCTCTGTCACCTAGGGTGGAATGCAGTGGCATGAAAAAGGCTCACTGCAACCTCTGCTTCCATGGCTCAAGTAATTCTCCTACTTCAGCCTTCCCAGTAACCAGGATTACAGGCACATGCCATCAAGCCTGGCTAACTTTTTGTACTTTTAGTAGAGACAGGGTTTCATTGTATTGCCCAGGCTGGTCTCAAATTCCTTTAGTCAATCCACATGGCGTGGCCTCCCAAAGTGGTAGGATCACAGGCATGAGCCACCTCACCTGGCCTCAAGTATATTTTTTTCTGCCCAAATGAAAGCCATCTGCCCTTTAATTTTGAAAGAACTAATAGAAATTTTTACACATTTTACAAGAAAGCTCATCCTCATGTATACTTTTTGCTGTCCAAATCATCTGTGCTTGACTAAATGGTTAGATTAAGCCAGAATATTCTCCCTGACCCTCTACATTTAGAAAGGGACATACAACCAAATGCAAGACAGTGCAAAGTGAGATAATTTTTCTGTGGGACATCTGGAAAGTAGATCCTCCTTGCTAAGAAGACATAAGAAAATACAAACACTTCCTTCCAATAGACATTGCCAACTCTAGCTATAGTACCTGCAATTGGAGTAGAGCAAATAGAACTGCAGAGAAGCTAAGTCACAGCTTCCAATTTTATGCCTTGATCATATCTTGCACCTTGAATTCTTATTACATGAGATAATAATTTTCTTATTAAGACTATTTGTACTGGGGTTTTCTGATACATGCAGTAAACATGTCTTTGTTGAAAGGAGTTTCCTAATTCCTTTAGAAAGAAATCTTAATAATCAAAGAGTGATAATTTTCATGATAAAAAAAACTGGTAAAGTTCATTATAAAGAATGGAGTCACTGAATATTAAGATAAATGTAGTACATAAATTAATGATTATGAGTTATAGCTTTCATATGAAGTAAGCAAACATACATAAGTAACCTATTGTTGTTTTTCCTTCTGAAGAAAAGAAGTTTGTATATATATAAAGGTAAGAGAGCAAATTTAGAATGTTTATATTTTCAAAAAGTCCTTGATGAGGCCCTAAAGTATGTTATTATTTTGTTTTATGTATTTTCTTTTACAAAATGACGTATGATTGGCTGAGTTTCTGAGTGAGTTTCTAAACATATTATGGGTGATTAGGAACTGGTAATTATTTACTTAAGATGATTGGAATAGGGCATCCAGAGTAGTGATCAATATGACCCCTACTCTAAAGCCAGCTTTCTCACACAATTCTGTATCCCCTTCCTGAACCCTACCTCTTGACCCTAATTCCAGAATATTATTTTTAAAAAGGCATAAGTAAAGATATATGTATAAGCATATATAAAATGTGCTTCTCCAAATGGAAATAAGTGACTTGACATTGCTCTGGAATGCATTTCACTTAGTCTCCTTGTAACTAATCTGAATAAGGAGTATAGATGTTGAAATCTTCAAATTAGTAGACGACTGTCTCTTTTGTCTTCTATGAGTAGTGAAATGTCTGGTGAAAGTTCTCAAGAGACTGTATCGGTAGACAGGTATAGTAGGTGCATTGCAATAGTGATTGTTCAAGGTAATGCATTACAATAAAGTAACTAAAAATTTACTTAGAAGAAGATGGCCTTGATTTATCTATTAAAATACAGGAAATAGATTCTACTGTTATGATTTGGCAATGCTCGTTGAAGAGTAGGTATATGGCAGAACCAGAGTAATCAGAATTGATGTGAATTGAAAGCCTACAGCCTCAGCAAATAAACTACTGGAACTAGTTCAGCAATCAACAACTACAGTTAACTTTGTAAAGGAGCCAGTAAGACCTTTTACAAAAACACTTCTGAAATTATCATGATGGCCACAAATGCCTTGGAGATAATTCTAGACATCCACCTCCTATGAGTAGACCAAAAATTCCCTATGAATTTTTAGGCTCCAAACAGTCTCTGGGGAAAGCCTCTGGCATCTCTGGGATAATCATATTTTGCTCTGTAACCATCAAAGAAGGAAGGCAACTTGCAGCTGAAAAGCAGATCCATTCCATCCAGCAGTTCATTAAGAGGTTCTTGGTCTAAAACTGTGGTCTCTATGTAGTTTTTCCAATTGACCCTTCCCCTTGGAGAATTATGGGTGAGAGAGAGAGAGAGAGTGAGTGAGTGTGTATGTGCGCATGTGTATGTATGTGTCCTTAAACAGTCTTTGGGTTAGCACACAATGTTTTCAGCTAGTTATCTTTGTTAGAAATTGCAGTGCTAAATCTAATTTCTTGATTTATATGTCAAGTTTTTGTCTCTTCTCCTTCCCCTTTGAAAATGCGTTGACCACATTCAGAGTCAGAAAAGAGCCAGGAGAAGGTATGCTGAGCCACAGCAGAGAATTTCTCTATCCTTTCATCAGCCAACTCTTACTGGACACCTGTATGCAGTAATGCACAAGTACAAAAGGACATAGTATAGTATTTTTAGCCCATGTTCTCCATCTAAAATATCTTTGGACAGTAAATACTCTTAATTTTGTATTCCTTGTCCCTAGCATACCAAAGTATTTTTTAATGTATATTTTTCATTATAATGCATTATTTTATTTTCAACTTTTGTTTTGGATTCAGTGGGTACCTGTGCAGGTTTGTTACATGAGGATATTGCTTGATGCTGAGGTTTGAAGTACAATTGATTTCATCACCCAGGTAGTGACCACAGGTAATTTTTCAGCCTGTGACCCCCTCTGTCTCTCCCTTCTCTAGGAGTTCCCAGTGTCTATTGTTCCCATCTTCATGTCAGCGTTTAACTTCCACTTATATGTGAAAACGTGATATTTAGTTTTGTGTTCCTGTGTTAATTGGCTTAGAATAATGGCCTTAAGCTGCATCCATGTTGCTGCAAAGGACACTATTTTTTATGACTCGTAGTTGAATACACAAATTAATGAATGGTTCCTTTGTTCTCTATAGGATATATATCATTTGAGGAGGAAGCATGGGTTTTATCTATAAGCATGTTATATATGTATATATATGTATATATATATGTAAATATGTATACATATATAACATATGGATGTATGTGTGTATATGTTATAATTTTATATTTTATAGATAGATTTTATATAGGAATCTATAAATATATATTACCCAGGTATCCAGTTACTAATAAGTATTCTTAGTGTTTTCCTATGTTGGTGTAATTTCACAGTCTCTACTTACTCTTTACTTCTGAGGATGGTGGTAGACACACAGAACCATCAAGCTTCAGAATTTTAGAGGGAACATGGGCTAGCAAGAAAAAAAAAACGTTGACCTAGGCCTGAAAGGAAATTAGACAGCAGAGACAAGGGCAAAGGCCATTGGATTTCTGTGAAGTGCCAGCTGATGCTGGGATAGAGCCCTCTAGGAAAGTAACAGAGAACTGGTTGGAACACTTAATTGAGGTCATTAAATCTGAGGAAACATCTTCTGGGTGAAAGTTTTCTTTAGGAGATACTTTGTGCTAAAAACTTCATCCTTGATTCCTGTGCTAATGTGTCATTCATTTCTGTGAGCAACCTATTCAAATATATTCATGTTTCTATTTATAAGAGCACTGGATATATATATATATATATATATATATATATATATAAATATTCTATTTTTCCATAATTAGGATTCACTAACACTTAAAATATTATACCAAATTGAGGTAATTGATTCTCTAAAGTGACTAACACTTATTGTGAGAATGTTTTTCTTCATATTGAATAACATCTTGCCTACCATCAACTGTCAGCCACTAATTCTTGTACTGTCTCTGATGATAAACTGGAAAATATCAACAATTTTTCTATATGACATGTTTTCAACATTTCACAAATATATATCATATTTATTTTTCATCTTTTTTGTAAGCTAACTAAACAAACAATTATTTTACTATTTTGCTTTCTTTCTGTCTATACATTTTAGAATGTTTAGATTTTTTTACATATTGTCATGGATTATTCTTAAACTGTAAGTAGAATTGAGGATAATTGTAGACTTTCTAATTGGCACATTACATAAAAGATATCATTCTGAGAGCAGAATAATTTTAAGAAATTTTAATAAAAATAACATTATATTTTTATTTCTTCTAATGTTGGTGCATTGCAGGTTCTGCACTTATGTGGCTACTTACATTTGGCCACATAAATATTTTAAATAAATTTAAATATAATATTTAGTAGATTTGTAATATAACATTTTAGTCAAGTATCCTTAGACATTTTTAATTTTGAGGAATGACACTACCCCTTATAATTTTATATTATATCTTTTGGTGTTTACTACTTGGGGAGCCCAATAAAATGCTTCCTACAAACTTGTAATGTTATGAACTACAATGCATAACTGGTTAGGAAAAACTATGCAAATTTATTAAAAATAGTCAAATCTGTAGGCCTAAACTGAAATGTTTATATAAATATTTTTAAGCAATATGATAATCAAAGAGGATTTGGCTACTGTAAACCACAGGTTTGATTCCTATGTGTGAGAGATGAGGAAAAGAGGAAGGGAAGGTTAGGAGAAAAATTCTTCAATGGTCCTGCAGTTCTTATAAAGTTTCAGCAAGGTCAGTGGGGATTCCTGCAGCCAAACCCATCTGTTAGAAAAGTTCTTCATCTCATAGGACTTGCCCTAGTGCTCTCCACATGGAGTCAATAACTCATTGTATTGGCCTTGGTATAAACAAGGTGGTGAAAACAGTGTACAACAGCTAGGGTCGTCAGTCAATTATACCTTTCTACTCATTAATTGACACTGAACTTTACCAAATTCTTGGCTAGGAAAGGAGCAGGGAGAGCTAGAGTTTATAATTTTTTCTATATCAATGATTTATTTCTCCAAAGATAGAATGGTTTCTCCAATACCCTGTTCTTTAAGTGCTGACTATAGCCTGCTGAGATTTTAGCTTTTGCTTGGAATGAGGTATTCCACTGTTGGGATAAAGGTAGTGGTGTGTGACTGAGTATACGACATATTCAAAAAGTAACTGGCCTTCAAATGATGTTTTAAGTATTAAACCCACTAGAAAATGTATTACTTTCTGTATCTTTCTATGAATGTAATTGTTTTGTATATCAACATAAGTAAGCTCATTAAATGAAAATTCTCTCACACAGGTTGGTTTTCCTAGATTTGAAATTTTTATTACAATCTTTAAGATACTGATACAAAATTTTATGGCCGGGTATGGTGGCTCAAGCCTGTAATCCCAGCACTTTGGGAGGTGAAGGTGGGCAGATCACAGGGTCAGGAGATCGAGACCATCTTGGCCAACATGGTGAAACCCCATCTCTACTAAAATTACTAAAAAATCAGCTGGGTGTGGTGGCACACAACTGTAGTCCCAGCTACACAGGAGGCTGAGTCAGAAGAATTGCTTGAACCCAGGAGGCAGAGATTGAAGTGAGCGGAGATCGAGCTACTGCACTACTGCCTGGGTGACAGTGTGAGACTGTCTAAAAAAAATTTTTTTAACAGTATATTCAATTGAATGTATTTCTCCTCCACCCATACACACACACACACACACTAAAAGTCCTACAGAATGAGAGCCATTTGTAAATAAGATAAATTAGTTCTTATAATGGAAACTGAGGGGTTGAAGTAGGATAAGAAGCCCAGCTATGTGTCAGAGCCCGTGCTAAGGGGTTGCATTTAAATATGGAAAATGCTGTCTGGCTCCTCTGATTAATCTAATCAGTATAGCAGAACAGCCACGTAAATGGTAAAAAAGCTTTTGTGTCCTACCTTTCAAACAATCTGAGATCTAATCAATAAGCTAAGGACAAAGCTTTGGGAAAATTTACTTATTTCAAAATTAGGGCCTACATGTAAACTTGTTATTGTAAAGATACACAGTGCCTTTATTGACAGCTGAGGCATAGACCCTAGTATCAGACTAAATGGCCTAAAGTTCCAGCACTACCACTTTTGGATTTGTATACTTGCTAAGTTTACATAAATTCTAAATATTTGTTTGAAAAACAGTCATAAGAATAGTACATGATCCAATGAGATACTGTGAGGACTAAACCAGATAATAAGATACTAATTATGAAAGACTCCTTATAAAAAGTACTTTTCATTAAAGGAAAAAACAGTGTCTATATTTATTATTATTTGTATTGATTGGAGCCATATTCTACCTACAAAGAGATGCTCAATGAACATTTGTTGACTCAATTGTTCTTTAATTCATATATCCTCTTAGGCAGTCACACTGGTCAAAACTTTACTCTGATTTTCATAAATTTCCAAGGCAATATACAACATGTTATTATTATGAGAAATAATAATATATTGACTTAAGTTACCTGGGAACAACAAAAACTCACTAATCATGGATTTAATGTGGTCATGATATCAATATGAAATTGCAAGTTGAAGTACTTAACATTGAGCTTGCTATTGAAAGGAGTAGTGGTGTAAATATTGCATAGTTAAATTTTATAACAATACTTTTCTGATAGCAAACAGCCCAAATCAGATGCTCATTAGCTGTCAAATTTTCAAAACAGTTCGTGTGAAAAGAAGAAATAAAATTAACTGTCTTGGGGTTGAAGATGCTATTTTTTCAGGCTGAATGTTAGTCAGTTGCATTTGCCTAAAGGCAGCTTGGTATTTAGAAATGGAAGTAGAGGGTATTTTTTTTAAAGGTTTCAATTACTTTCAAAAAGTCAGTAAGCCTGTTCATAAAAACTACGAGTAATTTTCCCTTGCTGAGTTTGCCCACACATCATTTTATAAAGCATTTAATGTGGAAACAAAAATAATTTTTTAATAATACTTTTTTAAAGTTTGAAAGGACATGTAAAAGTGGTGATAAATATATTTTCCTTTTATTCTTGGGAGTGAGATGACCGTATTTTTCTCTTGCCTTTCTAGGTACCAAGAACTATGTCCCAAACAAGGTTTTATGAGAATTATTTTCCCTTATTTTTGGCTGAAGTGAAAGGAGATTAATTCAAACAACTCCAGAAAAATATTATAATCCTAACTTTATTTAGAATAACCAATTTGCATGTGTTACTCTAGAAAATAGTATCTATCAATAGAAACAACCCAGTACTACCAATATTGGTAAGGATATGAGGATGAAATGCCTAGAAATATATCTGTGTAATAAGATACGCTTTTACAGATCCGCTTTGTTTCAGCCTAGAGAAATGTTAGGGTCTGTTACTTCTTGAAAGAAAAGACACAATAAAACCTCATATTTTAGAGTGCTTTCTTCTGTAAGAGTTGATGATATGCCACAAATATGACCTAGTTTTCTTCACAGAGTCATTGAGCTGTAAGTACCAAATATTTTATTTCTGTATTACAGATGGTGAAAACCTGCAAAATTAATAAATTTTCCCAGGGGGACACAATAAGTTCATGAAGAAACTTAGAACTCAATTCACATGAGACTAGTCATTCTGGTTTCTCTGTTTCGTGACATAGAAGTGCCTGAATGTAGATTTCAGAATTCAACTTCAAATGCTTTGCATTGCCAATTCCTCT
Organism: Leontopithecus rosalia; assembly: GCA_028533165.1. NCBI lineage: Eukaryota > Metazoa > Chordata > Mammalia > Primates > Cebidae > Leontopithecus > Leontopithecus rosalia. Next base: position 73,892,793 of record CM052648.1, read on the forward strand.
GCCTTCTTGTATGTGTTTTTTTAAAGAGATACTGTGTCACAAAAATTTAAGTAGAATATTTTATTCATTTTCACCATGTCTAGTTAAAGCTTTACTAACTTAGATTTTTCTGTTTTATGATTTATTTTAACTATGTTCAAGTTTTTTATAAATGGTAGTAGCATCAATATCTCATAAAGACTATAATAAAAATCTCAAATTTGTGAAAATCATTCCATATAAGATAATTTCAATTAAATGTGCTTATTTAAGTTGACACATCACACAAATAATCATATTTATGGAGAGAGACAGAAAGTAGGACATTTTCTAGGGCGTTTGACACTTAAAACATCTTACCTGTTACTTATGGAGTATACAGCATACTCAATTCACATTCTGTCTAAGTAGGTTTGTCCTCATGAGCTTGGTCAAAGTTTATTTGTACCAAATATTTCTGGCTTCTGACTCTGGTAAAAGAGTGGGTGTAAAGAAAGTAGCACAAAACTCTGCCCGTGGGTTACGATGAGTCTTAAACTTATTGTTTAGGGAGGGACTATGATCAGTTTCTTTGATCCAATGAACAATGAATCCCATAGCCCCCAAAGCCTTTTGAGAGAATAACTGGTTTGGAAAACCTCAAGACTAAGGGTTGCTAATAAATTTCTATTAGTTTTGGTATTTTTTAAACATTTCCTTATTTGTGGAGAAATGTAGAAAAAGAAATGTCCCCATATTGCATTTCATTCTTAAGACCTTATGACATTTTTAATATCTATATTTTTAAATATTATTCTGAGTGTAAAAATAAAGTTTCCAGAACAGACAAGATTATCATTTACAAAAACTACTTCAGTTACTCATGTACCACTGATATCTATTTTCCAAGACGAAAGAATGAAATCTAAATGAGATGTCATCCTATGCACATCGGTTTGTACTGTGGGAAGTGGCTGTACAAGAAAAGGGGAAGGGCATCTATCCCTTCTCCCTTACCACATTTGGTAATTAACTTCCAAAGACAAGAGATAAAATACAAGTACTAAGTTGAGGGCATTAAAACCAGTTTTGTTTTTTATTTTTGGAGAATTCTAAGTATAACACACCATTAAAGATTTGCCTTTCATTCTCTTTCTTTTTTTGTCTTTTTTTTCTTTTCTATATTTTTAATTTTAAAAGGGACATTTGGTAAAATATTTAATTTTTAAAAGATATTTTCTTTATAGATGTAAATATGCTTGCTGCTGCCTATGTGATTCAAAATGAAAAAAAAATAAGTATATAGCTAATGATATGTAGATAATGGTTGGTAAACATGAAGATCATAAGTCTCAATCCAATTTGAGGTGCCATAAAGAACCCTCCAAGATACTTTAACAAATCCATAGAAAATATTCATAATATTATTATTCTCCACTGTTATCACAAAATATAAAATTCCAGCCTGGATTCTAAGCCTTATGCACTAATATTGGTATACTAGGGAAAATTAAACCTCCTTTGTGACTTTTATTTAGATTAGAGTTTTTCTCTCTAAACATCACTTACCCCAGGTTTTTATTTTATTCACTAGGAAGGTACCACTTCTTCTCCTGAAGGAATAGTCCTCTAAACCAACTCTCATTTCTAAACCAACCTTGTAAACATAGAAAGCAGTTATTTGGGGTACAGAACTTAAACAGGTCAACCTGGTCACCTTCTTATTACCACCATCTAAGATACGATATTTTAGACCAACTTAACAGCATGGGTTCTCTGAAGCAGAAGATAACAAATGTGAAGACATATGCTCTCTTCCAGACATATCCTGGATCTCTGAACTTAGCAAGTCAGCAATTGCTATCTCATTGAAAACACAAAAGGCTGTTCCCATAATGCTCCTGTATCTAGAGTTGTCCACTGCAACAGCTTTTTCAGCTGAATAAAAGATTAAATGTATACTTCTAAACATTGGCAATTAAGAAAGTTCAGCAATTGGTCAATGATCAGCCTACTGTTTCTACAGGAATTAGATTGGCAGAGACTATTGAGAAATTCTTATTCTTTGTAGAAGATTGGTCAGGGTAGTGGGAAGAATTACAGGAAAGACGCAAACCTTCTTGGAAGACTAGTAGGTTTTGCAAAAGCTGAGGGAAAGGGTTATGGCTGACAGCAGCCTAATCCTCTTACCTTCAGCTAATAGCAAAGAGTAGGTTACAAGGGAGTGCAAAGGAATCTATCTAGATAAGTTTGTTTACCTGTTTTCCTGGAAACCAACCTTTGATCATCCCCACGCATGACTGCTCTCTACTTGGGAGGTTGGCAATGTTAATTATCCACAAATGGTGTTTAATTGAGACCTTTGCTATTAAATCTGTTCTAAAATAAATTTGAGCATCTCCAGTGTATGAGGGCTGCATGGCCAGACTCCTTCTTCAGAGTCTGTACACCGTGGAGTCCCCTAGCTACACTCTCACAGGAAAAACACCTGAGTCTGTATACTTCTATCATCCATCTCTTGGTCAGAGTCTGCAGGTCAGACTTGGCAAGTCTTTATTAAAAACTGACTTCCATAGTCTTTTTCAGTTAGGGCTTCATCAAAAAAGAACTCCCATAAGTGTTACAAAACAAAGGAAGGGAGTTATTATAGTGATTAGATCTTACAGAGTTCATGAGAAGCATTTGCCTGTGCATATGGTGATGGGCTTGATGTGCCTGTAGATCACAAGGGACAGCAGTCAGGATGAAAAGGTGGATGTGAAGAGTGGAAAGAAATAACAAACTTTGCTACTCACAAAGACAAACTAAAACTATGTTCAGTTGCAATGAGCTGGGTAACCTGAAGAAAAAGCTGGGGACTCACCCTAAAGCTGCACGGGTACTTGATTCAAGGTTAGGAGAAGTTGAAAAAAAATATCTGGAGGAAGTATAGGGAGCTGCAGGCCTGGCTGCTGCCACATCAAAAATGTGAGTGAGCAGCTCAGTGACAATTTGCACAAGCTGCAATGTGGTCTGGTGTCCTATAACAGCATATGTCTCATGCTCCCCTTCTTTTTTTTTTTTTTTTTTTTGAGGTCTAGTCTTAACTCTGTCACCCAGGCTGGAGTGCACTGATGTGATCTCAGCTCACTGCAACCTCTGCTCCCCAGTTCAAGTGATTCTCCTGCCTCAGCCTCCCAAGTAGGTAGGATTACAGGCATGCACCACCATGCCTGGCTAATTTACCTTTAAACTTGTACAAATTTTGTTTTGTCCAACTCTAACCTAAAGCCATAAAGAAACAGAGATTCTGGGGGAAGGTTTGGCTTAACTGGGCTGAAACAGCATAAAACATCCAGTTTATCTTTGTCAAAGCAACATCCATGAAATCTTTTATCTATATTTAACTTCCAAATAAAGACATTGATAAAATCTAACTTGATACACCATCTACTATGCAACTGAAATATAACTTTACTAAGTGCTAAATTTCTTATGGTATTTTAGCAACCTTTGGAAGTTATTCATTTCTCTTCTAGCTAAGTCACAAACACATAACTTAGAAGTTAGAATCTGATGTTGGCAAATTAAGGCTACAGCAGTGGCTGAAGCCAGATTGGCTTTGAAGAATGGAAACCAGTGTTACTTACTCCATGCATAACCTCCTTCCTTGCCACCAAGACCACTCTGTTCAAGAGTCCATTGGGCAAAAAAGTGATGGCTGAGAAAAGAAGCTGACTAATATCTACAGAACTGATCATTTTGTACATCAGATTATTAAGGACTTCATCTGCCAGTTTGCTCTATGAAGAGCATTTACATGAAGTACGCATCATTCTGCTGTTTTTGTCCATTTGAACAGCTCTTTCCACATATTTCTGCCCTATAACTCCTTATCATTAAATTTCCAGTTCTATTCTTTTCTAAGTCCCTTATTTTCCATCAAAACAGTTTATGCCTATGAATTATTGTAGGTCTATACTTCAGTCATTATCTGCAAACATATGTCCTTCTAAATAAAGCAAACAACCAAATTGCTACTTTCCATTTGCTAGGAGGATTTCCTTTAACCACCCTTCTTCAGCACCTATAAGTGGAATTATAATGCTGCTGCTATACACTTTTGCATGATGCCAGCATGTCATGCAGAATCATCTCTAAACTAGCCCCAAGTTTTTTTCTTTCTCCGTAAATGGAGATAGAGGAGCTCTCTATGCAGCAAAGTGTTCAAATTGTGAACAAGAAAGCAGCATAGAAGGGGCCATGGACATCTGCATTACTTACTCATGTAACTTACTTGTGACTTTTGACTTGTTTGAGCTCAGTCTCTTACCTGTCACATCTGTGTGATGACAGAATCCTTCTGTACATGCCCAGCTTTAGGAATGGATATGTTAGGAAACATCTGCTTCATGATAGGCAGCTCAAGTCACATCAAAACATAATGGCCCTTGGTAAAACAATCTCTACAATGGCTGTGTAGCAGATGTTAGACAGGATGCCATAACTTTCTATAAAGTCTCAAAAAATTGGCCCTGTGATTCAATTATGAAGTTTGGCGATCCTTGAGTCCATGTGCTGGAAATAATGAGAGGCAGGAAGGGTAGGTCCTAAAACGGACTAGTAGTCTTTTTTTTTAATAAAACCATTCAGATTCTTTCTCCCCAGACTAAGGAGAGACTTTTTCATTCTACTAGAAAAAGATGCTTGGCAAAATTTAGTGGTTTAAGGATACTAGCTTCGGATTTTCTGACATAGCCTCAACCATTCCCAGGGTGCAACTCTTCCCCAATCAATGCCTAAATCTAAAATAAGAGACCCTGTGAAGCTATAAATTCCATTTGCTTTAATCAAATCAATTTACTCACATAATTTGAGTCTGGTTTTCATTTTGGTTTAGTTTCATTTCATACTTTGGTGCTGCAGGCATGAAAGATAAAGTTTTGTTTTGTTTTGTTTTGTTTCAGAGCAGTCATAGGAGATTTCTACTTCTTTACTTGCTTCTCATGTGGAAATTGAAAGCCTTTAGCTGACAATTTCCTCTTCCCAAGTGTCTGGCACATTTAGGAGTAACCAAGCAACACGATCATCTTTATTTTTTCATTAAAATTCCCCATGGCAGAAAATACTTGGCCACTCAAAGATTTTCCTTCTACAAGCTCTTGATTAAAGGTATCTGCATTGTTCAATAAATTTTGTGTCACTGCATGTCATAAGGTAGTAGTGTCCTTTTTACCAGTAGCAACAGATTTACTAATGCAGTTAAGTCTGCTAAGATACGAACAGTTCTAGATAACACAGAATCAATCCACATAAGCCATCCATAAGTTATTTCATCCGGAACCACTTTGCTTAGTGCATTTCTGTACCAATTAAGGTTTGGCTAGGAAGTGCATCACTAGAATGGTATGGAATAAGAGATTTTATTATAGAGATTGACTCTTACATAGTTGTAGACATGTTTGAAAAAGTCTACACAATGCTATTTTCTACATCTAGTGGTGGGCCTTAATCACTCAATATAAGCAGGATCAGCTCTCGGAAAGCAAACCTGGACATAAAGTGTGTTGGGGGAGGTGAGAAGAGTAAAGACAAAGTAGAATCCATGAAGAAAGACGAACTAAAATCCATCTTTCTCCGGCCCCAAACTCAACAACACAGGTGATCTTTGGAAGAAACTGCAACCTTTTGCCACAGATAATCTTCCAAAGAGACTGAAGTCCAAGCTTCACTTTGGACTCAGAGAAGTTGCAAGAGGAAGTCCAGGTAGAAACTGAATTACTGCTGAGTATCACTGATAAGGTGAAAAGGCAAATCAGAAACCTCTCCTTCAAGCTGCAGCTTGTTAGCCTAGATCAACTTTCAAAAGGTAAGGGTTATTGTTTCACTTCTTACCTTCTAATTATCATGCTAATTTTTCTGGTGGCCAATCCTAACCCAGAAATTTATAGGAAGGGAAATTCCAAGGAACGTAGTTCTAGCTTAGCTAAACTGTTACAGTAAAAAATCACCATGTGCTTGGTTTCAAGTATGTCCAGCAAATAATTTTGTCTATTGTGTTTATTTAAGACAATTTAATGCATTTCTTTTTTTTTTTTTTTTTTTGAGAAGGAGTTTCGCTCTTGTCACCCAGGCTGGAGTGCAATGGCATGATCTCGGCTCACCGCAACCTCTGCCTCCTGGGTTCAGGCAATTCTCCTGCCTCAGCCTCCTGAGTAGCTGGGATTACAGGCATGTGCCACCATGCCCAGCTAATTTTTTGTATTTTTAGTAGAGACGGGGTTTTACCATGTTGACCAGGATGGTCTCGATCTCTTGACCTCGTGATCCACCTGTCACGGCCTCCCAAAGTGCTAGGATTACAGGCATGAGCCCCCGCGCCTGGCCAATTTAATGCATTTAACAAAAGAACGCTTAAATCCTGTAACATAATATCCACAGGAGAGGAAGGCACTATGTTTAAAAAAGAGAAAAGAAAAGAGAGATTGAAAGAAATTGTTTTCTGAGTTTCTAATTTCATTCCCCATAAGGTCATCTTATTTTATTTCTCATCCTTGCATGTCCATGAAATTGCCTGTTGTATTATTACCAAACAAACAAACAAAAGCAAAACAAAAGAGTTCGCAGGCATAAGTAAGATTTTATTCCAATATTCCAAACAAACACAATGACCTTGAATAAGACCCTGACTGTAGTTAATTAGACAATCATATGAATCCTGAATTTTCTTTTTCTTTTCTCTCCTATAAGCTTACAGTCAGCCATAAGTGCCAGTTCTCGTAAACTGGAAAGGAAACAAATGTCCTTAAATTTTCTGAAGTCCCAGGTGAAGAAAGTGAGAGAGAGAGAAAGAATAGGAGTATTTTACAGTTTTAGAGAAGAAGCCTGTTACAAATATGGAAATTTCTTTAACATCATTAGTAATTAACAAGATGATCTAGTTTATTTTTTCAATGAATAAATGAATAGATGAAAATAATATCAGTTTGATGAATATCCATGTGTGTCAATTCATTTCAGAATTCTAGTTTTATAAATATAAATATTTGTTTTACTTAATGCCGTGAATTTTGTTCATAGCCTATATAAAATAACCTTTGTGTAATTGTCTCCATTTTTCTTCCTGTAGTTTTTCTTCCGATACCTTCCCTCCGTGCTTGCCTTTCTTTTTGTTTTTGTCTATTCCCTTTGTGTTTTTGCTGCAGAACTGCTCTTAGAAGATGATGACGTGGAAAGTGAAGAGTATAAGCCATTACACCACCTTATTCTCATGGAAGTTTTCTGTCTTTGTGTTTGATATCCAAATTCAAATATCCTACCTGCCTTGTCTTGTTTTTTTAATTAAAGTGTTATTATAGATTAAATAGCATACATGCAGTTTTGTTCCATGAGTAAATGGTGTGATACTGAGGCTTGGGATCCCGGTGATCCTGTCACTCAGGCCATAAACATAGTTACACCCTCCTCTCTCCCACACCATCTAGGAATTCCCAGTGGCTGCTGTTCTCATGTTTACAATCATATGTATGAAATGTTTAGTTTTGACTTGTAAGTGAAACCATGTGGTATTTCCTTTCTGTCTCTGTGTTAGGTCACTAAGGATAATGGTCTCCAGCTCCATCCATGTTGCTGCACTGGGCAGTAGTGATTTTGTTCCTTTTTATGGCTGTGTGGTGTTCTATGATATATACATACCACATTTTTTAAATCTAATCTACTGTTGATGGGCACTAAGGAAACCAAAGCTTGAGTTGATGGCATGATTATAATTTTGAGATTTTGATATTTACATACTGAAATTCCAAAAGAATATAAACTGAAATAGTCTGTGGAGAAATGCTGTTAATTACTACAAGGAAACATAATAATAATTTTATCTTTTTCACTAGTTACATGGCACAAATATTAGCTCTAGGGAAGAAGAGTCTTCTACAATGTTTACATAAATTGATAAAACTTTGTAAGATTTGGAATAATTTGGTGAGCTGCAAGTGTCCTGAAAGTAACATTGTTAAACCTTCTAAGCATTAAATTCATTGCAAAAAGACTGGGCACTAGGTGCATGTTAGAATTAGCATTGAATGAAATTGTAAACATGACATAAAATATAGTAAATTATGATTAAAGTCCTTTTTAAAGCATCGCCTATGAAAGGGGAAAATAAAGCAAAACATTAGCAATCATATTAAAATCAAAGTAATCAAAGTATTAATTTCATGCTGAAATTATTAATATATGGCATTGTCTTAGAATTTACTAAAGTCCTGTGGGTAGTTCTTGCCTTCATCTGGCTTCAATCCATTTAGAAAATACTAACTTGAATTTAGAGTATAATACACTGCAATGTGTTCTTCTGTTGAACAATCCACTTTGTTTGTTAGCTGAGTGATTCCCTTGTCTGCTTCTGAATTGATGCAACTTACACTGAAGAGAAGATACTTCTATTACTCTGTAACAGAACAAAGTATTTTTGTTTGCTCTTTGCAGTGAAAAAGTTAGGAGTCAACTGTGTAAAAATACTACAGATTTGAGTTTATTTTTAAAAATATTTTTATTTTACTTTAAAGAGATGAAAAGACCTCAAGATAAAAAGAAATGTATAAATAGTTGTGTCTCAGAGGAGAAAATCAAGACTTGTCCTCGGCAATATCGGTGCTAATAAAGTGACACATTGGTCTTTGATGATTTATGACAATCATTGCATTTCAACTATCTGAAACCAGCACTGCCCTCCAGCATCCTCCTCTTAAACAGAAAAGCTATTTATCAGCTCTGCCTGATGAGGCCTGAGAAGACTCAAATTTCAGCTGGCATGTAAAGTTCTTGGTGCTTGGATCTGTTGCCTGTGCTTTTACTGAGCAAATATTCAGCAGTTTCGTGCCAGACACACACCTCTACGTGCTTCTAATGGGAAATTTAAATTGTCATTTTTTGGTTGGTTCAGGTAATAATTTGTAATGTGTTTGTATTTATTTATACCAGAAACAAGCCAATGCTGAATGTAAATTTTAGTATTAAAATTTATTTATGGCCCCTGAATTTCCTAAGCATGGTACAATACAGCAGCAGTGGGAAACTGAAAACAAAAAGAAAATTGCATTGTGTTAAAATATAAGGATGGTGTCAGAGATAAGAGGCCCAAAGACTCACATAAGTGTTAAAGCTTTGCTTTTTGTGTGTGCTTGGAGAATAGCAGGTAGTATCCTTCAGATTTTTACTATTTGCGCTATTTGGAGTTGATTTATATTTCTATGTTACTTCAATGGGGTTTTTTTTAAAGCAGAGAAGTGAAAAACTTCTGAAAAAATGAAATAAATCAATTCAGCAAGTTTTTAAAGAGCATATACTGTCTGTCAAACACTGTGTTAGATTCTAAGGGGACTGTAAATACAGTTTGCCTGTGAGAACTCTCCTGCCCTTTACAGACCCCACACATTTCGGTGACAATCAGGGTTAATAAACATGAAAATGCCAAGTTAGAAATAAGGCCTAAATATGTGTTTCTGAGAAAATATGTACTTTCCTCAGGGGAAGCTTCCAGTAAGACATGAGCATTGAAGTTTATTGAGCTACAAGGCCAGACCAAAGATGGCTGGGGTCTACACGTAACACTTCCTTTATGGAGTGGTCATGACACAGGTATCAAAAGTGAGCATAAGCAGAAGAAGAAACAACCAAGAGAAAATCCCAGCAACAGGAGAGAAATGACATGAACACATAGGCCTCTTTAGTTTCTGTATTTGTTTCCATGATACCTCCCACTTTGGACATGGCTGGATGCATGCCCATTTAGACCACTGCTATCTTTTCCTTTCAGACATGTGACCAATTCCTGGAAGTTCCTTTTTGGTAAGAATAATTCTCAGAAGATCTCCCCAAAATTGCTGCTGTTCTTTATATGTCCTCTTCAATATCCTTTCCCTGGTAATTATAAGGGATTTGTTTTCTCAGTTAGTATCCAATAAATATCTATTAAATGAGATGTTTGAAGGTGTGTTGGGTCTTTCATATTCTCAACGTTTTTATTACATTTTCTTCCCTTGTGGGTCCATAGTGCTCTAGGATTGAACATTTCACTTTGTATTGGGAATCAGAATGCTGTTTAGGAAAAAAGGATCAGGTGGGGATGTAGTAGACACCAAAGGTAGATTCTTTGATGCCAGGAGGACCTCCTAGTATTCTGGATTTCAGGTTGTGACAAAACTTTTTCTGTCCACACAAAACTCCATTTGGTAGACATACGGTTATAGTGGATACAGTTGATGTCCTAGGTGCTCTTTCCCAGAGGTCCTCAGTGGCATCCTTCTCATGAGAATGGTCTATAGTAGTGCCTCACCCAGAAATGCTGGGAGACTATGACCCCCTGCCAGGGTTGGTCTGCAGCCAATAACTAATTTACAGCGAGTACAAAAAACTGGTTCAGTTGCCTCAAAGAGGGATAAGTCTGCAATGCCATTTATACTCCAGGGTTCTCTGTAAGAGCAGGCTGAACTTAGACTTTAGATGGACCAGTGATTCTCAGATTTTAGTATGCATCAGAATTACCTGGAGGGCTTGTCAAAACACAGATTACTATGTCGCATCCTCAAATTTCTGATTCAGCAGATCTAGGCCTGAGAATTTACATGTTAACAAGTTCTCAGGTGATGCTGATGCTGTGGGTCTGGGGACTACATTTTTAAAACCACAGAGCTGAACTCACATGTTTGCCTACTTCCATTCCTTGTTCCACCTGCTTCACTAAGCATCATGTTTTTCACCTCAGAGCACTCTCTTGCTTCATTTGCCTAAGAATTTCCATCTGAGGCTCTGCTTCTAAGGAACCTTATCTAAAACAATAGTCTATACTGAAATAGACCTATATGAATTTAAAAGAATGTCTTTGCATATGTAAATGTGTTTAGATGATTAAAAGCAGGAAAAAATAGTGCCATCTATATGCATTCAGATCTACATCTGTTCTTTGTACAAATGACATCAAATTAGCAATAATAACCAGTGTTTTATTTGCTTAATGGTTCACATTTTTGGAGCTCTTTCTGTGAGTCTTTCTCAATGGGCACCAACACCAGTGCACTGAAGCATCTACAGTTGCTAAGGAACATGGAGCTTAAAGAAAAATGTGGGAAGGGGAGATAGGAGCAAAAGCCTCTCTCCCATGTGTGTTAATCCTGTGAGAAGGATCACAAAACACTGTTATAGGGGACTCCACATTTCATGAAGCTCTTTGAAACTATTTTTGCAGAAATCAATGTCAGCCTTATTTTCCTCAATCCTTAGATCAATCAGGGCAAGAATACAGAAAAGTCACCAACCTACTCTCAAAATTCTTCTTTTCTCTGACAACTAAACGTTTCTTCCTGGATCCGTTTTTTTTTTTTTTTTTTTTTGCCTCTTACTTTTTAATTTCAGGTTGATTTTTTACAGTGTCCTTCATTACTCATGTGTTTTTTACTCATGAATTATTTACTTTTGCTAAAGTTCCTGATTTAAAAAAATAAAATGAGAAGGTAAAATACATTACGTTAAAAATGTACAGATAGATAAATAGATAAATGGATAGATATACTGATGTACTTCCTAGAATACCAGAGCTATTTTACATCGTCATCTTGGTTGTCAGTATCATCTTTAATGAGTAAAACATGAATTTTCAAACTCCATAAGGCAGCTCACTACTTATCTTTCCTTCCCATATGACTACCTTATGACTCTGTATTCACTCCAAGAATGTAGTGCTTTTTATAGATTCCACATATAAGTGATTTTATGCACTTTTTCTTTTCTGTATTTGAATAATTTCACCTTCCCTAACATCCTCCAGTTCGCCCATGTTGTTGCAAATGGCAATCTCTCCTTCAGTTACTAGGGGCAGGAAGAGGGAGGAAATTAGAAGTAGGTCAAAGGGTACACACTTGTAGGTATGTAGAATGCATAAGTCTAGAGATCTAAGACACACCATGAACATTACAGTTGATCATACTGTATTTTATACTGAAAATTTCCAGAGTAGATTTTTGATGCTCCTACCACACACATATAAAAGGTAACTATGGAAAGGGATGGATATGTTAATTTGTTTGACTATAGTAATTATTTTACCTAGTCATATACCTTAAATACATACAATAAAAAATAAATTTAGAAAAATAATAAGTCCCTAAACCAAAGACAACACTGAAAAAAATAAAGAATGCTGTGGCTAAGCTAGTAAATCTCCCTCTCTGTGCATAGCAAGGACTCTTAGAAGTTACTTTCTTCTACATTAAGGAGAGACCTGGACCAGCAGAAATAAGTCCTGAGCTCATAAGGACTACGGAAAAATGACAGAAACCTTACAACAAAGTTTAAAATACCGATTTGCATTAGTTTTTTTTTTTTTAAACTTTACCTTGGTTCTTTACTATAAAACTTTCCTCAGGACAAATATTTGGGTATCAAGAGCATAGCATCCGTTAAACTCCAAATTAATTCACATATATTTGGTTGCAGAACTTTTAAAACTTCAAACCACTTCCTCCAGGGCAATAAAGTAGTCTCTAATTCCACTCTAAGAAATCCACTAAAATCACTAAGATATGCTTATTACAAAATACGAGAGGCCTCAGGACTGACATAAATGATGTAATTCAGAACATTAGTACATATAATTTTGTGTCAATCATCCTTAAGCCTTAGCCAGGATTGGAAAATTCAGGTATTCTATGACATTTGAAGGCTCTAATGAGGTAACAAATAGATTAACATTCCTGAACAACCTACTGTATAAAAGAGAACTGTTTCACTATTTGTGACATTTAGCAGTTTTTATGACTTCACCAGGAGCAGCATTCCTGCTCTTTTTGTTTAAATGAATTTGGAATCATATACTGCATTTATATAGTAAACATTATAGTCTATAATAGTTGAATATGCCATCAGTAGTTGAATATGTAGATTAAAAATCTCTACAGCTTCGAATTTACAGCTTAATTCATGTCAAATTAAGGTGACATGAAGTAATTCACAAAATAAAAATAAAAATTTAATAAAATACCATATTAACACATATTTTTTATATTTTCACAAAGTTTGTGTATAACCTAAATTTTTTCCAACCTTGTAAATGAGCACAGTCTCAGACTCTTTAGGTGTTACATTCAAGCGAAACTACTCTGTATTACCTTATTTTGTATTTCACAGGCTGGTGTGAAGGGGCTATACTTTGTTTAATTGAATTACATTATAAATACAAACCCTATAAACTTATTACTGATTATGATGTGCTAACCTAGGGACTATACTGGAGAAAAAAACAATTATAAAAAGCATGAGGAAGTAACTAAACTGTTGACTTAGTTCCAGGTGGTTTGGGAAATATTTTGATGTTCCAGTACACTAATTCAATGAAATATATCTTGGGTTCTTCATGACTGTTTGTTCATGAGCAAAAGTTCAGGAAAACGTGAATTTTCCCTTTTACAGAGAAAAATTGAGAGATTAGATCTCAGGACTGACTACAGAGTGGTGAGACATTATCTCCTGGCTTACTGTGATCTAACTTTCACAAACTGAGATAAAAGTTCTTCCCTAAATTTTGAAACTACCCTCATTTTACTTTATTTTGATTAAATTTGCTTTCATTTTTTTTATGTGAGGCTACATAAGTATATATGACAATTACTCTTCATTATCTCTCTTCGCCATTAGATCTTTCCATGAATAGACTTAGCAAATATCTGTAGGTTCATGAAAAGCCTTTCTAACACTTTATTTCTCCTACAATTTAAAAGTATACAGGCAGAATTCTCACTACAAACTTGAATCCACAATGACTTTTTATATAGGACTCAATAAAGATGAATGGACCACTGTTTATATCAAAGAAAGAGAGAAATATAACGGTGTGGAATCAGACCTGGTCTTGAAATTGGTACAGCATACTGTGTTTTTTTATTTCAATAAGCTCAACTATGGTAATGTTTCTTTATATGATGATTGCAGTTCATATGGACTTCAGTGGTATATTTTATTGTTTAGATTCATGGTTAATAAACTGGAACATAATTAGCTTGTTTGAAAAAAACACCTCCCATTTTAATTGTCTAAACTTTAAACTACTGTTTAGAATATCAACTTTCAAGCCATATGTAATGCCAAAAATAGCTAATATTGAAAACAATGACTTCTTACTGCAGCTCACAGTTTTAGTTTAGGAAATGCTTGAATATATTCAAGATAAAATAAATAAGTCATCCTTCTAAAAATATTATTTTATAAATAGAGAATTATTTGTTAATTCTAAGGATATATTATGATTGATAAGAAAATTATTGGCATGAATTATTCTGTTATTGTAGCATTTCCTTGAAAATTGCACAATCAAAATAGTTAAAGATAATAAATTATATAACATTCAAGGGTTGATTCATTTTTTTCCAAAGAAAATTTGGGTTCTCTGTAAAATGTTAAAATGCTCTTATTTAAAATTCACTTATTAAATTTGACCATGTGTTAAGCACTGCTACAGGAATAAAATGGTGAAAATTTTTGGTATCTTCTTTCAATGGGTTTTCAGTTAAGTCACAGAGAATAAAATAAACTGAAAATGAAACAAGTTAACTAGCAAAGTAGAGTAACGTGCAATGAGGCACCAAAGAAAACATCATCAGAGATTTTCTGGTAAATTTAGAGCAGACGTCACAAAGTAAATGAATGACATTTGTACTCAGAGAGGCAGTATGCTTTAAGTTTAGAAAAGCCTGGATTCTAATTCTCCACAGCTTGGGTTGTATTCTCAGCTCTACCACTTACTAACTGTGTGATGGGCCAAGTTACTAATCTTTATGACATTCAGTACTCTAAATGAAAGAAACTCAGATAAAAATAGTAATACATTAGTATAAGAATAGTTATACAATAGTTGTAAGAATAGTTATTACAAAACCCCTCATGAGTTTCTATGTGAGATTAAATACATAGATTGATACACACAAAATATTTCAGACAATGTCTAACACATAGCATTAAGTGTTTGATATTATCATTTGAGGGATGTGGAACTGTTTGATGTGTAAATAATTGTAGAAAAATATTTCAAAGAAAGGCAACAACATAAGCAAAGAGAAGAAGCAACAGCTGATCATGAAGGATCTAAAGATCCATGCAGAAGTTTGAGATTTTTATCTTATGGGTGTCCAAGAACCATTGAAAATTGTAGGGCCATTTTGAAGCAAAAATTGGGGGCTGTTGAGACAGTCCAGTTAGGAAAACATAAAGGAATCTGAATTAGGGAAGTAAGGAATAAAAATTAAGAGAAGAGAAAAAAAAAGAAAATTTAGTAGATAGGCAGATAGAATAAGTGAACATGATAACTCTTCAGAAGGGAATAAGGAAGAAAGAAATCTGTAGATTGTATATTTTTCCTGACTAAATTCATTTTAAAAGTACAAATAGAAAACTATAAGGACTATAAACAATTAAATGGAAGTTTAATTATTAAAATAATTGGAAAAAGTAAAACTGAGGCCTCATAATGTTGAAAATGAAAAAAATTAAAGGAAAGTGCACTAGTTACCTCAATCTGTCATCACAAAATACTGTAGACTGAGTGATTTAAAAACACAAATTCATTCTGTCAAATTTCCAGAGACTGGCAAGTCCAAGATCATGGTGCCCGCTTATTTGGTTTCTGATGAGTGCTCTCTTCCTTGCTTACAAAAAGCCACCTTGTCACTGTGTCATCAAATGATGAAAGGAGAGAACTCTGGTGTTTCTTTCTTTTCTTATCAGGGCACAAGCCCTGTAGAATTAGGGCCTCATCCTTACAACTTCATTTAACCTTTATCATGTCATCACAAGCCGTTTCTCCAAATACTATAACATTGGAGGTTAGGGCTTCAGATATGAATTTGTAGGAGACACAATTCCGCTTATAGCAGAAGATTTCACTGAATTATCTATTTAAAATTAGGACTTCTTTCTTTTTAGTAATTAGTAGTTAGGTAAAAACAGTGCATTGGATGGAAACTTTATCCTGGAACCAAGTAAGGGTTATGTAATTTAATAGTTCATCCCTGTAGTTTAGGCATTTACATGAATTCCAACATATTGCCAGTTGGGGCACTGCAAAAAAAAATACAATTTAAAATGTTTATTTACAAATCCAAAAATTTTAATTTCAACTGCAAAGAAGGAAATTTGTTATTAAACACCATGATTCATAGATTTAGGAAGTATTGCTTTGGAAAGACTACTTGAATGTGTCAAACTCCCTCTCTGCCATTTTACAATAGGAGAAAGGCACAGAGAGTCTAGTCATGATCTAATCACATAGACTATTGGTGGCAGCATTAGAACCAGCCTTAGAAACAGTTTATTTTCTCCTAGTCCAGTGTTTTGGCCAGCACACCACATGTCACGAAGCTCTAGCTACACTAATAGGTATTTTGCTATGAAATTGAGATTTCTTGATCAGAATTGCAAGTGCTAGCTAAGATATTTGTTCAAAATGTTCTCTAAACCTTAATTCTCTTGCTGTTTGAGTGTCTTATACACCAAATATAATTGTTAAAATGTTGATTTCGTTATTTATTTTAACATCACTATCAGGGGATACAACATTTATCTTATAAAGAAAGATGTTAGACCTCACTGACAGCAGTGACATTAATATGAATCATATTTATAGGCTTTGGGAAGTAACATGATATACTGCCTCAGAGGATCACTTGAGCCTGGGGCCAGTGGTTGCAGTGAGCTGAGATTGTGCCATTGCACTCCAGCCTGGGCAACAGAATGAGATGTATACTGCCTCATGTTGTTTTTGTGTCTCGCTCTATGTATTTCATGCAGTTGCTGACATAGCCTATTGAGAATTAACTTTTCTCAATAAAGAATCTACAGTAAAAACTGAGACAGTCTTCTATCATTTGTTGCCTTCTTTCCTGAGCAATCCTGAAACTAGAATTACAGTCAAATCATTTCTTGCTATTTCTCTGGGAACAGAGAAAACAGGAGAGAAGTATATTTTAAACTCAAAACTATTTTAACTTGGTAGTGTTAAATATTTCAGTTTCCCTGTAAAACATGTGACAAAATAGGTGAAATTTCTGATTTACATTAAATATAATAGGAGCTTATATAAGTAAAAGCAAGGTATAAGCACCTCCAAGATTCTTCTTGTATTTGCTTAAAGTAACTAGATGCCAAAACAAATATAAGTGGCCTGCCAGTTGGGTGTTTGCTGGAGCCAGGTTGCACTGGCTTGGATAACTGATTGTTCA
The DNA here is from genome assembly GCA_028533165.1 of Leontopithecus rosalia. Lineage (NCBI taxonomy): Eukaryota > Metazoa > Chordata > Mammalia > Primates > Cebidae > Leontopithecus > Leontopithecus rosalia. The sequence goes on from CM052648.1 coordinate 73,909,994, forward strand.
TCATCTTCTCCCAACTTTTTTCTTCCCAACTGCACTTTCATTGATGACAAACTGTTAGCTTGGGATTGGCTATAGTAAGAATACCACAAACACCTGCAGTTGCTACAAATTAGTTTTATATTATTGTTGATTTTTCCTGGCATAGTGCTAAACATATTCTGTATCAACTTGACCATGGGCTCAGAATTCTCTCATTTAACACAGTATTGGTGTTCAATACTTTAAGAAGAAAAATTTTATGTATATAAAATTCTATAATGAAAACCAAAGCCATGGAGACTTTTCTATCTTTGGGACTTATGAAACAGTATCAGGATGCTTATCTTCCTCTACTTGCAGAACCATCTATCCTATGGAAATAAGATACAGATGAGGAGGATCAATAGCATTTGAATTTTTTATGCAAAGAGGAGTTCTTTAGGATATTCTTATGTCTTATTTATACTTGTATCTTTATTAAGAACAATACTCAGTATTTGTCAATAGCTTTGTCTTGTATAAGGGTTAACTTTTTTTCTATTTAATACACGGAACAGACTTGTGAGGTGTATATAATATTCTTTACATAAGACTATAAAGGAAGCTAATGAAATGTACACATGACACCAAATTTAGGATTTCTATCTTCATGTCCAGTGTGATTTCCACTATAATACAATCATTTCCTATATACATTATGTTGCTTTAAACGTGGTTCTAGGGATACCAAGAAATTAGTAAATTTTTTTGCTAATATTTGGCATTATCCTTCTTGTTTAATAATATTATGCCAAAGTGTCACAAAATACATAAAATTAGTAGGCCTTCAAACATATGAAAAAATGCTCATCATCACCGATCATTAGAGAGATGCAAATCAAAACCACATTGAGATACCATCTCAAGCCAGTTAGAATGGCAATCATTAAAAAATCTGGAGGCAACAGATGCTGGAGAGGATATCAAAAAGAGGAACACTTACACTGTTAGTAGGAGTGTAAATTAGTTCAACCATTGTGGAAGACAGTGTGGCAATTCCTCAAGGACCTAGAAATTGAAATTCCAATTGACCCAGCAATCCTGTTACTCGGTATATACCCAAAGGATTAGAAATCGTTCTATTATAAAGACACATGCACATGTATGTTCACTGTGGCACTGTTTACAAGAGTAAAGATCTGGAACCAACTCAAATGCCCATCAGTGATAGACTGGACAAAGAAAATGTAGCACATATACACCATGGAATACTATGCAGCCATACAAAATGATGAGTTTGTGTCCTTTGTAGGGACATAGATGAATCTGGAAACCATCATTCTCAGCAAACTGACACAAGAACAGAAAACCAAACACTGCATGTTCTCACTCATTGGTGGATGTCGAACACTGAGAACACATGGATACAGGGAGAGGAGCATCACACACTGGGGTCTGTTGGGGGGTGCTAGGGGAGGGACAGCAGGCAGTGGGGAGATTGGGGAGCAATGACATGGGGAGAAAGACCAGATATAGGTGATGGGGAAATGGAGGCAGCAAACCACATTGCCATGTATGTACCTATGCAACAATACTGCATGATCTGCACATATAACCCAGAACCTAAAGTACAATTTAAAAAAAATTAGTGCGTCTTCTTTAAAAGTCCTTATGAGAATGAAGTATGCTCTTCCTAAAATTTTACATAAAATGTTGACACTGTCAAGGTGGATATAGCATGGTTGAAAGTTCTATATGTAGGTGGTGGATGGGTGAATATATAGACATCACTTAGAAATATTAGAAATAGAACTCATAATTTATTTTTTAATCTTAAATTGATAGAATATTTCAGAATTGTGTAGTTCAATTCATTTTGATTAAATTTCCAAAACTCAAGTGAGCATTTGTGCTCTGCCATAAGACTTGTCTTTATTGGCTCTAATATATTATTTTACAGATTAACCTGAGTTACCAAAACTTTGCATTCCTCAGTCAATAAGAAAAACCAAAACAAAAAGTTAATATTCCTATTTGAACTGTCTCTGCTTTCATCAAAATCAAATCATTTCTATCTAGAAATACAGTGAACCATACCAGGTTTTCAAGATGTAAAAATGTCTCACAAAGAAACCTATGAATTTATAGTCTCTATAGCAAACAACAATTCTTGTTACTATACAATTAGACAAAACAATTATGCAACAGTTTACTTCTGTTATTATAATCCTGGAAATTCTGAGAACATGAGAGAGCTTCTGTGGGAAAATAAAATCTCCAGCTTCCAGGAAAATATCTAGTATAATTGCTCTGAAAAGACATTAAGATATAAAAATTGTACAATATTCTCATAATCAAGTATTATGATTTACATCATAATTTTAAAAGTAGGTTATTGATGGCTTTGGACATCATTTGGTTTTCCCTTCTTATTTTACATGTAAGGATACCAAGGCCATGAATGGCTGAAAGTTGCATAGTTTAGTTACTGAGGTGAGACTCCATTTTTCCTTAACCCATTGCCACTTGTTCGTTACTAAATGCAACTAGACTGCTATATTTATGATGCATCTTATATAACAAATACAGATCAATTGATTACTTAGTTGTGCCTTAAATCAGCTGAAGTCTCTAGCTAAAAAGAAACTGCTTAAGTAATTTTTGGAACTACTATAAAATTCCAGAGACACATAAGCAGGCCAGTCAGAAAATCTGATCAGTCTTAGCCTTTCCACTTACAAGTTTGGCTTTGAGTTTGTTTTCTCCAGGGTAAAAATGTCAATTAAAAATACCACCTTTTAGAATTATGAAAATCCTGTTTGAAAATGGATATCACTTTGTTGGAAAATTGTGAAGTGCTATTTAGACAAAAGATAATTGCTAATATTATTTAGATACCTTAGATATTGGAGGAACATTGACATCTACAAAATTGCTTGCTAGAAGTGAGCTCCAGAAGTTTTTCATTTGGAATCAAAAGCCTGTGCTTACTTTCCTTTTATATTTTTAAATATGCAGTGAATTATCATTGAGAAATCTAGTATCAATTCAAATGAACTAAGTAAAATACTAACCAGTAGTCACTTTAGGAACTTTCATCCTTAATATGTAGATATCTAAGTATCACATTTGTCCAAACCCTGCATTTATACCGTAATTAAGATAAATGCTGCTGCTGCCTGTTGTTGTTTTAATCAATTCTTTGAAAAAAAATTGGAAGGGAAGATGGATGATCTAAGTCCTTAACTTGAGCTTCCCAGGTGATTGTTCCTGGTCTCCCTGGGAATCTATTAACTCAAACTCGGATCTAGAAATTCTTGGGCAGAGCACACATCTAGCACTATTTACTTCTCATCTGCATAAGATGAGATGATGTGAGGCCTGTTAGGGACATATACTTTCTATATTTTCAGCTGACTGAGTACTAATGTCACTGGTGCATGGATCTTAAACAGCTGGACCCTAACTGCTGTCAAGTCAATTCTCAAAAGGCAAAGGAAACCTGATCTCAGGCAATGCAGATACCAGGACTTCTAGAGGATGCTAATGTCATAAAATGCCTTTTGCTAGGGTTTCTCTGACCTTTCCCCTTCCTCTATTCATAGTGCAGTGTGGACTTACTTCATCATATTGACTGGTACATTGACTCAACGTCCAGGAAATTTCCAGAATCTCTAACAACTTACATTCTAAAGAAAATAACTATTTGTATCCTGAGTTTCTAGTAAAGAAAGTAAATAAAAGAGAGACAGAATATCACACTGATTAAGAACACAGATCTGGGAATAATACCACCAAACTTTGTTACTGACTCTATTTTGAGGTAGTAAGATTGTCTAAGGAAAGTACTCACCTAAGTCTCTTTATCCAGTTATCTTGTGTATATAGTGTGGTTTATAATTATAACTACCACTTAGGTAATAATGCACGAAAGCTTTTTTGTTTTTAGTAAGGAAATCTAAAGAACTCTTCACAATGACACTTCTAGGGCTTTCAGCCTTAACATAGTGCATTAGGCAAAATTCTAGATCAAATTATTAATTTGTACATTGTTCAATTTATGAAACTGTGAAGACGAGCATTTGAAAATAACTTTCTATTATGAATGGCATATTTATTAATATTTAGGCATGTTTCGTTTTTCATCCTTATGAGGTAATGTCCTTGAAAAGCACCTCCTGTAAATACGTGCTATGCAGCTCGGTTTCTAAAGTAATTTACACAATGATACATCTTACTTAATATGTCATGTGTGCTGCTTACTGAAAGTCTATACAATTATTAAAGTGATGAAATGCTTTAGCCATACTGTAGTTACCTTAGCAACTTATTGCAATGTGGGTTGTAAATAACTACCTCTTTTATGTTCTGAATCACATTTAAAAAAAATAACACGCCATGTAGGCTACTTTAAAATGACTTGAAGAACACATATTTTTGTTTTAGCTTAATGACAGCAATTTTAATTTGGCTGTTACATGGTGTCATTTTGGTAATTTTATAGTTATGGAAAAAATAATCTATTACTAACTACCAATTACATTTTAGAAAATGATCCATGCTTTTGTATACTTATTTGTTGAAATAAAAGGAAATATTTAGTATTTTGTTCTGCAAGGTACTGTCCTAAGATATATAAATAAAATGACAACAAGGTCTCTGCCCTTGTGAGCTTTGATTTCATTGTAGGAGAAAGAACAAAAACATGGCAAATACATGTTTTTAAAAGAAAGCAAAATGCAATCATAGAGAATGACCTGGGCTTGGGAGTGGGGAATGTAGGGAAGTTTGCAAAAAGGCAAGTTTACTATTTATAGAGTAGACGAGAAAGACCTTTGGAGAGGTGACATTTAAACATAGATCTGAATGCAATAAAGACATTAGAACATTCTGGGGTGATTTACCCCAGGCAGAGTAATAAGAACCTAACAAGATCCAGAAACAGAATGAAGGCCAGTATAGCAAGAGGTTAGTGTAGGACAATAGTGTAATCTGTTTTAAAGTTTTCAAAATTTACTCTAGCCACGTGTGTAGAAAGAGTAGAGTGCAGTGGGAAGCAGTGCCAGGCTATTTTCACCTTCATAAGAATGAATTTAAGGATGAGTTGATAAATTGTGAAAGTAAAAACACGGCAAAGGGAAAAGTACACACTCAAGAAAAGGGGCCAGGTGTGGTTGTTCCTGCCTGTATTTCCAGCAGTTGGGGAGGCTGAGATGGGTGGAACACCTGAGGTCAGGAGTTCGAGACCAGCCTGACCAACATGGTGAAACCCTGTCTCTACTAAAAATACAAAATTAACCAGGGTTGGGGACACAAACCTGTAATCCCAGCAACTCGGGAGACTGAGGAAGGAGAATCACTTGAATTCAGAGGTGGATGTTGCAGCAAGTCGAGATAACGCATTGCATTTCAGCCTGGCTGAGAAGAGTGAATCCCCATTTCAAAAAAGAAAAAGGAAGAAAAGAAAGAAAGAAGAAAGAGAGAGAGAAAGAAAGAAAGAAAGAAGAAAGAAAGAGAGAAAGAAAGAAAAGAGAGAGAAAGAAAAGAAAGAAAGAAAAAGGAAGAGAAAGAAAGAAAGTAAGAAAGAAAGAAAGAGAAAGAAAGAGGGAAGAAAGAAAAAGGAAAGGAAGTGTGGACATACTCAAGAGAGTCATGCTCAATAGGTTTTGGGGTTGCTACCTTTATGAGTTTCTTTTACGAAGGTGTGGAATATCCATGAAAATAATTGGAAAATTGGAAAAAAGTGGCACCATAGTACCATTCATTTTTATACCAAATATAGGTGTTCTGGGAACTGTCAGGGCACTAGTGGCTGTGTAATTTGTGTAATGAGGTTCTAGGTGAAGTCTAGGTCAAATCCAATGCCATCTTGAGTCCACTTGGTCTTATCCAGCTTGGTTCATATTGAGTTTTTAGGGTCTTATCAACATAAAGTTTCTGCAGCTATTTCAAAAAGCTATTTTACTAGTCATGTGAAATGCCTGACATTTTCTAATCTCCTGCAACCATCCTGTTATTCCTGACTCAGCAACATAGTATGAGGTCATAATGAAAGCAAGGACAATTAGCCTCTTTCAATGTATATTCTGGAAGAAGTATTCACAGGTCTTAAGGACTTCCAAAATCTAGGATCACAGTATCTCCAGAAGTCTCTTTTACAGATGGCAGTAGGTAGTGCTTTCTGGAGCAAAGTTTATTACTTTGAAAGTGTGGACATTAACTTTAAAGGTCATCTCACCCAATCTCAGCTGCATGTGGATTCTTCTTACATCCTACCTGTAGGTAGTCATTCACTCTTCTCAAATACATTGTAAAGATGTTTTATTTTTCTTATACTGAACCTAAAATTGCCTTTGAAACAGGGCATAGAACAAATTCGTGACTTCCTCTATAACAATAATTTCTTCTTACAATGTATTTTTTTTTACCAGAGTTTAAAAAGAAAAAAGTTCAGCAGAATTCCATGGTTCAATAATGTGGGAAAATATTTCATTATATTAACACCTTAAAATGTCATTAAGCACTTCATCAAAAACTGAGTTGTCCTACAGTAAAGAAACTCTTTCATTTTTATTAACCTTTATTACACCATGGAATCTTCACATATTCATATTTCAGAAAGTTAGTGCATGTATCATATAATTTGTAATGGTGAAAGAAACTCTTCAACTCTTCCACATATGACATGAGATTTAGATTCTTATGTAATGCTGGCTAGCTTCCTTTGCAGAGATAGATGTTGACACTATACACCCAAAAATATAACAGATAATTTAACAAAATAATTCAGATATGTTCTGAATAGCAGCATATTTTCTGTATCTATTACTTCATGTAAAACCTGAATCCGTTTTTTCATTTGAAACACTTTAAAACTATATTAAATGCATTGTAACCTTATCACATCATCAATCAGTATAAACACAGATGTCCCCTCCAGTCAAAGAGTTGCCAATGTATTTCTTCTCTATGTATTTGTTGTTTTTAGCATACAGGCTGGGCTTTAAATTCCTGTTGAATTTCAATAGGAATGAAGAGATTACCAAATCATTTTCATTCTGGATTCTATCTTTGTTTTTATTGGCAATGTCTCCCAGCTTTGTGTCATCTGCATCCTTTATATGTTTTGATCATTGGCATTGATGCAATCTGAATAAAAAGGAAAGCCAAAGGAAAAAAAGTTACGTCAATTTACTGGCACCCTCTCATCAGTTTAACAGTAAGTTATTAACAAAAATGCATTGAGTATTCTGATATCACTAGTTTGCATGCAAACAAAATGTCACTATCTTATCGCAAAGGATGTCGTTTGAATTACTTTTGAAAGTAAAATATATCTTTATTATGTTCTCACCTGATATATCGGGCTTTCTCCTATTTAATATGTGTATGTTCACATTCTTAGATAATATATGTCGATTATTAGTGACTATACTTTTTAAATTTTCTGAAAAATCATTACATAAAAAATGTCTTTTTTTCCCATGGTTGTGTTTTCTCTTAACCAACTTGTAATTCTCAATGTTCATTCTTGCTGCCTTTTGGCAAAGCAAACCATTTGCTAATTTCCATTTACTTTGATAATGTAATTCATGAACTAACAAATTAAGATCCCTTTACAACTAAAGCTGCATTGCTGCATGTAGCTATACTGATGGCAGAAGGCACCCACACAGCTAAAGAGAAGTGAAGAAGCAATTAGAAGCAGGTTATAACTAAACTGTTGCAAAAAGAGAACAGATAAATGAACACTTTTAAATAAAGAAGAAACTGATCAATTTAACTATTCAGATTTTGACAGGGTCAATTATAAGCTAGATAGGTTTATTGCACACAAATTCTACTAAAGTTTTGATATACTCTGCCTATGAAACATCATTCTGTCCTACTGAATGTGTAAGAGCACTAGGAGTGGTCTATCTAATTAAATATACCATAATTTTAGGCTCTGCCATTTTGTTGATTTAGCATATACACAATAAATAATGCAAAAGCAAGAAATTATAAAGTATGATCATTGAGGTGAGGCCTTCCCACTTTGAATGGTATTAGAAATCATTAAAAACGGAACTGGAGAAACAAATACATATGTATTACTATCCCTGCCCTTACGGAGTTCAAGAGTCAGTCCAATCTAAGAACCAGACATTTAAGCAAGCACATTCTGAAAGTACATTTTAAGAATAACAATAGATGCCTACTTCTGCAAGATACAGAAGTAACTCAGTGCTGAGTATGCTCAACTCTGCCAGGAAAGGCAGGAACATCTGAAGAAAATATTTTTGCATTTACATTTCTATAGGGAAGCATGTTACTTTCAAACAAAAAGAAAGAAAAAGTTTTTCACTGAATACATTAAAAAAATGAAGCATAGGCATTACAAATTATTACAGTTAAACAGAAAAACAAAGGTAGAATAAGAAGAAATTAACCCTTTTCTTTATGAGTTAGGAAGTACTCCTTAAGTTAAGTGAACCATAAGTATTAAAGCCAGAGAATTCAGTTTGCTAATTTTGAATTTTTATGTAGGAACTTGGAATTTATGTAACAAATTATCTTCCCTTCTTAATATGTTTTTTAAATTTACTTTTGTTGATATCTATGCATAAACTACTTCCTAAAATCTTAAGGCATTGAATAAATAAAGTTAATACAAATCCTAATATTATCCATATTACAGAATGAAAATTTCATGAGAAGTTGATATTACTGCTTATCTAGGTAAGTATTAAACCATGCCATGACACATGAAGATAGAAAAAGATATCTTAGGCAGGAAAGGCAAGATTTGGGTAGTATATCTGAGATTTTCTTAAAATGTACCAACAATTGATTCTTGGGGGGTAGGATCCTAGTACACTGTTTTTTTAGACTAGTTCTCAAAAAAGCCAAAGCTTTATTGGCCCAGGAAAAAGATTTAAGATAGGATAGATTACATTTCTACATTCAAATAGAAACTCAACATATTGTGTTTTATATTTCTATGGTTAAGATAAATAACACAATGTTATAAATGTTTACAAATTTTGCTGTCTATAGTTGCTATACCACAGGAGATGTAATTAATCATAACAAGCAGTGATAGAGGCAATAGTCTGCTGTATTATAGAAGTAATAAACATAGCTCTTTTCCAAAGATGTTTTTATTTGGAGCAAAGTTGTCATCATTTGAGTTAGTGTAATAATGGCTATATTCTTAAACTATGGATCCAATCATGAAAATTTTGAGCATGTATGCATGTTTCCTGCTTGAGTTGGCAGCTGGCAGTGATTTATTTCTAGTTATTACAGCACTAATCTTTTTTAAAAATTATCTCTCAGGTAAATGAATATAAAATACCACGGTATTTGATGTGGCATTGGTTTTGTTAATACTGATAAAAGGGTGGCAGTTGTCCCATTTAGTGGTTTAGTTCCCTTTGGCGTTTGGATCATTTATTATGATCATTTCAGGTTAACAAAATATTAAATGAGAAGAAGGGTAAATTAACAGGTGAGATGAATTACACATGGGAAAATTTTGTGTTTGTACTGACAAAAAAGAATCAGATCTAAGAATATATAGAGAACTTCTACAAATCAATAAGGGCACAAACAACCCACTAGAAAATGGGCAATAATCGTGTGCTGGCACATCACAGAAAATGGAATAAGAATGACTAACAAACATATAGAGATGTTGAGAATCATAATTGATCACAAACATATACATAAATCCCACATGAAGTTACCATTTTGTACCCTTTTGATTACAAAAGTAAAAACATCTGAAAATAACCTCATATTGGAGATGTTGTATAGCCACATGCTATTTTATACATTGTTACTAGAAATGTTAATTTGTAAAAACACTTTCAAAAGGAATTCATAATTTCTTTATATTGTCGAAGAAGCATACCCTCTATGATCCAGCTCTTTAATTTGTACATGTACAGCATGGGACACATGCAAAAATGTTCATAACAGAATTATTCACAATATTAAAAAATGTAGAAGTCACCTAAATGTCCATCATGGGATAGTAGATGAATTGTCATATTCACATAAGAGCAGTTCAACAAAGAACTATCATTCAGCACATACACAATATAACACTACGTGTAAAATTTAATGAATAAATAAAACTAAACTATCTTTTAGAACAGATAGTTACAGGAAAACAATATAAAAAGGAAATAAATGATGAACACAGGATTTAAGAAAATGTTGGAAGAAGAATGGAAGATAGATTAATTAAAGGATGAGAGGACATATGGTTAGATATATATTATTTTCAAGATCCCAGCTTTCATTATAAGTCATGGGTTTATGTTGCTTGTTACTTCTTAGAAAAACTTAAAACCACATTGAGATACCATCTCACGCCAGTTAGAATGGCGTTCATTAAAAAATCTGGAGACAACAGATGCTGGAGAGGATGCGGAGAAATAGGAACACTTTTACACTGCTGGTGGGAGTGTAAATTAGTTCAACCATTGTGG
>CM052648.1:73920932-73960624 GCA_028533165.1 Leontopithecus rosalia
GAAGGAAGTCATGGCCTGAGGATCAGAAAAGAAAGGAGGGAGAAGTTAAGCTTGTGTGTTTGAGGTAGGGGAGCAAGTGCTGGGAAATGGCCTTGGAGTTCAGTTTATTTGATGAAGTCAGATTCATTTCACATTTCACACTTTGACATAATCCAGTTTGCTGAAGCCACTAACAGATATCATCTGTGCTATGTACTGCCTTGGGCTCAGTGGGCACTGAATATATTTGATGAGTATGTCTAAACAATAAATAGATAAAGGAAAGAGTGCTGGTTATGTTTGGTTGCTGTGATTACCCCCGTGTCTGTCAGCCAGCCGGCAATGTATGTATTTTTCAGTGTGCTGTGCTGTGTTTGTGCATACCATATGTGGTCGTTTTACACTCAGTAATGCAATCTCAGGGTCTTCTAAAGGTGGCTCTTAACAAACACGAATATTTAGAATAATACTGAAGGAAGACCAAAAATTACCATGGGGCGTGAAATATTAACTAAATAGAAGCTGAGATCCATCATTTGTGAAAATATCGTGCCACATGCTGAAAGGGCAAAAAATATTTTTCAGAAACTGGAAGCAGTGGTTAACATTTTTATAGAAGGAGATGTTATTTAGTGTCCTATCACCATCACCCAGTAGCATGCATTACTTCCAATACAGTTGTAGTGTGAGGAAGAAAAAAATGCACTTCCTGTTCAAAACCAGTAAAATGTTTTGAGATCTACTAGGTATTTCACCTTAAGAATTTAAATGGAGTGGATTGCCTATTGATGGCAGAAGTGGTTTGGTTATGTAAGGCATCTATTATTTTTGATTATAATACATATATAAAAATATTTTTATTTAATATGTTTACTGTAGTGGAAATGGAAGCAGGACAATTTATTGATGGTTTTCATTCCTGAATAACACATAGCATTATCTCAGGGAAGATTTATATAAAGTTTGTCATTCATGTGTTATGTTGAATGGTGCTCTGGGTGGAAGGCAAGAATATATATCTTGATGAAAGCCCAAAAAGATGGTTTATATTCTTAAAATTCAGTTTTAGAAATGTTTATGATGTGAAAAAATGATAGTTACTCATCTAACTATAGGCACTACATATGTAGAGAATAATCATGTATTTGTTGAATTAAACTAACTAAGACAAGTACATATTTAGGGCTCAAATGTATTTCTGAAAGACACCTCTAAAACCAAAAGAAGGTCTGCTATGAAGATTCTGTGTATATGATGCATAAGGGAAGTTTTGTTTCTTGACATTTAATCGAATCAAACTAGTGAGGTTGGTTTGTAATCTCAAATTCAGTTTTAGGACTCCATCTCTAAAGATGCTTTCCTCTATAATAAATGTGATTTTAAAAGAGATCAAATTGAAATGTTCCACAGCTGCCGTGGACCAGAATACCATTTGAGTCCTCTGAAACTTCATATCAAGAATAAGAAGTGATAGGAACTTGTCACAAATTAATTGGCTTGATGCTTCAATTAAAAACTGATCATTATCTGGCTCTGGTAGTCATTATGGTTGATTTCATTTGGTCTCTAGATATTCTGTGAAAGGACTCTAGGTGGAAATGTTTTCCTGTATTACAAGGAGAGGAGGTCACTATATGCAAACAGGCTTGTCAGTTACTGATTCTCCAGTTTGGTTGTCTTGTATCCTTAAGAAAGCATGTTAGATTGAAAAGCAAAGGAAAAAAAAACCCATCAATTTTCTCAATTTACCTAAATATTTATGTTGGTCACATCCCTCACCCAACTTCTGAGTACTCTATAATTTTGTTGAAATATGTCACCAAGCCAATTCCCTTTATGGTTTAGTGACTACTTTGATGTTAATACATTTAAAAACACAATTTGAGCATAAAACACCGTATTTCCTGAAAGAAAATAAATTGAATTTTAAAAGAGTGTGAGGTAAGGAAATTAAAGGAGAATAGGAGGGAAAGGTTAAATTCCAGGTATTAGGCTTACCTATCTAATGGCATATACTTCTGTGATTTTTCTGTAATGCTTCTAAAGAAATTTTCCCTCCCTCCCTCCCTTTCATCCTTGCTTCCTTTCTCTCTCCCTCCCTCCCTTCCTTCCTTTTCTTTCCTCTCTTTTTCTCTTGAAAATATTTTCTTTGGAAAGAAATCCATGATAATTTAAAGTTATTTTGCAATGATAAGTCCGTAATTTATTTTTAAATGGGTGATAGTCTTCAAATGTGAAGATTGTTACATTTATTTTTGAATTTTATACAAAAATTGACTAGAAGGTGAGTTCTAGTCAATTTTGAGGGAGTCTGAGTGAGTCATCAGTTGATTATTATCTCTTATATTGTAAATGCATCTTGTTTCTGGCTACAACTTCACTGCGTCTTGTTTCTGGGAAGTATGAAAGCATGGATAGGTATTCATTTGATATAGATGGACAGCCTAAGAATGTGATGCATTTGTGCTTTGAGTGGCTTATTTTCATATGATTAATACTCTGTAAACAAATTGACCAATGTAATCAAATATGTAATGTTCATATTCAGCAAGTAGTAGAGTCACAGTTGTCAGTGTATATCGGTTCAGAAATTAATAACCTATTTTAGGAAACCTTAACTTCATATAAACCTTAATAAAAGTTACTTTTTAAAAAAAGTGGTACCACTCAACAGATACAGTTGCTGTATCTGTTCTTAAATGTCTTCAGGAGAGAAAATCCTAGTTCTAAAAATCTCCCAAGAGAGACTAATTCTGTTCCACTGGGAGGCAGCATGAATAAATAGAAAAAGCAGTGTATCTGACACCAGCAGACTGGAATTCTGTTTCTCATGACTAGCAGTGTCACTTTTGAAAAGCTGTTTTGTTTTTAACTAAGGCTCAGTGTTGATTTCTGTACAATGGGAATATTTAATATCTACTCTATTTTTGTGTTTAAAATTTGATAACAGCTAGCTATAAGCATTAGAAAAAGAAAAAACTTTTATGTGCAAGTGAATGTCTGGCATTGTAGCACTTGATAGAAGAATAAATAAAATATATTTAAAGAATGCTTGTAAAACTTCAGTAATGTAGCATGGATTTTGATATGCCTTTGATGAGAGAAATATTTTCTACATAATGAGCTATTAACCTGTGTCAGGAAAGTAAAATTTAAATTGATATGTATGTATGGGAGATGATTTTCTCAAAGTTATTAATATGGCACACATTTTGCGATATATGGAAATCTTGTAATGCTTACTGTGTGGGCCATAAAAGTTCATTCGGCCATTTGTGCTGTTCTTAAAGAGTTTTGATAACAAAAAAGAGGCAAAAGAAAAACAGTTAAAATATTCTTTATTAATAAAGTCTCAGTGGAGCTCCTTTTTTTGTTTTTGCAATTCTACATTTTTCTTCTTCTTGTGAGTATACTTAATATGACACAGGTGGCAGCTATCCTTGCTTCCATTACTGTCAGGTCAGTTACCCAATTTTTATGAACACGAAAAATATTTAGTGTGTGGAATGCTTTGTTCAGTGATTTACTGTATTGAACACAAACCTAGTATACTATCTTAGTTTTTTACAGTGAAATTTGCCCGGGACTCAAACTGTTTGTCCTATTTTATTTTATTGGCTTTAATGCCAATAATATTAATTATAAGTTATCAATATGTGACTTAGGAAGAAAATAAATGGAAGATATCAAATGACTCATGAATTTGAATAAAATTTTAAAAGCACCATTGAAATAATTATGTGTTCTTTTTATAAAATATGAGGCTTGCTGTGATTTGACTAGAATACATTTTGCTACTTTTCTAAACTTGGTCACTAGTTAATATTAAGAATAGCCTCTCTTTACTGGCTGCAAGGGTAAGAGAAACACCATTTCCTTACCTAGAGTTTTGGTGTCATTGTCAATAAAAACTATGAGTGTATTTTCTCTAGCAAAATGAGTAAGACTAAATGCAAACCTGGGAACCTAGACTAGAAAACAAATTACATTTTTTGTTGTTATAGATATAATAGAACATTATATCAAATTGCCTATAAAGATAAAATGATTGTCTTTGCAAAAATCATAACTGAAGTTTAGTAGAACAGAAATATATGTAAAAATATAAAATTCCCAGCACATTCAGTTCTAGGTAGCACCATAGAGTTTGTGAAATGGATTCTAAATTGGACGACATAAGAGGATTTTGTGTCTTCACAAAATCTCATTCTATTATAATGTAACTATGGTTAGCTGCAAGATATCTATCTAGTAGCCAGCATGAAGAGAAATAATTAGCATAAAAACTGTATTGCTCCAGGTGTACCAGGAGAGTCAACAACAGTGCCTTGTGATAAACATTGATTTTTGAAATGGTGAGCTTCATTTTTCCAAAAGAAGTGCCTTTATTTTCTGAATGATTTTTGATTTGACCTTTATATACATATATATGTATATTATCATATAATATGTATGCATTTTTAAATATATACTTTATATATATATATATTCTGTCTATGTATATACAGAGCGTATGCATGCACAGGGAAGAAGAGTCTATGTGTATATATGTACATACATATATAGGCATATGTACATACATGTATACATACATACATATATATGTATGTGCATACACACACACACACACACACACACACACACACACACGGCCTGCAGCAAGCAGTCCTTGTGAGGTTAGCATGTGACTGTTACCTGCTGGTTATGCATATGATTATGGATTGCAATTATTTTTTTCTTTATTCAGTTTTATTTGCAGTTAATTTTAAAACTGTAGCTTTGGTCTCAATTAGTTAAATTCACATCAATTAATATGCAAATATTTATTGTTGATAAACTAATTTTCTTTTTGATATTCAGGATTTATTGGTACATGAGAATTTGTCCTTGTTCATAAGAATTTTGTGTTCTTGTTGAGCAGAGAAGGCAAAAATCAGTGTTAAGCTAACACAAATAGAATAGACTATCACTTCATTCAGGATATTTTTAGTTAAATATCTATTGTTTCCAAGGCTATACAAAATAACAATACAAGAGTCATGTTGCCAGGCAGTTCAGAAAGGGTGAAGTGCAGTGGTCTGGAAAAGATTCATACCGCGGTGGGGGGAGTGCCAGAGGAACTGGGCTGAGAGTGAGTTTAATACTGTAAAAGTAAACAAGAAATGTATAAACTCTCTAATAATTAAAGCAATGCAAAATAACACAATAGTAAGATAGTCTTTGCTAATGAGTTGCCACAAAGATGAAAACATTAACAGACTCCTTGTGTTGGTAAGGGAGTAGGGAAATAAACACTCATATACGTAATTATTGTCATTTTACTTGAATATATATTAAATTAAAAATGCTCATAATAATTGGCTTTATAGTTCCTCTTTTAGGAGTTCATCCTGAGAAATGCTCCCATGAATCTGTATCAATATATTATATATACCCAAAAAGAAATAGATAATTTGAATGACTTGTGTCTTTTAAAGAGATTGTACCTGTAGTTAAAACTACTCCCACCAAATTAGTGAATTGATAAATAAGTTATATTCATACTATGGAAAATGTTCATCAATGAAAGGGAATGAAATACTGATACATGCTGTAACATGGATGTACCTTTAAAACATGCTACATGAAAGAAGCCAGAAACAAAAAAAACCACCATATGATATAGTTATATGAAATGCACAGAAAAGACAATCTATGGATTGTTTAAAAGTAAAGTGCTTTTTGTCTGGCACTGGCAGTGGGGATGGTGAGTGACTGCATATGGGCACAAGGAATCTTTTGAGGCAGTGGAACTATTCTGTAATAGGATTGTGCTGATGGTTGCACAAATCTGTAAATTTACTAAAAATTATGTAATTGCTCCCATAAAATGAGTAAATTTCATGGTATTTGATTAAGTGGCAAATCAGCTGTTAAAAACCCAAACTCAAAACAAAAAAAATCTTCCCACAAAGTAAACTTAAGTCACAGGTGACCTTACTAATAAAATCTTCCTGATATTTAAGGAAGAAATAATACCAGATCTATATAAACTCTGTCAGGAAATTGTAGAGGAGGGAACATTTTCCAACTATGAGACCAACATAAAAGGTATTATAAGAAAAGAAAACAGCAGACCAATATCCTCCAGAATATAGATGTAAACGTTATTGTTGAAACTTTAGCAAGTATAAATAGCAATGGCAGATATAGATAATATATCATGAACAAGTTAAGATCATCCCAGAAATGCAATGTTGGTTTAACATTAGAAAATCAAATAGTTCACCATATTATCTAAGTAAAAAGAAAAACCATATGGCAATCTCAGATGCAGAAAAAATATTGGAAAATATACTTTTATTCTTGATAAACTATTAGCAAATTAGGAATAGAAGGGAACTTCTTCAACTTGATAGGGAACATCTCCAATAAACCTCGAGCTAATATACTTAATGGTGAAAGACTAAGTGCTTTTCCTCTAAGCTTGGAAGAAATGTAAGAATGTATGCTATCATCACTTTTACTCAATGTTTGTAAAGGAAGTCATTGAAGTAAGGCAAGAAAAAGACTCAGGCAGAGATATTAGAAAGGAGGCACAAAACTGTGTAAACATGATTTTATTAAATAATTGAAAAAATCTCAAAATGTCTAATAGGAAAATAGATAAACAAATGTTGGTATATTTATGCACTGCATTTCTGATTTAGTAAGACAGTAAGTGGAATGTTGTAGTTCTTTAAATACCATCATGGGAAAATCTCTGATATCTATTGTTATGGAAGAAAATATGGTTGTAGAGCAATACTTACTCTATAGTGAATTGATTGATTAAGGTATTTATTGGGTACCTCTTTTGCGTTAAGCATTAGAGCAGGTAGTCCCTGGGTCATATGCTATCTGTGGGAAGGGGACAAACATAATCCTGCCCTTGAGAGACTTACAGGCTGATGAGAAAGAATTTGCATCAACTAAAATAAAAGAAATACATAATGAGAAATTGTGTTATGTGCATATAAGAAATGAAGTTTAATGACAGGGATTTATCCATGAGATTGGGAGAAAGAAACATTTTCCTGAGAGGTGTTTGGTTCCTAGTGAGCATTCAGTTGAGAACTATTTTTATAATAGACTAATCCAAATTATTCATCCTTCCTTTGTTACTAATTTCGCTTCCTATCTGGTAAACTGAAGGAATACATGTGTACTTCCTTATCACACTAACTTTTCCTGTGTTGTTGCAGTCTTTTCTCACTTTGAATAATTCCCATAATCATCATCTGCATTCTTCTAGCACCTACTGTGAACAAATGCACTATTTTATGTGTATTCACACTTGCATAAGGCACATCTTAATACATTTGTTTAGTCTCGAATTGAAACACATTTCTTAATGTGTAATTTTTATTTTCTCTGGTTACAAAAGTAAAACATTTGCATCATAAATGTGTTTAGTGTCATAGCAATACACAATATACAAAGTGAAGGAATTTCCTGGAGCTCCCTCATACCAAAGGTTTGACAAAATAGGAAGCTATGTTGCACAAGAAATGTGCAGAGTGAGTGAGTGTGAAGAGTGAGACTAAGTGCTGTGTGGATAATAGGCAAGAGGAATAAGTGTCCAGGGACCAGAAAACACTTAAGAAGATAGATGTCAAATGAATTTTTCAGTTGCAATATTGTACTTTGTGCAGTCGTACTGCTTCACATATGTATTAGTCTTAGTAACATTAGTGTGATTGGATTCCTGGTAGTGGTTGATGACAGAATTTATTTTTTCATCAGAGTTGGGGTAGCAGCGGGTGAATAAGAGACATGGGTCATAAAGCATGTGAATAACACATGAGTCCTAAGAGTATGAGTCATGCTCTCCCTTGTGTCTTTTCTGTAGGTGGCCTTAACCATCGATTCCATTTACCCATGCCTTAGATACATTCGTCTCAAAAGGTTCCCTCCGAGTAGTTGTATAACATAACCTTAAACACGGAAGTCTGTAGCAGATTACTTTGTCTGGCTGTACATGGTTTTAATTGATATTTTTATTTTTATTTTTTTCCATAAAAACTGATTCTATCTAACTAAAGTAGATTGATGGTTGTTCATTGCTTCTTCTTTCTAAAGAACTTTCTGATTATAATCGGTGAAGATTGTTCTAGAACATATTCATGAGTTAGCAATCTTTATTTTTGTAGATGGTTAAATGGAAGCATTTGCATATATGGTTGGTTCAAGATCTTCTCACAGGTACTGCATAAACTTTCAATAAAATTTAGTCTATCATTTTGTCTTTAATTACATTGAAAATACGTGTGAACAAGATTGATGAAATAAATGTGAGATAAAATACATTCTGCATATTATTTATAGGTTCTTATGTAGCTTAGCAAAATATTTAGGCCTGGGCGACTGCTAAAAAGAAGTGGATTTGATGTTGGACCTGAAGCTTCTGGTCCTGTTCATCAACCTATAGGAATGCCTACTGTGGATTTTAAAGAGAGTTTAGGAGATTGAAACTAGAAGTATTACTAGCTGACTCAAAAAAGAAGGTTCATTGATTATATTAAAGTAAAGCTCAAGGAAGAGTATGGAGGTTGATTCAATATAAATTAATGGTTTCAAATTACAGCTTGAGAATATGGATGATAATCAGGTTTTCTGTCGGTAATAATGGTAGAAACCATGGAAGTTATTTGCAGGTTGGGGGGATAATTATTCATCTTTCCGTTTAGCTCTCCTTGTGGAATTAGAAAGTCTATAGATATATCAATTATAAGAATTATTTTATAAGAATAAGGTGCTAATCAATGTAATTATTAATTCATACTTAATTTTTAGATGTTGGAAACAGTATTTAAAAGTAAAATAATCTATTACTTACTAACAAAGCCACTCAATGTAAAAATATATCTCCATGGCTTTGCACATTGGGATTCCTGCAACTGGAAGAGTGTTTTTCAGATCACATGGGAAGTCTCCTACTTTTATTTAAAAATGAGCCTAGTATCATATTCTCAATAAATCATTCCAAAAATCCTGGAATCTCTCTACCTTTACAAGCTTCTGTTTTTATATTTATTATTTAATATATTATTATATTTGTTAATTGGCTTATTTATCTTTCCAAATCACATAGTAGTCCTGGAAGATGAAAAGTATGTCTTATTTATCACCATTAAAAATATCTTTAGACATAGTTCTTATTAAATATTTTTGAAATAAAATATGATTTTTAGAACATTTTGACAGTTTTAAATAATATCCAAAACCATAGTGCTACTGTTTCCAATTGGTAAGAGAGGTAACATGCAATGACCAAAAGTTTAAAGATTTGGTTTCAAATTCTGACTGCCATTGATTGCTGGTTATTGGACCTTGAACAATCTTTTCATCTCATAATGTGTTAGTTTGCTGAAATGTAAAGTGAGGGTAAAAAACACTTTTCTGGCCTGCATGTCTTACCTGGAGTTTATGATGATAGGATAAATCATGAGTATAACATAAACTTGTGTGCTCAGTAAGTATACAATTAAAAGCCAGTGATAAAATAATATTCAATGAAATAATTTACATGACTTTTCTAATAATGAGAGGTTTGTACAGAAAAGTGAAACTAGTGAACTAGAAATCTCTTCCTTTCTATTGGATTTTCACTCCCTTTTTATAGCAGTTTCGTGACATTTTAATGTAATATTAATTTGATTTTATAGGTTATAGAACAAAGATAACAACACACATTAGACTATTGTTGTTTAAGCACATATTTATAGATGGCTTAGTTGATAACTTTCATGTAGTTTTTTAGACCTGGATTGATGATTGTTGAGCAACTCTTTGTATCTGAATAAGCACTTTTTACCATCTCTTCTAATTAGAGCCAGTTTAAAGGGGATAAATGGTATGATATGTGAATCATATTTCCATAAGGCTGTTATGAAAATATTTATGTGGAATTTGTGCCTAAAATATCCATGAGTTCATGCTGATATAAACACATGAGCAAATGAATGAATGAATTGGGAAGACTAGTCAAACCTATGCAGAACAATTTCAAATAATTTATGCAGATACTTGCCCTCAAGGAAGTGGAGTATAATTCTCCACTCTTTAAGCATGGCTGCACATAGTGACTTCCATCTAAAGAATGTGTATGGAAAGGAGGAGGAAAAAGTAACATTACAGAACAGAAACCAGACAAACACTACCTCAACCAAGTGACCAAGGTCAGCATCAACAGTGGTAATCATTGTGATAGAGTGTACCGTCGAAATAGTGAGAATGATGGTTTACCTCTGTGGTCTTCCTCCCAAAAATGTATAACTTCAGTCCAATCATGAATAAAAATATGCACATCCTAACCAAGGAACATTATACAAAATACCTGATCAGTACCCCTCAAAAATGTCAAGCTCATCAAAAATAAGGAAAGTCTGAAAAACTGTCATAGCCATGTTAAGGAGGAGGAGAAGGATATATGACAACTAATATAATATGGTATCCTTACAGGATACTGAAATAGAAAAAGGACAGTTGTTAAAAGTTAAGGAGATCTGAATAAAGTATAGACTGTAGTTAACAGTAATGTATTCATATTTGTTCATTAATGCAACAAATGTTCCATACTTAGTTGTTTGTAATAGGAAAAACTGGGAGTAAAGTAGATAAGAACTCTTTGTGCTATAAAATTTTCTATATATTTTAACTATTTTTTTAAAAAGTCTGTTTAAAATTAAAACATATTAGTCAGTTTACATAAAAACAATCAGTATTTTATTCCTTTTTATTTTAAGTATTTGAGCTTTTTAAACATGCATATCCTATTTTCTTCTTTGATACTTTCTGTAGCACTGAAAAAGAAAAATTCAAAGATTAAGATTAAATAGTTACTGATTTAATGGTAGTTTGGATCTGGGAGTTCTACTGTTAATGTGTTCTGTTACTCTAAAGGGTTATCACTCTGTACCTTAATCTAGTTTGTTGGAAATAAAATACGTTGTTAGTCTCTGCCCAGCATTCCTATTTGGCCAATATTACAGTGACTAATCAGATTTTCTGCCATTCATTTTGCTGTGATGGAGCATTTTCCTAGGTGTTTCTGACTTAAGTCAGATTTTCACTGCATTTTTATCTTTAATTTTGGTTTCATGTATCTGGGAAAAATTCCAGGGTAATCTAGCTTGATTTCTAAACATATTTCCTAATTCTGTAACAGCTTTTTATCTTAATGCTTCTGAAATTCTCTTGGTTATATGTGATAATTTCCTCTGATTTTCTTAAGGTATTCTGATAGTTTCATTAAGGTTCACCTTAAAGTTGTTTTTTTCTTTCATTACTTTGTTCCTGATTTACCATACTCTTAAAATTTTACTGATCTAGCAGAAGCTGTTTTTCGTTTGTTTTTATTTAAGCAAACTGGTCTCTCTTCACTTTGCTTTCACTGTTTTCCATGCAAGCCTGCTCTATGGGGCTAAATATTTTCATGCTTATGAATAAAATGTCAGAAAGGCCTCCCATTTCCTTTACTTGGAGAGAATAAAATGTATGGCAATCACTGCTATTCACATGAATAGTGACATTTCTTTTTTTTTTCTTTTTATTGCATTTTAGGTTTTGGGGTACATGTGCAGAACATGCAAGATAGTTGCATAGGTACACACCTGGCAGTGTGTTTTGCTGCCTTCTGCCCCTTCACCCACATTTGGCATTTCTCCCCATGCTGTCCCTCCCCCACTCACCCCCCCGCTGTCCCTCCCCTATTTCCCCCAATAGACCTCAGTGTGTAGTACTCCCTTCCCTGTGTCCATGTGTTCTCATTGTTCATCACCCACCTATGAGTGAGAATATACGGTGTTTCATTTTCCATTCTTGTGTCAATTTGCTGAGAATGATGTTCTCCAGATTCATCCATGTCCCTACAAAGGACACGAACTCATCATTTTTGATTGCTGCATAATATTCCATGGTGTATATGTGCCACATTTTCCCAGTCCAGTCTATCATGGATGGGCATTTGGGTTGGTTCCAGGTATTTGCTATTGTTAACAGTGCCGCAATGAACATTCATCTGCATGTGTCCTTATAGTAGAACGATTTATAGTCCTTTGGATATATACCCAGTAATGGGATTGCTGGATCAAATGGAATTTCTATTTCTAGGTCCTTGAGGACTCGCCACACTGTCTTCCACAATGGTTGAACTAATTTACACTCCCACCAGCAGTGTAAAAGTGTTCCTATTTCTCCACATCCTCTCCAGCATCTGTTGTCTCCAGATTTTTTAATGAACGCCATTCTAACTGGCATGAGATGGTATCTCAATGTGGTTTTGATTTGCGGTCATTAGAGGGATAGTGACATTTCTTTTATTCACTATTCATATCATAAGGAGGTCTTAAATTTATTTAATATGAAAATTTTCCCAGCATTTTGCTGGCCACTTCTATTGAGAAAAGGCGAGTTGGTCAGTCTTTCCTGTGTTTCCCCCAGTTGGCTTCTATGCTTTCTGCCCTGTTCAAGGATGTTGCCTCTGGCTATTCTAGGGTTAAACCTCAGAGAGGTAGGAGAGGGAAAAGTGAAGTGTGAGTTGATTAACTTAAACTTAACCCTGGATAAACTTTCCCTGGTTTTGGTGGATTCTCTTTCTTTTTCAATGATTCTTTGTTTTACCTTCAAGGAGTACAGTGGATGTGAATGCTGTCAAAAAATTCCAGCTGTGTGCCTCCTGGACACATGGTAGGACTGAACTTCCTGGCCTTCTGTGGTTGGATAGGGCATTTACTCAGTTCTGATTAATGAGGTTTGAAGTTTTGAATAAAATTGAAAAATGTCACTAATAGGCTAAACTTGGATGGGAGTCTCCAGAAATCTTTATTTTTCTTCAGACACTGCAGACTACAAGTTTAGAGATGATGGCTATTGTTTCAACATGAAATCACTGAAACTTCAATGAGAGGAGCCAGCATCTGCCTCTCACAGACCTGCAACAAGCAATGATACTTGAACAAGAAATTAATCTTTGTTGTTTTACACCGTTAAAATTAATGGATTGTTTGTTAGCACAGACTAATGTAACCTATCAAGACAAAGAGATACTTGCATTTCTTAGAGGCCCTTGCTGGGACTATTCAGCTAAATTTTCTTTGATACAGGAAATGCATTTTTTTTCCAGTTACATGCATAATATTTCTCCCTCCCTGGAAATCTGGAAATTTGTTCCCTATGTTGGAATTACTCCATTTATCTATGCATTCTTCTTTAACAGCATTTGAAATGTCTTTCAGCGAACTCTTTCTTCTTAGATGCCCTCTTTAGGCTTCAGGAAACATTTACAGAATCTTGCCTTTCCCAGGGAGACTGTAACTAACAATTCACTGGGCTCAGCTAGGAATACAGTATTTTAATTCAATGAATGTATGGATTAAAAAATAATGACACAAATTGTGCTGTACTAATCCTCTGGAGCTCTCCTGCAATGATGGTCTTGGGAGAGGACTTCTAACATGCATACTAGATATTAACTCTTCTGCCCCCAAGCATCGGGGTATACATAAGCTTCTGAAGTGAACTCCCTAAAATTTCTTTGAAGTTTGAGGTAAAGTGGTAGTAGAGGGATTACAGCTGCTCAACAATTCCCCATCCCCTTTCCAGCCAAAAGTATTTCTCTTCCTTGTTTCCAAACTTCTCAACTACTTATGCTGCAAGGGATGCTGGCTTATAAAACTGGTGGTTCTTGAAAGCCTCTTTTACAAGTTCTGCATAGATCACCTAGTATATTGATTAAAAATGTGAAGGTTCTTATCAACTATTTTGTTATTGGATTTTGGGTCTCAGCTGAAACCAACACAAAAATGTCTCCTTTTAACATCTTGTTCTAAGTGAACATTCTTCTAGAGGATTATAAGAACATAGTTTGTGTCATTCAGTATTTTTAAGCCATTTATAAATTAAATTGAAAATACCTTTGCCTACAAGTGCAGAGTCATGGCCTCTTGGAAGGAATTCCAATATGATTTATAGGAAGTCCTGGCATGTTATTATTATTTTTTCTTAAAATCAATATGGTGCTTTGCAGAAATAGTTAAATTCACTCACTACTCATTAAAGCTATTTGGTGTTCCATCATGTACTACTAAATGGAAATTACTGAAGATACTTAAGTAAAGTGTATTTATTCTTTCCATTTTCAGAATACCCATGTGAAAACTTGCTGTCAGTTACTGTGCATTTATTTCGAAAGATTGCTCTGGCTTAAACAATGAATCAATCTTTTAGACTGATTGATTATATTATAAGTAATATGAAACACTCTTGGGTTTGTGCAGCAAAGAACTGTGAAACTTTACAAAAGCATAATACATATTATATAATAATAATCTCAGCCAATGCTCACTATAAAATTTTAAACTTAATGAAACCTTGAAAGGAGTTGCTGCATTTTGTTACCCTGAATTGAAACACTTAATTGCTTTAGTTAGCAAACACAGCTCAAATAAGGAACCATTCTGGTATATAAATGCCATTATAACTTTGAAAATATTATCTATTATTATCATTATAATTTTATCTGTCTTCTGCTTCACAGTCCCTCATGTAACAAGTATAATCACATTTCAAAGATCTATGCCAAATTGATGATCAGAAGTAGAAATTGTCATACAAAATACTTTTGAAAATACTTTTGTCTTTGAGGATAGTCTAAAAAACACTTGATGAATTTGAGCAGTACCAAATTTTGAGTAGACTTTTAATGGGACATTTTAAAACTCTGGTCCAAGCTGGGCTATCCTATGACTGATAGTTGTATACAGTTGTAAGTTACTCTCTTCTAAAGGATGCTAGGTATTTAAGCTATGCATTTTTGAGCACCACAAGTTTCTTTGTAATATTTGTAGAGTGTGACTACTATTACCTACAGATGATTTAATGGATTTGTAATATTCCAGCACTTTAGTCTACAGCCTAAAGTTTTGAAGGTTCCTTTTCAAACAGCTTAAGTGAAGTTAAATGGACTTGAGGCAGAGAAAAATAAAGTAAATAAAGAAGGTATTTCTATGGCCAGTTGGAACTGAGAATACTTCACAGATCTTAGTAGTGAATAGAAGAGCGAGTTATCTAACCTGGGATTATGGGAAGGTGTGAGGAAGAATGCACTATGATACCACGCAAACACTGACATATTTTCTGTTAATTCTGACATATTTTTCAAAGTTTTCTCAGCCCTAGCCCAGAAAACCAAGCATTTATTTTCTGCCATCTAGAAAATTTTTCATATACTACTCATTAAGCGTCAATTGCCTGTATATACTTTCATAGCCCTTGTATTGCTTTTTAATTCGTTAATTTGGGTTAATGTTTTATCTCAAATTAGACTATAGACTTCTTTAGATTTCCTTTGCATGTTTAAATCTGAGTACACTTAAGAGTGTTCAACCTTCACTTAACACTCATGAAAGGTTGACTATCAAGATAATAGTGACATTTAGGGGAGACTTCCGTCACAATAACCGTTTTGCAAAGTCAGAAAAGGAAACCATGATTTTTAATATTTTTAGGTATAACGTATCCTTGTATCTTAAAAAATCTTCGAGTTGCATGTATTACCCTTAATGTATAAATAAGATGGTGATGCTATGAAGAGCTAATAAGACCATTTTAAACTGTAGTAAAATATCCCATGCTATTGTAGACATCTTATACATGATAAATATAAAAGGAAAGAAGTTATCAGTCAAATTAAATCTATTCTAGCAACAAGAGGGAACCGTGGAAAATCAGCTCTTTTATGAAAATTGGAAGTTACATGGATAGGAAGCATATCTAAGTAAATTCCAGACATTTTCTTGACTGGAAGTAGTTATAAGATGCTCCAGGTCTCAATTTGAAAACTTAATGTCATTTCTTTGTTTGAACCATTAATAAGTAAAAAATAAACTACAATATGTCCAAAAACATATAAAATATCAAACGTTTTCCTTCAGTCTTTCTTAACTTACTCTTTTCATCTAAACTGGAGCACATGGAAATGATTTGTGTGATTTTATTTTCTAGTTTTCTCCAAAGATGGTGCATAATTAGTACCATTCTAGATAGAGAACTTACATTCATTGATGTCTTAGGGCACTAATGCATAATTTGACTTTAAGTAGCTGTTGGAATAAAGTATCTGTGGCATTAAAAGTGCTGAATTAATGTTTTTATAACACAGGGCTGCAAAGCAATTGATATTCTCTTGCATATTGACATCTGTGAAAGAATCTTTATGTATTTAGTGTCATCAAGTATGTCCAGATGAAACTAGCTGCTTTGCTACTGATCAAAATTCAATATGAGCAAAATATTTTTTCTGTTTGATACTTCATATATCTTTCTCTCTTAAAATTTTTCTTATTAGCTGTTAAGCAAATATAATAATTACTAATTAGTTGTGGAGAAAAGGGAAACATAATACACTGTTGCTGAGAATGTAAATCAGCACAGCCATTGTGAAAACAGTATGGAAGTTTCTAAGGAAATTAAAAATATGAAAAATTGGAAAACAATTTAATAGTTTCATATAAAATTAAACATGTTCTTAATATATGACCCAGAAATTGGATTATCAGGCATTTATTACAGAGGCTCTCTCTCTCTCTCTCTCTCTCTCTCTCTCTCTCACACACACACACACACACACACACACACACACAATTACAGTGTTAATTATAGATTTTTAAATGATAATCAAAAATAAAAAAAAAATCAATAAAATGTTTTCCATTAGGTGACTGGTTAAACAAACTGTGGTATCCACAGCATAGAACTCAACTCAACAATACAAAGGAATGACATTTTGATCAATATATTTTTATTAATCTCCAGGGAATTATGCTGAACAATACAGCCAATCTCAAAAGTTTACATACCATATGGTTCTATTTATATATTATTTTTGAAATGACTAAATTATAGAAGTTGAAAAAAGATTAGTGTTTGACAAAGTTTAGGAGTGGGGGTGGCTTGGGTTACAAAAAGATAACACAAGCATTCCTTGAGGTGTTGGAGCTGTTCTGTTTCTGGATTGTGATGGTAGATGGCAGATATATGATCCTACTCATGATATAAAGGTGTATAGAATGAAATATAAAAGAAAATCACAAATAAGTATAGGTAATACTGAGGAAATTTGAATGTGATGAATAGCTTGTTTCAACGTCAATATCCTGGTGATATTGTACTATAATTTTGTAAGATGTTAACATGGAGGAAATTTTAGTAAAGGGCACACAAAATTGCTTAAGAGATATTTGAGGGTGAATTTCAAAGTGGGTTGGTAGCAATAGGAGACAGCCTGTGGCCATCCAAACAGCAGTTGACTCATCTGTTTGTCTGGACAATAAACATGATTCCTGGGAGTGTTTCCTCAAAGGAGGTGTGTGGCTTGGGTGCCTCAGCCACCTTGAATCAGTAGTTGTCATTAATGAGCACCTAGTGTATGTAAAATCATGGGCTCAGTGATGTGTAAGCACCACTTTGTCCAATCCTCATACAGCCTTAAGGGATCAACTCATTTCATAGAGAGGGAAGCTGAGGCTCAGAGAGGGGAAGAGTGTCCAGATTACTGCAGTAGAGGCTGGACTCCTTCCATTCATTCACTGCTGCTGTTACCTGGCTTGGGACACCCATCTCAGACTGCAGTAATTTGAGGGATAACCTGGCTTTTTGGGATGGACCCCACAAGCCTGCAATATTAATCTCCCCTTTGCATGGCATCAATGGGGGCATGGCTGCATGGCCCATAGCAATGAACATTACAGGAGAAAGACTTTAGCAAACTCAGGGTAAGTTGTGAAGAGTGGACCTCAGAGTCACACAGAAGCTCTCCTTGAAAGAACCAACATGTTCTTTCAACTTGGGAGAAGCCAGACACAACACAGTGAATGACAGAGGAAGAGTTGAAGAATGAGACAGGGAAAACAGTAAAGATTTCACTTCTCAACTCTTGCCAAATCCCCAGCCCTTTGCAAGTTTCCAAGCCTGAGATGAACACGAGTTAGGGGAGTAGCAGCAACTCTAAATTAAACTTAAACAATGAAGATTTGGTCATAAAAATTGTACTTGTTATTAATACCTCAAAGGCTTAAAAATCTACTCCCCTTGAAAATCAATAAGCTAGGCAGAAAGCAAGTGAAGGAATAGAGGATGCCAGGCAGCAAGAGCACAGCAGGAGGATCTTTAAGACTGGAGAGGATATGATATGTTCAGATTCACAATGACTGTGATGGGACTGAGTGGAGACAAATGGAGTGGGTGAGCATGGTGTACCAGATTTTAGGTCGAATGGTAAGCAGACAGTAGGGGTATAAATTAGACTTAAAACTCAGAGAACCTAAAGGAAAAACCATTTCAAAGGCAGTTTCAGATCAGAGAATATGTGGTCCTAAACAAAGGCAGCGGTAATGGGACAAAATAGTTGGAGATACATTTTGGTGTGTTTGGATGTAAATAATGAGGGCAAGGAGGGAGACTATTAATCCATCCCAGTTTTATATACTCCTCTAATTCTCCTCTATACCCAGAAAAAGGCAAGGTTGTTGTCATCATATATAGTGCCTTGCGAGAATTACTAAAAGATTCTGCCTCTTGACAGATGAATGATAAAAAGTGAGCATCCCTGGGTATAAAGTTGCAAAGAAGTATGTCTTCCTTTAAGATGCCACAACACCTGTCAGTCCTGAAATGGGGCACTGCATAGTTTGGCAAGTGGAGCAATAAGGACTGGGTTTCAGTCCCTACTTATCCCCACAGCCAACATCCTTTGTGAAGTGAATAAACTGTAGAACCATGGGACTGTGCCCTGACCACAGCCAGAGAGATGAAATTTCTTAAAACCTATGGTTT
Organism: Leontopithecus rosalia; assembly: GCA_028533165.1. Classification (NCBI taxonomy): domain Eukaryota; kingdom Metazoa; phylum Chordata; class Mammalia; order Primates; family Cebidae; genus Leontopithecus; species Leontopithecus rosalia. Next base: position 73,939,764 of record CM052648.1, read on the forward strand.
TTATCAAAGGGGTTCTGTGAGGTGCAGAAAATCAAACAAAGTAACATCAAATAAATTATTTTGCCTCTACTTGGCCGAATTGAGATGTATTAAAAATATGTAGTCTCCAGTGCTCAGAGCAAAGAAGACATTTATGAAATGTCATATCATTGGCAAGTTGTTTTTCCTAGCAATTTGAGGAAATATGTTAATAATATTTCATTGGAAAATATTTTCTTTATGTATAAGAGAGTAGTTGTGTTTCTGTATTATTTCTATTAAATTTTGGAGCCATCATTACTTCTGTGGAAATCAATCTCCATTTTAATATTGGAGATTATTGTGAAAAGGTAATGTGAAGAATATAAATGTAATGTTTAGCTTTATAAAGATGCTTATTTTGTAGTATAATTTTAGAATAATAAAAATATATGTTACAAGTTATCTTCAAATTTCCTTTCATATTTATTAGCAGGTTGATAGGAATTTTAAACTATAGGACAGGACCTAAAACCAGGTATAAATTAACTGAATGCAAATATGGTATGGGTAGCTAATTCAGGTAATTAAGCTGAAACCCTATAGCAGAATTCATAATATGAATAAATTTGACAACCCTGATATAAATGCTGCTAGTGCAATTTATAACATTGATTCTGGAATTGTGAAGAGATTGGAGAGTGTGAGTAACCATATCATAGATAGTGTATTAGTAATTAGATTAGGTGATCAATCTCTTACATAGTAGACACCATGGAGTATTTTACGTTAATGTTGCTTCTGTTTCACTGGGAGAATAAAATTACCTGGAGATAGTTACATAATCCTGAATTTAAAGGTGAACTCAATAGTAAGAAAGCAAGAAAAAAATCCACAGAAAACAGATATAATAGGGTTCATAAGAAAAATACTTATAATGTAATTGTAACTCAGCATAATTTACTGCTAATATTTAATATTATTTATGCTTATATCCCTGGAACCTAGCACACTGCCTGACATTTAATAAGTACTTAAAAATGTTAAAGTAGTCAGTAGTGAAACATGAATTGCAGTTGATATGTCTGGTTTTTCACTTGTGCTGTTTTGACCATTGTATTAATGGTATAGAGAAACTAGACAGTGAAGCAGCCCCATAGTGTTTTGTGTTTTCATAAGCTCAAGCAGTTTAAGACCCTGCAGGTGAGCTGACATATGGAAAACAGAGTAATAATAATAATTAGCACCCAGATCAACAAAACTAAGTCAAAAGTGAACAGAAATGATTATTTAAAATCATTGTCACTGAAAAGCCAGAAACCATACCTAATAACTTGTCATAATAAAAACATCTATATATATTATTATTAAAATAAGAAAATCTGAAAATATAGCTCAAGTTTCTATTTATTAAAAGCCTATTTGGAACTGAAATGTAATGAAGCTTTATGAATGTTAGAAATTCTTAAGCTACACAGTTTCCTTTTAAGTTTTTCTTTTGTATATCAAAGTCATAATTGCATTTAAAGGCACCTAATAGACTGAATACACTTATTTGTTAGAAATATATTAATTTTATATAGCGTATTTCTTCTTATGTATTGAGAGTCTTGCTTAAATTTTATCAGATGTTCAGATTACTTTCTTAATGATTCTAAGAATGTGATCCAATGGCATTTGAATATTTGCAGTGGGGGCAAATGTATATTCATTTTGTCTCTCTCTCTCACCATGGACTAATGGAGTTTTTCTTGTATTTAGTGTTTTAATTATTTAGAATCTCTTATTACACTGTTCAAAATTGGCACTTGATAAATATTAGCCAGACTCTGTTTTAGAGACCTAATAAAACTTTCTCTTTGGTGTTGACCTGTTCTTCATTTGGTCTCTGTCTATCCAAGACTGGCACTGGAAATCACAATTTTGATACCTCTTTGAAAAACTGGAAATTATTAAAACTGGAGACAATGCCATGCCAATTAATTGCATATGTTTTGGAATGCTTGAAAAACTATTAATAATTTTTAAATTGTCTTTTTTTTTCATATTACAGAAATTTTGAACCAAGTCAAATAAAATTTGTTAAATAAAAAGCACGACTTTTAAGGTTATGGTATCTTCATTTGTTGCTTTCTTTTGATCTTTGTTTTATACTTTTCTGGATTGTTTGAAATTAGCACAAGCCTGGGTAATTACAATGTTGTCATATTTTATTTTAATTTGTCTACCAGTACTTTCTACTTATTTTAATCATATGAATTAGAAAATACTTTTTTTTTTCAGAAAAACACTTGAATAACTAAATAAGTAATATTATACTAAATTTCCTTACACTATTTTTAAACATTTGTTAGCTTTTTATGAACCATAAGAATATGTCTTGGGATCAATTTTATTGTCAAGATATCAAGTAGAAATGGGTATAAATAAGTCAGTTTACTCAAATTTGGTTATAGTTAGTTTTAAAATTTACAGTAATTACTAGCATTTAAAATGTTTAATTATTATAATCGTATATTTTGTACACTTTATTGTAGTTAAGATGGCCATCTGTGTGATGACTTTTTAATCTCTTGTGTTAACAATCACTAGATTGTAATTCAACACTGCTCTTTAATAAAGAAGAAAGATTTTTAAATATTTTAATTTGAATGCATTAAGAAGTTGACAATGAAACCGATGAAGGGCAATATTCTAAAAATTGGAATGTATACTTTCCCATTTTTGTATTATATTATAAACCTAGACTATTGCATTTATAAGGCAAATCAGACTGGATTAATTTATATGTACACCAGAGTTTTCATTTCAATAGAAAATATATTTGATGTATTTTCCACTTAAACATCTAATTCTATAATGCAAAGTTATAGTTTGAACTTTTTAAAATTGCATTAGTGTTAGCAAAGGAAAGAAAATTAATAAATTTGTTATATTACAAATTTGAGCTGTTAGATATTTCTATTAACTGGGCATAAATTAGATTGAAAAATTTAATGACAGAGTGAACAACCAGAGGTTTCAGTCTAAATAGTACACTTAGAAATTAACCCTAGAAGAAAATCTAGGCAAAACCATTCAGGACATGGGAGTAGGTAAGGACTTCATGACCAAAACACCAAAAGCATTGGCAACAAAAGCCAAAATAGACAAATGGGACCTAATCAAACTCCACAGCTTCTGCACGGCAAAAGAAACAGTCACTAGAGTGAATCGGCAACCAACAGAATGGGAAAACATTTTTGCAGTTTACCCATCTGACAAAGGGCTGATACCCAGAATTTACAAAGAACTCAAACAGATTTACAGGAAAAAAAACAAGCCCATTCAAAAATGGGCAAAGGATATGAACAGACACTTTACAAAAGAAGACATACATGAGGCCAACAAACATATGAAAAAATGCTCATCATCACTGGTCATTACAGAGATGCAAATCAAAACCACATTGAGATACCATCTCACACCAGTTAGAATGGCGATCATTAAAAAATCTGGAGACAACGGATGCTGGAGAGGATGCGGAGAAATTGGAACACTCTTACCCTGTTGGTGGGAGTGTAAATTAGTTCAACCACTGTGAAAGACAGTGTGGCAACTCCTCAAGGCCTTAGAAATAGAAATGCCATTTGACCCAGCAATCCCATTACTGGGTATATATCCAAAGGACTATAAATCATTCTACTATAAGGACACATGCACACGAATGTTCATTGCAGCACTGTTTACAATTGCAAAGACTGGGAACCCACCCAAATGCCCATCCATGATAGACTGGACTGGGAAAATGTGGCACATATACACCATGGAATATTATGCAGCAATCAAAAACGATGAGTTTGTGTCATCCAGGGACATGGATGAATCTGGAGAACATCATTCTCAGCAAACTGACACAAGAACAGAAAATAAAATACAACATATTCTCACTCATAGGCAGGTGAGGAAAAATGAGAACACATGGACACAGGGAAGGGAGTACTACCACTGGGGTCTATGGGGGTAATAGGGGAGGGATGGGGGGGTGGGGCTGGGGAGGGATAACCTGGGGAGAAATACAAAATGTGGGTGAAGGGGAGGAAGGCAGCAAAACACACTGCCATGTGTGTACCTATGCAACTATCTTGCAAGTTCTGCACATGTACCCCAAAACCTAAAATGCAATAAATAAATAAATAAATAAATAAGAAATTAAAATATTACCAGAATATAACATTCTAGATTTTGATTTTGCTTATCAATAGTTATCAGGTTAAATTGTATTATTGTTTTCTTAATAATAAGATGTAATGGGCAAAGATGATTCACTTCACAGGAATTTTATTTATAATTGTTTTTTGCTCAGTACTCCAGCTGGGTGATAGATATGTATATATTCATTTTTAAAGATAGAGTTTTAGTGGACTTTATTTAATTATCTATGAAAGTGAATTGATTGTGAAGGAGCATTTTATTATAAGACTGTGGTACAACAGGGAGAGTACTGGGCCTGTACCCAGAATTCTTGGTTCAGATTTTAGCTCTGCTTTTTGGCTGGCATTGTGAGTTGGTACAAGGAACTTAACCTCATTTGAAACTCTGGGGAAACAACAATGATTTCTCTTGTCTATCATTGAAATTTGTGTGTATATAAAAACCAAATGAGGGAGCCTATGTGAAAACCCTTTAAAATTGTAAACTGCAATTTTATTGTCATTGTCATACACAATAATTGCCATTTTTATTGTCTTTCTTATGGGCCAAGTGCTATGCTGTGTATCTTACCTCATTTAATTCTCAAAGCATCTATATTTCGTAGGCATTGTTAGTAGTCCTATGTGATAAATGAGAAAATTGGCATTGCCTAGAAAGTGGTGAAGCCAGGATACAGACAATCTTTCTAAAACCCATGACTTTAGCTAGTAGACCTAAGTATATAATGTTACTTTTAACTTGTTGCTTAATGCTAAGATATTCTGGAAATGAAGTGTCAACCATACCAATCATGAACTATCACAGTGCAAATGCTGTTCTTTCCAATCATTTTAGAAATATTATTCTGATGGCTAGTATATCAGAAGAACACCAATTTTCTAGATTACTTTCTGGGGGATTATATTAATTTCATTCTGTACATTAGTTATACAATTTCAAGTTTGGCAAGGGTGGGAAGCTTGTTAAGTTTTGGTGTGTTTATATTAATCCCTGGTTCTATATATGTCAACTGAACCGTTCCTATTTCACCATGTAGATGCCTTTATGGATCACTTAAAATAATAAATGGAAGTCACATATCCTTTGCTTTATTTTTTTGGTGATATAAATTGCAGCATTGTTTGTTAAGTTGTTAAATTGGAGAAAAAGCAGAGTTTTATAGAGCTCAATGGTAATTTAAATGGAGTTGTTAAAAATAGTAATAATTGATTTCTTAATTTTTATAGGTCTTGATGGTCTGCAGTTTGAGAATAGTCCACGAAAGTTTTCTTGGATACTGTATAGTTCAATTTACTTGTTTTAGAATTAAAAAAAAAGGAATGTGAGAAATTAACTTTTTCAAGTTCGAATCAGAACTTATTATCATAATTTGGTTGTGTTCAAAGGCAGGTGAAAAAAAAAAAACGATTGACCTAGAAAGTTTGGTTTGGGCTAATGAATATTAACATACACCTTGTTTTTTTTTTTTTCAAAGGCTTCAGAAAGTTGGTCATTGGGTGTTAGGACTTCCACATAATCTAGTGGCCTTTTTTGGATTACTTTTAGCAAAACCAGCTACTTTTGAAATTGTAACATGTGTAGACCAATTTGAAGATATACTTTGGTTGTGTGGTGTTTGGAAATGCTATAGGTCATTATTTACTTGGGGAATATAAAGCAGCAAGATGATTCGGAAGGAGCATTGGTCTTGGAGTGAGAGGACTGAAGTTTTCCCAATTCACTCCACCTTTGTAAGCACTATTTGTAACATGGAATACACTCTGCTTTGTCTAAATTTCATTGCCTAAATTCCACTTCCATTGTCTAAATTAAAAGGAGACATTCTTCAAATGCCATTTGCAAAATATAAATTAATTATTTTCTTTTTATGAAGGTTACCTGTGTAATATTATAAGGTCATTATCTTCTTTAAGCATTAATTACCACTTTCCTATTTCATGGGGTGTGTATATATTAAGCAATATATTTAAAGTATGTAATGTCTTCGCTCATAATAGGCATTTGGGGGAGATGGAATGCACTAATTGCCCTGGATTTTTGTATTTAATTGTATCCATGCCTCTTACAATGTGATTTGCAATATTTCCTATCAAGAGGTGGAATTATTTCCCATGCCTTGAGACTTACTTTGTTCCGTAGAGTGCTACTCTCAGAGGTACCATTTCTGACCTTAGCCTTGAAAAGCCTAGCATGTTCTGTTCTCTCTTTTGGATTCCTGCTGCCACCATCAAGATATGACTGGAATTATCATAGAGGAAAATGAGACACTGTTGAGTAGAGCCTAGTCATAGACAAGGCAGGCCCTTGCCCATCTAGACTAGATGTATAAGTGAACACAGCTGAGATCAGTTGAGCTGGGCTGCGTTCAGTGGGACTTTCCAGCTGAATCTAGACAGTCTATTTAGACTTGTGAAAACAACAACAATAAATACAAAAAGATTATTGTTTTAAATCACTCTGTTGTGGGGGTCATTTGGGACAACAACAGCTGATAGCAAGTGCAAAAAAGTAATGGTAGGTGTTATTATGGTTTCTGTATATGTAATAAACTTTATGACAATTGTTACTTGTATTTGGAAACATTTATTTGGGTCTAAGTGCAAGGTAATTTTTTTCAAACTTTTCAAGAAATTCCCTTCACCAAACAAAACTAGAAAGAGAGAGAGAGAGAGGAAGGAAGAGAGAGGGAGGAAGGAAGGAAAGAAAGCAAAGGAAAGAAGGAAAGGAAGGGAGGAAGGAAAGAAAGGAGGGAGGAAGGGAGGGAAAGTAAGAAAGGTAACTAGAAGGATTCTTTGCTACATACAAATATTCAAAGCATAAATTCATGTAGTCTACAGTAATGGGTAATTGATTCAACTACCTAAATTGGGAGATGTGGCCCTCTTCTAGAGATATATATATATTTTGAGATTGTCTCGTGCTTTAGTCATCAACCTGAATAATGATGCTCGAAAGCAGAAGCATCCTCCCCTTTGCTTCTTCCCCCCGCCGTAAAGCATGAATTTAATGTGTTTTAAAATGCATTTACTTGGGATCCCAGTAAAAACATTAACTGAAACATATAGCATGACTTTGAGAACATATGATGTCATGGCCTGAGAGTCAATATGAATTTTTTTTTTCTAGTTTTTAAAACACAGCTGGCTACTTTCAGCTTGAGGAAAGTCTTCAACATAGAAGGGACATGGTTTACTAGGCTTACCCTGTTAAAATTTGGCATTTAAACAGTTTGTATGACAGCAGAGCACACTCAAGCAATAATGTTTCCATATGAAAGTATACACTTGTCCAATTACTTTATCCTTGTCACTCATGTGTGGTGCTTTAGATAAGAGTGTTCCTTCACTGTAATCTTCTTATTAAATTAACTTTATTTTCAAGAAGCTCTAAAGATGAAAAGCACTCCGGATGTTAGATATCATTTAAATATTATATGAAGTGCATCTCAAGTGTTACATTTGTAGGTAGCAGGAAAAAAAAAGAAAAAAACAGGTAGGCAGTGTGAACAGAAAACTGAAGGGGCAACTTAATGTCAGGCTTAAAATTTTGGAGGGCTGTTTTGTGTAGCATCTCAAACAGCTATTCTCTGTTTTCACGAGGGACTTTACAGGAGCAGAACATGAGGAAATGGCATTGAATAGCAGTGGAAGAGACCAAGGGAAAAATAATTTATTCCTTTAACATAAATTAGACATGTTACTTCATGCCTACTGGGAAAGGCCCTGTTGTAAATATTCAGAATAGAGGAATGAATGAACCAGAGAAAAGTTTCTGTAGTTTGTCTGGCAAATATCACTTCTTTCTTAGTTAATAATTTAGAGACTCAAAAGTCTTAGTTTCTAACCTCAGTTCTACTTCCGGCCCCTGACTTTGCCACCTTGCCCTTACTTTCTGACCTCCAAAATAAAGATGAAGGTACTATGGACACTGTCAAATGATGTCAGGACATGTTACTGGCACCATCAAACTAGTCTTCCAAGGTTCTGAGTTGTCTCCACAACATGGTTCAAGATTCTGAGTTGAACCATGGCTTCAGTTCTTCATAAGAAAGATGATCAGAGAGTTTTGTATCTCAGTATGTTTGGATGGCCTGCTAATTTTGGTGGATTTTTATTTCTTCTTTAATCTACCTCCTTGAAGGAATAATTTAAATCTGTAAAATAGGTTACACTGTCTTCTTGAAAATATGAAATGTTGTAGAGTTGTCTTCTGGTGCCATGTTACTCATAGCCAGAGATGAGTGAGCCACCGACTAGATTAGTGGATGGAAGGAAGGAAACAAATGAAAAAGAATCTGTAGATTTATTTCTTCATTTATTTCCTTGGCTAACAGGTGGAATGCTTAAACCAAAGAAGAGTAATCTGTTGGCCAAACTTTGGTTCACTTCCTGGCTTTGTAATATGTAGAGTTCATTGGTCAGCATTTCTCCCTGTTAAGGAAGTTAGAGAACTGTGAGTTTATCATTAGTCACCCTGGAAAAAGCCATTTTTAACATCTATAGTAATTACCTTTTCCAGCCTGCTCTCTCAACTTAGCTATTTTTTTTACTAATTCTAACTCAAGCTTCGTTCTAGGCTTGTATTTATTATTAATCTTATGTGTACTTCTTGTTTAAATCTTACTGTACCTAACACTTGGATCCTGTATCTTGGCTCCTGCTGGAAAGTTTCCTATCCATGAGGCTTTTTTCCTAACTTATTGTTAATTCTAATCTCTGACAAAATTAGAGATATGTTCCTGAAAAGTTATGTTCTCTGTGATCTTTTGTAAATTGAATCAGTTTAAACGCATTGTGGATACTTGCCATTTAAAGACTATTGGTCGTATGGTGCTTTATAAAATTAAAACCTTTTATAAGGCAAATTATGATGCTCACCTCAAAATTCATCTTTATCATTCTTTTCTTTCTATATTTGGTATAACAGTTTTCATGGCTGGACACATTTAGGGCCACCCCCATGGCCATTAGGCTATGTACTATGCAACTCCAAGGCATGTCATCCGCAGAGACAGTCTTGTCAACAACCCTCAAAATTGCATGGAGTTTGGCATTTCAAATATTCATTTTTTCTTTCTTTATCCTGACTTTAAGAAACTCATTACTCATCAACGTGTTTGTTTTTCTTTTGATGTCTATGGTAATTAATAGATAGCTCAGCTTTTTTTTTTTTTAATACTCAGAGAAATGAAAAGTTAACACAAGGGCTGTTTTGTCTGGGCTGTGTGACATGCCACATTGGCTAAATCTAAAATTCTGTGGCCTGTCTCAAGAAAGTCTGTCACTTGATTTCTTTAAGTCTGTTGCTTGATGTACTTTGTTTACTAGTACATCAGTTTATTTAAACTTCAGTTGCCTTTTCTCTTCTTCCTTCTAGGATTGTTTTTGGATTCTCACTAAACTCAAAGAATCCTTTCAACTTGTTTTCTGGTCCTCATATTGTCATGCAAGCTAAGAAAACTGCAGTGTCTGACTGATATTTATACTTTTAATGTGACACTTTCCAAGCAATAAATCATCAACAGTGAAACTGCTTGAAATATTTTTTTAATTTAAAGTTTACTTCATAAATAGTTTTAATCCCTTGATGATACAAAAGTGATGGAGTCAAGCACCATAGTAGAAAATATAATTGTAATAATAAAGCCACCTTGTTTTAGAATGTCTACTCTTTTCTGCAAAGAACCCATTGCTGATATTCACAGTAACTCCATAAGGTCAACCTTTTGCTTCTATTTCATAGAAAAGGAAACTAAGCTTCTTGGACATATTATAAAATTGTTCAAACTCATATTACCAGTTAGCGGTAGAGCTGGTATTTGAATCCACCCTTTGTAATTTGAAAACTCATTCTTTCTATTATACTCATTTATGCTGCTGCATAAATGCTGTCCAATTTTTAATATATAATATATATAGCAGTTACTTTCTCACTGTGAATACAAAGTATTATTTCAGCATACGTTGATCTTGTATTTAAGGAGTAAATTCTAACCAGAACCACTATATCAATAAATTAATAGAATACATAAAACCCCAACCAATTTTATAAAATGTGCATAACCTTTTCCTCTCTGAGAAATATTCCTATATTGTTTTGTTGTCGTTTGTTTGTGTTTGGTTATTCTTTCTTCCATTTCTTCCCTTGCTGTTATTTTGCAGTCTTGGATATTGTAGTCATAATATTATTAAATACTTGCACCAGTGATTTTGCTTTCTTTGCCTATTTTCCTTCAGTTATTATTTGATAGAAATGAATGAGATGTTTTCAGATACCTTCAGCATTCCCAAACTTATTTATAGTTAAGAAGTGATTCCTTCATGGGGGAAAGGTATATATATGGGAAACACTTCTGAAGTTTTGAAAAAGTGTGTGACCACATATAAGGGGAGCAACCTAGAGACACAGGGCATCTTTTTTATCCATGATATTTGATGTGGTGGGGTGATTAAGAATGCAGGAGAGACATGTAGTATTTATACTGTCTTTTGCCTGCTACAGTAGTCTGGATTTTAAAATTACTGGTTTCTGAACCCATTGTTAACTTACTTAAGCCAGAATAATGTCTGTAAGTAATAAAACATAGAAGGATATACATTCCTTCAAACTTGAAAATATACATACCTCACGCGTGTAACATGGGAAACTTCCACTTGCTAAAGGGTCTAAAATCTAATAGATGCATATGTACATTCCCATTCATGATAATCTTATTCCACGGAGCTACATGTTCCAATAGTCATTTACTGATAGGGGTAGAAAATAGAAGCTAAAACTCTACCAGATATTCTTGTTGCTTTCCATTGTCATGTTTATCTATGCAGAACAGGCAGGGGACAGAGTATTTTTGGTTTTTGGTGCTGAGACGAATGAAAGTGCAATTATAAGATCGTTCCAATATGCCATCATTCTGTACTTGACTGCTGCCTTCCTCCTATCTATGTACTTACTGATCCTTTTTAATTTTTTATTCACTCAAGTTCATGGAATAAATGTGTTTTTCAGTAAAGACTATTTAACTGAGTTGCTCCCTTTTAATTGTTATTTAATTAAATTTTAAGTTTTGATTTTGAAACTAAATCATTGTAAAACTTCAGAAGTTCATTTATAGCAATGACTTGACAATATAATGTGGAGTTTTTGCCAAGGGCCAACTTTATTCTCTATTTTAAGATGTTGTAACTTATTGTATTGTAAGTTATCATGGAAATATATTGCAAAAATGTACATATTTTTAGAATATATATTATGGAGGTAATAACACAGATAAGCACTCAGAAATAAATGTCAAGGGCTGGATGCGGTGGCTCACACCTGTAATACCAGCACTTTGGGAGGCTGAGGCGGTTGGATCACCTGAGGTCAGGAGTTTGACACCAGACTGGCCAACATAATGAAAGACTGTTTCTACTAAAAATACAAAAATTAGCTGTTCGTGGAGGCACACACGTGTAGTTCAGGCTACGGGGGGGCTGAGGCATGAGAGTAGCTTAAAATCTGCAAGTGGAGGTTTCAGTGAGCTGACATGGCACCACTGTACTCCACCCTGGGTGACAGAGTGAGACTGTCTCAAAAAAAATAAAAACAAATAAATGCTCTCAATGAATAGGAACTAAGCATTCTATATGTCCCTAGAGTCCTAGAAAGATGTCTAGGTTAATTGAGAATGCAAGTTTGTGTTTGAGGAAAACAAGCCTCCCTGGCACTATAAACAATGATATTTGTCCAGAAGTTCATCTTGTCACCTTGTTTTGCTTAAAGGCCGTGAACAATAGAACCATGGAGCAAGGAGTGAAACACACACACACACACACACACACACACACACACACACACACACAGACATAATTACAGTAAGAAGGAGCATTTTTTCATGTTACTTTCCTAGTAAGTAAAGACCACATCTTTAACAAAGTCTGTTGGACCTAAGTGGTTTGACACTCGCCTATCTCAATAGCCTCAGGAGCTCAGCCTATACCCTTGAGCCTAGGCACAGAAGCCTTCCTCTGGGTAATTAATTAATTAATTAATTATTTTAGAGATGAGTTTTTGCTATGTTGCCCATTGAGCATTTATTACATCTGTGCTGAGTCAGATGTAGACCTTGGCCAACTGACTCACTAGGGCTAAAAATACCCAATCCTTTTTGGGTGTTGCTCAGTTAACCGTTTTCCTTGATTAAAATTCTTCCTTTCCAGTCAAATGATAAATTTTGTCTTCAGAGAAATTATTTGTTAAATCCATTTCACTTACTGCTGCTAGTTCTTGTCAGTCTGTCAGAAAGCAAAAGTAAAAAGTTGCACTGAAGCTTATAGAAACTTCATTTATATTTTTGTTTACCATCTTCACCTTGATAGTTGTCTCATACTTCTGTACTTCCTACTGCATTGCCTGGGGGCTGAAATTTTTACCGACAAATTATTATATTTTTACTTCTTTCTTAGATGCTGGATTTCCTGAACAGAATGTAATTAGATAAGCTGTTTCATGTAAGCACAAATATAAGGACAGACACAGAAGATCAAGCACAGTTAGCATAATACAAGCTTCATACCCAGGTGGGACATTGGAGAGAAGCTCCATCCTCTTAGTCCTATTCTTAGCACAACTATGTGTATGTGCATGTGTAGGAGTCGGGGATTGTAAAGAGGGAGAACAAAGTCAAAGAAGGGAGGGAAACACATGTCCTTACCATGTGTCTGTTATTTTGCCACCTTCCCTAACGAGCTGTATTAGCTCAATTTCAGCCTCAGCAAAGGCCATCTGTCTTTGAGATCACCAAGATCAGTCTGGTAGCAGGATAGGGGGAAAACAAGAGTGAGAAAAGATAACAGAAAACATGGTGTGGTGGCAAGGTGACCTTTGGCTAATTGCCTATCTTCTCAGAGCCCAGTTTTTCTCATGTATAAAATAGAAATAATCATAACTACCCAATAGAATTGTTATGAATATTAAATGTGATAATATGTTTTAAATGCCAGAAACTCAATAAATATCTGTCTCTCATACAAAGGATGTTTGGATGGAGTATATGCAGATCGAGGGCTTGGTGCCAACCTGAGCCATAGAATGTTGTCAGTAAGGATTCCTGAATGAATAGCAAGTTATAGGGACTGCTACCTGGGGTTTAGTGCCTTACCTCCATGAAATTAACTGTGGAAAAATAAGTTCAGAGAAAAAGAAAGAGAAAGTGGCATGCTGTGATAAAGGAATTTAAAGATTTAAATTGTATTTTTAATATTCTTTCCTTTGAAGTCCTCAGATATGCTTTTAAAATATTATCTTGGAGATATGATCTAAAGAAGTTGCTTATGAACAGGGTCTGAGCACCCTGTGAGATGCCACTCTTTAATGATGCATTATAGAGCAGGTGCTCAAAATGTTCAATAGAGCATGCAATCTTCTACAAGCAGTGGAACTGCAACAGAATTGGATCCTATATAGTAATATTCTTATGTCAGAAAAGAATAATATAAAATAATAGTCCATTGATGCCAATGAATAATGAACACAGATTTTTTTGCCATTATTTTAATGAAAGGCTCAGAGAACTGAAATATCCAGCACAACTAAGATTCAACCCTGGTCTGGCCTATCCCATAACTACTACATTGATTTTTTTTAGATTTTTTAAAAATACATTTTAAAAGTTATGCAACAAAAATTTCTCTGTCTTTTAGCCAGGTTCTTCATATGCACATAGATGCCATAGGCATCTGAATTACTTCCTGACATTTATTTATAAATTGGTGTCTCTTGGTCCTATATCCAGACCTTTGTGAACTTTATTTCCACATAATTATTTTGATTCCATTTAGTCATGGTCAGCAAATAGGAAATTACAATAGACTTTTAAATTTTATTCTTGATAAATAATTGATAGGTTTTGTTGCCATAAGCCATGAAAAGGAAACTCGATGTGACTGCATTTAAGATTATGTATTTTCAAAAGTTTAGTCAAAAGTCTTTCATTGAAACATCTGTTAAGTTTTCAAGAAATCTGTCTATATCTAGGAGGTAGCATGAAATGCTATTCATGGAGTTATATGTTTTTTCTATAGACATAACATGAATGTTTGAGAAGAGTCAGACAAGTATATTTTACACTGTTCTTCAGTTCAAGAAAATTTGATTTCACTTTTTCACAATATGGTCCACGTGAAGGATGCCAGCTGGTAAAACTTACTTCTTATTTATCATCTGTGCCTTAGGGAGGATAAAGGATGAGTCCCAGGGAGAAAATGAAAACACATGGCATGTAGTTTTATTTCAAACAATAAAAAACTTCCAAAAATATCCTGTGAGATAGATCATGTTATTTAATTTCAAATGCTTACTCAAAACAAGGAAAGCAAGTATTTTTATGTGAATATTTGTATTTTTTTAGGCAAAGCATAACCTCATTTTAAACAAGTTGTATCTAAGTTATCTGTTACCTCAGGCATGTAAAATTGAGGCTCTCTCCTATGTTTAATTGCTTTTTATAACCAACATGGTAAATCCTTTGTATATTTGTTTTCAGTTCTGATTCCTTGGCACAGTAAAACACATATGCATTGAAGGGAAAAAATTTTTGGAAGAATGACAGAACATGAATAGTCTTAAGCCTTATGCCAGTGTTAAAAAATAAGGTACAAATTTAATCTTATTTTCTGGGATTTTAATTTACTTCTTGCCTTACACAAATATTCTCATGAATTACATATGTATAACTATTTTTAATGATTGTTTCGCAAATATTTACATATCCTTTCTGGTTTATCTATGTCAGTAGTTTTATTTGAGATATTAAACTAGACCTTATTCTTTCTTCATGAGACTTAATATCTCTTCAAAAGGATGAGATTAACATGGTCACTGTAGTTTAGTAGAATTAATCTCCCACATGGTTTTCAAATATTTGAGATGAAGAGCCATGCAATTTGAGGAAATTTCTGGAAATATTTTTCTTCCTAATCACCTTTGATTTTCTTCTCCTGCCACATCAGGAAACCAAAATCTCACAGAGATCAAAGCAACTGAATAAAAGTGACTTGCTCCTACATAGCAGTGACTTGATGTTAGGACTGTGGTGTAAATTGGGAAATCCTTTGCCATAGCTTTTACTTTACAGTAATTTTAGGTTTTTATATGCCATGTGTATAAAAGGAAACATGTCTATTGATATTAACAAAAAGCTGAAATGAAGCATGTAGGGTTGGAGAAACTCTAACATAATAATTACAGCATTAGAGGTGATACTTTATTATTATTATTTTTAAGTATACATTTTATAGTGTTTTAGGTTTTGGGGTACATGTGAAGAACATGCAAGATTGTTGCATAGGTACATACATGGCAATGTGGTTTATTTCCAGAAATGTCAACTAAGTTGAATCTTGGGATAGCAGTCAAGACACTCTATTCCAATCTTGGTTCAACTTACTCCACCCACAATATCACAGCTGCACCAAAAGGTTGGGTGAAAAGATAATTGCATAACTTTTCTTCACCTTATTTATCTAGCATAAATGAAATGGAAATATAGTAGAATCATATGGGGTAACATCTTCAGACCCCAAATTTTGATTTTTTTCAATTCAGGTTTGAGTCATGCTTAATAGAATAACATTATACTAGACTTTTTAGACTAAATTAACCCAGAAAATATGAGACTATATGATTCAGTATTTGTGTGTGTGTGTGTGTGTGTATGTGTATGTATAAGGGTTTGTGAAGAGAGACTACTACTCTTAAGTTACAGAATAAGGCTATATATTTCAGCAGAAAAGGAAGGTTAAAATTAATTGCCATGTAAATAATTCATAGATGGTCTATGTGTTCAGGTATTCTGCTGTGTATCTTTTGTTTATTTTTTTCTGATTGTTTTCAATAATGATTTTTGAAGGAAGAGTTTAATTACAAGTAGTAATAGTTAAAACACATTGATGTCAATTATGTGTTCTCTGTCATTAAATTGAATTAGGATCAGCGGCACTAAGGAGATTGTTTTTATTTTATAGTTTTGCATTGTTATATTGCTTCAATTTTATTTATATTTAATTTCAGTGATTGTTAAATGTTTCATAAGTGACCAAAATTAAAAACCTAATCATTTCATAATGTATTTTACTCATGTTAAGACAGTGCTTTCTAAATCCAGAGTTGTTGTTTTTAATGACTTAATCTGACTAAATAATGCTATTCAAAGGATACATTAATTTAAATGAGTTTTAAATTTCCTGGGAATGACTTTGAGTTCAGATTGTAAGTAAACTGAGGAGAGTCATCTCTGAATAATTCAAAATGAATGAGACCACTACTTGGGTAGGTTTATATTAACATAAGTAGATAGACTGAAAATTATCTATGATTGGTAAATTATAACAAAACTGGCTATGATCTTTTATTACATCATTTATAATAAATAACTGTATTAAAACCCTCAAATCACCATTTTATATTCTGTAAAAAAATCTAGGATTTATTTTATGAAAGGATTTCATTTTTGAAAGTACATTACATTTAATGAGTTTACACATAGTTGATAAATAGAGACTTTCTTAACTGCCACCTGCCTTTTGGTCAAGTATACAATGTTTTCTTAATTTTAAAGAAATAAGTAGTATTTTCTCATTATGACAACTTCTTTTATTTGAAAGGAAAATGAGCTTGCTTATGCTTTTGTATGTTTATTACACAGGTAATACATTAATATGTATTATAGAATCCTCAAATGTATTTTGAATAAAGTAAGAAATTGTTGGAATTTCTACTTTCTCATTCAGAGATAAGAACTGTAATCTATTCATATGTATCCTTGTAGTATGTTTCTATCAATTATATGACATAGGGATATGTCATATTAAAAAATTAAATATGGTAAATATTGTATTGCAACTCTGCTTTTCCTTCAATATATGTGGAAGATTTTCCCTCAAAGAGATATTCCTTCTACCTTATTATATTTAATACCTATTTGATATTATATGAATGATTACTTATTAAGCCAGTCTCCATTGGATGATCATTTATGTTTATTTCCAGATTTTTGCTCTTACAAGTGTTTTAATATAATATGTACTATATGTTAAATGTTATATATAATACATTCTACAAATATGAGAGTCTTTGAGTATATAAGTATATTTTCAAAAGCAACTGACAGAAATCCAAATACCGAGATGTCCAAACAAAGGAAAATAAACTATTGGATATACAAAAAAGTTTCCATTATATACAAGTTTAAAGTTTGGAAATATTCAAGTTCCAAGATTTTAAATGTCTCTGAATCTTTATTCTGCTCTACTCTGTGTGAAGTTTATTCTCAGAGACAATCACTCCATGTTCCAGAAAACACATCCTCAGTTGGTTTAGGTTTATGTGGTCCTTACAAGTATGAACTAAAATGAGAAAGTTTCAGGAACCATGTGCAAATTTGTAGGAACCACATGCAACTTTCTCAGTAGAATTTTACTAACTTTTGTTATGTGCTTAGCTTTAGACATATTCAAAAAAAGGAGGGGGACAAGAAAAACATGTTAATTAGTTCATCTGAATCACACCAAGACATCACATTAATAATTTGAGTTTAATTCACTAAAGAAAAAAGTGTCATATTTATTTTGTTTGTATTTTTATTAAATATTAGTGAAGTTTTTATATTGTTTTTATTTTTTGGGTCTCCTATATTTCCCCTATAGAGTTTCTGTTTATTTGCATTGAGTTATTTGTTTTATTAATTTTCAGGATATATTTTATCTTATGAATAGTGATTCTCTCACATAGGTGACAAATATGATTTCTAGTTTGCATGATATCTTTAAACTTTTCTATAATGTCCATGATCGAATATTCTTTTTATTATATATTTTTTTAGTTTTATAGATTTAGAAGACACAAGTGAGTTGTGTCACATAGATATTTTGCATAGTGGTGAAGTCTGGACTTTTGGTGTACTGTTTACCTGAATAGTATACATTATACAAATAGGCAGATTTTCATCTTTCTTCCCTTCCCACCTTTTATAATCTCTTATGTCGGTTATTCTACTTTGTATGTTGTATGTACCCATTGTTTAGCACCTTCTTTTAAGTGAGAACCTGTGGTTTTTGACTTTCTGCTCATAAGTCATTTCACTTAGGATAATGGCCTCTGGTTCCATTGAAGTTGCTGCAAAATACATGGTTTTCTTCTTTTTCATGACTGAGTAGCATTCCATGGGATGTGTATATAAATTTTAAAATTCAGTTATCCATTGATGAACACTTTGGTTGATTCCTTGACTTTGTTATTGTGAATAGTGCTGCTATAAACATATGAATGCAGGTGTCTTTTTGATATAGTAATTTCTTTTTCTTTGGGAAGATACCCACTAGTGGGATTGCTAGATTGAATATTAATTCCATTTTTAGTTTTTTGAGAAATCTCCATACTGTTTTCTATAGAGGTTTTCCAAACAATGTATACATATTCTCTTTCTCCACATCTTCACCAACATATGTTGATTTTTGACTTTTTTAGAATAGCTGTTATGACTGGTGTGAGATGGTATCTCACTGTGGTTTTAATTTGCATTTCTCTGATGATTAGTGATGGTAAGCATTATTTTCATATGTTTGTTGGCCACACGTATGCCTTCTTTGAAGAATGTTATGTCTTTTGCCCACTTTTCCATTTTTTTTCTTGTTGTGTTGTTTGAGTTCTTTATAGATTCTGGATATTACCCTTTTGTCAGATGTATTGACATAATCTTTTTTATCACCTTTGATTATTGCATATTTCTCACAACGGTTTGCCTCTTCCTAAGATTATTAAAATAATCTCTAAGATTTCTTCCAACACTTTTGAAGTTTTTTTAAAAACAGAGTTTTGGGGCCAGTCATGGTGGCTTATGCCTGTAATGCCAGCACTTTGCGAGGCCAAGGCGGGCGGATCACCAGAGGTCAGGAGTTCGAGACCAGCCTGGCAAACATGGTGAAACCCCATCTCTACAAAAAAATAAAAAAATTATTCCAGGTGTGTTAGTGTATGCCTGTAATCCCAGCTACTCAGGAGGCTGAGGCAGGAGAATCGCTTGAACCCAGGAGACAGAGGTTGCAGTAGCCAAGATGGCACGATTGCATTTCAGCCTTGGTTACAAGAGTGTCTCAAGAAAACAAAAGCAAAACAAAACAGAGTTTTAAAATCTTATGCTTATATCTTTAATATTTAAAAAGAAAACAATGATGACATATTATAATACATGCTTCAATAGATAAGTAGGCAAATAACTATGCTTTGGCTGGTACTAGGGAGCAGACTGAAGTGTCCTGTAGGAAGGTGTCACAGCTATTCCTTCCTAATCACATTCATCAGTAAGGAAGTATCTGTCATATCAGTGTCATCTGGGATCTACATTCTTTTCACCTTTCTGCCCTACTGCCCTCACATATTTGCTTTTGTTTTGCGATATAACTCCCCTTAGTCACAGGTGCCAGATTTCACATCTTCACTTGATGGTGTCCAAAATAAAAAGAGAGAATATGCAGATGGTGGATGAAAGTATTTCCTCACATAAGGCTCTCTCCTTTATCAGTCAATAAAATATTTTCCAGAATACTTCATAGCAAATTACCTGCTATATTTGTTTGGCCAGAATGGTATCTCACAGCCACCTCTGCAGAACAATCCTAGGCAAAGATGGGTGTGTTCCTATGACTGGCTAAAATAAATCATTTTTCATGCCTGGTGAGGGTATAGCTATTGAGCACTTCTTTTTAATCAAGAAAAGTGTGAGACAATGGCTAATACATGGGGAAATAATAGTCTATTACACCAAATATACGAATACAATACTGTAAATTTACAGAGGGTTGTTTTCCATATGTTAGCTTGTTTGGTTTATCTCACATTTATGTAAGAACAGTCTTTCTTACAGTTTTAGAGATGAGGAAACTGAAGTCTAAAAAATTACACAATTGGCTGAGTATGACAAAACTGGTAAGAGACATGAGGAGATTTCATTCAGGTCTTCTTATTCCTAGTCCTAGACTTTCTTTGCTACAGACTGTCTATCATTAAAAAATTAAAAAGACAAATAAGCATGTCTTTAAAACAATAAAAATGCACTAGTGGTTTTGGATATATAGATTAAAATCATTACCAGAATTCTAATTTCCTTTTTTTCTTAGGTGCTAAAGTAGCTAACCACTATGGAGTGGCCTCTTGGTAGAAAGAAATGGCCACATAACAGGGTACATAAGCCATTTTCATGCAAAGGAAAATTGCAATTATTAAAATAGGTGGAATAAGTCATTTTTCACAGATTGTTCTGAACAAGCAGGTAATATAAATCGGGTGGTTTAATGGATAGTTTTCATTTTTATACAAATGAGATACAAGGTAAGATACCTTGTGCAACATTTCACTTAGCTCAGCAGTATGAGGATTCTGTTGCTGTACAGGCTTCTAATGGCTTTAAGATATTGCTAGGTTTTTGTTTTGTTTTTGGTCATATTTTATTTTTCGTTATCTCAATAGTAGAAAAATAGCAGAACAGACCTGGTTTTGTGTATAGTCTCTCTCTCAGATACTTCTCTTTTAAGGAATATCATTCAGATGTTTTTCTGACTGGTTGTAGGAATTCATTCCAAAGCAATCCTGTCACATTTAAGCTCACAAGACTTTGGTTCTCTCTTATTTTGTTATAATGCAGTACTAAGAACTTTAATGTCTGAGGATTGCTTCTG
>CM052648.1:73961124-73986124 GCA_028533165.1 Leontopithecus rosalia
CAGAAGCTCTTGTAAAGCAGGCCTGGTGGTAATGAAATCTGAGTGCTTGCTTGTTCGTGAAAAATTTTATTTTTCCTTCATTTATGAAGCTTAATTTGGCTGGATATGAGATTCTGGGTTGAAAATTATTTTCTTTGAGGATATTGAATATTGACTCCCACTCTCTTCTAGTTTGTAGGGTTTCAGCTGAGAGATCTGCTGTGAGTCTTATAAGCTTCCCTTTATGGGTAACCTGACCTTTCTCTCTAGCTGCCCTTAAAATTTTCTCCTTTATGTCAACCCTGGTGAATCTAACGATTATATGTCTTAGGGTTGCTCTACTTGAGGAATATCTTTGTGGTGTTCTCTGTATTACCTGGAGTTGAGTATTGTCCTGCCTTACTAGGTTAGGAAAGTTTTCCTGAATAACATCCTGAAGAATATTTTCCAGCTTGGATTCATTCTCTTTGTTGCATTCAGGTACACCTACCAAATGTAAATTAGGTCTTTTCACATAGTCCCATATTTCTTGGAGACTTTACTCATTCTGTTTTACTCTTTCTAATCTTGTCTTCTCGTTTAATTTCATTAAGTTGGTCTTCGACCTCTGATATCCTTTCTTCTGCTTGATCAAGTCAACTGTTAAAACCTGTGCATATTATATGGCGTTCTTGTAGTGCATTCTTCGGTTCCATTAATTCACTTATATTCCTCTCTAGATTGTCTACTCTTGTTAGGATGTTGTCAAACCTTTATTCAAGGTTCTTAGTTTCTTTACATTAGGCTAGAACATATTCTTTTAACTCACAGAGTTTTCTTATTATCCACCTTCTGAAGCCTAATTCTGTTATTGGAACACACTCTTTCTCCATCAGGCCTTGTTCCCTTGTTGATGAGGAACTGTGATCCCCTGTAGAGGGAGAGGCATTCTGATTTTGGGTATTATCAGCCTTTTTATGCTGGTCTCTTCCCATCATTGTAAATTTATCCACCTGTCATCTTTGTAATTACCAATTTTCAAGTTAGGTCTCTGAGTGGATGTCCAACTTGTTCATTCGCAGTGCTGGAATCTGAGCAACCCACTGCACCAGCTAAAACAGCAGCGTTAAGATTTGTGGTGCTTTTCTGCCCAGGAATCTACGGTCTGGCTTCCTTCTTGAGTTCCTTTTTCAATCAGCTGAATAGGCCACTCTGCCTTCCCGGAGCTCCAAACGTCGACCAAAAGGGGACGCAGTCCTGTTTACTCTGTACCAGGAACCACAGAGCAGGCTATTGAGAGGAGGTGCAGAGTCAGAGTAGACAGCCAAGATAAAGGCGGATAGTGTGAGAGAGCTAGTGTGAAAAAGCTGCTGATGCGAGAGCTGCTGAATAAAACCCTATTAACCTGCCTAGGGCCCCCAAATGTTCTTTCAGCTATTGCCCATCCACCCACTCCTCTTGCACCTCAGCTGCAGATGGAGCCTGACCTCAAGCAGGCATAGTTGTGGCCCTGAACCTAATATAAGCTTGTTCACTTCCACTCAATTTTAACTAGGTAAAGCAAGTATATCTGCACCAATAGTATCCTATGAATGTCTCAAAATTTTGCTGCAGAAATAAGTGTGTTGGAAATCTTTAAACAGTGATTCTCCAACATTGGTTTACATCACAAACACCCGAAGGGCCTTAATAGGTTGCTGGGCTGCCCCTCCAGCATTTCTGATTCAGTAGGTAGGAGGTAGATCCTGATAATTTGCATTTCTAACAATCTACCAGATGATGCTTATACTGCTGGTCTAGGAATAACACTTTAAAACCACTCCCTTATGGTGAAGCATCCTAACTCAACAAAAACGTTCCTATGTAACAAGCCAACTACATATTAATCAAAACTATAAGACTTTTATTTAATTGAATCTATACCATATTAATGATATTGAAATAATAATACCTCATCACAGTTTGTTTGGTAAGGCTGAAAATATACTATTATTTTTCATATGTAATTTTTTTTCATTTTTTGAGACAGTCTTGCTCTGTTGCCCAGGCTGGAGTGCAGTGGTGCAGTCTTGGCTCACTGCAACCTCTGCCTCCTGGATTCAAGCGATTCTCCTGCCTCAGCTTCCTGAGTAGCTGGGACTACAGGTGCCTGCCATCATGTCCGGCTAATTTTTAAATTTTTACAATAATATAAAATAGAACAAAAGCATGTCAAATATTACTTCATATTCAAATTTGAGCTTGCTTAGGAATTTAAATTGAGAAAATAGAGGGAATTATCGTGTTATACAAGCTAAGGTATTATTGCTTTCATGAGCCAATGAACTACTTATTGACTTCAAAAGAGAAAAAAATTGAGACCGTGTCAAATTACTGGTAGATTTAAATGAGTACTTACTTGTCCACTTATTTCTTTGAAAATAAAATTGAGGTTTTTTTTAGTCTGACATTATTTTTTTAAATATTTTCCAGTATGCAATGTCTTGCTACTTCTAGGCCTAATGGAAATTGCAGTGTGTGAGTTTCATATGCCACAATCTACTTCAATTTACTCCTTGACTTTCCATACCTTTAAGCGCTAAAAGTAAGATATGTTGTTTCTCACATGTTTTTAGAATGACATCTGCTCATCTTTAGTTGTTCTTGGCATTCTCCATCAGGCTTCATTGTGTTGAATAGAGAGGTTGACTATGCAGAACAGTGTTTTTGTATGTGTAAAACACAGTATTTATGTGGTTGAATATATCAAATCTTTTTGTAATTGTTTATTTATGGGTCTGTCTCTTCATCTGCTGTCCACTAATTGTGAAAATACATTGGAAAGGCACTGTTACTCGTTTTGTTTCATGGAATGGTAAATATCATATGCTCAGTGATATTTTGTGGCATTTTAAACTGAATATTTCTTGAGTAGAATTCTTTTTTTTTAACTTTTATGTAGGTGGGGAAGTTGGAGATTATATGTAATTTAGTTCTTAATTTTTATATGATCTTATGAGATCATAGCCAACCAATGGGAATGTCTAAATATATTAACTTGCTTGTATAAGTTATTATTATTGTTTATTCTGTCTTTGTTTCATTCTAGAGTAAATCATAGATTCTAGGAAAAAGCAAAATTTGAAGTTTTGGGCTTAATATTTAGATCTACAGTACATTAAGTGATACCTTACCCTCCTGAAAGGGTGAATATACTTGGTTTATTCTCAGGTAATAATTTGGGAAGTGTAAGAAAATATGGATGAGTGAATTTCCAATAACATTGTAGTGGAAGTATAAAGTCAAATTGATACTCAAAGACCTAAGAAGGCTAGAATTTTATAAAGTGTTCCATTAGTAATGAAATGTCATCTTCCAAAGACACAAATAACTTTTTCATGTACTTTTGTCTTGGAAGTTATCAGAAGAAATTTAGTGGCATAAAAACTATGCAAGAATTTTAGCTTTATTTATTGATATTACATCTATATGTATAAATGAGATGTAATCAGGTACCAAAGTACATTTATCTACTGTTACTTGTTTAGGAATAGGTAAGAAACCCAGATTTAAATGAAAGTCATTTGTTTTATCTTATTTTATTGCCTATAGCCAACAGTGATTGACTGCTATAATACTAATCTAGAGGTAACTAAAATCCCCATATTGTTAAGACTACCCTACTACATAACCTGTCAGTTCTTAGGGATGTACATAAAAGCCAGATACATTTTCACTTGCTCAGTGTATTGTGAAAAGTCTAAAGGGGCTTTTTTTCTCCCTTGAAAATTCTTCATGGGCTTTGAGTTACATCTCAAGGGCTGGGTGATACTGAGGAGTACACACAGATGTTTTATAGCAGTTATCTCTTTGTATACCATATTCTTTCACTGTGTATTTTCCCAGACCAATCTATAGTAGCAGTAGATAAAACGAGGGTAAAGCTTTAATTCTAAGGGCTATTTTAGAAATCCCTGTATAATTTTTGTTGCTATCGCTTCTCCTGGAATGCTATGGTAGGAAAGCTTTCAGATCCCTACTTTGTAATCACAGTTGCTTGTGCTTTTTTCATGCTGTCATGGTTTTCAATGAAGATGGGTTTTTTTGTTTGTTTCATTTTTGTTTTTAACATCACTTAGATGAATTTTTCTATGCTCTTAGATTCCTTGAGATGGCACTGTAAGCTATTTATTCTAGAATAAACTGTCATTATTTTCAAGAAAAAAAACACAATATAGCTTTATTTGACAGTAGCATATATTATATTTTTTTCAGAATTTTTAAAGTTTATAATTTTATAAGAGCTAATTTTGTACTAAATATTACTCTGAGTGTTAATTCCTTTTTACAGTAAATTATCCTACTAAAATACTAATTAAATATTTCTTTTTGAGAAGATTGATTTTCATTTTGTTCCTTTTTTTCTCATTTATTTTCAGGTTATTATATTGAAAAAAAAGGAAAACCCTTACAATTTCTAAAATAATATAGTGAAAAATATCTAAACCACATATTTATTTCTGCTAAACTCCTATTCCTGGACATTTGTAGGAGAGAATAATTGTAGTCAGTGCATTGTAACATTCATGATTATTAGCATCAATATCACATAGGAGAAAGACAGTAATTTTTTTAAATAACTAGAAAAGTAAAGGTCTATCCTTCATGTATATAAGTGACACATCAAGTTGTAAATAATTTATTTTTTAGAGTTAAATATGTTCTGGAGATTTTAAATTTATAGAAGAAAAAGATTGTCATATTCCTAGCACCAAGGAATAAGAACACATCAATTTCTGCCAAGGAAAGAGCAATGTGAAAAGCTTAAGGACATTATTTCTTCTTTCTGTGGAAACCCAAAGTTGGCAAATTATACATTATTTTTTCTTACAATGAAATAAGAATAATAACAAAAAGAAAAATACTGTATGCAAGTCCCTGTGATAAATGCTTTATGTAAACTGTCTCATCTAATATTCTCCAAAGCACATGACAGTATTACTATTGCTCTTTTGCAGCTGAGGAATTTGGTTTGAAGGGATTTATGTCATTAAGAAATAAGAAATGGGATGTGGAATGGGTTGCATGGCCCAGTCATTGGGACTATAGAGCCTGAGGTGTTAACTCGGAAGCTGTGGATTTTTGTAGTAGAGGAGACAGTAACATCAACACTTCTTTTCACTTTTTCTATCTCAGAATTTCTGCTTTCCACTCTCCTCCACTTCCCTACAAATAAATATTTTCTACTAGTGATATTATAAATAGCAGCTTCCTTTTCTAATCTAAAAGTTAGGAACAGATAAAGCTATGGTACTTGGATTCCATAGCACAAAATGCATGTATATTTGTTTTCCTTATAAAATATTCACTAACAAAGCTGATTTCATTATACAGTAAATTGGGCTCTTGAACAAAGTTTTAAAGGAACTCCACCACTGGACTGTACTAACCTAAATTTATTTTATGGCATCCTACTTCAAGTGTAGAACTTCTCCCTTTATTAGAAACATGTTATTGCTCTTGCAGATTCCTATTCAGTGTTTGGAACCAATGTGAGATTTTTTGTTTGTTTGTTTGTTTTAATATACTCTTTTTTTTTTTTTGAGACGAATTTTCGCTCTTGTTACCCAAGCTGGAGTGCAATGGCGCGATCTCGGCTCACTGCAACCTCTGCCTCGTGGGTTCAGGCAATTCTCCTGCCTCAGCCTCCTTATTAGCTGGGATTACAGGCATGCGTCACCATGCCCAGCTAATTTTTTGTATTTTTAGTAGAGACAGGGTTTCACCATGTTGACCAGGATGGTCTCGATCTCTTGACCTCGTGATCCACCCGCCTTGGCCTCCCAAAGTGCTGGGATTACAGGCGTGAGCCACCACGCCCCGCCTGTTTTATTATACTTTAAGTTCTAGGGTAAGTTTGCCGATCTTGCAGGATTGTTACATAGGTATACACATGCCACGGTGATCTGCTGCTTCCATCCCCCCATCACCTACATTAGGTATTTCTCCTAATGTTATCCCTCCCCAATCTCCCCACTCCCTGCTGTCCCTCCCCTAGCACCCCCACCTGCCAACAGACCAGGAAACCGTCATTCTCAGAAAACTGACACAAGAACACAAAACCAAACACCAAATGACCGCACTCATAAATGGGTGTTGAGCAATGAGAACACATGGACACTGGGAGGGGAACAATATGAGATTTTTAAGAGCAGTTTCTTAAAGGTGATTTGTAGTTGCTCACTGAAATACTATTAACTAAAACAGTATTAACCTAATTGAACTATAAAATTCTTAGGCTGCTTAATTCAAATCAGAGTGACTCTTGTTTGTCCTGGGCTCTTATAACTGCATCAGCATCAGTTGAATAGAAGTGTGTTTGTGTCCATTTTAGTAGAGAGAATTTCTATCTGGGTCTCATGGGGAAAAACTCAACGTTGACACAGTTGTTCTGTGCCTTGATCCCTTTGACATTTGTTCAGTTTTCTAAAGAACTAAGAATTACATGAGCATTGATCTATATCACTTGCTATTGATAATCCTGGATTATTTGATTTTTTTCATGAATTAAAAAACAAATATGTGGAGTAAAGGCTGATTTCAGTATTACCTGTTTGATTGCAGAGTTTCAAGATTAGAAAAATATTTTCTATTTGAGGAAATTCAAGATATTTCCTCAGTTTCAAGATTAGAAAAATAAGTTCAGCTTTAAAGAATAAAAATTTTCCTTGTATTTGCTGGGTGTATTTTTTCAAAAAGAACTTGTAATGTTTGTAGATGAGTTTGGTAAACATGTACTTTGAAATAATATACACAGAAAATTATATCTATTTTTAGTTCTAAAGTTGCTGTCATTTACAAGGGCATATATTTCCAAACACAAATAATAAAAAGCTTTTATTTTCAAAGCTATTAAATTTGGTTAACAGTCTTCTTTGTCTACCCAGTAGTTACCTAATTTCCATCCAAAATTATTGTTCTAGCAATATATGATAATTGGATTATTAACATTAGAAATAAAAAATGAAGAAATTGATTGCAATGAGTCATATTACCTATAATAAAAGCTTGACAAAAAATGGATTCTGCTTACTAATACAAATGGCCTAGCTAAAGGAGCAAACAACTTTCTCTTCTTAAAACAAGTAGAAAATATATAAGGAATAAATAATATAGAATAATTTAAAAGTAAGCTAAAAATAAATGAAAACTATATAATGGTGAAATAAAATTAGCAAGAATCTAAATAGGCACAAATAAAACTAGATTCTTTTTCTTTTCTTTTTTTTTTTTAAAGGCTAGTCAAGTGAAGCAGTGGGAGTGGAGAAGGAACAAAGAAATCTGTAACTGGTTGTGATCAATTAGTTGTGAACACCACTGCACTTGGACCAGCCATAAAACTAGATTCTTTAACTGTACTTTTTGTAGTACTATAAAACTTAAGCTATTCATTAATTTGTTTATATTTTTAACACTGTATATTTATTAAATAACAACTAGTGTCAAGAACTCTATAGTCATATGCCTACAAAGATAAAGATATCCTCTTTCCTTATAAAGGGAAAATAACTTTTATTAAGTCATTTTTGCTATATATATATATATATATATATATATATATATATATATAGTTTTACTTAATCTTTAAAAGTGAAATTCATGACATTTCAAAATATAATTTATGTATGATCAAATAGTAGCTCAGAGGAAATACCTGGAATATAGTATTTTATTTTATTATTAATCAGTTTTTTATTTTAAATATGTTCAACTTTAATCTACATTCAGGGGTACATATGATGGTTTATTACATGGATATATTGTGTGATGCTGAAGCTAGTGATACAATTATCCCATCACCTAGGTAGTGAGCATAGTACCTAATAGGTAATTTTTCAGCTTTTCCCCACTTCTCTTCTTTCTATAGTATTTTCCAGTGTCTGTTCTTCCCATCTTTATGTCCATGTGTATTCAGTGTTTACCCCTCACTTACAAGTGAGAATGTGTGGTATAAAGTTTTCTGTTCCTGTGTTAATTCGCTTAGATAATGGCTTCCAGTTGTATCCAAGGACACAATTTAGTTCTTTTCACGACTGTGTAGTATTCCATGGTATAAATGGAACATACTTTCTTTATGCAGTCTACTGTTGATGGCACTTAGCTTGATTCTATGTCTTTGCTATTGTGAATAATGCTGCAATGAACATAAAAATGTATGTGTCTTCTTAGTAGAAAAATTATTTTCCTATTAATGAGAATGTTGGGTTGAATGATAGTTTTGTTTAAAACTCTTTGAAAAATTGCTAAATGGCTTTCAATAGTGGCTGGACTAATTTACATTCCCACAGTGTGTAAGTGTTCCTTTTTCTCTTCATCGCACCAGCATCTATTGTTTTTTGACTTTTTAATAATAGTCATTTTGACCAGTGTGAGATGGTAATTCCTGGTTGGTTTTGATTTGAATTTCTCTGATTACTAATAATGTTGAGCATGTTTTCATATGTGTGTTGGCCACTTGTATGTCTTCTTTTCAGAGGTACCTTTTCATATCTTTTGTCCACTTCTTAATGAGATTACTGATTGAATTTCAGAACATATTGGTCTATTAACCTTTTTACTTTCTTCCTGGTTTAACCTTGGCAAGTATCTTGCTCTATATTTGATTGAGTGTTGAGTTTAACTTCAGAACTTCTTTGTTAGTTTTCTGCCTCAATAATCTTCCTAATGCTGTCACTGGAGGTATTGAACTTTCCAGCTATCACCGTATGTCTGTATAGGTCAGTAAGAATTTATTTTGTGAATCTGAGTGTACCAATGTTGCATGCATAAATATTTAGGATAATTAAATTCCGTTGAATTGAACCTTTTTTTAAGTAATGTTGTTCTTTTTCCTTGATTGTTTTGGTTTAAAGACTGTTTTGTTTCTCTTAAGAATAGTAACTCTTCCTGCTTTTTTATTTTCTGTTTGCATGGTTGATGTTTCTCCACCTCTTTACTTTTAGACTGTGGCTGTCATTACATGTGAGACAGGTTTGTTGAAGAGAGCAGACTGTTGGGTCTTGTATTGTTATCCAGCTTGCTACTTTATTCCTTTTACGTGGGGCATTAGACCATTTACATTCCGTTTTAGTATTGATATAAAAGCTTTTGATCCTGTCATATTCTTAGGTTGTTGTTTCACAGACTTAATTTTGTAGTTGCTTTATAGTGTCTGTGTGCTATGTGCTTAAGTGTGTTTTGTGGGAGCAGTTATAATTCATTTCTGTGTTTAGCATTCTCTTAAGACCTTTCATAAGGCTAATCTAGTAGTAGCAAACATCCTCTCTGATTACTTGTCCAAAAATGTTCTTCTCCTTCACCCATGAAGCTTAGTTTAGCATGAAATGAAATTCTTGGTTGAATTTTTTTTTCATAAGAATGGTGAATATAGACCCCCAACCTCTTCTGTCTTGTGAGGTTTCTGCTGAGAGGTCTGCTGCAAGCCTGCTGGGACTCACATTGTGAGTGCCCTGACCCATCTCTCTAGCTGCCTTTTAAGATTTTTTTTTTTCTTTTGCCTTGACCTTGATCACTCTGTACCTTGTGAATGGTCACATTGTATAGCATCTTGCAGAGATTCTCTGAATTTCTTGAATTTTCATGTCAACCACTTTAGGGAGAGTGGAAAAATTTTGTGTACTACATTCTCCCATATGTTTTCTCATTCTCCCTCCTAATCTCTCAGGATTCAATGAATAATAGGATTTGTTTCTTTGTATGAAATCCCATTTCTCAAAGGTTTTGATCATTAAATTTTAAAAAATTGACTGTGTTGATTTAGAGAACTGGTCTTCAACCTCTGAGATTCTCTTCTCAGCTTGGTCTGTTCTGGGGTTGATGTTTTGGACTGTATTAAGTTCTTGCAGTGAAATTTTTAGTTCCACACATTCAATTTGCTTTTTTTCTTAAAATGACTATTTCATCTATCAGCTCTCAGATCGTTTTACTGGATTACTTGGATTTGCTTCCAACTTTCTTCTGAATCGCAATGAGCTTTCTTGGCATCCAGATATGCCATTTCAGTTCTTTCAAACTGGTTAAGAACCATTACCATAGAGCTAGTGTGCTCATTTGTAAGTAAGAAGACACTCTAATTTTTAAATTGCCAGAGTTCTTGCACTGATTCTTTCTCATCTGAGTAGGCTGTCGTTCATTTCATCATGGTGTAAATTGAATATATTCAATTGGCTTAATTTCTGTGTACTTTCAGAGGGCCAATGCTTGGTATAGGATCTTTATTTGTGGGTAGATTTTTGTCATAGTTTACATAGACCATGAATGATGGCAGAGTATTTTTGGTATTGTGATTTGGACTGCTATCCTGTAAATTGTGCTTAAAAGTAATGGCCAGTACACAAGGCCTTACTCAGCCAAAGGGGTCTTTCATGTTTCAGAATGTTCATGGCAGCACTCTGGTAGAGTGGGGAGATACAACCTCTTTACCAAGTCTGCTCCTAGGCCTTGGGGAAGCCCCCTTCAATAACTGGTATCAAGCCAGCAAGAGTGCCCAGACAGAGGCTTTGGGAGGGTTTGGGGGCAAAAGAGTCTGCAAAACACATGTGCCCCAGGCCTGCAGGAAATTCTACCCTGCTTTCTGTTGGCCCTGTGGCCAACTCAGGTTAGAGCTATGCAGAGGAAGATGGGGGATGTTAGGGGTTGTGTACCTATGGCTTTGTTCTGTTGCAGCTTCCCCATGCATCAGACCACATTGGGCTCCACATAGACTGAAGCTGTCTTTGCCTAGTCTCCAGGCAGATTTCCCTGCCAGTTCAAATGTCTGTGGAGGTTGTGGGATCTCCTGTACTAGGATCCTGGAGGTCTGTAAGGAGAGTGGGCTGCCCTGC
The DNA here is from genome assembly GCA_028533165.1 of Leontopithecus rosalia. Lineage (NCBI taxonomy): Eukaryota > Metazoa > Chordata > Mammalia > Primates > Cebidae > Leontopithecus > Leontopithecus rosalia. The sequence continues at coordinate 73,971,945 of CM052648.1, forward strand.
TATCCCTTCACTCACCTCTTCCCTAGGAGCTTCTCAGGGCTGGAAACTACGCCTGGCATATGGCAACCTCGCACAAGGTTCTCAACTTTCTTCCTCATAATTCTTGGTGCCTGCCTCACCTCTCTATCAACTCTTGGTGTTTTCTCTTCAAATATCTGTTCAAAGTATGTTGGTTTACGTGATATTTTGATCTCTCGGTAGGAGTGGCACTTTTTGCCTGCATCTAATCAGCCACCTTTTCCTCCTATTTAGTTATTTCTTGAGATGGAGTTTTGCAGTGTTGCCCAGACTGGTCTTGAATGTCTAGCCTCAAGCAGTCCTCCCACCTCAGCCTTCTGAGTAACTGGGACTGTAGGCATGTGCCACCAGACCCAGCTATAGTGTTTTAATAACTAACTCTAAAACAGTAAGGGATACTTAACTCATTTCACATGAGAGAGATTTGTTGAGACTATTGATGATGTTTTCTTATATAGCATTCTTTCAGATTTGGTGCTTTGCTTTGAAAAGACTTTGTTTTAAATGTTGCAGTAATAGCCAACAAAGGGAATCTAAACTTCATGGCATAATCCTGTTGTTCATGGACAACCTCTAGAGTTTAAGGTTCTTTAAATCCTTTTGCATTATTGCAAACCTGTATATGATGCCACGTTGTACATTGTCTTGGACAAACAGAACTCTAAGTTGGCCATAGTAATTTCTATGCCTACTTACCAAATGGAATATTAAAATAAAATCTTAAAATATGGTAAACATGAATTGGCATTTTTGAGATTTCAAATTTTCAGTATTATATTTTGAGGCAGAACTTTCCTATACTACTTCCTATACTCATATAAAAATAAGGCTGCCAATTCAAAGGAATTTGATCTTGGACTTTCACCAGTTTTGCTGGTAATTAATGATAGATTTATAGTGGTTTATCCCTGACATTTGAATAGTTCTTTTTCTGAGTTAGTGTACAGTCTAGTTTCATGAAACATGATGACATTCAACATACATGGGAATTGAATACTAGTTCTGCCCATTAACTGATCACATTTTGTGATCAGTTAATAGTATGAATAATATACAACATATAAGGTATTTAACCTATTTATAAATGAAGGTTTTAGAAGTCTATAAGATATTTTACTTAATTATGATTAGTTAATACTGAAAGTATACAGTAAATTATTTAACCTACATAAAACCCCCTACATATTATAACCCTATAATAGTATTTGATCATTTTGATTCAAATAGTATTATAAAGTGTATTTGCATGCAAAAATGAACATTTTAATTTCATAATTTGGTCTGTATAAGGAGACAAATATATGAATTTGCTATAAGAAAGATTGAAAGAGCAGAGGGACTGCTAGAATAAATTGAGAGAAGATACTTCTGACTGAGAGAAGAAAAATAATAGTGACTAATCAAAAGAAGTAGGATCCTGAGCTCAGGCAATCTGCTTGACTTGGTCTCTCAAAGTGCTAGGATTATGCCTGGCCCAGAGTTTGAGACTAGCCTGGGCAACACGGTGAAACCCCATCTCTACTAAAATACAAAAAATTAGCCAGGCATGGCAGCATGTGCCTATAGTCCCAGCTACTTGGGAGGCTGAAGCAGAAGAATCACTTGATCCTGGGAGGCGGAGGTTGATGTGACAGTGCAAATTTGTCTCAAAAAAAAAAAAAAAAAAAAAAAAAGAAGGATCCCAGTGGCAAAGGCTTCTGCAGATCTACTGCTTTGTGACTCTCCAGTGCAGTTGTTTAAAAAGGGGCCCAGTCTGCCTAAGATCACCAGATCTCTCCTAGAGGTTAACAAGTTTAGTAATAGCAACCTCTTATAGAAGCAGCACAGCCAGGGCCAGAACTGAAAAAAAAGGGGAAGAATTAACTAGCAGAAGGCTGAAAGGGAATTATTTGGTACTTCACAGATTCAACCATGCATTGGAGAAAAACAGTGAATGGCCCCAAAATTTCCCATTGTTGTCCTGTGGAGCAATAAAAAGAGAACACTTGCAGAAGAGGGAAATGAACATTTTTGTGATTGAAACTTTATGGATAAAGGCTGCTTATGTAATGTTTAATGTAGATTTTACTATATAGTATATTTATTGGTTTAATCTCTATACATCACTTTTGGTACGATTACTTGTCTTCTGTTTCAGATATTCCCATCTCTATTGAAAGTCAGCCATCGAAGGGCATTGTTAGAGAGAGAAAAACCCCTGTATAAATTGTCTGAAGGGAATTTTTGAAAGAAGATATTGGCTGTTATTCTGTATATGTTTTTAACAAAGTGGGTTTGGGCATATCCACACTTTTTTTCTGTCTCTCTCTCTTCACTCCCCTTCCCTGCCTCTCTCCTTTTTATCTGCTTTCGGATAAGTTACTAAAAAATAAAATAAGCTATTAAACCAAAATGTAGTTAAAAATTAAAAAATAATTTAAAATGACTAAATTTTTCTTATGGGTCAGAATTGTCACTATGATATTGTTACTCTCAGTGTGCTTATATTAGTGAACTTTAACTCTACTTAATGAACTGTAGAGCTTGTAACTCTTAATTCTCTGAGGATTTTATCTAGAGGTGGTTAGGAGTTAGAACCAACTTCTGTGATAGCCAATAAAAACACTCAACTTCCTGAAATTCTTACATTAGATAAGGAACAATAATTTCATAGATATAATTTTATGCATAAAATACTTTTTCCTATTCAGGTACAATATAGTAAAGCCTTAAATATTTGAAAAACAATTGGCCCTATGGCTTTATTTATTGTTTACATTGGTACATCAATATTTTATTTTGTTATTCTGTGGGGCAAAATCCCATGATGATCACCCATATTTGTAGAGAAAATTGTCTCCTTTCCCTCCAAACATCGTAATAGTTGTAGAAAACTAGGTTCTAACCAATAAAATAAACCAGTAGAACAAATGTCAATGTAGTTATGTTTATGATTAAGTGTGTTTAAATGTGATTAAATGTGTTTCTATGCTCCTTGTTTCATTAGTTTTTCATCTAGAAATTAAAATGTAAGGAATAGCCAAATTAAGAGGGAATAAAAATATTTTCTGTAAAATGATTGCTAAAGAAACAGAATATGGCAGAAATAAAATATTTTCAGATTGTAGGTGGTTGGCACTACAAAATGAACAGATTAGGGTGGAGTCACTATAATCATAGACACCAAGAGTCTAACTCGAACTCTGTCATATATTTACTTGGTAAAACTAGAAAAATTACTTAGCCCCTCAATCTTTTCACTCATTTACCTATGTGGAAAGGTGATACCACATGTGAAAAATGCTTTGGTGATCAGAAAATGCTTCAAACAAGTTAACTGTTTCCTCTTAATGAAATGGTTTATATCCTATAGGAAGAATCATCTTGATGTGTAAATTTTCAGTATGTTGGTTGTTGTTATCTTAAAAAGACACATTTAGAAATAAAGTAATATATAGTTTAAAAGGAGACATATACATTGGAACATATAAATAATTTTCACTGATATTTTCCATAGCAGCAGAAACATTATCATTAATAGACTCTGTCTTAGACCACTGTGAATTCCATTAATATTAATATGTAAAATAAATGTCATTAAAATATCATTGTTACAAAATTGGCTACTCTTCAGAAATAACATCAGATTCAAGAAGTATTCTTGTAAAATATAATTTTGCTATCACTGTACATAATATTTAGAAATGTTTGTTGGAGATTAGCAAATTAATCACTAAGGAATTACAGAGATAATCGACTTTATTAAATAAATACCTTATTTTGTTTACTAGAATCTGTTGTACATTCCTTTAGTTTGCAGATGGTTTTAATTTGTAATGGTTTCAATAAAAATAATTGAGATGTTTAGTTATAAACCAAGTAGTGAACAATATATTTGTAGAAAATTTATGGCTTGTCCTAAGAAATAAATGGGATCTGGAAATTTTAATATTCTAAATACCAAATATATCAAACTAGTTTCAGAATATGAAGGGTATGTTTATGATTATGGGTATATTTGGAAGATAATTACAGATTTCTATCAAGCTATACTGTTACTCAAAAGCTTGGATTAAAATATATATATATAGGCATTGACTCTAGAGCCTGTGAGCATAAATAGGTCTGAAATTATCAAAGCTCTTTGCTTTTTGTGATGCATCTTGCATATAGATTACTCAGAAATCTTGGTGAAAGTGAAACAAAGTAAAAGACTGTATTTATGCTTTTCCTAAATTTGTGTGCTAATTACACTTGAGATTGATAAATACAGTAGAGTAAATAAGGCAGGGCAGTTTCAATCACAGATTCTTTATGAATTCACATTTTTACAAAACAAGAATCATAAATCCTATGCTATATAGTGACAGATATTTGAGTCAAAAATATTTATTATATCTAGTAGGTCTTATAGATTGCTTTGATAGTGTGTAGTTGATATTCTGCTATCCTCTTTTTAAGACACCATCTATTTTATATTTTTATTTTCTTTCGTAGAAAACATTTAATACCAAATATACACTATGAATAAACATTTAATTTGGAACATATAGTAAAAAAATGCTTATTTCAGATGTGTACATGCTTTACAATTATCCTTGCCAATTCTGCTTTATTTTCAGGATTGAGGTGATAACAGCAAATGTTCAGATGAATGTTTAACATGAAAATTATCCTTATTTTTTAACAAATCTAATTATTGTGTTGATGTAGATAATTTGAAATTATTGATACGTTTTCAGTGGACTTTATAATTGTAATCTTAAGAAATATTTTTAAAAAGTTTTACAGTGCTTTAGAGTTGTTTTGTGTATTTCTCCATTTAAAAATGCCAATATTTGAAGAATTACCTTATTTCTGGAGAGTCCAAGTTTTCTGCCACATTGTCTTTGGTTCAGAATTACCCCATTTTGACAGTCCATTATAAAGTTCTGGTAACTTCAAAACAAATCCAAGGATGTAGTAATGAGATAATCATTTTCTTCCCTTAGTAGACTGATAATAAGCAATATATTCGTTTTCCTTCTGCCACTGTCTTTGTTTTAAAACAGTAGATGTTTAAAAACTCAGTAATTTCTTACATGTTTTCTTCAGATGCTAAATAGCTGGTTTTCTATAAGAATTATTGAATAAATAGCTTGATATAGTCTTGCAACAATACTTAATGATTATGTTCATGTTAAAATTGTGGCAGCAGCCACAGTTACTTTTGCACCAACCTAAGTCGTAATTACTAGGGCACACAGAAGTCTTAGCTATTTTTTTTTTTAAGAGACAGTCTTCCTGTCACCAGGCTGGAATGCAGTGGTGTGACCTCCGCTCACTGCAGTCTTCACCTCCTGGGTTCAAGCAATTGTCATGCCTCAGCTTCCTGAGTAGCTGGAATTACAGGTATGTACCACCACGCCCAGCTCATTTTTGTATTTTTAGTAGAGATGGGGTTTCACCATGTTGGGCCAAGACAGTTAGCTGTGGGTTAAATTCACATCCAAGTGATTCTCCAGTGTAGTGTTGTTGATTTTTTTGCATCTTACCAGTGAGAAGTCTAAAAAATTTGGTAATTGACTTTTACAGGCACTAGTTTAATATTTGTTCACTTAACAATGTGTGTGTGTGTGTGTGTGTGTGTGTGTGTGTGTGTGTGTACGTACATGGAGATGGTTTTAATTTTTAGAGGTTTCAATAAAAGAACTGAGATGTTCTCAGTTATAACATACATACACATATATAACATATATACACATATAATGTAAATACATCTCTTTGTGTGTGTTAATATAGAGATATTTTTTCTGTAACATACTGTTATTTAAAATATATTCTTCATTATGGTTTAACATGAAGAAACTTACTGTTTATTATGAAATGGGAAACAAAAAATGCCTAATGTTCATGGAATTTACATTATATTTTCATATGATTACTCTTTATATTAAATCAAACAACTCATGATTTATCACACTGAAAAAACAAACAGGTTTTGAAATATCTAAATTATTTAAATTTAGTTGGGAAAATTGTTTCTATGCCATAAAAATATATTTTGGTTTATTGCTTGGCTTAAGCTAAAAGTTAACATTTCAGTTTTAGGAAGACAGATAACTATCATGAATATGTCATTTACAGGTATTTTTAAAAATTAACTATAAATCAGGATAGTTTGAAGTTTTTCTTTTGCAATTATGTTATTGATAATATATGTAAAAAACACTGTAGTAATATTTTCTGCTTTCATTTGGAAGAAGTATAGAGCTATCATAGCCTCTGTTGGACCTGGCTCAAGATATTTCTTGTTCAAATACAGACAGAAGGAAAAACAGACTTTCTTTAGTAACAGCAAATATAATTGACCACATGGACTTCCATCTTTATACCTGCATCACCATAATATGTGCCTAGAGCAATCAAAATGCATGACTGATGATATCTGTACGATATGAAGTTATAATTACATGTAGGGGATTCTTAGGATGATTTATTACTCTGAACAACAGCTGCTAGAGCTTCAACTCTACTTCATATAAATTATCTAGAAATACCTATAAAATTAAAGAAATAAAGCTAAACAAACTATTCTGATGAAGGAAACAAAAACCTTGGAGAAAATATCCTATTATACTTTTCTTTTTGTTCTAAACACATCCAAAACTAGACAGTTAAATATCAGTATCCAAAACATGGTAACTCCTCTTTTAAAAAAATGAAAGAAAAGCAATAAAAACTGTAGGTGCCTGCAGTAAAAAAGCCACAGTAATTTTCAATGTGTTGGATACTTACAGATTTTTTTTTGCTTGCCCAAATTTTAATTTCCCCTTTTTATTAGTATATTATAGGAAGATAATTCCTGATGACCAGCTGCTGGAAACCAGTCAGTTATTTTATCTCTCCACACTACATAAAGGGGCACTTGAGATAAGCTCAGACAGTCAGTTGTGCTGTCATAGGACTTAGTTTCTTTTACTGGTGAAATGAGGAAGAAAGGAGTAATCCACAGTAGTGGTGATGAAGGCAGTGAATTCTGAGTGAACTACACTGGCTCTGAAATTATGCTGTGGTTTTGCTAACGTCTTCCAGAGCTGCCTTGGGACCAGTCTGTTACTCAGGTGGTTGTAAAGCTCCAGCATATCCATGAGCTAAACTGCACACCTCTAATAAATTTCCAATATATTTTCTTCTAAAATTAATCAGATTCAGTATGTTCTGTTTGCAAGTAATAACCTTAACTGATTACATTTTAAATTGATAGTTAGGAAGAATCAATATTGTGAGAATGGCCATACTACCCAAAGGAATTTATAAATTGAATGGTATTCCTATTAAACTACCATTGACATTCTATACAGAATTAGAAAAAGCTATTTTAAAATTCATGTGGAACCAAAAAGGAGCCAAAACAATCCCCAACAATGTTGGAAGCATTATGCTACCTGACTTCAAACTCTACTACAAGGCTACAGTAACCAAAACAGCATGGTACTAGTATAAGAACAAGCACATAAACCAATGGAACAGAATAGAGATCCCAGAAATAAGACTGCATACCTACAACCATCTGCTGTTAAACAAATCTGACCAGAAGAAGCAATGGGAAAAGGATTCCCTATTTAATAAATGTGCTGGGATAACTGGCTAGCCATATGCAGAAAATTGAAACTGGACCCCTCCCTTATACCATATACAAAAATCAACTAAGATACATTAAGGGCTTTAATGTAAAACCCAAAACTATAAAACCCCTAAAAGAAAATTTAGGCAATAACATTTAGGAGATAGGCATGAACAAAAATTTCATGACGAAGACACGAAAAGCAATTGCAGTGAAAGCAAAAGTTGATGAATGGGATCTAATTAAATTAAAGAGCTTTTGCACTACAAAATAAACAATCATCATAGTGAACAGACATCCTACAGAATGGGAAAAAGCTTTTGTAATCTATCCATCTGACAAAAATCTAACATTCAGCATATACAAGATACTTAACAAATTTACATAAGAAAAACAACCCCATTAAAAAGTAGGCAAAGGACATGAATCGACACTTGTCAGAAGACATACATGTAGCCAACAAACTTATGAAAAAAGCTCACATTACGGATCATTAGAAAATACAAATCAAAACTACACTGAGCTTCTATCTTATATTAGTCACAATGGCTATTATTAAAAAGTAAAAAAAACAACAGATGCTGGTACGGTTATTAAGAAAAAGGAACACTTTTACACTGCTCATGGGAGTCTGAATTAGTTCAACCATGTGGAAGACAGAGTGGCAATTCCTCAAAGACCGAGGGTCAGAAATGCCATTTGACCAAGTAATCCATTATTGTGTATATATCCAAGGGATATAAATCATTGTATTATAAAGATACACATATGTTCACCGCAGCACTACTCACAGTAGCAAAGACATGGAATCAACATAAATGCCCCTCAATGACAGACTGGATAAAGAAAATGTAGTACATATACACCATGGAATACTATATAGCCATAAAGAGGAGTGAGATCATGTTTTTTGCAGGGACATAGATGCACTTGGAAGTCATTATTCTCAGCATACTAATGTAGAACAGAAAACCAAACACTGCATGTTCTCACTTATAAGTAGGAGCTGAATGATAAGAACACGTGGACACATTGCACAGTGAACAGTACACACTGGGGCCAGTTGGAGAGTGGGGTGGGGAAGAGGGGGAGCATTAGGGAGAATAGCTAATTGATGCTGGGCATAATACCTATGTGATGGGATGATCTGTGCAGTAAACCACCACGGCACATGTTTACCTATGTAACAGACCTGCACTTGTACCCAATCTTAAAATAAAAGTTGGGAAAAAAGTTATTATTTAACATTAAGTTGAATAAAAAACATTATTTAACATTAAGTTGAATTTTCTTTTGCCATTTCTATGGAATTATGCATGTAAAGAACTGATTGCCAAAGATACTGTTAAACAATTCAGAAATTATCTATTTAACCATACATCTGTTCATTTACATACACATGCTTTTGATTTCAATTTCTCTATTTTTAGTGGTGGAGAAAACTTAACATCTACCTTGTTCAAAAATGTTTAAATGCGCAGTTTAGTATTGTCAACTATATGCTTATTGTTGTACAGCAGATGTCTAGAAATTTCATCTTGTATATCTGAAACTCTATACACTTTTCACAGCAATTCCCCATTTTTCTATACCCCCACCCTTTGGAGACCACTACTTTCCTGTGAGTTTGGCCACTTTAGGAACTTCATATAATTGGAACCATGTGGTATTTGTTGTTTTGTGAGTAGTTTCTTTCACTTAGCATAATGTCCTCATAGGTTATCCATGTTGTAGCATATGATAGAGTTTTTTTTTAATCGTACTTTAGGTTCTGGGTACACGGGCAGATGATGCAGGATTGTTGCATAGGCACATACATGTCAAGCTGGTTTGCTGCCTCTATCCCCTTGTCACTATTAGGGTTTTTTTTTTAACAGCTGACTATTCCTTTGTATGCATATGTCATATTTTATTTATCCATTCATCAATATATCAGCATTTAGATTTTTGCCACCTCTTAGCTATTATGAGTAATGCCACAATATACATGGGAATGCTAATACTTTTCTGAAATAATTTTCAGGTTTTTTTGAGATACTCAGAAATGAAATTAATGAATCATATGATAGTTCTTTGTAAGGTTTTTTTTGGGGGGAAACTCTACACTGTTTTTCATAGAAGCTGCACCAATTTACACTTCTACCAAGGAAAAATTGTAACATGTATTCCAATTCAATTTCTCCACATTCTCTCCAACATTTAGCATTTTCTGGCTTTGCGTGTTTTTGTTTGTTTTTGATGATGGCATTCCTAACAGGTGTGAGGTGGTATCTCATGGAAATCTTTGACCTGTATTTCCCTGATGATTGTTGATGTTGGGCATTTTTTCCTATATGTACTGGCCATTTGGATGTCTTGGAGAAAGGTATATTAAAGCCACTTGCTCACTTACAAAATTTGGTTATTTGATTTTTTTTAATGTAGAATTAGAGCTCCTTATATAGTTGAATATTAATCCCTTATCAGATATAAGGTTTGTAAACATTTTTCCCATTCTATATGTTGCCATTTCACTCTGTTGGTTTTTTCATTTGCTATGCAGAAAATTTCTTAGTTTCATGTAGTCTTGTCTATTTTTGCTTTTGTTGTCTGTGCTTTTCTTATCATATCCAGAGAATTGTTGCCAAGATCAACGTCAAGGAACTTTTCTGTTTTCTCTTAGGAGTTTTAAGGTTTCAGATATAACATTTGTCTTTAATAAATTTTGAGTTTATTTTTTATGTGTAGTCAAGGAAAGGCTTTTTCATTTTTTGTTTACAGATATTCAGTTTTCTCAGTAACATTTGCAGACTATCCTTTCCCAATGTGTACTCTTGACACCTTTATCTAAGGTTATTTCATTATATGTGTGTAAATTTATGTCTGGGCTCTCTAATCTGTCCCATTTGTCTATGTGTCTGTTTTTTTCACAAGCACATACTGTTTTGATTACTGTAGCTTTGTAATACATTTTGAAGTCAGAAAGTATTAGGCCTCCAGCTTTATTCTTCCTTTACAAGATTGTTTCTCTTATTTGGAATCTTTCAGGTTCAATATCAATTGTAGATTTTTTTCCATTTTTCTAAAAAATACCATTGGAATTTTGATAGGGATTGTATTGAATCTGTAGATCATCTTGTGTAGAATGCACAACAGTAACAATAGTAAGTGTTTCCATCCATGAACACCAGACTTGGTATTTGTGGCACACTGTGTAAACACTTCCATTTATTGGCATCTTTTAACATTTATTTCAGAAGTGTTTTTTAGTTTTCAGTGTATAAGTCTCTAGGTTCCTTGGTTAAGTTCATTCCTAAATATTTTATTTTTTCTCACTAATATAAACGGGATTGTTTTCTTAATTTGCTTTTTGGGTTACTCATTATTGGGGAATTAAAATTCCACTGATTATTTTATGTTAATTTATATCCTGCCACTTTGCTGAATTTGTTGGTTGTACCAGTTGTGTGTGTATATATAATCTTTAGGATTTTCTAAGTACAACACATCATATATGAACAGAGACGATTTTAGTTATTCCTTTCTGAATGGATGAGTTCAATTTTCTTTCCTTTTTCTTAATTTTTTTAATAGCTCTGGCTAGGACTTTCAGTACCATGCTGAATAAAAATGGTGAATTGACATTCTTGCCCTGCTCCTAATCTTAGAGGAAATATTTCCAGTTGTTTACTATTAAGTATGATGTTAGCTGTGGGATTTTCATATATAACCTTTATTATGTTGAAGAAATTTCTGTTCATTCTTAGTTGTGTATCTTAGTGTCTTTTATTGTTACTACTGTTTTTTGATTCTCCATTGCATTTATTTCTGCTCTAATCTTCATTACTTTTTCTGCTAATTTAGAGTTGAATTACTTTTTCTTTTTCCAGTATTTTAAGTTATAAACTTAGGTTGTTTATTTGGAGTTCTTCTCTTTAAATATGGGAATTTAATAAAAACTTATAAATATAAACTTCTTTCTTAGTTCTGGTTTTGCTGCATCCTATATGTTTTATTATTTTGTTTTTGTTTAGTCTCAAGATATTTTTAAGTTTACCTTTTGTTTCCTTATAAACTGTGGTTGTTCAGAAGTATATTGTCTAATTTCTACAAATTTTTGAATTTTTCTGTATTTCTTCTGCTCTTGGTTTTTAGTGTTATTCTACTCTAGCTGAAAAAGAAACTTGGTATGATTTTAATTTTTCTAGAGTTGTTATGATTTGCTTTGTGGACTAACATGTCATCTATCCTGAAGAATGTTCCATGTTCTCTTGAGAAAAATGTGTATTCTGCTGCCATTGGGTGGAATATTCTGTAGATGTTTCTTAGGTACATTTGGTTTAGAATGTTGTTCAGGTATTCTGTTTCCTCATTAATTTTCTGTCTGGTTTTTCTATCCATTACTGAAAGTTAGTTATTGAAATATACTATTATTTGTCATCTTTTCCTCCTTCAGTTCTGTCAATATTTTCTTCATATATTCAGTTGCTCTCCTAGTGGGTGCATATACATTTATTGTTATACAGTCATAGCTCCTTATGAATTGACATTTTTATCATGGTATTTGTTTATTTCCTATGGCAGTTTTTTTAACCTAAAATCTATTTTGTCTGATATAAGCAAGATCACTCCTGTTCTATTTTTGTTAACATTTGTATGGAAAATGTTTTTCCATTCCTTTTCTTTTAACCTGTATATGTCCTTAAATTTAAAGAGATTATCTGTAGACAGCATATTGTTAGAATTCACTTTTTCAACCATTCTTCCATTCTGTATACCCTTTTATTATATTTTAAAATCAATTTATATTTCAAGTAAATATAAATTTACTGACGGGAAACACTTTTTCTTGCCCTATTGTTAATGCTTTTTTTTTTTCCGTTTTGCCCTTTTTTTTCCTCTCTTGCTGTCTGTCATATGCTTTGATTTATTTCTTATTATTTCTTTTGTATATCCTCTGTAGTGTTTACTTTGTAGTTACCATTAGGCTTCATAAAACATCTTGTAGTTATAACTGTTTTAAGCTGATAACAGTTTAACTTCAATCACATATGACCACTTCTCTTTTGTTTCAGCCCACTTCATGTTATTGAAAGCACAAATTACGTATTTGTATAGAGTGTGTCATTAGCATATTTTATAGTTATAGTTTTTTTATATACTTCTGTCTTTAAATATGATACCAGTGTTAAAATTTATTTACATACTACGGCTACAATATTACAGAATTCTCTATTTGTCTAAATGTTTACTTTTGCTGGTAAGCTATACTTCAAATACTTTTGTGTTGCTATTTAGCATCCTTTCATTTCAACGTGAAGAACTCCTTTTATGATTTCTTGTAAGGCAAAACTAGTGACAATGAACTTCTTCAACAGATGTTCCCAGATATTTTTCTGGTAACATCTTTATTCTACTTTTATTTTTGAAGGGCCAGTTTCTGGGGTAGAGTGTTTTCCATTGGCAGGTCCCTTTTTTAGTAATTTTCAATGTATCATTTTACTACCTTTGGCCTCCATTGTTTCTGCTGATACTTCTGCTAAAATTATTATAGAGCCTCCTTTATATGTGAAGAGCCACTTTTCTCTTTCTGCTTTCAAATATTCTCTCATTTTCTTTTATTTATTGGAATTTAATTCTTATTTGACACGATGTGGTCTTCTTTGCTTTCATTCTAGATAGGGTCTGTTGGGCTTCTTGTTTCTGATGTCTATTTCCTTGCTCAGTTTTGGGAAATTTTGCCTATTATTTCTTTAGATAAATTTTCTTCTCCTTTATCTTCTCTTTCTGAGACTTCCATAATATGTACATTTGTATAGTTGATGTTGTTTTATATGTTTCTTATGATCTCTTCATTTTTTATTTAGTTTTGTTCCTTTAAATAACTTCAAATGGGCTGTCTTTGAGTTCATTGCTTCTTTATTCTGCTTAATCAAATCTGTTAAATCCCTCTCTTGAAATTTTAAATTCAGGTATTTATTCTTCAGCTCCAAAATTTGGTTCTCTTAAATATTTCTTATCTCTGTTTGTATTCTTATTTTTTTCTTATATCATTTTCATGAGTTTCCTGAGTCTTTATGAGAGCTATTTTAAATCCTTGTTAAATAATTCATATATGCCCATTTTTGAAGGTTAAAATCTAGAGATTTATTTTGTTCCATTAGTTAATGTTTCCTGATTTCTTTGTGTGACATGTTACTTTGTGTTGAATTCTTTACATTTGAATAAATAACAACCTCTTGGCCAGACGTGGTGGTTGATGTCTGTAATCCAGAACTTTGGGAAGCTGAGGTGGGTGGATCACGAGGTCAAGAGATGGAGACCATCCTGTCCTACATAGTGAGATGCCATCTCTAGTAAAAATACAAGAATTAGCCAGGCGTGGTAAAAACATGCCTATAGTCTCAGCTACTCGGGAGGCTGAGGCAAGAGAATTGCTTGAACCCGGGAGGCGGAGCTTGCAGTAAGCCAAGATTGTGCCACTGCACTCCAGTCTGGGGACAGAGTGAGACTGTTTCACAGACAAAAAAGAAAAAAAAAAGCCAGCCATCTCTTCTAATCTTTACAAACTGTCTTCATACAGGAAACACCTTCCCCA
>CM052648.1:73987232-74012058 GCA_028533165.1 Leontopithecus rosalia
GCACGCGCAACCGTGCCCAGCTAATTTTTTGTATTTTTAGTAGAGATGGGGTTTCACCATGTTGACCAGAATGGTCTCGATCTCTTGACCTCGTGATCCACCCGCCTAGGCCTCCCAAAGTTCTGGGATTACAGGCTTGAGCCACTGCACCTGGCCAAAATATATTAATATTTAGATCTTGTATTATTTATTGCTGCATAACAAACTACCACAAAACTAAGTGGTTTTAGTAATTATACTTACTATCCTAGAGTTTCCACAGGCTAGGAACCTGGGTTGGTATATCTGGGTCATTTAGATACAGTTTTATCACAAAGCTATAATCAAGGTATAGGCTAGGGCTTCAGACATCTTAATGCCTGTTTAGGGAATGATCTGCTTCCAAACTCACTGGTTGTTGGATGGATTCGGTTCTTTATGGGCTGTTGAGCTGAGGATCCAAGTATCTTTCTTGATGTTTGCTGTAGGCTCCCCTTAGTTTCTTGCCTTATAAGCTTCTTCATAATGGCCACTCATGTAATAGCAGCTGGCTTTGTTAAAGTGAACAAGCAAGTGAGCAAATGAGTGTACAAGCAAGACAGAAATAACAGTTTTTAGTAACTTAATCCCAGATGTGATATCCATTATTTTGCAATATTATATTTGTTATTAGTAAGTTACCATGTCTGTTTCATACCCAGGAGGGAATTATTCAAGGGTGTGAATAACAACAGGTGGAGATCATGGTGGCCACATTACAAGCTGTCTATCATAGAACTTGCCGAGTTATTTTGGATTATCTAAACAATATTGAAAATAACTATATGATGCATTAGTTGTGCTATAGCAAAGTTTGTATGATATTGAATTATTTATCCACACTGAGGCTTACACTGTTCATGTGCAAAATGGAGGTAATGATGCGTAACTCAAAGGGGTACCTACCATACCTGAGGAAGCCTTTAAATTTTAAAGCATCATACAAATGACTGATGGCTGCTACTAATGTTCTATGTACTTACCTGTGTTTCATGGTTGAATAGAGTGTTGAAATGACTACCTCATAAACAGTATTTGAGAAATAAATATGTGTCAAATATAGAAGAGTAAGGTAAAATGTTCAATAAGCACATAAAATACATACTGTTTATTCAATAACTATATAAGGAAACAGGATGAATGTGTGAAACTGTAAGTAGTTCTGTTTAACTAGATTGTATAGTCAGTAAAGGGCAATGATGGAGGCAAGGTCAGAAATGTACTTTAGGCTCTAAGTGTCTGGACAGGTATTCTGCGACTTTTTTCAGTGAAAAAGAAGGGAACTTTTAAAGGTTTTCGAGCAAAGTAACAGCTATGAAATTTAGGCAGATTTATCATATTTACTGTGATAATCATACATTAAAACTATTACCATGTTACTGTTATTATATATAGCTTCCAATTTTGAAAGAGTTTTATTTTCATATAATAATGTTTGATTGAGACTGCAGGCAGAATAACAATACTATGTTTGCAATACAGAATAGTGTAATCCATAATTGGCTTCGATAGGTAAACTATAGAAATAGACCTGTGAACTAGATTAAGAAAAAAGAGAAACCTCACCCAGTGCTAACTAGTATTACATTTACCAAGAATGCATTATTTCCTAGATTTGATTGAGCATGATGATATTATTTTATCTTCACAACAGTCCTATAAGTAGTATATGATAATTTTCTCCGTTTTACAGATCAGAAAATTGAGATGCAGATAGTTTCAATAACTTGCCTCATATCACATAACTAACATGTTGAGAACACAGGAAGGGAGCCTACTGTTTGGTTCTAGAGCCTTACTACTAAAAGCGCCATTTTCAAACCAGGAGTGTCTCATCCCACTATATAAGAGGGAGATTGATGAAAATTTAGAATCTCAGCATTCAGTCTGAAAAGATCCTCAGCCAAATTGCAGGCCAAATTTGAGCCCATGCTTAACTGTTTTATTATGTTGTAGAATGAATGCAAGGGAAAAAACACTTATTTTGGAGGATAAAAGGTATTTAACGTTTGTCATGAAGTTACTCCAAGAAATATCTCGTCTCTTTGGTCCCTGTGGCTGAAATTTATCTAGAGCAGTAGTAATGTGATTTACTTACAAATTATTCTCCTCCCCGATACACACACCTTATTTGAATCTTTGATTTATTTAAATTTAAGGCAAGATATATGTGATAATAGATGTTTTATGACCCAGGCAGGGAGATGCATATGATAGTGCCTTGTGAACTGTTAAATAAAAAGATTTCTAAAGTGTAAAATCTTAAAGAATAATTAGGGCTTAGTTAATCCATTCCTCAAATTACCGATGATGAAATGGAAATTCCAAAGGGTAAGAGTCCCTACTTAAAGTCATGACTAAGTGGTGGTATACTGTCCAGATGTCTCAAACTACAGTGTCATCAGAACCCTTCTGAAAACATCAAGGGAAGAGGACTAATATAAAACAATATTCAGGACAAGAATCAGACAGTAGAGATAGAGGAAAACTTTTCTACAGTACTGCATCTTTGGTTGTAGTTTTGAGGGGTATGTATTTTCTTAGCATGTATTTTCTAGGACTAGTCAATGAGAGATGGTTTTAGTGTGATACGCTAATTGGAATTATAAAATAGATACCTCTCTCTGTATATAACTACGTCGTTCATTTATTCACAGAATAAGCTTTGAGTTCATACAAGTGACATGCAGTACAGTACATTTGAATTTGAAATGATTTTAAGGCAGGGGAGGTGACATGGGTATCAATTAAGCAGTTGTATTTATGGAATGGAGATGAGAATTTGAAAGTGAATGACATCTGAAGCCCTGGTTCTGGACTTTATAATGCAGTAGTATGTAAGACTCTGCTGGGTGATATGGCAAACAGCTTGTTGACTGACACCGGGGAAACAGCAATATGTAAGAGATGGAGGATTATGTGATCCTAGATAAAATTGAAAAAAAACATCCAGAAAGGAGGAAAACTAGCAGAAAGAAGTGCTACAGGAGTCATTGATGAAGAAATATTTTAAGATGAAAACTGTAGGCACGCATCTAAAATTCTCATGAGAGTTAGGTAATAAAAAGATTAAATATCAATTTATTTTATAAAGTAAAATGTCAGTTACTTTGGAAAAAATAATTTCTGAGGTGTGGCAGATAAAAAAGGAATACATAGGAGATCAAGAGGTATAGATAACATTTATAAATTAAATTTTTAAATGTAGATTTGTTAAGAAGATAGGATAGCAACTAGAGAGAGATTCCTGTAAAGAGAATTTTTTTTTTAATTTGTGGGATTAGGGAAATTTGGACAAATATGTATGATAAAGGGAAAAATCTCATCAGAAACAAGTTGAAAATTGTTAATGCTGGTAAAATTCAAGCCATGGCTATCTGTCTACCCAAATTTCCATCTTGGGTTAAAAAATGGATTTAGGCATTTTTACTTGAGAGTGGAACAAAGTGATGATTTCTAGTGAAACAAAGTTTCACCAGAATGGGGAAAGGAGTGGATAGGAAGTGAGAGGCATTTCAAACTGTGATAATTGGGAGAGATTTGTTTCAGTAGTGAGCTGGCCAAATTGGGTTATCCAAGGGACTTTTAAAAGTTAGATGTCTAAGCCGGGTGTGGTGGCTCATGCCTGTAATCCCAGCACTTTGGGAGGCCGAGGCGGGTGGATCACGAGGTCAGGAGATCGAAACCATCCTGTTCAACATGGTGAAACCCCGTCTCTACTAAAACTACAAAAAATTAGCTGGGCATGGTGGCGCGTGCCTGTAATCCCAGCTACTCAGGAGGCTGAGGCAGGAGAATTGCCTGAACCCAGGAGGCAGAGGTTGCGGTGAGCCGAGATCGCGCCATTGCACTCCAGCCTGGGTAACAAGAGAGAAAGTCCATCTCAAAAAAAAAAAAAGTTAGATGTCTAAGCTCTATAAAGGAAGGAATTCCTGACGCATGCTACAATATGGATGAAACTTGAGGACATTATGCTAAGTGAAATAAGCCAGTCACAAAAAGACAAACATTATATGAGCTCACTTATGTGTGTAGATTAGTCAAATTAACAGAAACAGAAAGCAGAATGGTAGTTGCTAGGAGATATGGGAAGGGGAAAATGGGGAATTGTTTAATGGGTGTATAGAGTTTCAGTTTTGCAAGATAAAAATTCTGGAGGTTGGTTGCATAACACTATTATTCTGTACATTTAAAAATAGTTGAGATGGCAAATTTTTCTCTGTGAATTTTATTAGAATTTAAAAAGAAGTTAAATGTCTAAATGTATGCTTCCTTTGGAACCTGTTTAGAAGACAATCTCTATTTTTTTTAAGGGAGTCTCTCTCTGTCACCCAGGCTGGAATGCAGTGGCACAATCTTGGCTCACTGCAACCCCCACCTCCTAGGTTCAAGCGATTCTTCTGCCTCAGCCTCCTGAGTAGTTGGGAATACAGGTGTGCACCACCATGCCCGGCTAATTTTTATATTTTTAATAGAGATAGGGTTTCATCATGTTATCCAGGATGGTTTCCATCTCCTAACCTCATGATCTGCCCGCCTTAGCCTCGCAAAGTTCTGGGATTACAGGCATGAGCCACCACACCTGGCCCTACAATCTATTTTTTCTTAGAGTGGAGAGGAAGCTTTTATTTTCCCATATTGGGAAAGAGTATGAGATTTACCTCTTTTTGTATATAAGGGAATAAGTTAGTCACTGAAAGAATTAATACATGAAAATTATTTCTATGTACATATACAGTGGCAACTGCAAAGATTTCTTACCAAAGGTAGACAATATAAATAAATCCAATAGAACAATATGCTTATAAATATATTTGCCTTCATCTATAGTTTTAAAAATTCAGACTAAAACAGTAAATAAATTAGAATGTATCAAATACAGACAGATTAGAAAAAAAGAAAAAAATTCAGTTGACAAGGCTATGGTTAAACTTTAATATATATCATTATTGGAAAAATAAGTGTATGCTATTAATTTACCATTTCTGGAAGATGATCTAAAGGTTATAAATCAAAATCTCTTAGAGATTTATACTTTGACATTGTAAGTTCCAGGACACACACACACACACACACACACACACACATACATACATGCACACACACAAACTCATATATATTTACATTAAATAAAACCATATTAATAGGAATATTCCTCAGTGTATAAACCATAATTTACAAATTGAACACCTTTATAAAATATACAATAAGAGAATGACTAAATTATTATGAACAATGGTTTATCATAAAAACATCAGATATAACTTTCTAAGAAAGTTTAATGGCATTGGAAATTCTCATAATACAATGTTCAGTGAAAAAAATATGTCTGTGAATTCATTGATTGGTCTTTCCATTCACTCATCCATCTTTCCTTTCATTAGCTAATTTTATTAGTCATTGGCAATTATATATGTGGTTCCATATAAATACAGAAAATGAAACCAACAAAATATTTTAAAAATTACACAATTATTTCTCAAGTTGTGAAGAAATGTATATTTTTCAAATTTTAGACAATGGGAAGCATTTATTTGAATAAAAAGAAATGTTTATTTTAAAAAGTTTTAAAGAGCAAGTACTTGTAATGTGTGAGGCATTATTGACAAGGAGGTCTTCAGTTACGACTTTTATCAGATATATTTATTTGACTGTCTTCTGGAAATGTGTCCTTTATTATTACCAAGAAATTGATATCAAATAATAATATTAGTTGGAACACAAAGGATTTTATATAGCTTTACTTTGTTTTACAAACTTGGACACGTTAATGAAATAAGTAAGCCAATATTCTTAGTTCTTAGATTATAAGAGGTCAAGTCAAACTATATTGTTATCAAAGAAAGCAATAAACTCATCATTTCTAATAATTCTTTTAAGAACTAAATGAAATAATTTTCAAATTAATATACTTAGGAGAATATATGAGAGCAAGGTGTTTAGTGATAATAATCTACATTATGTTTAGAAATCAGTTGATTACTATATCGATCAGTCAGAATAATAATAAAATAATATAAGAAATAAAGTCGTAGAGCATCCCAGTCTTTCCCTACCCCTCCACCACTTTGCTTTTAATTCTAGCATGGATGTGGAATAATTTATTCTTATTATGCCTAAACATGCTTTCATAGAAGAAGTGACCATTATTGTGTCTTTATCAATAGAAGATATGGAAGATGTTTATTGAGTACTTATCAGTATTTTAAGAAAGTGAGTTTGGCTGTGTCATTATTGATAGACTAGGAGTGATGAAAAGCTGGAGCCTGAAAACCCTAGGTAGGAGGATACTGACATAGTCTATTTGTGAAATAGTAAAGAATTACATCAGACATGGTGGTGTGTGCCTGTAGTCCCACCTCTTAGGGAAGCTGTGACAGGAGGATTGCCTGAGCCCAGGAGTTTGACTCCAGGCTGGGCAACAAAGTAAGACCTCCTCTCTTAAAGAAAAAAATAAAAAGTAAAAAAAAAAAGGTTTACATGTTGCTAGATAATTGACCACAATAGATTCAATCAATACATGGTTGTTGAAATTCTATGTGTAGGGAATTAGGCTAATGCTGGTTCTTACCATTCTGAGAAGATCTGAACTAGTGTTACAGGTGGAGTGTATTGACTACAAGTTATTCAGGTTCTTGACATTTTAAACAGAGAATTGGACAAAATGCACAAACAAAGCAATGAAAGAATGAAGCAAGGAAAGCACAGGTTAATTGAAACGAAAGTACACTCCACGGAGTGGGAGCAGGCCCCAGCAAGTGGCTCAGGAATACTGGTTACATTATTTTCTAGGACTTAAATACTCTCCAGAGGTTTCCCATTGATTACTTGATTACACCTTATGTAAATGAAGAGTAACCTGCAACCAATCTTAGTGGTGGTGGAAGGCAATAAATCAGAGGCTGAAATGAAGTTACAATGTTACATCCTATGCAGACCTCTGACTGGTTGCAGAAGTTGGACCAATAAGAGGAGGCACTTTGCATTTTTCATTGGCTATACAGCAAGGGGTGGTGGTTGCAAATGGAGTAACTCTGATCCTTTTGTTGCATGGGCATGGAAAGTTTGAGTTTTCCTTTTCATTCAGTTCTAGGAAGTCAGCACAAATCAGCCTTAGGTTCCCTCCCTCCAGACTCTATTCTCCTGCCTCATTTTCCCACTGAGAGGCAGGATACCCTTTGATCTTTATGGGAGGCAGAGGGACTGAAGGTCTTTTTTCATGCTGACTTGTGGCATACACCCTACCTATTGGGGATCAAGAGACTCTCATCCTCCTCTGTCTAGTGTACACAAGGTAGCTTCTTGATGGCCAGCAGTGGTGTCTTCACCTGGAACTGGAAACCTTGTCACATGATCATCTGAAGCTTTATGGTCTCTAGGTGAGAAGAAATGAATTTAGCTAAAAGATTTAGCAAGTATGGTCTAGAAACCAAGGCAAGTATAATAATTAATAATGGGCTGGTCAGAGGAAGGAGCCATGAACCCTAACTTAGCATTTTTGACCAGGAACCCCATGACTTAGACAGCTTCTGTCATGTCTTAGAGGTCTGATCAGCTAGTTTTGGGGCAGCAGCCCTTACTATTCCTGATTGACATAAAAACAACATTCTTCCTCTAGGAAAAAGATATAGGCCCCTCTTTTTAGCAGTTAGGAGATCTAGTCCCTTTCCATTTTATAAAGCAACCACTGCCAAGGATTCCATTCTATTTTCTATGGTGATGTTACTTTGGGCAATGCCATCAAAGCTTTACATAAAATCCTTGGAAGAGTGTTGGTAATAGAATAGGAAAGTTGCAAGCCTGATAACTCCTATTCCTACTCTCACTGTCACTCCTAGCCCTACCAAAATGTGTATGAGTTGGATGGCTCATTTGTGCCTGGCAGTTGCTGCTAAAGGTATAATGAGGGATTGGTTGTTGGGAGCTATATTGATTTTAGAGGCTAATTAAATAAGTGTACAGATTTCAGTCTAATTGTCTGGTAATCATAAGTAGAAACTGGTCCCACATGGCAAAATTGTTCCGTTTTTCAAGAAGAAAATTGTTTTCTATGGTGATCAAGTGGTTTAGCTTGTTGTTTTTGATTTTCCAAGAGGTTAAGCTCCCTGCTAAGGTGACCCCAGTTAAAGGCTAGAAGAGACCTTAGGAAATATCCAGAGTTTCCCCGGAAGTTCTGTTTTCCCAGTTGAGGTACTTACACTTAGTGCCCACCAACAACCACCCAGAGGTGGTATTTTTGTACCAGGGAACCGAAGGGCAACTAGATGTCTCAGGTTTAGTACAGTCTTCCCAAGGGAAAATAAGAACATAGCTAGTGGGCTAGTGGGCTTACCTTGACAGCACTTAGACTGTATATCCTTTAATGTGCCCTTAACTAAGGATGGTTCCCATGAAAACATACAAGATTTTTGAATGATGCAGTTTGGGTAACTTCATAGCTTACCTGATCATATCGGGGGTTAATCTCTATCGCATAGTTACATTGATGACATTTCAAGGTTCCAAGGGCCTGACTAAAGTGTCAACTTGACTTGATACAAAGTGGTACTTGGAATTTTGGCTCTATATACATTGTTAATGGATCCCAAATGGGTTTCTGTGGGGATGCAATTCTAGAAAGGTTTCTCTGATAGGACTGGCGAAGTTTTACTGCTTGTTCTGTCATCATAGGTCATTTTTTTAAGGGACCAAGGTAGAGCTGGGATTGGGATGGCAGCGTATTAGGATGATAGTGGAGATAAACAAAGCCAACAGTCATTTGCCCAAGCTAACTGGTTGTATTTCACAGTCTTTATGTTAAATTTAAAGATCTGAATAAATACCCATTATCCATTAATTGCCAGAGGGGAAAAGTGAAACTCTGTTAAAATTAAGCTGATTCCCAGTACACCTGGTCTCAGTATACACAGGCTGTGGCTAACCATTATGGGACCAAAAATATTTATCTGGTTCTTTGTTCTATAGAAAGGGATCTTCAGGGTTGGATACTTATGCTGTCAGGAATGCTTGTTATAAAAATGAAACAAAACACTTTGCTTAATTATTACATAGGAAGTGATTCCATTCATTTAGAAGAAAGAAATTCTAAGTTACATTTAAGTTAGATGAACTTGAAAATTGCTTAGATTTATTTATTAATTTATTGAGTGCCCTTTACTTATAAGGCAATTACATAGATACAATGTATAACAATAAGTGTAATTGCTTAGACTTATTAATTTATTGAGTGCTCTTTTACTTATAAGCCAATTACATAGATAAAACGTATAACAAGTGTGTATACAAATAAACACATCTAGACATGTATACATAGAGGCAAATAAAGATCCAATAGCTTTTACCTTGAAACTCTAGTCATGAGATAGCAATATAAACTCACTGGTTTTATATGGTTATACTTTGCTTTTCATAATGGGTAACCCAATGAAGACTGTGAACCAGAATTTTGGGTTAAACAATTTCCTTGACAGTTTGATTTTTAAACTCCAAAGAACATTGGGACCAAACAGCACCAAATGAGAGTGTCACATGCTAACCAGGTCATACCCTAATTAGAAAAGCAGCACAAAAGCCTGTATACATGCAATTTCATCCCACTTTCCCATTCAACAACAAACTCCAGATTTCAAACAATATTTGGGCTAAACAGTATTGCAAAAGAATATCAAATGTTTCCTCCTTAGGTCATCAGGGCCAAATTGATTCCAATGATTGAGAATGCAGCCAAGGAGGGAGTCAGGTGGAATAGATGGATTGTTTCTCACAGTGATCTGGAAAAGAGAGAATTTTTTTAAATGAATTTTCCTAATTTATTTTCTCCTTCCTTCCTTCCTTCCTTCCTTCCTTCCTTCCTTCCTTCCTTCCTTCCTTCCTTCCTTCTTTCCTTCCTTCCCTCCTGTCTGTCTTTCTTTCCTTCTTTCTTTTTTTCTTTTCTTTTCTTTCTTTTCCTTCCTTCCTTCCACTCTCCCTCCCTCTTCCCCTCCCTCCCTCCTTCCCTCCCTTCCTTCCTTCCCTCCCTTCCTTCCTTCCCTCCCTTCCTTCCTTCCTTCCTTCCCTCCCTCCTTTCTACCTTCCTTTGTTCCTTCCTTCCCTCCCTCCCTCTCTCCCTCCCTGCTTTCTTTCTTTCTTTCAGCTCTGGGATATATGTGCACATCCTGCAGGGTTGTTGTGTAGGCGCACACATGCCGTGGTGGTTTACAGTCTCCATCCTCCTATCACCTACATCAGGCATTTCTCCCAGTGTTTTCCCTCCCCAGCCTCCCTGACCCCCAGCTGTCCCTCCCAAGCCCTTCACCCCCAACAGACCCCAGTGTGTGATGTTCCCCTTCCTATGCCAATGTGTTCTCATTGTTCAATACCTGCCTATGAGTAAGAACATGAGGTATTTGCTTTGCTGATTGTGTTAGTTTGCTGAGAATGATGGTTTCCAAATTCATCTTATCCCTACAAAGGACACAAACTCAGTGTTTTTATGGCTGCATAATATTACATGGTGTATAGGTGCCACATTTTGTCCAGTATATCATTAATGGATGTTTGAGTTGGTTCCAGGTCTTTGCTATTGTAAACAGTGCCACAATGAACATATGTGTGCATGTGTCTTTATAATAGAACAGTTTCTAATCCTTTGGGTATATACCCAGTAATGGGATTGCTGGGTCAAATGGAATTTCTATTTCTAGGTCCTTGAGGAATTGCCACACTGTCTTCCACAATGGTTGAACTAATTTACACTCCCACCAACAGTATAAAAGTGTTTCTTTTTCTACACATCCTCTCCAGCATCTATTGTCTCCAGATTTTTTAATGAATGTCATTCTAACTGGAGTGAGATGGTATCTCAGTGTGATTTTGATTTGCATTTCTCTAATGTCCAGTGATGATGAGCATTTTTTCATATATTTGTTGGTCACATAAATGTCTTCTTTTGAAAAGTCTCTGTTCACATCCTTTGTTCACTTTTTGATGGCGTTGTGCGTTTTTTTCTTATAACTCTGCTTTAGTTCTTTGTAGATTCTGGATACTAGCCCTTTGTCAAATGAGTAGATTACAAACTTTTTATTCCCATTTTGTTAGTTGCCAGTTCACGCTAAAGATTGTTTCTTTTTGCTGTGCAGAAGTTTAATTAGATTCCATTTGTCTATTTTAGCTTTTGTTGCCATTGCTTTTGGTGTTTTAGTGCCAAAGTCCTTTCCTATGCCTATGTCCTGAATGGTATTGCCTAACTTTTCTCCTAGAGTTTTTACAGTGTTAGGTCTTATATCTAAATCTTTAATCCATTTGGAGTTAATTTTAGTGTAAGGTGTCAGCAAGGGGTCCAGTTTCAGCTTTCTGCACATGGCCAGTCAGTTTTCCCAACACCATTAATTGAACAAGTAATCCTTTCCACTTTGCCTGTTTTTGTCAGTTTTGTCAAAGATGGTTGTAGATGTGTGGCATTTCTTCCAGGAACTCTGTTCTATTCCATTGGTCTATATCTCTGTTTTGGTACCAGTACCATGCTGTTTTGATTACTGTAGCCTTGTGGTATAATTTGAACTCTGGCAGTGTAATGCCTCTAGCTTTGTACTTTTTGCTTAGGCTACTCAGGCTTTCTTTTGATTCCAGATGAAGTTTACAGTGTTTTTTTTCCAGTTCTGTGAAGGTCAATGGTAGCTTGATGGGGATAGCATTGAATCTGTAAATTACTTTGGGCAGTATGGCAATTTTCGTTATATTGATTCTTCCTAACCATGAGCATGGGATGTTTTTCCATCTGTTTGTGTCCTCTCTTATTTCCTTGAGCAGTGGTTTGTTTTCTCCTTGAAGATGTCTTTTACATTTTTTGTTAGTTTCATTCCTGTGTATTTTATTCTCTTTGTAGCAATTGTGAATGGGAGTTCACTTATAATTTCGCTCTCCATTTGTCAGTTATTTGTGTATAGGAATGCTTGCGATTTTTGCATTGATTTTGTATCCTAAGACTTTGCTGAAAAGAGAGAGAAAATTCTCTGGAGGGCTTGGTACTAGACCTCAGAACCTCCACCTAGAGTATCTCCTTGGAGATATTAAGGTCTAGAATTGGATCATCTAGGGTGTCTCTCTTTGGGGTTTAATCTTAGAATGTTAGATATCTCTGACCTTAGGTGGGCACCAGTGCCACTTTGTTTGTTTTCCCTCCAGAGGCAATGGCCTACTATGAGCTTTTCTTTTGTCCCTGGATAAAGATCTTGACTTATAGCATCCTTGTAATTTGAAAAAGCCATGCTTTTCTATGCTTCCCCTTCCATCATAGTGACAGCCATGGACTTTAGTCATAGTATCCGAAGGCTGGTTGTGTTTCTTTTCTCCTTAGGCAATAGAATGGATTGAGTAGGAGAAGGGAGGTCAAGTTGGCTGAGTTAAATTATCTTTTGCCATTATGGATTAAATTTATAGGAAAATTTAGCATAGAAAAGAGAGTTTAATTTGCCTGAAACATGTGTGAGTTCACCCTGGATGAGTTGCCACTGCCAATCGCATCATACATAGTTCTCAGGGACTATAATCAGGAAAGACAGAAAAGAGTCCTTCCCTTTTCCAGGCAGGGCAGCTGTCCTCATGTACTTTGTGACCTTCGGGTAACACCAGAGAGTGGCCCCAGCCATTTGCCTCAATTACTAAGGATCTACTAGGAAACAGCTGCTGAAAGACTGAAAAGTGAAAAAGGAAACAGACTCAAGTCACTCATTTGAACCTGATGATGATAGTCAGGTCCTTCCACATGAAAACCTTTCAGTTTCACTGGAGAGTAGCACTGGCCAGAGACCCGCAGCAGCCTCCATGCTTGGGTGCTGTCTACTGAGGGTCCCTAGTTGAAAAGAGAAAAAGAGAGAAAAGAGTTCCCCTGTATGGAGCAGAGAGAAAAAGGAGAAAAAAATAAAAATAAAAATAAATCCCAAACTCTGGGCCTACCTCCTTGCCACCTCACCAAAATATTTTACCAGTGGAGGTTCTTGACTACAGGTCATCCAGGCTCTTGGTAATTTGAACAAAGAATTGGAGAAAATGCACAAACCAAGCAATGAAAAAGTGAAGTAATGAAAACACAGAATTATGGAAACAAAAGTACACTTCACAGAGTGGGAACATGCTTGGGCAAGTGGCTTACAAGCACTGGTTACAGAATTTTCTGGGGCTTAAATATTCACTAGAGGTTTCCCAGTGGTTACTTTGTTACATCCTATGTAAATGAAGCAGGGCCCAAGACCACTCTGGTGGTGACCAATCAAAGGTTGAAGTGAAGTTATAAAAATACACCTCTATGCAAATGAAGACTAGGCCTGTGACCAGTCTGATTGGTTCTGGGAGGGACCAATCAGAGGTACTTCCCATTTTTCATCTGCCACACAGAAAAGGGTGGGAGCAGATACAAAGGGATTCACTTCTGATACTTTTGATACTTGGGCATGGAAAGTTGGGGTTTTCTTTTTGATTCAGTTCTAGGAAGTCAGTGAAGATCAGCCATAGGTTCCCTGCCTCTAGACAGTATTCGCCTGTCTCAGAAGGAAGTGCAAAATCTTGTATTTACAGCAGCTTTCAGTTTGAAGAAGCACTTACATATTTGCCAAGTTCTGTCTTTTTCCTTTTCCCTTTCCATATTGTCTAAGCTACAATTAAATGACCATTAAGTCTTGCATAAATCATGAAAGCATAGAAGATTCTGAGAATATAGAAATACCTGCATAAGAAATAGCACATATGATTCTACTTGAACTCATTTATATGGTATTTAAGATCAATGTATTTGTATTTACATATTTTTAAATGAAGGAAATATTTTATAAATATTTCTTTATTGATATTAATTTCATAAATACCCTAAAAAGCTTACTTAGCATCATAAGTAAGGTTACATTTGTCATTCTTTGAGTGTCACACACTGCCATACAGGCTTTATTTATAATATCATGAACCCTATTGTAGACATGATGAGGAAACTCTTGATCTAGGAAGGTTAGGTGACATTGTCAGAGTTGCACATCTGATTAGTAGGAAAGCCATGATTTAAATCAGAGGATGTGACACTTAACCATATTGTTATGGTTAATCAATTATGTATTATTCCTTTTGAAACCATTTTCCCAATAATTAGTTATTAGCATATTTGGAATTGGTTGATAGATTAAAAGAGCCCAAGGGCATGGGATGAGAAGGGGAGGGGATTTATTTTAAAAGATGTAGGCCAGGCACGGTGGCTTACGCCTGTACCCAGCACTTTGGGAAGCCAAGGTGGGTGGATCATAATATCAAGACATGAAAACCTTCCTGGACAACATGGTGAAACCCTGTTTCTACAAAAAAATACAAAAATTAGCTGGGCGTGGTGGCACATACCTGTAGTCCTAACTACTTGGGAGGCTGAGGCAGGAGAATTGCTTGAACCCAGGAGGTAGAGGTTGCAGTGAGCTGAGATCATGCCACTGCACTCCAGCCTGGTGCCTAGAGACAGAGCCAGACTCTGTCTCAAAGGAAAGAAAAAAAAAACAGATGTAAAGTAGTTGCAAAAATAATGGTGTGCCTCAAATAATTTTATTTAAACAGATTTTTAATAGTAATGTTATATTTGGTTTTTACCATTTAAATCAGAAATAATTGAGTCAGACAAATAAATGTTTTTTATATTTGTTCAAATGCTAGTGAGATTCATTTTTATATTTTACTTGATTATTTGTAAGTAAATATGAGTACAGATCCCTTCTGTTACCACATTTAGAATGAACATCTCAAAAGAAACTTTGGCAATAATTTTACTAGTTCTAAAACAAACCATATGTTCATGAAGACATAAGAATTAAATGTCCTAAAGATCTTTATTAATTCTACATTAATCTGCATTTCATTTATAGTCTTCCAAACTTTAATTTATTTAGTGATTTATTTTCACCTAGTAACTGTAAGCTTTTTCACAGAATGTTAAATGTCAATATGTGTTATATTTATTGGTTGCTCTTGCTATGGCTGATCATCATTTCACCCATAAGCAAAACCAATAAGGTGAACAGTAACAGATATTCAAATATCTTTGATATTTGATATTCAAATAAGTCTTTGCCGATGCTTATGTTCTGAATGGTCTGTATTGCCTAGGTTTTCATTAGGGTTTTTATGGTTTTACATTTTACATTTAAGTCTTTAAACCATCTTGAGTTAATTTTTTGTATAAGGTGTAAGGAAGGGTTCCAGTTTCAGTTTTCTGCATATGGCTAGCTAGTAATCCCAGCACCATTTGTTAAATAAGGAATCCTTTCCCCATTGATTGTCTTTGTCAGGTTTATCAAAGATCAGATGGTTGTAGCCGTATGGTGTTATTTCCCAGGCCTCTGTTTTGTTCCATTTGTCTGTATATCTGTTTTTGGTACCAGTATCATGCTGTTTTGGTTACTGTAGTCTTCTAGTATAGTTTGAAGTCAGGTAGTGTGATCCTTCCAGTTTTGTTATTTAGCTAATATGACTTTTTGTGAAATAGAAATTGGGTCTTTAAAAATGTTTTATTTAAATATTGGCTATATTTACTTAAGAAAGAACAATACATGTATCTTATTTATGTTTCTATTTGAAACAGAATACAAGATAACAGAACCCCACTTTAATTCTAGGGAAAATGGTTAATATTTGTTCTGAATTTTATAAATATTTAAGTTTTATTATGTTAGTTTTATGTTTTTTGTTACTGTATTGGAGTTAACTGTTATGAATGCATTGTATAAAAAATGTGAAATAAGACATTAAAATATAAATTTGTTTTACATTCTTCATATATCTTAAATCAGAAGTACAGATTTGTAAAAATCTATTTTGTAAGATTTTGATAATCAATTTATCAGCCTGAGAGTCTTGTTTATCTCTTGACTATCTGGGATGTTTTTTCTTTCTTTTTTTTTTTAACTAATCAAATAGGATTTGGGATAGGAATAGTTTATTTAAAAGTTTATTAAAGCCTTAGGGTAATACATAGTTTATTAACCTAATTTTGAACTGGAAGTTACATTTGAAATAATATCCCTAGATTCTCTAATTTTGATATTTTACTGCTTTGAACTAGTGTCAATGTGTGGAGTAGTCTTTTGTCTATAAATGTTCCCATGTGTGTTACCGATACTCGGTATTTATCTCAGTGTATGCAATTAACATTGCAGGAAAGTAGCAGGTAGTACTTATCTTGCTGGAATGTTCCAGGGAACATATATGACTTCTTAGGTTGATTCCAGTTGTCTGTTTCTTTGATTATAAATTAAAAACTGGTGTAGTCTAGTGAAAAATGATTAATTTAGTCTATGTTGCCTTCTCCTGTGCTGTAAACCTTAACTGTCCTGTCCTGTGTGGGATTGAATGACTGTACACTGCAAGCTCTTGCTGAGTAAAGTGTGGTCCATGGAGAAGCAGCATGGGTTTCACTTGGAAATGAAATATAAATGCAGATTCCCAGGACCTACCTCCTAGAACTGCTGAATGTCAGTGTATATTTTAAGGAGATCTGTAGGTGATTTGTATGTACCTTTATGTTTGAGACACACTGGGCTATTACTAAGAAGGTCATTTATGTCCCAGGATATGACAAAAAATTAGTGCCACTTATATATTTGTTGGTTGACCTACCATAGTCAGAACATTTATACTGTGTTGAACCTGAGCTGTTTGGTCATAGTATTTGGACAGAGAAGAATGACAGCACTTTCTCTGTCTCCATTGTGTTTTTCTATCATTTATATCTTACTACTTTTTTTCCAGGCAGACAAAGTCACCTTTGAAATTTTCTCCAGGTGAATAAGAAAAATATAGATTTTAAAAAGATCTGAGGCCGTTTAATCTTCAAGAACACTAAATAAAAAGATTATGATCTTTTTTACTTACATGATTGTATCTTAGTAAATGCTTAGAAAAGCATATTTGATGAAATGTTACACATTTTATTGGAATGTGATACCGTCTTAAACATTTTACCTTCTGCCTTATAAGACAATGAATTACCTCATGAAGTACCATTGAGTTTAATTGTGTAGTCTTATTGGAGCCTAAGCCTCAGCTGAAGTCAGTGCATGTTTTTTTTACTAAGATCTGCACAAGTGAATGCAATGCAATGTGATTTGCCTTTTATCACCCAGCGTAAAAAGTACTGTATACTCTGTTTCATTAGAGGTATTACCCTTATGAAGTATCCCAAAATGTATTGAAACAGTGAGATTTGTTTTCCTTGCATTGTTTAAACTATTGAACATGTATATTTAGTTTCTCCTGATTTAGGAATGAAATATGTTATTGTAACTACTGAATATTTTAAATTTCTTTTAGATCAGTCTTTTCATGAAGTTTATAATATGTTAGTTTTGCTTAAGAGAAATGTATTTTTCTTTTGTAAAAAATAGTAGTCTAGAAACATTGACCCTCCTCTATCATCAGTTTCTACCCTTATGTTTCCATTTTAAACTCTTTTCTTCTGATATTTACTTCATATTTACAAATAATATGCATAAACTTCTCTGTCCCCACCAATTACATTCACAATAAAATTAAATAAGATATTTATTGAACCTTAACAATTTGTGATCCCCTCTTCATCTCTGTTTAACAGAGATCTCAAATGTCTCCACTAAGAAAAGATTAATCACACTTAAAATCAAGGATCAAAATGTTGTTTGATTCCTTAATAGCTAGAAGGGAAGCTGGAGTGAAACAGTAACTCTGATGCTGTTCTAAGATGTCATGGCACTGTGCCTCATGTGAGTTTCCTTTTGTTGATGATCATATGGTCCCCTTCTGTCTTGGTCTTAATTTCTGGTAAATTTTATATTATCCCTTTGCTATTACTATTTCTGTTTTCTCTAATATTTTTAAACTCCTATCAATTGTGTTTTGGGTTTTCTGTTTCTGTATTCTAATTCATTTAATTTGTGGGCATATTTGAGAATGGAAAAAGTGACATGAAATGTTTTTTGATTTCAATTTTATCCCCAATGTGAATGTTTGCTTTGGTATAAATTTATCTGCTTGGATAATGAGATGACTTAGAAGAATGTGAGAGCTTTTACTTAATTTATTTTTCTGACTTCATTGCTCAAAAATATGGCATTTGTAAGGATATGTATAATTCTCCTGGAAATTATAAAATAAGTGTTATATAATTTTGGCAGAATACAAGCTTACTGATTATAAATCTTTGTATGGCTCACTGCAGAGCAAAATACACTTTGACTTACTGTATATTGAACTATATACTTGCAATATTTGAGCTTCTGCTCATCTGTAAGTCAAGAAATCTAATTCCCAACTACTTCAAATATCTTTATATTTTCAAAAACTTTGTTGTAAACCTCTGGATTTCTGGCAGCATTGTTTAAGTTATTGCCAAATCTAAGTGGTTTAGGATTTATATTGACCTTTTTTGATGTGTATATCCAGGTCTCAGTTTTCAGGTGAAGATTATGACACTTCTGCATGGTTTTAGACATAAATTTTATAGTCAAGAAGTAGCCATATTGTAATAGACAACATTTACTGACCACTTATTATATGCCATTTATGGTGCTGACGGCTTTAGATACCTTATATAATTCTTACAACAACACTATCATGCAGGTTCTACTAATGAATTTCATTTTATGAATGATGAAATGAAAGCTTAGAACATTAAAGTTGCACACATAATTAATTTTAAGGTCTGGTTCAAGTCCATTTGTGTGACTTTAGTGACCAAGCTCTTCTGCACTATTTTATTCTTAGAAGTGCAGATTTGAACTAACACCTTACAATATATTTTCAGCATCAGGGTGTAAAATTTTATTCAGAAGCGTAATATGTAGAAAGATTATTAATTAAAATCCCTTCAATTAGAGCATTGATTATTTGAGGAATTTATGACCTTAAGGAATGAAAATAGAGTTGGACCACAGTTAGTAGTATTTCTATACTTCATAAGTTTTATTTAGCCATTTGCTAGAATAAAAGAGTAAGACAATATGATGAATAAAGTGAAAATGATTGTATAATTTAATTGTGTGTGTATTGGTAGCATAAACTAACCATGCTTAGACTCATTTTAGGTTACACATCCCCCAAATTTTAATGACATGTTCTTTTCATTTTTCAAATTAATATGTTTATGTATATATGTGTGTTGTGCTTTTGTAGTTTCATATAGTTGTTGAATGCCACTTTTGTTTTAATTTGTTGAATTTATGTTTGAGAGTTGATGCATACTGTCACGGTCTCACAGTGATCCTGGAAATAGACTGGATAATATGGATGTCTCCAAGCAACAAGCCTTGGATGTTGGTGTTTCTCAAATCTCCTTTAAAATGTGTGAGTATAACAGCTTTTTCTACCTGTGACAAATTCATGACAGGACTAAAAGGCAAAGCAGAATACTCCAGCCTGGTTCAATCAGTCCCATTTGCACACTTCTATTCATTCTACCTCTAACTCCCTGTCCAACCTCTTACATTTCTAAGATTCAAGCTTACCTTTTTTCAGGTAGTTCTTAAAAATATACATGTAAACATACAGTTATTATGATTGAAAACAAAGTATAAAGATTTATAAGCAATTTGGGGGACCAAGGCAGGCAGGTCATGGGATGTCAGGAGTTTAAGACCAGCCTGGTCAATATGGTGAAACCCCATCTCTACTAAAAATACAAAAATTATCTGGGCAAGGTGGTATGCACCTGTAATCCCACCTACTTGGGAGACTGAGGCAGGGGAATCACTTGAACCTGGGAAGTGGAGGTTGCAGCGAGCTAAGACTGCCATTGCACTCCAGCCCAGGAAACAGAGTGAAACTCTATCTCAAAAAAAAAAGAATTATATGCAATAAAACTAGGATTTAATATAAGGTAATACTGTGGTTGGAAGAAATTACTGCTTAACTCAAATATGACAACTGTTTGCAATATACCTCAATGAGGAGACTTATTATAGCAATTTTTACATTAATGGACCTATGTTGCATATGCGTTAGTATTTCTATTATCAATATAATCTATTATCATCTCGTTAGTTTCTATTCAGTCGAGATTTTTTTCTCAGCAGTTTGTCAGCATAATATCTGTGAAGCTGGATAACTCGTTTTTAACTGGTGTGTGTGTGTGTGTGTGTGTGTGTGTGTGTGTGTGTGTGCTCTTGAACTGAGTTCCTTATACATTTTGAATATTAACCCTTTATCACATATATGGTTTGCAAATAATTTCTTCTATTCCATAGACTGCCACTTAACTCTGTTGATTGTTTTCTTTGCCATGGAGAAGCCTTTTAGTTTAATGCGATCATCCCACTTGTCTATTTTGCAGGCCCATTATTGGGAATGCTGATTGGTGTGGCTTTCCCTGGCCACTGCTGGGTCAGGATTGCCTCCAAACCATGATACAGCAAGGCTAGTACTAGGTCATAGAGTGGCTTCAGAGTCCACAGCCAGGACCGAGGTTGGTATCTCTGCTATCAGAGACAATGACATAAGTTACTGGGTTTCATGAGCAGGACTGACTCCAGACTATAGTAAAATGGGACTGCAGTCAAGTAATAGAATGTATTTAGGATACACAGTGGGGTTTGAGGTCAGCAGGCCTGTGACTGGGACATGGATAGGCATGTCTCCCACTGGGTCTTTGGGCAGGCAGGACTGATTCAGAGTCTGGATAAAGTGGGCCTATAGCCAGGTTATAGGCTGCTTCAGTATCCAGTTGGGACCACTGACACAGTTGGGACCTGTGTCAGTGGTCCATTCACTGGGGAGAGGGTGTGAGCATGGATCCTCCCAGCTCCCTTGGCAGATGGGGCTGGTTTCAGGACAGTAGCCGAGAAGTGGCTCTGGAGCTGAGTCCAGGTTGGGGCTGCTTTTGATCTGTAGCCTGAACCACGCTCAGGGAGCCTGCGACCAGGCCTTGGACCAGCCTTCTCAAAATGGCTCTTGATTCAGAAGATATCCATTTGTTACCTAGTTTGCCGGTTTTTACAGGTACCATTTTAATGATCACCAAATATTGAAATCCTAACTGCCCATTAAATTCACATAGTTCGTTGGCATCATCTAGTTGGGATCTAACAGTTAAATGAGAGGGTAAGTGAGATATAGAGTGTAATTAGTCAGTGATGAATGAATGCAAAATAGCTCACAGGGTAAATCAATTTCTTTGGAACCCAAATACCAACAGCGATGAACTAACTCTCACCCTTTCCCTCTACATCTCTACTAAGAGTAAGAGGCATTTTTTTGATGTTTGCTCTGTAGCTATCTCAACGGAGATCTTGGTCAGCATTTTTCATGTTGACAGTGAAAATTCTGGGACAAAATGTTTAACCTGCCACTTCTTGTTTTATTCAGAGGTCTGAGGTCCTGATATTTAGAAATATGCGAGAGAAGGAATAATTAGTTCATTCCAGTACACTAGTGGAAAAGATACTGGACTACTAAATATTAGTGCTGTCTTTTATTTTGAAGAAAGCTCAAATATCATCTGGTTATAAAGTTAATAGAACAAAATCTTAATAAAGTACATTGGGACTGCAAGATTCCCTTAGAGACTTGAAGTACTAACTTACCTTCAATATTGAACATGATATTAGATGGCATTGCTGCCACACCAGAATTGCATTCAACAGGCAGAAGCACTGTTTTCCACCTGCTGTAGAATGTTGGCTGTTAGCATTTTTTTTTTAATGTTGGAAAACTTCACGAATTTGCGTGTCATCCTTGCGCAGGGGCCATGCTAATCTTCTCTGTATCGTTCCAATTTTAGTATATGTGCTGCCGAAGCGAGCACGGCTGTTAGCATTTTATAGCTGAACACTTCTGAAAATTGCTCTTGGCTGGTGGGAGTCTCTGGAGGTTATGGCCTTTCCCTCAGGGTGTCCCACAGTGAGTGACTGACTGATTCTGGTGTATTAAAGTCCAATCTCTTTGCCTTTAGGTGGGATAATTCTGTGATGTTGTTCACATTACAGAAATCCTTGTAGGATCAGTCTAAACAAGTGATGTGCTGGAGCCAGCTTTCACTGAAGCTGACTTAACATTTCTATTAAGCTGTGGTCAGTGACATTATGTGGATAATATAAAATTGACTATTTTGGGAATACATGTTTACACTATAGAAATGAGCAGACACTAACAATCAGGGCTTCTTTTTTCCTTCACCCCGAAAGCCATTTCCCAACAAACAACTGAACTGAGTCCACATCTTTGACTAGGCTTTCCCCTGCCCTATCGTGCTTCCTTTACTTTCAGTAGGTTTTATCTGAGAGCCAACCTCAACAATCATTTACGTTATTACTATTACAAAATACTTTCAGAAAATCTGACCTATAAGAAGTTTCTACTATGTGCCAGATACCATAACACTTTATATAATTGTGTTACACAATTCCCATAGTAATCCTATAAAGGAGATACTACTCTCATTTTCTTGACGAGAAGTAAACCTTAGGTAGCTTGTTAAATGTCTCCAAAACACACATCCTATCTAATATGTCATACTATGCCCCCAAATTAAGAGAACATTAGGTAACACCTATTCTCTTCTTCTGTTGAACATGGCTTTAATGTAAAATATTCAGTAGGATTGATTATCCTTCCTGTTGTAAATAGGTAGAGATTTTAATGATGAGAGTAAATCAGTTTAAGCAATGATGACAGCCACTTAATGATGTGCTGTGAATGAAATAGTGTATTTTGTTCTGGAAAAGATGATTTTGGTTTTCTGCAATATTCTAGTGCTTCATCAAGACTGTCATTGAAGTTTCTGGGTTTTTTTGAACATTATCATAAAGTTCAAATACTGTAATTTATAGATAAGAAGAAATTCATTGTATTTCTTCTACAGAGATTGTAGTAAAATTAGGCAACACTCAAAATATTTAATCTGATTGCCATTTTAGAGTATAGATGAGTCTTTTCTCAGCCCTTGCAGTGAACGAAAAGAGACAAGGATATTGTTTGCAGTTATTATTTACATTTCATTTTTAAGAAACAAGGTGAAAGTGAGTGTAAGTGAATAGAGATGATATGGATTTTATGCCATCTTTTTTGAGGAATTTATAATAGTACATATCTTTACTGCCTTACAAATTTGTTTAATAAAGACATGCTTGACCAGTTAGAAAATTTGTGATGATAAATCTAAGCCTTTTATCAGTATTCTTTTTTCTGCTAGTCAACCCTTGGATATTTTATGAATTTTATATAGATTGTAAATGTGCCAAATGTGTTTCTTAAGAGTCTGTTTATTAGGGAGAAACAAATTATCAAAATATGTTTTATTGTATTTATCTCTTATCAGGAAAGATATATTTAAATCTCTCTTCCAGTAATGATTGAATCTGACTTTTGTGTCTTAAGTCATTCATTATAGCCCAACTTATCCTCTGATTTCTACTCAAATTTTTCTTATTTTTTCTAGTACTCCTATGCCAGTCAAAACCCAAATAATTAGATTTGGATAATTTCAGCCACAAATGAATTTAGCACATTTAGTTTTCATTTTTGGTATCCTACAATAAGTGATATATAGTTAAAACTCAATTGGCCACAATACTTTTTGCATAGAGTATTATATTCTTTGGACTTTTCTATATATTATTTATGGCTGTGATTGTGAAAATATGATAGGGGAAAAGTGGCTGTGTTCTGAAAATGTGATGTGTGTATCCAAGAAAATTGATTTTTTTGCTTGTATTACTTGTTTTTGCATCCATACATTAGTATTCTTTAATTGCATATCATGAGAAAAATACTTTTAAATGTAATGATAGTTTAATTCTTCAATAATGTTACTAAGAATTACTATAAAATATTAACAATGTTAACCTTTTTATAAAAAGACTGCATATCTTTTCTTTAAAAATTAAACAAATTTAATAAAGCCAAGTTAAATCTTTGGCTTACACCAAGTTTATTTATTTTGATTTTTACAAGTCTTTCTGTTGGAGACATCACATTGTGTTCCTATCTCCATTTAAAATTCAGAAGTTTGAGTGGTTTGCTGAAGGTCACACCTACTGGTAAAGTCAAGATTGATGTTTTGTTTAAAATATAAACATATTCTTTGAATATTTTACGTGCTTCAAAAAGTGTAGAAAGATCATTATAAATTAACAATTATATTATTTATTTTTTCTTAGTGGACTTGATAGTATAAATAAAATAAAAACCTAAAAATAAGTGAGTTGAGAGCAAGTTAGATAATATTTTTTCTATACTTTGCTTATATTTTCTCTTTTTTTTCTCTCTTTATATTTGGTAGTTTTTAGCAAGTTGTCTGCCAAATGGGTTAGCAATTTATACTCCACTGTCAGTTTGTTACAATGTTAACTCAGGTTGAGTATTAGCTTCAATTTAATGGATTAAAAGACAAAATGTCTAATTA
Source organism: Leontopithecus rosalia (assembly GCA_028533165.1). Classification (NCBI taxonomy): domain Eukaryota; kingdom Metazoa; phylum Chordata; class Mammalia; order Primates; family Cebidae; genus Leontopithecus; species Leontopithecus rosalia. The sequence goes on from CM052648.1 coordinate 74,011,621, forward strand.
TTAGTGAGGTGGTATACATGAGCACTTCATAAAGTTTGTAGGAAAATAAAATTAAAAGGTAAAAACAAATCATATACATTTTATTTTTCAACGTAAGTTTTATAAAGGTCAATATAATTTTGTAAGTGATAATAGCAGCCACTTAGTCCATCTTTAAAGAACTGAGGGTCCTGGGAATTTAACCAGGTCAATATAATATTTATTTTTACATTATTAACTGAAGAAAAATGGGTGTCCTTGGCAGATTTTTTTTAAGATTAAGAAATAAAAGTCACAAGGAGCCAAATCAGGACTTTAAGGGGGATGCCTAATGATTTCCCCTAGAAACCCTCCCCACATTGTGCTTGCTTGCTGAGAGGAATGAGCTGAAGCATTTCTGTGGTAGAAAAGAATTCCTTCCTGGCTGCTGCTGCTGCTGCTGCTGCTGCTGCTGCTGCT
>CM052648.1:74012558-74030370 GCA_028533165.1 Leontopithecus rosalia
CACGGAAGTTTTTTATTATCCACAACCTGAAGTTTGATTCTGTTAATGGGATGTGCTCTTCTTCCATCAAGTCTTGTTCCATTGTTGATGAGGAATTGTGATCATCTTTAGAGGGAGAGGGGTTCTGATTTTGAGTATTCTCAGCCTTTTTATGCTGGTTTCTTCCCATCGTTGTAAATTTATCCTCTTGTCGTCTTTGAAATTGCCCGCTTTCAGTAGGTCTCTTGAGTGGACGTCCGAGATGTTAGTCCCAGGGCCAGGAACAGCGGCGTTAAGACTGATGGTGTTTTTCTGCCCAGGCTTCTCCTGTCTGGCTTCCTTCTTGTGTCCGTAATAGGCGAGTCTGCCTTCCTGGAGCTCCAAACCTTGGTCAGAAGGGGAACCAGTCGCGTTCACTCTGCGCCGAGGTGCCGGCACACCTTCTGCGCCGGCCTCAGGAGTCAGCGCGGGGGAACCCGCGCGGCTCCTCCAAACCCCGGTCAGAAGGGGAGCCAGCCCCGCCTACTCAGTTCCCAGAGCTGCCGTGCAGAGGTGCCGGCGAAACTTCTGCCCCGCGTGGCTCCTCCACTGGGAATCTTCTGCTCCTGAGCGACCAGAATTTGTCTGAAAGTGTGGCGTCCTCTAGTTCTATGAGCTTTAACTGCGAGCTGCAATCCCGAGATGTTAGCGATCGGCCATCTTGGATCGTTCATCAATTAGTAGTTATTAATACAATTATTATGGATATTATTTTGCTTGGAGTAAAAGAAATATAATAAACTCTGTGGTTGGCTGATGTTGCTTGTATTCAGTCAGCTAGCAGAAACATGGTTAACATCTGAAAGGTGCTTGACAACGTCTCTGCAGGAAATCAAGGGAAGAATGAAATAAACATAGTAATAACCTTAATTCTTGGTTTATCACAACACCTTCTATTTATAAGAGAATTCAGTGTGTTCCCATATGCCTTATGCTATAGCACAGTTGAAAGAAAATGAGTTAGTAACATGATTCCTGGAACTTTAATTCATAGATTCCATTTTCTCATCTGTGAAATGGAGCTCATATCTATGCCATATATAATTCACAGTATTAAATGAGAATATGTTTAAAAGCTGTGAGACTCTCCCCAAACATAAGTGACAGCCGGATTATTTTCTGGCAGTTTCCTAGCACTATGCTGAGTCAAGCATACCATTTTCAATTAACAAAAATCACTCATGAATATATTAGGTACCCTTATACATACTATACTATTGTATTTTGAATCTTGAGAATATATGAGGTATAAAAACTTGGTCCTTCCTGTATTAGTTTTCTATTGTTGCATAACAAATTGCTAAAGAAATGAGATGCTAAAAGAAACAGAAATTTAATATCTCACATTTTCCATGGTTCTGGCATGTTTTTAGCGGACCTCCTGCTCAGGGCTTTGTAAAGATCAAATAAAAGCTGTCAGTTTGTGTGTGTCCTCATGTGATGGTTGACTTGGGAAAGAGCTGCTTCTAAGTTCTTTCAGTCTGTTGACATAATTTATTTCACTATAGATGTAGGACTTCTCTGTTTTTGTGCTGCTTCCCTCAGGTAGGAGTATGAAGCAAGGGACCACTCTCAGATCCTAGATGTTGCCCTTGTGTTTCAGCCACATGGCATTCTCCAAAGGTAGAACAGAACATGACTGTTTGCTTTCTTCCAGGATAGTAGGAGAAAGTCTTTCTAATATTTTACCTTATATTAAAGGCACAAATGCATTAGGTCAGACCTACCAAAAAGAGACAACCTCCCTATGATTAGCTCAAAATCAATTGATTGGTAACTTAATCATGGCAGTGATACCTCATCATGGTCACAAGTCCTTCCCATACTCCAGGGAAGAGGATTAGACAAAATCTGTGTAACAAAGGACAGGGTCTATCTTTAGGGTCTTAGTAAACCACTCATATATTAATACTTTACTTTCTGATGACTGAATTTTTAAGAATTTGTCACATAAGCCACATTTTTAATTGCATATAGGTAAAGTTGAGGTTATATAGAAAAATTCATCTTTCTTTGTGACATTAGCATACATTCAGAAACCTTCTCTAAGCATTTCTATAATGCCAATGAGCTTGCTCTGCTTCCTTGCATCTTGATTAGCTTAAACTGACTTGACAATTTAAATTATGGATTGATAATGAGGATAAAGACTTCTCAAACATGTTATTTACCATTTGTTTTATTTTTAGTCTGTAACACAGAAACTCCTCCTCCTTAGTTCATTTACTCTTGGTGTTCAAATATTTGTGAAATAAAACAATGATGATTTGATGAATTAGGTCCATGCTCAGCTGCATTTTTTTTAGTATACCAAAAAAAGTACAACGCATTTGGGTTTAGAGTACAAAATATCTGGTTTATATTCATAGCTCTATCACTACCTTATACTGTGACTAAAGAGAACCCATTGTGTTCCAGATTCCCACTTGTCCATATGCAGAAGGAGGCTGTAAACCTAGAAGATCCCTTTTGACACAACATTTTGTAATCTTCATGGTATTTCTTACATAAATTTAGATTATCTTTTAAGGAAAATTGCTTTCAATGTATTTGACCTTCGTATGATTATTAGCATTTCAAAGCAGGTCTGCAAATAGTTATGGATTTTATATGATAGAACTTTTTAAGATGTTGAATACTAATCTACAATATTATAACTGAAGAAAAGAAGTTGAATAAGTTTTCAAATAAAGAACACAACTGCAAGATAAGTGAATTTAAAAGTTTGCTATGAATTTTGACCCCAGGAGACATTCTTCTTTGGTATTTTTTCTCCCCAAGCAATAAACCATTATTATCTGTTTATAGTTCAGGTCTTGTGTTAGTCCATTCTCACACTGCTATAAAGAACGACCTGAGACTGGGTAATTTATAAGGAAAAGAGATTTAATTGACTCACAGTTCTGCAGGCTGTACAGGAAGCATGGATGGGAGGTCTCAGGAAACTTACCATTGTGGTGGAAGGTGAAGGAGAAGCAAGCCTATGTCTTACCATGGTGGTACATGCTTTTAAACAACCAGATCTCCTGATAACTCACTATTATGAGAACTGCAAGGGGGAAATCCACTCCATGATCCGGTCACCTCCCATCAAGTCTCTCCCTCAACCCTGGCTATTACAATTCAACATGAGATTTAGGTGGGAACAAAGAGCCAAACCATATCAGATCTTTACTGTCATTCACCCAGTGTGTGTTATTTCAGGTGTCACAATTTAAATAATTAAACTAGCCCTTTCTTTTTCTTATTTTGTGTTACAATGGAGAATTTTTGCCTAGATTTATTGAGCGATGAGTATGTGTCAGGTACTATATTAAGCACCTTATATGCACAAGCTAATATAATCCTATTAACTGAGTGAATACCTGCTTTTCTTCAAATTTAGAGAAATTAAGCCCAGAAAGGTTACATGACTTATCCACAAGGTGCAGCTATTAAAAGTTGAAGCTGGAATTTGAATCCAATTCTTGTTTCATAATTTTCTTGCCTCTGTCTCTACTATAATTTTGTATTATTGTGTTATTGACTTTATTATGACCATTTTTTAATTTAAAATTGACCATGAAATGTGGGTCTGACTATGTTTCATATACTTCCCCTATTTCTGAATATTGGTATTGACTAGGAATTGTATTCTCCTTGAGGACAAGAACCTACATCTCAACCACTTATTTTTAATACTTGGAAGAAAGAAAGTATTAATATTTGCTATTTATTCTACATAGTAATGCTGTAATTTCATCAAAAACATTTAAATACAAAAAATAAATATGTAATACTTTTAAAGAAGAAATATAAACTTAGCAAATACTAAATAAAATGTAAACATAAAAGATAAATGTAGAACATAAATTATTATTTTACTATAGATTAGCATTGGGTAAAATAAATGATCACTTACCAATAAGTTAAAACTATTAAAATGAAGAAATTTTGATCATGGAAGACTAAAAATAAATACCATTTCATAATTTCTTCAAAAACTCAGTCTTAAAGTACATCACTGATATCACTGTAGATTAACAAGTGCGTTTTTCTGGTAAAGTTTTCTAGCTATTGTTCTTTGTAACTTGATACAAGATCAGACCTTGGTGAAAAGATAGTTATAAGCTTACTCAATATTTTTATCTTCTGTAATGCTTTAAAAAAGCAACACAACTCTTGTCTGAGGTAATCTTTAGAATCTCTTTTGGGCCAGTGGTGGTGCTGTGAATAGAATTATAGTAGCAGTCGGCCGGGTGCGGTGGCTCAAGCCTGTAATCCCAGCACTTTGGGAGGCTGAGGCGGGTGGATCACGAGGTCATGAGATCGAGACCATCCTGGTCAAAATGGTGAAACCCCATCTCTACTAAAGATACAAAAAAATAGCTGGGCATGGTGGCGCATGCCTGTAATCCCAGCTACTTGGGAGGCTGAGGCAGGAGAATTGCCTGAAACCAGGAGGCGGAGGTTGCGGTGAGCCGAGATGGCACCATTGCACTCCAGCCTGGGTAACAAGAGTGAAACTCCGTCTCAAAAAAAAAAAAAATAGAATTATAGTAGCAGTCATAAAAAGTTGAAGTTATAGTGATGTAGTTTTCTATATAGAAATTCATTTCTGTTTGCCTTAATATTCTTTTGTTTCTTCAAGTATTGTTGACGATTTGGTTATATGTTGTTTTAGCTTATTATCATGTTCATCTTCAGCTTGTTTGACAAATTATTAAACAAATATATAGAAATAATACATGTTGCTTTTTGATTTGGCATTTTTCTTCCTTTCATTGGAGATTGTGGAAGTAGAGAGGATGCTTTCTAGGCATCCTGTGTTAGAGTTAAAAGTTTAATGTAACATGTAAATGTCTAAGTGTATTTCTAGATATAATGTTTGATAGTCGATATATTTTATTATACCAAACAATATTATTAACACTGACAAAACCCTAGGATTTATTTTATTATGTAAAAATAGCACACAATACCAAATACTCTAAAGTGATGCTGTAGTCACTACTCTCTTCAGACCCTCGCCTGGTCTCCTGGAACAAAGACATGCACAAAATGCCTTCCTTCAGTTTAAGACATAAACATAAATCCTGTACTTTGAGGAACTTTCAATTAAATGAAAATCAGACCTCATTATTCTTATGAGCACCATGTGTTCTTTGTTTTTGAAGGAATACAAATCCTTGACAATTGAAAAAATGCATTTAGTACTGTCTTCTCTTTTATATGTCTGTTCCTATTATTCTGTTTCTGGAGAGAGCTAAAATGATGCAAACAGATTTTATTTATTCATTTTTTTTAAAAAAAGCTGCAGATACTAACAAACATAAACAAACCCCACTCTATGTGATAGTTTCGTCACTGAGAAATCACCTATGACTTAAATATTATTGTAAAGCACTAAGGAAGCTGGTTTAACCAAAAAATATTTTTGATACAAGGAACCAGTGTTTAATATATCCAATAAGTAACTGATCTTCACATATACTGTGTTATTTCTAGGTATATTTTTTATCTCATTCCCACAGAGTAGATTCAGGCTAATCCACTAACAATTTTGTTGAATTTTCTGAATGTGGGAATTAAATTTGTATGTCTATGATTCCTGTTATGACTCTCTTTACATAGATTTACATCAATTTACATTGAATATTTCCTTATTTACACAACCCATCTTCATTTACTTTAGGTAATATGGGTTGTAGTTGCTCCCCTACTTTGTTACTGTCAGACCTAATAGCGCCTTGGATTAATTCCACTAAAGGTGGTATAAATGCTGTATTACTCCTTTCCAAGTGTCAACATTCTCATCCTATAAAGTGCATTTTTCTAACCCCTAAGAAATGAAATGACCTTGCTAAAGTTATGACATCTTTTTGCCATAAAGAGAGTATTACAAGAAATAAATAATATAAGCATTGTCTACTAACAAGAATGGTAAAAATTCTGGGGAAATAATCCCATTTATGAACTGGAGCCTTGTCATTTTCACTTCTTCATTCCCACTGCTACCACCACCTTAGTACATGACACCCTTGTCCTCTGCTTGCATTATAGCAGTTACTTCCTTTTTTTCCTTCACATTTTCTTCTTTTTTTAATTTTTAAATTTTGTGGGTAGTGTGTGTGTGTGTGTGTGTGTGTGTATGTATACATAATTATATATATGTGGGTTACATGAGATATTTTGATACAGTTATGCAATGCATAATAATCACATTCGGGTAAAAAGAGTATCCATCACCTCAAATATTTATTCTTTGTATTTTAAACAATATAAATATGTCTTCAGTTATTTTAAAATGAACAACTTAATTATTTTTATACCATGGTCACCCTGTTGTATTAGTAAATATTATATCTCATTTATTCTTTCTATTTTTTGTGTATATATATATATATATATATATTTTTTTTTTTTTTTTGAGATGGAGTCTTACTCTGTTGTCCAGGCTGTAAGGCAGGCATGATCTGGCTCACTGCAAACTCTGCCTCCTGGGTTCAAGTAATTCTTCTGCCTCAGCCTCCCGCGTAGCTGGGATTACACGTGTGTGCCACCATGCCTGGCTAATTTTTGTATTTTCAGTAGAGATTGGGGTTTCACCATGTTCACCAGGCTGGTTTCAAACTCCTGAGCTGAGGTGATTTGCCCATCCTCGACCTCCCAAAATGTTGAGATTACAGGCAAGAGCCACCATGCCCCCGCCTTTTGTAGTTATTAACCATTCCTCCAGGTACAATGGCTTTCCCTCTCCCATTTAGTGTCTTTCCACACAGACCACTCTTCTCAGCCTTTCTCTTAGAGAAGAAGAGTAACCATCCTTCTATTCTCTATATCCATGAGTTCAACTGTTTTAATTTTTAGATCCCACAGGTAAGTGAGAATATGTGATATCTGTCTTTATGTGTCTGACTGATTTTACTTACCATTATCATCTCCACTTCCATTTATTTTGTTGCAAATGACAGAATCTCATTCTTTTTTTTTAATGGCTGATTAGTACTTTCATCTATTACATATTCTTTATCCAGTCTTCTGTTGATGGACACCTAGGTTGTTTCCAAATCTTGGCTATTGTGAATAGTGCTGCAATGAATATGGGAGTGGAAATTTCTCTTCAATATACTGATTTCCTATCTTTCGCATCTATACCTAGCAGTGGGATTGCTGGATTGTATGGTAACTATTTAGTTTTTGAAGTAACTTCCAAAATGTTCCCCATAGTGGTTGTAATAATTTACATTTCCACCCACAATTTATATGGGTGGACTTTTCTCTACTTCCTTGCCAGTATATGTTATTCCTGTCTTTTGGATATAAGCCATATTAACTGGGTGAAATGATATCTCATTTTAGTTTGATTTGCATTCTCTGATGATCAGTGATGTTGAGTATCTTTTCATATACCTGTTTGCTACTAGTATGTCTTCTTTTGAGAAATGTCTACTCAGACCTTTTGCTCATTGTTAAATTGGATTATTATATTTTTTTCCTATAGAGTTGTTTGATCTCTTTATATATTCTGGTTATTAATCCCTTGTCAGATGGGTAGTATGCAGATATTTTCTCCCATTCTATGGGTTGTATCTTCACTATGTTGATTGTTTATTTCGCTTTGCAGAAGCATTTTAACTCAATGTGATCTCATTTGTGCATTTTTGCTTTGGTTGCCTGTGTCTGTGGGATATTGCTCAAGAAACCTTTGCCCAGTCCAACATCCTGGAGAGTTTCCCTGGTGTTTTCTTGTTGTAGTTTCATAGTTTTAAGTCTTAGCATTAAGTCTTTAATCCATTTTGATTTACCCCCACAGATGGTGAGAGATACAGGGGTCTAGTTTCATTTTTCTACATAAGGATATTTAGTTTTCTCAGCACCATCTATTGAAGAGACTGTCTTTTCCCCAAGGTATGCAATTGGGATCTTTGTCTAAAGTGAATTCACTGTAGATATATGGATTTGTTTCAGTTCTCTATTCTGTTCCACTGGTCTATGCATCTGTTTTTAGTCAGTACTATATTGTTTTGGTTACTATAGCTCTGTACCATAATTTGAAGTCACGTAATGTGATGTGTCCCATTTTGTTATTTTCACTTAGGATAGCTTTGACTATTCTGGGTCTTTTGTGGTTCCATATAAAGTTTAGGATTTTTTTTCTTGTGGTTGCTTGTTAACTGCTCTTTCTTTAGCATTTGTCCTACTACACTCATTTTAATACAGAAACAACAGCATTTAAAAATGCAAGGAGGCTGAGGCAGGAGAATTGCCTGAACCCAGGAGGCAGAGGTTGCGGTGACCCATCGCGCCATTGCACTCCAGCCTGGGTGAAAAGAGCGAAACTCCATCTCAAAAAGAGCGAAACTCCGTCTCAAAATAAAATAAAATAAAATAAAAATGCAAATATGATTTTGAAAATGGAATTATCCTCATAAAAAGTATCAAAGGCTTTTTATTGTCCCAAATATAAAGAACATTATCAGCAGTATCATGAAATATAAGTTCTTATATGACTTAGCTGTGTCTATTTCCCTGGTTCAGCTAATGCCACTCCCCGCTTATAGTGCACACTCCATCCACAATGACCTTCTAGTATCTACTTCAGTTTTTCATGTCTCAGTGACTCCCACGTACTGTTGCTTCTGCTGAGAAGCTCAAAGTTTGTCTACTTCTCTACCTCTTGATACCCTTCATTGATGTGCATGTGTGTGTGTATACTTATTCATAATTTTTGTTAAATAAAATGTAACCAGTGCTTGATTTCATTTATATGGATGGAAATCCAGGAGTAATGGTGTCATATCGCTACTATCGTCCCAGTGCTGGTTAGATGCTCAATTACTATTTTACAAGTGAATGAATAAATGTTTAAATAATTACTCTATAATATTTAACTGCCATTCGTACTGTAGAATTTTGTGCCCTGCATCTATGCCAGATAACTTATATAGATCATAGATATTTTGTTCCTTCATCAATTATAACTTATCTGTTATGATCCAGGATTGCATTAGGTCTAGCATTTAAACATAAATAAAATAAATCCCTGTCTTTTATTTAGATAGTACTTTCCTCTTTTGGGTTTAGATATATTGTCATGAACATACCATAATCTTTCCAGTGTATTAGTGATTATAATTATTAGGATACAGGTCAAATAGTTGAGGATTAATAATATTGACCTGATCTGTATCTACAGGCTACATTCCTCCTAAATCAGATTAGCTGTCATTGTATTTTTGTTAATAATAAAAATTCTGGAAGTGTATCCTGGTAAATTATAATCTGTAGTGAAGGGGCATGCATTGATAGTTTTTTTTTAAAAATAAATATTACCAAGTGATTCTTACCAATTCTTTTAAAGAACAAGAAAAATTGCCCACCTGTTGAGGAAGTAGAAACAAAATTTTGGTTATTTTTTATATCATACAATAAACAGTATTTTAAGTAAAATTATTTTGATTGGTATAACAGTATGAATTTTAGTACCATTTTGTTAATACCTGTAGCATAGAGGATGTCAATATTTTCTAATTACAGTATTGTTTAACTTACTTTTAATGATTTATAGAGAAGGAGCATATATTTTTAAGGAAAGATTCAAAGATGGCATATGAAATTTGATTTAGGAGCTAAAATATAGTAAAATACAGACAGAATTTTAGTAGACTTCATATGATCAAAAATAGCCTACTACTTTATTCTTCCATTTCTGAAATAGCACACTATTTACTTATATGTTCTATTTTGCTTATCAATGATGAGATAAGGGAGATTGCTTTATGATGTTTGCAAAAACCTCTGTAAAGTATAATACATTTAGAATGTATATGAACTTTGTAATTATATGTGAAGAGCCAAAACAGATTTTATTCTTATTAAATATATATTTTAAAATATGAGTGTTTGATATCAGTTTCTATGCTATAGATACCTTAGGATGCTGCTATCTTGGGAATTTGCAGAATTACCATATTATGACTCTCACAAACATAAAAATTCCATAAGATTTCCTTATGTTTCTGTCTATATGTAGAATTCATTTTGAAGATAAATCTTAAAAGTTAAATTTTAAAATATATAACTCACATTAAAAAAGTAAAATTAGTATAATGGCGAAAAAAAATCTCATTTCCAGGTATATTTTGGTGACTATGGAAGGAAGACATGAACAAGTTCATTCAATAACCATTATTGCCTACATGTAATCACCTGAGATGAACTTGGAGTGTTTTGTCCAAAGTAGAAAACCAAATATTAAAGAATATTTTATTTTTTATTAAAAATAATAATGGAAACAGACCAGTTAGTCTTTTTATGGCAGGATCTAGATGGAACAGTCTCATAATCTTTTACGGGTTCACAAATCCCCATTTAGGAAATGTGAGTTTTAAAGAATGTAGAGGCCAGGCATGGTGGTTCATGCCTGTAATCCTAGCACTTTGGGAGGCCAAGGCAGTTGGAACTCTTGGTGTCGGGAATTCTGTACAAGCCTGGCCAACATGGTGAAACCCTGTCTCTACTAAAAATGTAAAAATTAGTCAGGCCTGATGGTGGGCACCTGTAATCCTAGCTACTCAAGAGGCTGAGGCATGAGAATTGCTTGAGCAGAGGAGGTAGAGGTTGCAGTGAGCCAAAATGTCACTACTGGACTCCAGCCTGGGCGACAGAGTAAGACTCCATGACAGAAGAAAGAAAGAAAGAAAGAAAGAGAGAGAGAGAGAGGGGGGGGGGAGGGAGGGAGGGAGGAAGGAAAGAAGATAACATATAATTTAATTCTTTGAGTATTTGTATTCAGGTTCAGGGAGTCACTCCATAGCAGAGCAGACTCTGCCTGTCTTCTAAATCCTTCCTTTAAAGAAAGAAAATCATGGGCCGGGCGCGGTGGCTCACTCCTGTAATCCCAGCACTTTGGGAGGCCGAGGCGGGTGGACCACGAGGTCAAGAGATCGAGACCATCCTGGTCAACATGGTGAAACCCCGTCTCTACTAAAAATACAAAAAAATTAGCTGGGCATGGTGGCGCGTGCCTGTAATCCCAGCTACTCAGGAGGCTGAGGCAGGAGAACTGCCTGAACCCGGGAGGCGGAGGTTGTGGTGAGCCGCGATCGCGCCATTGCACTCCAGCCTGGGTAACAGGAGCGAAACTCCGTCTCAAAAAAAAAAAAAAAAGTCATGCTATTTTCCATATCCTAAAATATGCATTACACAAATAAAAATCCAACCTCATCCTATCAACAGTAACATCACTGGGCTTCTGAAAAGAGCTCCTGGACTAGGAATTTCCATGACTGGGAGAAATCCAACATGATCCTCTTTCTAAGAGGTAATCACTGTCAGCTGCTTCTCAGCTCCTGTTCCTTGATACCACTCCAACAGCAGTTCTTAGGTACTAGAAAACGGAAAAGGGACAACTCTATTATAGAAAAGCTGTTACTCCTATTTAATGAATCAATGTTGGTCAGGAGTGTCTGTCAGGACACCAATTCTGTGTCGGGAGAAGTAAAGAGAGTCCCTCTGCTTTGTATGAAGGCCTCCCAATCCCAACACTTGACAATAAACCGAGAGCATACAGCCTTCATGAATTCACTTATTGTAGAAGCCTCAATTATACTAGGGATTTAACATAGAAGATGGGTTTTGGGGAAATATTTATTACCTGCCCCTATGAAATAGTTCTTGCTTTCAAAATATTGGTTGAGGGAGGACATATATAGATACCCTGTTGTCCATCAGATAAAAATGACTTTGAGTAAAGGCTAACCTATTCTGTTTTAGGTGTCTATTTGTATTTTTTTGCTTGTGATTCTTCTTATCCTGACACCTTCAAATTTACCAACTGTCAGCTTTGAGGCAGAATACACTTAAAGTTTGACTTACTATATAAACACAATTATTGTTCGTTCTGAGAAATCCTGTTAGCTATTGCCATAGTTGAATAAAAAATTTACTCTTACTGGAATTATCTTTGATTATTCTCCTGTGCAATGAAAATTCAATACCCTCTTTTTCCTTTTAGTCCATTGCCTTGTAAGCGTTTATCAAAGTATAGAGTACATTTTGGATGACTATGGAGTTTAGGGAATAACATCTTAGAATAGTAAAATTAATGAGTATGAAACAAAGAGAAGCACTCCTTATGAAAGACAGAGTTATAATGAACTTGTAAACATTTCGGATACTCGTTTGACATTTGTTAATTGGCATGGTATTTAGATTATGTAAGCATAGAATCTTGAATGAAAAAGGAGAATATTTTTAGTTGACTAAATATAAAGATATGAATTTCATATAAGAAATTACTGTATGTACTTAAAATCTCAAAAAGAGATATACCTAAAAGAATATAAAATGTGATGGACTAGAACAGTTCTGTCAGATAGAAATATAATGTGAGCCATGAATGTAATTTAAAAATGTCTAGTAGACACATTTAGAAAGGGTAAAATGAAACAAGTGAAATTTATTTTAATAATATATTTTTGATCTAACATATCCAAAATATTATCTTTCAATATATAATTAGAATAAAATTATTGGTGAGATGTTTTGTGTTGCTTTCCATAGTACACCATTAAAATCCAGTAGATAGTTTATACTTACAGCACATCTGAATTCCAGTTAACCATACTTCAAGTAATTAACAGTACATGTGGCCGGTACCTACTGTGCTAGACTTGACAGGTATAGAAAAAGGACTGGATATGCTAGCTGTGAGATTTAAATACCCACCTCATTCTTCTTTGCTTCAGTTTTTTCATTTGTAAAAGACCTGAGTTATATTAATTTTTTATGCTGTTATTTCCAATGTTAAATTTTGTTACTCTAGAAATTTATATCATGCTGCTTAAGGAAAGGCCATAAAATGTCTTCTTGATAGGGTTTGTGTAATGAAACATGAGAGCTTGTTAGAATACTGCAGTGCTCTGTACATCATAAAATGCCTTTTATTTATAAGGAGGGTTCAGTCACTTCTGTTCTTCTAAGTCAGAGCGAAGTATAATTTTGTCTCTAGATGATTAAAGGATTTTATTGTTTCACATACTTACTTTTTTAGACTTTTTGTTTTTTAAGGACACAGTTTAATGAGAAAATATTTTATTTGACACTATGTCAGTTTACTCAGATAATTGGATATTCAGTTAGTGCATGTTCTTCAGAAACTAGAGTGTATAGATGGCCTTTCAATACAGAAAATTATTCTGATTTTGAAAATATATTTAAAATTAAAATATGCAGTTTTCTTAAAGCAAAGTAACTTGAAAAGTCAATAAATCAAGTTCATTGGAGTTGGATATAACTTGCAAAAGATTTGGCATATTTTATATTTTAACATACTCAAATTGTTCTCTATGGCAGGGAAGATTCCTGTTGTGTTTGACTATTCTTAGAACTAAAGATCAATTCCTGCTATTTTCTCCCTTTCTCATTTATGTACATATTTTTTTTTCAATTCCATTTTCTTTCTTTTTTAATTGCATTCTAGTTTTTGGGGTACATGTGCAGAACATGCAAGGTAGTTGTATAGGTACACACATGGCAGTGTGTTTTGCTGCCTTCTTCCCCTTCTCGCACATTTGGCATTTGTCCCCAGGCTATCCCTCCCCCGCACCCTCCCCCCGCTGTCCCTCCCCTATTCCCCCCAGTAGACCACAGTGTGTAGTACTCCCTTCCCTGTGTCCATATGTACATATTAATGTTCTTTTTAAATTCAGGGACCTTTATTCTACCTAAAGATGAAAATCACAGGTGTGACTTTTTAATTCTGTGCCTGCTGCTAGATTCCCTAACAAAACAATTACATGTGCTATTGTAAAGATATATGAAGGTAGGAGAGGAATAGTATTTTATTATTTATAATCTAAGTGGCACTATTTAGATACTAATTTTATATTATAAGTAATGTGGGGAAATGACAGGCTAATTTATTTTAAATAGAAAAAAGTTTGTTAAAATTTTGTATGAAAATTGGTAAATTATGAAATAGAATAGTTAAAAGAAGATAGTATATGTGAAAGTGTTTATTAAATTTCAGTATTATATATATCTTATTAATTGCTATGGTTAATAAGAATAATAATGATTAAACAAATTAATATAGGACATCAGATATGTTTACCTTGATGCTGGCATCTTAATCAGGTATAAAACAAGGTTTTTGAATTACCCTACTCAATTCTTAAAAAAATTATTGTGATGATGATGAATTAATTATAATGATTTACTTTTAATGAAATTATATGAATCATTTCTATGGGAAATAATTGTTCTATATTTTTGTTTGTCATTGTTGCCAAGAAGTAAAAAGTTTACAAACAAATATAAACAAAGATAGATATCAGTATTCATGTCTCTCTATCCCTCTCCCTCTCTCTCTCTATACATGTATGTATATATACACATATATGTGTACTTACATACACGTACATGTATATAAATAACATATGTTAATAATTCCCATAGGATTTTCAGTTTTTTGTAAAGAATTATGGCATATCTTATGGCTTTTTAAAATATAATTTTTCATAGAATAGGTTATTACATATCTATGTAATATTAAAATAAACATATTTTTCAAGTTTGTTTTTAAATACTGAATTATGTTCATGTGTAAAAATGTTAATAAAGATATTCTAATCTAGAACTTACTGTATAGATATTTTTCATCGGTCTGTGACACTATTTTTTTTTTATTGTACTTTAGATTCTGGGGTACCTGTGCAGATCATGCAGGATTGTTAAATAGGTACACACATGGCAATGTGGTTTGCTGCCTCCATCACCCCATCTCCTACATCTGGCATTTCTCCCCATGTTATCACTCCCCAACCTCCCCACCACACCACTTTCCTTCCCTTGGCTCCCCTCAACAGACCCCAACAGTATGATGCTCCTCTCCCTGTGTCCATGTGTTCTCATTGTTCAACACCCACCTATCACTGAGAACATGTGGTGTTTGATTTTCTGTTCTTGTGTCAGTTTGCTGAGAATGATGGTTTCCAGATTCATCCATGTCCCTACAAAGGATACGAACTCAGCGTTTTTTATGGCTACATAGTATTCCATGGTGTATATGTGCCACGTTTTCCTTTTCCAGTCTATCACTGATGGGTATTTGGGTTGGTTCCAGGTCTTTGCTATTGTAAACAGTGCCACTATGAACATGCGTGTGCATGTGTCTTTATAATAGAATGATTTATAATGTCTGGGTATAAACCCAGTAATGGGATTGCTGGGTCAAATGGAATTTCTATTTCTAGGTCCTTGAGTAAGCACCACACTGTCTTCCACAATGGTTGAACTAGTTTACGCTCCCACCAGCAGTGTAAAAGTGTTTCTATTTCTCCACTTCCTCTCCAGCATCTGTTGTCTCCAGATTTTTTAGTGATCACCATTCTGACTGGCATGAGGTGGTATCTCAATGAGGTTTTGATTTCCATTTCTCTAATAATCAGTGATGATGAGCATTTTTTCATATGTTTGTTGGCCTCATATATGTCTTCTTTTGAAAAGTGTCTGTTCATATCCTTCTCCCACTTTTGGATGGGTTTCTTGTTTTTTTCTTGTAAATCTGTTTTAGTTCTTTGTAGATTCTGGGTATTAGCCCTTTATCAGATGGGTAGTACCAAAATTTTTTTCCCATTCTGTTGGTTGCCGGTTCACTCTAATGATTGTTTCTTTTACTGTACAGAAGCTCTGGAGTTTAATTAGGTCCCATTTGTCTATTTTGGCTTTTGTTGCCAATGTTTTTGTTGTTTTAGTCATGAAGTCCTTGCCTATGCCTATGTCCTGAATGGTATTGCATAGGTTTTCTTCTACAATTCTTATGGTGTTAGGTCTTATGCTTAAGTCTTTAATTCATCTCAAGTTAATTTTAGTGTAGGGTGTCAGGAAGTGTCCAGTTTCTGCTTTCTGCACACTGTTAGCCATTTTTCCCAAAACCATTTATTAAATAGGGAATCCTTTCCCCATTGCTTTTTTTGTCAGGTTTGTCAAAGATCAGATGTTTGTAGATGTGTGGCACTTCCTCCAAGGCCTCTGTTCTGTTTCATTGTTCTATATCTCTGTTTTGGTACCAGTACCATGCTGTTTTAATTACTGTAGTTTTGTTGTATAGTTTGAAATCAGGTAGCGTAATGCCTCCAGCTTTCTTCTTTTTGCTTAGGATTAACTTGGCTATTGAGGACCTCTTTTGGTTCCATATGAAGTTTACGGTGGTTTTTTTCCAGTTCTGTGAAGAACATCATTAGTAGCTTCATGGGATGGCATTGAATCTATAAATTACTTTGGTCAGTATGGCCATTTCCATGATATTGATTCTTTCTAATCATGAGCTTGGAATGTTTCTCCCTCTATTTGCGTCCTCTCTTATTTCCTTGAACAGTGGTTTGTAGTTCTCCTTGAAGAGGTCCTTTACATCCTTTGTTATTTGTATTCATAGGTATTTTATTCCCTTTGTAGCAATTGTGAATGGGAGTTTGTTCATGATTTGGCTCTCTGTCAGTCTGTTATTGGTGTATAGGAATGCTTGTGATTTCTGCACATTGATTTTGTATCCTGAGACTTGGATGAAGTTGCTTATCAGTTTAAGCAGATTTTGGGCTGAGACGATAGGGTCTTCTAATTATGCAATCATGTCATCTGCAGATAGAGACCATTTGACTTCCCCTTTTCACAACTGAATATCCTTTATTTTAATTTCTTGCCTAATTGCTCTGGCTAGAACTTCCAATACTATATTGAATAGGAGTGGTGAGAGAGGGCATCCTTGTCTAGTGCCGGATTTCAAAGGGAATGCTTCCAGTTTTTGCCCATTCAGTATGATATTGGCTATATGTTTGTCATAAACAGCTTTTATTATTCTGAGATATGTTCCTTTGATACCTAGTTTATTGAAACTTTTTAACATAAAAGCCTGTTGAATTTTGTTGAAGGTCTTCTCTGCATCTATTGAGATAATCATGTGGTTTTTGGCTTTGGTTCTGTTTATGTGGTGGATTACATTTATATACTTGTGTATGTTGAACAAGCCTTGCATCCCTCGGATGAACCCTACTTGATTGTGATGGATAAGCTTTTTGATGTGCTGTTGTGATTGGTTTGCCAGTATTTTATTGAAGATTTTTGCATCTATGTTCATCATGAAGATTGGCCTGAAGTTTTCTTTTTTTGTTGATTCTCTACTGTGCTTTGGTATCAGGATGATGTTGGTCTCATAAAATGTTTTGGGAAGGATTCCCTCTTTTTGAATTGTTTGGAATAGTTTCAGAAGGAATGGTACCTGCTCCTTTTTGTACGTCTGGTAGAGTTCATCTCTGAACCCCTCTGGACCTGGACTTTTTTTGGTTGGTGGGCTATTAATTGCTACCTCAACTTCAGCCCTTGTTATTCGTCTGTTCAAGGTTTCAACTTCTTCCTGATTTAGGCTTTGGAGGGTGCAAGTGTCTAGCAATTTATCCATTTCTTCCAGGTTTACTGGTTTATTCACATAGAGTTGTTTGTAGTAATCTCTGATTGTAATTTTTGTTTCTGTGGAGTCAGTGGTCATATCCCCTTTATTGTTTTTTATTGCATCTATTTGATTCTTCTTCCTTTTCATTTTTATTAATCTGGCTAGTGGTCTATTTTATTTATCTTTTCAAAAAGCCAGCTCCTGGATTTATTGATTTTTGAAGGAATTTTTGTGTCTCTATCTCCTTCAGTTCTGCTCTGATCTTAGTTATTTCTCTTTTTTTTTCCTTGGGGGGGGAGGAAGGAAGGCAGGAAGGGAGGGAAGGAGGAAGGGAGGGAGGAAGGAAGGGATGAAGGGAGGAAG
>CM052648.1:74030870-74052048 GCA_028533165.1 Leontopithecus rosalia
TTATCCATAACCTGAAGTTTGATTCTGTTATTGGGATGCGCTCTTCCTCCATCAAGTCTTATTCCATTGTTGATGAGGAATTGTGATCATCTTTAGAGGGAGAGGGGTTCTGATTTTGAGTATTCTCAGCCTTTTTATGCTGGTTTCTTCCCATTGTTGTAAATTTATCCTCCTGTCGTCTTTGAAATTACCAGCTTTCAGTAGGTCTCTTGAGTGGATGTCCAAGGTATTAGTTCCCAGGGCCAGAAACAGCGGCGTTAAGACTGATGGTGTTTTTCTGCCCAGGCTTCTCCTGTCTGGCTTGCTTCTTGTGTCCGTAATAGGCGAGTCTGCCTTCCTGGAGCTCCAAACCTCGGTCAGAAGGGGAAGCAATCGCGTTCACTCTGCGCCGGCCTCAGGAGTCAGCGCTGGGAACCCGCGCGGCTACTCCAAACCCCGGTCAGAAGGGGAGCCAGCCCCCCCTAGTCAGCTCCGAGAGCTGCCGTGCGGAGGTGCCGGTGAGACCGCTACGCCGTGGTGCCATGGAAACTTCTGCCCCGCGTGTCTCCTCCACTGGGAATCTTCTGCTTCTGAGCGACCAGAATTTGTCTGAAAGTGTGGCGTCCTCTAGTTCTATGAGCTTTAACTGCGAGCTGCAATCCCGAAATGTTAGTGATCGGCCATCTTGGATCATTCCCCTGATCTTAGTTATTTCTTGTCTTCTGGTAGCTTTTGAATTTTTTTGATCTTTCTCCTCCAGCTCTTTCAATATTGACAATAGGGTGTTGATTTTAGATCTTTCTTTGCTTCTCTGTTGGGCATTTATTGCTATAAATTTCCCTGTAGTCAGTGCTTTAAATGTGTCCCAGAGAGTCTGGTACATTGTGTCTTCATTCTCTTTGGTTTCGAAGAACATCTTTGTTTCTGCCTTTATTTCATTGTTTATCTTGTCGACATTCAGGAGCCAGTTGTTCAGTTTCTGAGAAGTTGTGTGGTTCTGAGTTAGTTTCTTAATTCTGAGTTCTAATTTGATTGTACTGTGGTGAGAAACTGATTTATCAAGCAAATAAAGAGAAAAAAAAGCAGGAGTTGCAATCCTAGTCTCTGACAAAATGGATTTTAAACCAACAAAGATCAAAAGAGACAAAGAAGGGCATTGCATCATAGTAAAGGGATCAATGCATCAAGAACTAAGGATCCTAAATATATATGCATTCAATTCAGCAGCACCCAGGTACATAAAGCAAGTTCTTAATGAGCTACCAAGAGACTTAGAGTCCCGCAGAATAATAGTGGGAGACTTTAACACTCCACTGTCAATATTAGAGAGATCAATGAGACAGAAAATTAAATAGGATATCCAGGACTTGAACTCATATCTTGACCAAGTGAACCTAATAGACATCTACAGAAATCTCCACCCCAAATCCATAGAATATACTTTCTTCTTCAGCACCACGTGGCACCTACTCTAAAATTGACCACATAATTGGAAGTAAATCACTTCTCAGCAAATGCAAAAGAATGGAAATCATAACAGTCTCTCAGACCACTGTGCCACTATTAAATATCCCTTTCTTGTCAGCTCCAGAGAAAACTTACAGATGTCTTTGAACTATAATGCTAACAAAAATGTTCTGTTGTCAGTCTTTGTTAAGAAAATTTCAGAGTCACAAACATGTATACGTTAAAATCTTTCAAGTAAAGACTCCTTTACTTTTGAAGACTGTACTTGAATCATGTAATAAATCATAAAATACATTACATCTATATTATGTGTGGTTTATATGTTGCTATGAGTAAAGTTAGTTGAACCTGATGAGTGAGCATAATATTACATTTTATAGTTAAGTATTAACAAATTAGATTTTGTACTTGGTTTTCCCTGTTTTACAGCCAATAATTGGTTTGTATCTACAACGTTTTTATGAGTACGTGGAAAAATTTCTGGCATATAGAATATTAAATGATACGATGGCTTTTGTCTTAGATCTTACTAATTGATTGTGTTATGCTTGGAACACAACCATGTTTAGGAACACCAACTTTGGAGCCCAGCACACTTTGATCTGTGCCCTTACTCCAACTCTTAGAGTTACAGGGCTTTTGACTTATTACTCAGTCTGTCTAAGCCTAAGTTTCCTCGTCTATATAATTAAAATATCATTAGTACATATTTTATAGGAATGTTATTAAATAATACAACAGGCACAGATCGTAGCAAAGTGGCTGAAATATAATGACTACTCAATTCATCTATATGATCATTATTCTTCTTTATTACTTTTTTTGTAGTCATCAACAGTTGGACTACCACATAACTAAGTAGAGTATCTATTTTGGACCACATATAATCAGCTGTAGTTTATTACTTCCTTGTAGTTTTGTGTATGAAGTATGGCTATAACTTTTAATATTATAAAATGGAGTCTAAAAATATTGCATGTATTTAATTCCCTTGTCATGTCTGTGGGGTCAAATACAACTTTGTAGACTTTATGTAACCTACATGGTTACTTAACTCATGGGCAAGGTGAATGAGTCCAACATAGAATTCAGAGTTAAAATTATTTTGTTGCTAAAGACACTGTTCTGTGATTTGGTGAGATCGGTAATTTCTTGGACTGTCCTGTAGCCAAGATAGACATTATCCAATTCCAGTAAAGCATCTGGTGACTGAGAGCAGAGGATCTTCACTTCATGAACTGCAAAGGGGGCTTCATTTCTCAGGTGCCCAGATTTGTAGTCTAGGATAACATCTTAAAAAGCTCCCTGAAGCATGTTGGTAACATGTGCTGGCTGAGAGCTGTTTTACGCTCATCTGACTTTTAAGTTTAAGTAAAATAGGTTCTGATTTTCTACCCTTGTAAATGTTTAGCAAAAGTATACTTTGTTTAAAATATTACTATTTGTATGTAATTCTCCTCTTCCTAGTACCCACAATATTTTACTTTGAAAATAATGTCTATAAATCTAAACATGGGAAGAGTCAGTGTTTCCATGGTGGTCCATGACTCAACCGAGAAGCATAAAGTAAAATGAATAACTGTTTCAGTGTCAAAATAGAGCATTCATTTGCAGCTTGTACTTTTTCCTTATAGTAATCCTTTGATAATTTCCCAAGAGGTGTCAGATTTGGAACTGTAATTTTAAGTTATCAGGAATCTAAATTTCAACCAATATCATGACTGTTAACAGGAAGGCTAGACAAATAGAACTTTTAAAAAAATTAAAAATTAAAAAAAAACTATGCAATTCCTGGGGTATGGGTAGGGAGTGGGGTTGGGAAATGCTGTGTTTTCATTTAAAGGCAGAGAAAAAAAGAAAAGATGAAAATCTTATTTCATTTTCATGATTGCCTTGTCTGGGCTCAGAAGAATTTGTGTTTCATGTATATTCTTTTAATCTGGAGAGAAATATAAATAACCGTGCATGTAGGAATTATAATCAGCTGATGTTTCTTGTATAAGATAATTTCAAGACAATAATTACTGAAAAGTAAGCATCAAACGATAGTAAGTTACTCCTAGATATACATACCATAATAGAAAATGTTGATATTATTCCTACTTATCAAATACATAATGTAGTGACATTGAGTAATCAAATCAGAAACAGACGAATAATAAATTTACTAAAATTCTGACTTTAGGTTCCATTAAATATTATATAATTACTCATTTTTCCCACCCCTGAAATTTCTCAGTTGTTACTTTAGGTTGACTAAACAAATCATAATAAAAATTGGTTTTCTTTATTATAATTACTAAAATATGTGTTCTTAAGTCTTATGAGAACATATGTTGCTAAATTAATTAATTCTTTCAGTTTTAGCAATGTAGGACTTGATATCTGCCAGTAACTGTATTTAGCCCTTGAGATTTACAAATGTATTACAAAAAGTCTCTTAGGAGGCTTAGAGAGATGACAGGGGCAGACATGGACATAGACCTAAATGACAGTTGCTCAGACGTTTCTTGAAAAGGAGACCCTGCAAGACTGATGATGAAGGGAAACTGAGGAAGGAATATTTCAAAGAAAAACATTTGGTCAGGACTTTATACTATATGGAGTTGGGTGGTGGAATAATGGATCTTGAGGACAGATGAGATGTTATAATGAAAAAGCATGATGTGTATCAGGAATGACAAATATCATTAAAATACATTGTGATGAATGCTAGGCAGAGGTTATATTAGCAGAGATAGGAGAGCAGAATCTCTCTACCTATCAATCATAATATACATCCAATAAACAAGAAACACCTCCCATATTTGGTTCCACTGCAATGTATAATTAAGTTATAATTAACATGAGAGAGTGTAATTTAATATAACAGGTTTTGTTATTTTCTATTTTGTTTCAGTGAGAAGAGGGCAAGAATTATATGTTATTTAATATTTGTTCAACAAATATCAAGAACCACCATGTGCTAGAACCTGATATAAGTATGTAGATATAGCAGTTAACAAAAGAGAAAATTCTTTGTTTTTATAGAGTTTACCTACCATTCCATGCAACACTGTAGGAATCGTCAGACAATGATTGACATTCATGGAACTAGTTTGCTTGTGAAACTTCTTATAAGAAGGCCAAGCAGAAAAAAACCAATAAGCAAACCTGTCATTTACGCACTGACTCATGAAACAAATATTTACTGAGTTCTATTTATGTACCAAATTATATTTTCTACCACCTTTTCAGTTAGAAGGTGTTATAAAATTGTAGTATAATCAAAATGATCATTAAGCCTAAGACCTCCAAAACTAGGGAAATAAGCAGAAGGCATAATGAGAGTATATAAACTTTGAAGTTTATTTGGTTGAAATAATTATTTAAAATGTTCTATCACATTAAAATAGACCTTTATAAGCATTGTTGCCTTGCTCTGCCTTTTAGTTTATATAATTGTTTATGAAAAGATCTTGAAGCAGCTTGGAAGGATGTTAAAGAGAATAATGCTATTGCTATTACTGCATAGCTGTTGGAATTGCCTCAAAAACTTTGAATTGCTATGATCGTTCACTTGACAAATTAATGTATTATTGTTCAACCAAAAGTATTGTGCTCTGTCCTAAGAGATATGTTAGTGTATAATGATACTATCTAATCATAATACTGTATTGCTATAAATAACATTGTATTGATGACATATTAATATAAATAGAGCACACCAAAGTGTAAACCCAATGAATTTAATGCTGTTTTATGCCTATAGTAAAAATGTACTCATTATAATTGTTTTATGAATACTTTAGATGTTTAGCATATTACAAAAATGAAAAGACTGAAAATTTAGGAACATGTCAGACTACTTCCAGTAATGAATATGTTGATTGTCTAAGTCCTGGATCTGTTTTTTGGAGGGTGATAATTAAAACACACAGAGAAGGAAGCATTTTATAAAAATAATTTGCTATGATATCAGAAGCAGATATTTCAATATTTAAATCAGCTAAGTTTAACTGAAAGGCAGATGTTAATATTGTTGATAGAAACATTTTACTTCGATTTAAGATTGATGAAAGAATTATTTCACTGTTCCATGAGTCTTTCTCCTGTATTGTCAGCACTGCATATTCCAAAAGAATTTTTCAGATAAGCACAACTATATTCATTTTAAATTGAAAGACCATGTATTTAAAAGGATTGTCTTATAATCATATTTGGAGTTATATCTGTAGCGTAGCATATTTGCCAAGGAAAAAGTAGTCTGCATAGGTACTATTTTCACAAATTTTACCCAGCAAACTAAAAGACTATATTTCCTACCACCTTTCCAAGTAGAAGATGTTACAAAATTGCAGTGTGATCACAATAATCACTGGGCATGGAAGAAATCAAGATTTGCATGGCACTTAAGAGGCCAGTGCAGCATGGTATCTACAGTGTAAAAAATGGTCCTCTGACTCATGGATGCCTTTATAGTCATGACATTATGCCGTACTCAGAGTCAACTCTTTAGGGTAAGCCTTGGCCACAGTGTGTGTATGTTCTCTGATAGAAGTGAGCAGTACTGGTTTTACCATGAGCAGAGAGTTGTGTATTTGCTATAGACACTAGATCCTTAGATAACCAAGGCTAGATGGCATGGATCATAGGAAGACGGGGGACTCAAGTGCCCCTAGGTGTGTTCCATCTTTGTGAGCTTGAAAACCATATTGCACTCATTATTACACTAATAAAAGGAACACATTCTCCATCTTTACTATGAGACAGCACTCTTCTAAGAACTGTAAATACATTTCTCATATAATCCCCACAGCAACCATTTGACATAGGCCACCTGTTATATGGATGAAAAAATAAATCAGAAAGAATCAAAAGAAATGTATTGATAATATATTTAAAAGGTATTTTATTCATTGAGATAAGATAAGCACATAACTTATCTCATTTAACCCATACACTTAATCTTTATGAGGTAGGTATAATTATTATGCTCACTTACAAAGAAGGACATAGATTTATAGAAAAGTTAAAGAACATTCCCAGGATCCCAGGGCTAGTAAGTTCTAGGGCTAGGATATAAATCCAGGCAGTATGAGCTTCCTTTTTTTCCCAAGGAATGAGGGCTAATTTTTCTATTTTCTTAGCATCCTACCTGGCCAAAACCTTATACTGAGCATTATGTAAGTATGAATTATAAACAGAAGACACTTGAGTAACTTCCAATCTAATTAAAGACAGAGACAAAACATTAAAAGATTAAGAGATAAGACATTTCATATGTCTATGAGTGAGAGAGTCCCAGTCTTGGGAAACAGTGTAGTCTGTGGGAAAATTCACAGGCTTTAGAATCCAGTAGAGCCAACTTTACATTCTAGTTTCATTACTTGATAATTGTGCACACTCTTGGGAAAGTTATCTAGTCTCTTTGAGCTTCTGTTACCTCAATTGTATAATGTAGTTTCAGTGAAAATATAGATAAATCAATATCAACATCAATAGCTGCCATTTACTAGGGGCTTAATGTATACCAGCTCTGGTTTAAAGAACTCTGCAAAATTTATCTCATTTAATACTTTAACTCTTCACAAGCTAAGCACCATCACGGCCATATCACAGGTGAGAAACTGAGTCTTCTAGAACATACCCAGGTCACCAGGGAAGCAGTGGAACTGGGATTTAACTCTATGTAACCTTAAAAAGATTACTGCTCGGTCTGAGCACAGTGGCTCACATCTGTAATTCTAACACTTTGGGAGGCCAATGTGGGTGGATCACCGGAGGTCAGAAGTTTGAGACCAGCCTGGCCAACATAGTGAAACCCCATGTCTACTGAAAATACAAAAAATTAGTGGGATGTGGTGGTAGGTACTTGGTACCCTAGCTACGCAGGAGGCTGAGGTGGGAGAATCGCTTGAGCCCGGAATGCAGAGGTTGCAGTGAGCCGAGATCGTGCCATTGCTCTCTAGCCTGGGTGACAGAGTGAAACTCCATCTCAAAAAATAATAATAATAAAAATTAAAGAATAAAAAAATCACTACTCTTAATTATTCAACTAACAGCTTCCCCAAAGTAAATGCTGAATATAATGGTGAAAGCAGTAACAGTGGTCTTTGAAACCTCTGAGATGAGATTTAGCATATAAAGAGCCCTCTATAAGGTGTAGCTCAAATGATGAATACATATATTTTTATCAGTGTCTGAGAAGATACTTTTGTTAGGAAATACATTAATAAATACTGCAAAAAAGAGTTAGTGTAATTTAACTGAAATTAAATGATATTTTCTTGTTGATACTTTTTTTGATATTTCCTTGTTGATACTCAATTTTTTTCACCTCTCACTTTTCTAAAAGAATGTTAAATAATTATATATTTTACATGAAAACATGTTTATAGGGAAGTTGCCCAATTTTTTAATATTATAAGTGTAGAATTGAGGGGCAGAGGGGATAAGCCTTAATCAGGTCCAACTCATAATGCCAGAACCATTTCACAGGATTATTGTGGAGAATAAATGAATTTATATATTAGCTTAGGCTGTATACACAGTAACCAATTGGCTGATGATGAGCTGCTACTATTTTTATCATTGTTTTTGTCTTTCTTAAGAGAGCAAACATCTATAAATTTCCAATGGTATCATTTATCCCTTTTTAACTTACCAAAGGACATTTTGTTGCTTCCTATTGAGTTAGATAGGATAGTGTCTTTCTACAACTTAGAGAATGTAATATAAGATGAATTTTTGAAAAATCAGTGAACCAGGCTGCCAAATATTAATTTTGAATCCTGTAGCTATGATAATGATAAAATAGATCTATTTAGGAACCAATTCTTACATTTAACTGAAATGTTACTACAATGAATTTTTGTATGGAAAAGGGAGTACCTGTGATCTAGGTTTGAAAATAATTAGGTGAGTGAATTTCTAATTGAGTGATAAAAACCAAAACAAATAATACAACCTATGTAGTTGACCTTGTATTCGAGTTCTTTCTATTCAGTCATCACATTTACTCATTTTATTCACATTTATTATTTTATTCATTTAGCTGACTATGTTGAGTGCTTCCTATGGACCAGGTACACTGGATTTCTGGGCACTTGGCATTTCACAATGAACCTATAATTTAGTAGGAAAATTATACATTAATAAAATAATCATATACATAAATGCTAAATCTTAATTTTGGTGAGTATTAAAGAAGAGAGGTATGCAGAGTAAGAATGGCTCTTAAAAGTGGGAATTTGATATGGTCAAGCAGGCTAGAGAAGGACTCTCTAAGAAGAGATGGATGCTTGGTATGAGATGTAAAGGACTTTAAGTGGAGCTCAGGGTCAGATTCTATATCAATTCATTGGAAGATGTCATAGGTCTTTGTTGCCTAAAATCCCTTAATGATTGTTTTGAAGCAGACAGTGAAGAGGAAACCTGTCCTAATGACTTTATTGTATTTTACATTATCCCCTGCGAAATGGAAAACTGAAAATATCAGAGGTTTAAACTAGTGCAAAATACCTGATCAATTTTTCATTTTGGAGAACAATGTAAAATATCATAAAATCATTAGAATAGGCGTTCCTGTTACAGTCTGCTTTAATTCAATCACAGGACAGTCACATGTCTTTCTAGGAACACAGTGCCAAAATATCCTTACTCTTTTTTTAAATTGATGGCCACAGCACTTCATTGTCTAATTTCTCCCAAAGAAAATAAGAATTAAAATATTAATCACTTCCTCATTTTTCATTAAAATTTCCACTAGTTTTTTGTAGAATAATCTAGCTTTTATTTTTGAAAGATACCTTTGTCATGAATCGAATTATCTAAAATTTTTATTCTAGAAATGTATTTGAAAAAGTAAGAGTTCGTAATTAAATCAAATTTATTACTTAATTATACAGCTTTATTACAGGAAAGTGTCTAAATTAGGTTTTTGAATTTTTTCTATTTGAATTCTTCTAGAGTAATGAAGACATTTCCATAGAAAATATTGTACACCAGGTAGATGAGGAAGTTCTTAGAGATTAAAATGAAGTATCAAGGTACAAGATAAAGGACTTATAATAACTACTATGGGACTTCATAAAGTGAGTTAATATTACTGAGACGTCTTCTAGAGACATTAGCCTGCAAATGTCTGAGGACAGACTACTGTGTGGGATGAGAACAGCAGGATCATGCTGATCCTTTTATTGCCATCCTGGAAGGTTATGGAAAGATGTTCACAAGATGTGAACATCTTGTGTTCAAAAGATGTTTTGGCCAGTGTATCACTTGTACCTAGATGCTTATGTCAAAACTGGTTCAACCCCTTACAAACTAATCCAAAGTACAATTTCTAGTTAAAATTGCTTAAATGCATTTTTTACTTTCCAGGATGAACTTTAGAGTTCATAAAGCTGTGTTTCCATCCCAGCTATGAAAATTTAAAGCTGTGTGAGTTTGGGCAGGTCATTTACTCTATCATAGTTTCTTACATTTTCCTGTAATTTGTGACTGTTCAAATATCATAAAATTATTGTAAGAAGAAAATGAGTTAGTGTTTGTAAGTTGTTTATGACAATGTTTGACACATAAAATTAATACACTATTTTTTTACTATGAACTATGTAAACACAAAGCATAGTCTGACTTCATCTGCTGAGCATTTGCTTGTTCTTTTCATCTTCTATTATTCCAAATTTTTAAAAATACTCACTACAAGGTGGCTTTGGTAAAAGACCGTATGTCCTTTCATTTTTGGTAGATATACTTTGCTTATCTTTTGGTGCTTATCTGTTCTTGGAGAAGACCGGTAGGCAGTGGAGCTCTTTAAAAGTAAGATAAAAGTGAGGATTTCTTTTAACCCTGACTATTATGCCCATTATTTTGAAAGTGTTTTCCCTAGGCTTCTTACCTTTAGAATGGATCGTATAATATAGGCCTACTTTCAGTAAGCTAGTGTATAAAGATTGAGAATCTATTAGAGTTTCATAATACCTTTAATAGCTGAAACTGTGTATATTTTAGATATTAATATCACAATGTCTACAAATACCTATATTTTATAGGAATCACTGACTTATAGGAAAGCTATATTCCTTTTAGCAGACATTTTCTCCTTTGATCTGTGAGTTCTCATTTTTTCCTTTTTGTTTATGCATATTATGTGATTGATTCATAGAAAGACAAGCTAAAATTATATCCTTTTGTTTTTCACCATTTGTTCTTGGTTTCCTTTTCAAGATACCATAAGTAGAAAGAAGGCATCAAACATGAGAAAGAATTTCTGTGGTCCTTGTCTTCTAGCTTATTCACAGAGCACATCTACTATAGCATTTTTTTAATGTCAAAAAAGCCCTCTGTGTATACCCAAATTAGGAAGAAGACAGAATCATGTTGTGCTTTAGTAGCTGAATGATGAAAGTTATATCTAGATTTGTACTCTGGATCTTTCTGTTGTGTAACAAGGTGCTTTGTAAAATGGGGATTTAATGTAGTGCTTCCTACTTCATAGGTGTGATTTAAGGATTTAATGAAATAATTTTTCTAAAGCACTTAAGCAGTTTCCTGGGCCTTCTAATAATTGTTCAGAAAATTCATCCTAGAACCTAGGAATTGGAGCATCTTAAAATCACAGGTAATTCTGATACAAGTAGTTTCCCTAAAACATTCTTTAAGATAATGGGACAAATTGCTCTTTGCTAGTCACAGAAGTCACATGTCTATTTTTGTCTATCTGGCTTAATAATGTTCAGAATAAACAAGACTATAATCAATAAAATAATTATAATTTTGATTTAAGAAACATTTAGTTGGCATCTGTGTTTACATATATCCAAACATATATGACTTAAACACATTTTGAGAACTGAAGCTGAGGATATTGTTAAGAAATGTTGTGCTCTTAGTTATTGAAAAATAGAGTAGATGACTAATATCAATGTTAATAAAAGTTGTGACAACCTTTATTCAGGTCAAAGAGTAGAATTTCTTAAGAATAAATGTGTGCTGGCAGACTTTTTCAGGTTTAAGACATTTCATTTTCTAATTTACAAACATGAAATATAATATTTTTTTACTAGTGTGGCTAGTCATGCTGCTCCAAATGCTAATTTTCATTTCCTAAACAAGTTATTAAATTGACAAATCAGTTCTCCAGATTTTCATTTGGTAGCTTTAATTTCAATCTATTCAGCACTATCTAAATTCAGCACTGCCCTATACCATACTTGTTCTATTCCTTCTGCCTCATGGTTTTACCCTACAGTTACTTTCTAACTGTTCCTTTTCTAGTTTTTATATTTTCTCCTTTGCTCCTGAAATAGTGGTAAAGGGGGTTTATTCTTATCAAAACTAATGTTAATAGTAATCGGTTAAAGAAATGCCTACTGCTGAATAAAGACTAAAGGAGTTTTCAAGTGTGCTCTGTCTATCCCATGCAAATGCAATCCTCTAGTACTGTGATTCTACAAAAGCAATGAGTTGGATTTTCAGAATTTAGATGCCTTTCCAGTATGATGCTTTCTTTATTCTTAATTCCCATTCTTTGATATCTGATTTCTACTTTTCTCCAG
Source organism: Leontopithecus rosalia (assembly GCA_028533165.1). Lineage (NCBI taxonomy): Eukaryota > Metazoa > Chordata > Mammalia > Primates > Cebidae > Leontopithecus > Leontopithecus rosalia. The sequence continues at coordinate 74,042,861 of CM052648.1, forward strand.
TTACATTTTTTTCTCCACAGGCTATATATTTATATCTAGGTTAGAACAATAGTTCTGTATGCCTGTGAATTGTTGATGTTTCCACAGGTTGTTTCATTTGATGGCATGACAACAGAGTTATTTTTCTTCTGCTCTTACAATCTCTGCTCATGAAGGACTGTAAAAACTTATTTCATGATCTTTACAACAAATTTATATGCTCTTTCAGTTTTTGTTTTACTTTGCTTTTTTATTTGTCTTTGTTAAAGTATAACTAAAATCAAAAGGCCATTCAGTTTTGCTTTGTTTTATATTTAAGTTCAATTCAAAGATATTTGTTTGTTAATTTAACAAGCAATACATATTTGTTGAATGTTTAGTAAATCAGCTATAGAGAATAATTACACAAATAACTTATTTGCTCTCTTAGAGGCCATTCTGGGTTATATCTGATGTCATTTTTCTGTATCATATTGACATGAATAACTATAAATTCAGGACATTTTCTGATGAAGTAGTACCTTGCAAGGCAGCATATTTCAAAAAAATCACTTGGGCATAGATTTAAACTCTAGAGCATATTTGTTTCCTTCCATTAGTTTTCAGCTTCATGATTTCTTTCCTTTTTTTTTAAGTATGGATTAATGTAATCATAAAGTCAATTTATTATCTAAGAAACTTTTGTTTTCCTTTTTCAATGATTGTGTAAGCCAAATTTTACTAGATATAAGATTCACATTTGATAGGTACCTTTAAAAAGTAATTAAGTAAAGCTATATATGATACTTTCCCTGGTTTGTTTCGCAAACATAATGATGTTTGGAAGAACATGACAATAAATACTTTGTATATCTGCCATCACCAGACATTGAGAGGAATCGATAACCAGAATAGAAAGAGCATGGCATTGTAGACTACAGTAGTTAGAAGCAAAGGCTATTATTCATCCTGTTATCACTTCCTTTTTTTATTTTAATTTTTTAACGAAACTTTTATATATTGCACTTGCTAACTGCCATACATTATTCTGAACATGTTTTAAATATTGCCTATCCTTTAATTATCATCCATTACCTCTTTAATGATAAGGAAACTGAGGCAAAGAAAAGTTAAGTGACTTGTCCAAGGTAAAAGAAGAAGTGACTGAGCTAAAAAACATTTGACCCCAATGCAAATTCTATACTCTAAATATTGTGTTGGGTTGGTAAGATTAGATTCCTAACCCTGTCCCTTATGTTGTGTGTCTAACAGAGCAAATTTCTAAATCTTTCTGAATTTATTATATATATGTAATATGCTTTAATTTCTATTTATTCAGCACTAACTAAATGGAAACCACTCTGCCTATACCATTCTTGTTCTGTTCCTTCTGCATCATGGTTTTACCCTACAGTTTCTCTCCTATTGCTGCTCCTTTTTCAGTTTTTTTAATTTTCTCTTTTGCTTCCTAAATATTGGTAAATGGAGTTTATGCCTATTGAAATTAATGTTAATAATAATCAGTTAAGGAAATGTTTTCTGCTGAAGAAAGATGAAAGGATTTTTCAAGTGTGTACTCTCTGTCTTATACATATATATATATATATATATATAATGGGAATAATCATAATTACCTCATTATGATGTTGTTTTGTGATGAAATATACTTAGATATACTTGATCTTCTGTCTTCATAGAACATAGTATCTTAAATAAGATTTTTTGGCTGAGTGACTCGGTGTAGTAGCTCACACTTGTAATCTTTGTGCTTTGGGAGATCAAGGTAGGATGGCCACTTGAGGCCAGGAGTTCAGGACCATCCTGGGCCAAATAGCAAACCCTATCTCTACAAAAACAACACAATTAAAAACAAATTAGTTAGACATGGTAGAACACAGAGAGGCTGTGTGGGAGGATCACTTGAGCCCAGGAGTTCCAGGTTACTGTGAGCTATGATTGCACCATTGCAGTCTAGCATGATTGATAGTCATATCTTATCTCTAAAATATAATAAAAATAAAAAATAAAGAACATAATTTAGCATTTATGTAGCTTGGAGGACAGTTACCACTACCACTTCCTTAATCAAATTTTAATATAAGGGGTTGTCTTTTTGGTTGGCACTGTATTGCCTTTCTTGTTTCCTTTGCTCTTTTCTGGTAGCCTCTGCTACTTCAGGGTCCTTAGATGGCAATTTTCAGGTTCTTTTTTTTTTTTTAATAGTAAAGTCTTTTAGGGTGAAGTTAATGTTCAGAGTTAAGAGAAATCTCACATTGGCAAGATCCTGTTGTCTACTAAATATTTCACTTAGGTTGTCTCTGTAAACCTCACCTCACTCATGTCTGTCTGATTTCCACTTGGAAGTCTTTAGCACTTTCCACTACAGCTTTTCTGTCACGCTTCAACCTACCCTGTGATGTTAGCCTTCTTCTTGAGGTGTTTAACTGCACTTATTTACTCCATGGTTCTCTCCTCTTCTCTTCTTTGTTCTCATTACCATTGCCACCCATGTGGAGGGTGGGTAACAGGAAGTCCTGAGTCAACACATGGCTTTATTCTTCAAATTTGAGTTGTTGCCACACCCCTCAACAACTTTACAGTTCTCCTAAAGAGTTGTTTCACCCAATTCCATAGTGATATTGTTCCCTGATGAAGAAACAGGAAGTCTGAAGATCTCAATAGGCAGTAGAATGATGGTTACAGCTATGTTTTCACACTTGCCACCATTTGTTAGCTGTGACCTTGAGCATGTTATCGAATTTTTTTAAGTGTCAAGTTTCTTATCTGTCTAATAGGGGATAATGAGAGTTCTTTTGAATATTACATGAGATTTATATATATATATATGTATATATATATATACACGTATATATATATATATACATATATATATATTAAATATTTAGCAAAGTACTTTGTACAGAGTGAGCAAACAATGAATGCAATTCATTGAAAACTATGACTGGTTTTATTTTTGTGTTTTAATCTCTACTGTTTAGCAATAACTATCCTGTCTGGCTGTTTTAGAGTTCTTAAACTTTGAAGCCACCTGGGCTGTACATCCTGTTTTGCCAGTTTGATTATTTTTATGTTCGTTGATTTATAGTCCTGGCTATCTATTAAAAATAGAATAATAAAAATCTCAAAACTGAAAATAACTTTGGAGAAAATATATCACAAAATCTTTCTCAAAGTATCTCTTATGTAAAATCCTTTGCTGTGCTTTGGACCAAACTGTATTAACACATTACTAGTCCTGATAAATGTTTTCCAAAAGTTTCAGATATTAAAGGGGATATATTGAGAGATTAAATTATTACTAACCAAGAAGTTGAAATCATATAGCACAGTGACTACTTTTTAAAGAATGTTTCCACAGCACCCCAGACTTGAAAAAGGAATTTCATAATATATGGAACTCTGCATACAATCGTTTGTTCTTATAAGAGATAATGGTATGTATCCTATAAATATTCTGAAATTCCCTGTAATAAAGTGTTCTATTAAACTTTTTGGACTAGGATATATTATATAATACTAATTGATATCCATTTTGAGCATTATAGCTTAGCAAAAGGAAATCAGTGATAGAAGTCAATTCCATTATGAGAGGGTTCTTATGAAGACAGTATTTATTTCAAGTCAAATATAACTTATAACTATCCATTGTAGTTGTGTTTTCTGTAGCAATAGGAGAACCTGCTTTAGACATAAGTATCATATGTTCACTTAAACTTATTGTTTCCTCACTTAATAGGACAGCTTCCTCATGACAATTAATGAATTTAATCCCTTACCATCTGGCTTCTCATTTCTAAGCTTAAGAAAATCCTCCTTAGAATGTCTACTCAACAAATAAATGCAAAACTGAAAATGTAGTCTGGCAGTAACCAGGAACAGTCAACAGTGAACATGTTTTGGTTCTAGATATGTTTACAATACTGCCACTATGATTTAACTCGCTTGGTTTACACTAAATTTATGGTTTAAAAAATCATCTGTGTCTTTCTTTTATATGAAAGTTATAATGAGGCCAGATTTTGCTCATATTATATTTGTGCTTCCATTTATGAGACCAAATGTAGTACTTAACATCTGTCCATGTAATACTTACTGTATGTTGTTTTCTATTCATTATTATAAGAAATATAACATGTTGTCAGAAATATAATATGTTGTCAGGATGAATTTGAATCGTACATTTGAAATCCATTAACTAAGCTGTCTTTCATAGCTTTTCACTGATCAGATAAGGACTACCCCTTAGGTTGAAATGAAAACATTAACCAGTGCTCTTTGCACAGAGTTGCTAAATTTTTACTGAAATATAATATTCAGCCTGCATTTTTCCTTGGTGCATATAAAGAGAAAATACATCAATTGCTTTGTAATACTTACGTTGATATACTTGTATATAAGTATACAAGATGTACTTATATCGACATTAAAAGCTTTCAGTACCAATCTAAAACTAATATAAATGAAGGAGGTTTCTATTGCAAGACGTAACTTATTCCACATTGGCTTTTAGATTTGTGGTTTAGAAAAATAATTATTGCAAAATACATTGTTACTTATTTTTTATATCCAGTGGACATCTATCTCAAAATTAAGAGTACATTAGTTATTAGCATCCTTTGCCTGTTGATATGTCTCTTACCTTTTAAAGTCTCCTTAATTTATTTAATATTAATAATTTTATTTATTTATTTTTGTTTTATTTGCAAGGTCTGATCACAGACTGGAGACCTGAAATTATTTGCAATGGTTAGAGACTTTGTTCATTTTTCCCACAACTTTTGTCAGGGAGAATGAAATGCTTAAATGTCTTGTTCATTTATCTGTTATCTTATGCTCTTTCATTGTGATGCAGAATGCAAAATAAAAACAGATTTTAAAAATTTAAACTTTTTGTATCATATTAGTATTGTATATTCTTCCCCCAATCAATAATCTTATTTTAAAAGTAGATTTTTAAAGCTCCTTGTTTGCTCTTCATAGCAAATTTGAGAAAATTCAGTTTATTCCAGGCTTTGGTTTTCTGGATACTATCCTTAAGCATTTGTGTCACTCTGTTTTCTCTTGCCAATGTGTCCTTTCCTTCTTAAAAATATGCTCATTAACCTTTGTTTTTTTCATTTAAATATTTCTTGTTTTACTTTGACATCACCTTTTTTTAAATGCTAGAAATTCTGCTTCCTGTCTCTCTTGAATTATCTGACTATGGTTGTTCATTTTTTCTATCCTGTTTTTTTATAAATAAGTACTTCCAATATAGTAAACTGACATTTATTTTTCTAATTTAAAAATTTTAAATGATTTACATATTCACTTTCCTTTAAGATTTCTACCTTGTTTTGTTAAAAATTGATTTTTGCTTATTAATCCAAATTATATTGAGACCACAAGACCAGCTCATTTAATCTTTCTCTAATATAAGTGGAAATTTCAGCCAGTTAAATTCAAAAATTCCAGGATTTCAGTAGATTAATAGGATCCTTTTAGAAGTCCCAGTATTTTATGTCCTTTTAAATTTTTGAGCCTATTTAGTACAGGGAGTAGAATTAGAATATTCCACATTCTTCTCTTGTGGTGTATCACTACTGTTTCAGCTTTTAGAATTATCTAAATTCTCTATAGTGTGTTTCTAGCCTCAGTTTATATTTCTTTCCTGACCCTATTTAGTTTGAGATTTAGAATTAAGGGATGTAACAATCCAATGGCTAATAAATATTATCAACTTGTAAGACTCTCCCTTGTTTATGATACTTGACTTTTCAAAAAGTTGTTACCTTCCATACAAAACACATCTTAATGATTCTTTCTCTATTTTCCCTACATTAGAATATAGTTAACATTGTTCTTTCTCTATTCTCCGTAGATTAAAATATAGTTACCCTTATTCTAGCGAACAGTTAGGCCATAAGTTGCCCTTCCTCACTAGCTGGGGATATTTTTGTCCATTAATATGTGAATATTTGAAATTGGTTAACTTAAAAAGGTATGAAGTACAACAGGGCGGAATCTGATTAAGAAGGTAACCTAAAGCAGGTTTTCCATTTCCAAAAGCAAAAGAATAAAAGAGCAAATGCCAAAGCATGAAGATTTCATATTAAGACAATGATCATATTATATTTTATGTCTTAAATTTGTACTATGCAATTAACTTCTACCTCTACATCCTTTGTTAACTAACAATGTTGGCTTTCGATAACACTTTCTCTGTATTAGCACTCTTGCCTTTAGTATTAACTAGATGCTTGTTAATTCATTTTATTTGTTACATGTAAGAAAGCATTTTACCATTGTGATTTTTTCTCCATTTAAATGTTCAATGTCTTTCTTATTTTATGACTCAGGGATATTAACTCTTATCTCTGGGGTGCCACTATGATCCAAATACACTGAGTACCTTGGATGCTTGCAATGCAAAACACTTTCAATAACCTTTATATAACCCCCTTGGCATAGCTGAGTATGTATGTCTCAAATTTTCTCTTCAGCACGCAAGATTATTAAGACTTGGCTATGCCACAATAACTTCATGCCAAAGCATATGCAGACAGCCCTTCTAAAATATGACTTAACTCTCTCTCTTCTACTGGACAGGTTCTGGGAGACAAATTTCAGATCTGAACTAGCTTTGCCTCAGCTCCAGTTTTCTCTCTTCTGCTTTTAACTTTGCTTAAATATTTTATTGTCTTTTCTCTCAATATTTCCGACAGAAATCACTGCCACTACAAAAATAATGAATCAAAAACAACTTTGTAGAAAATACATAAAGAAGGAAATATTTAAGATCTTGATTTTTACATAGCATTTCTATAGAATTCTAAGGATGATTTTTTATTATACTTTAAGTTCTGGGGTACATGTGCAGAACATGCAGGTTTGTTATACAGGTATACACGTGCCATGGTGGTTTGCTGCATCCATCACCCCATCATCTATGTTAGATATTTCTCCAATTACTGTCTCTCCCCTAACCTCCCACCCCCTGCTATCCCTCCCCGAGCCTTCACCCCACAATGGGCCCCAGTAAGTGATGGTCCCCTCCCTATGTCCATGTGTTCTCATTGTTCAACACCAACTTATGGGTGAGAACATATGATGTTTGTTTCTCTGTTCTTGTGTTAGTTTGCTGAGAATGATGGTCTCCAGCTCCATCCATGTCCCTGCAAAGGGCATAAACTCATCCCTTTTTATGGCTGCCTAGTATTCCATGGTGTATATGTGCCACATTTTCTTTATTCAGTTTATTGTTGATGGGCATTTGGATTGGTAAAGATACTTCAAGAGAAAGGACCGTAGGTATGTGAGGTACATGATACTTCATTCAGCTTTATGCTCCCAACACATCCAGGGCATATTTGCTTCCTAGGGAATTTAGCCCTAAAATAGTCTGTCTACACAATGTCAATCAAAAGTATACACAGTAATTCTCATTTTTTAAAAATTGCCAAGTACAAGTAATATTACTAAAAGTAGGCACCTGAATAGTGTAATTCTGTAGGTTGTCTATTTATTCTGTTATTTTCTTTGCTGTGTAGAAGCTCTTTAGTATAATTAGGTCCCACTTGTCAATTTTTGTTTTTACTGCAATTACTTTTGGAGTCTTCATCATAAAATCTTTGCCAGGACCTATGTCCAGAGTGGTATTTCATAAGTTATCTCCTAGAGTTTTTATAGTTATAGGTTTTACATTTAAATCTTTAACCTGTCTTGAGTTAATTTTTATATGATGAAATGAATGGGTCTAGTTTCAGTCTTCTGCATATGGCTAGCCAGTTATCTTGCACCATTTATTGAATAAGGTGTCCTTTCCCCATTGTGTGTTATTGTCGATTTTGTCAAAGATCACATGGTTGTGTGTGTGTGGCTGTATTTCTTAACCTGCCCTTATTACATGTCTAGTTAATATAGTGCCTGTACTGAAACTGAAGTCTGCCTGACTTTACACCTAGTATTTTTAACCTCTCTCTAAATTTGGCTTCAATGTCATTAAACACCTGAAAGTGAAATTTAAGAGCATGTATGAATATGCTAACTTTCCAAACAAAATTGTTTTTCCATATAAGTGGAAGTTTCCTTAAAATATAGACAAAAGTTTTATAGTTGAAATTTTAATTAGATAAAACATATAGATTATGATGCTGTCACATATAATTTTAATTTCATATTTATTACAACCATTAATTACACAAGAGTATTTTATATAACATCAAAGTATGGAGTTAGCAAATAGTGTTGATATTTGAGTCATGGATCTATAAAGGCATTTAAACTACAAATGTAGAACAGTATATGTCAGAGATTTTGCTGCAATTTTAAGCTTGCAACTAGATTTTTATACTCATTGCAGTCAGGATTTTGTAATCATTTTTTTGGTCTTTAAATCATGGTGGCTCTAGGAATATACATTAATTTAGTTCATTAAAGACATTAAACAATAGCTTGTTTTTTAAATAAATTCCATAAAAATCATGCCATTGTTATTGATATTATTTAACCATTATGTAGCAAAAAATACAGATGTTCACCAAGACAATTAAAAATTGGCTAACTTTCACATACATAAGTGAAGCTTCTAATTAAGTCACAAAGCTTTGAAGATGAAGGATGGTCATAATAATTGCCTTTATTTCATTGAGAACCTTATGTGAGCCAATCATTGTGCCAGGTGTTTAACTTATCACCAACCCTCCTAACATCTATGCTATTTGGTATTTGTTATCACTTTATTAAGATATGTATTTAAAATCACACAATGTAGTATACTGGTACAGTTTTTTTTAATATACTAAAATTATAGAAGTATGTGCTGTGAAAAGTAAAAGCTTGAAGATCTTACTGCATAATGGAGAAAGATGACCACTGCCACGTAGGACACAGAAATGTATGGAATGAGGGCCGTGTTGGTGGCTGATGCCTGTAATCCCAGCACTTGCAGAGGCCAAGGTGGGCAGATCACCTAAGGTCAGGAGTTAGAGACCAGCCTGGCCAAAATGGTAAAACCCCCATCTCTACAAAAAATACAGATATTAGCCAGGCATGACCTCTGTAATCCAATCCCAGCTACTTGGCTGTGGCAGAAGAATGGCTCGAACCTGGAAGGTAGACGTTGCAGTGAGCCTAGATTGTGCCACTGTGTTCCAGCCTGGAAGACAATAGCGATACTCTGGAAAAAAAATATACACCTGTGTGTATATATATATATATATATATATATA
>CM052648.1:74060511-74075882 GCA_028533165.1 Leontopithecus rosalia
AGACACAACATACCAGAATCTCTGGGACACATTTAAAGCAGTCTCTAGAGGAAAATATACAGCAATAAGTGCCCACATGAGAAGCAAGGAGAATGTAAAATTGACACTCTATCATCAAAATTGAAAGAGCTAGAGGAGCAAGATAAAAAAAAACTCAAAACCTAGCAGAAGATAAGAAATAACTAAGATCAGAGTGGAACTGAAGGAGATAGAGACACAAAAACCCTTCAAAAAAATCAATAAATCCTGGAACTGGTTTTTTGAAAAGATCAACAAAATAGACCGCTAGCCAGATTAATAAAAAAGAAAAGGGAGAATAACCAAATAGATGCAATAAAAAATGATAAAGGGGATGTCACCACAGATTCCACAGAAATTCAAACCATCATCAGAAAATATTACAAACAACTCTATGCACATAAACTAGTAAACTGAAAGAAATGGATAAATTCCTGGACACTTGCCTCCTCCCAAGCCTAAACCAGGAAGAATTCCAAACCTGAATAGACCAATAACAATGTCTGAAGTTGAGGCAGCAATTAAGAGCCTACCACACAAAAAAAAGCCCAGGTCCAGATGGGTTCACAGCCGAATTCTATCAGAAATACAAAGAGGAGCTGGTACCATTTTTTTTTCTGAAACTATTCCCAATAATCCAAAAAGAGAGAATCCTTCCCAAATCATTTTATGAGACCAACATCATCCTCATACCAAAATCCGGCAGAGACTCAGCAGGAAAAGAAAACTTCAGTCCAATATCCGTGATGAACACAGATGCAAAAATCTTCAATAAAATACTGGCAAGCTGATTGCAACAGCACATTAAAAATCTTATCCACCATGATCAAGTAGGTTTCATCCCGGGGATGCAAGGCTGGTTCAACATACACAAGTCTATAAGTGTAATTCACCACATAAACAGAACCAAAAACAAAAACCACATGATTATCTCAAATGACGCAGAGGCCTTTGACAAAATTCAACATCCTTTATGCAAAAAACCCTCAATAAACTAGGTATTGATGGAACGTATCTCCAAATAATATAAGCTATTTACAACAAACCAACAGGCAATATCATACTGAATGGCCCAAAACTGGAAGCATTCCCTTTGAAATCTGGCACTAGATAAGGATGCCCTCTCTCACCACTACTATTCAAAATAGTATTGGAAGCTCTAGCTAGAAAAACCAGGCAAGAAAAACTGGAAGCATTCCCTTTGAAATCTGGCACTAGTCAAGGATGCCCTCTCTCACCACTCCTATTCAACATAGTACCAGAGGCTCTAGCTAGAACAATCAGGCAAGAAAAAGAAATAAAGTGTATTCAAATAGGAAAGGAGGAGGTCAAATTGTCTCTATTTGCAGATGACATGATTGTATATCTAGAACACCCCATTAACTCAGCCCAAAATCTCCTGAAACTAATAAGCAAATTCAGTAAAAATTTCAGGAAACAAAATTAATGTGCAAAAATCACAAGCATATCTATATACCAATAACAGACTTAAAGAGAGCCAAATGAAGAACGAACTCCCATTCACAATTGCTACAAAGAGAATAACATACCTAGGAATACAACTAACAAGGAACGTAAGGGACCTCTTCAAGGAGAACTACAAACCACTGCTCAATGAAATACGAGAGGAAACAAAGAGATGGAGAAACATTCCATGTTCATGGTTAGGAAGAATCAATATCGTGAAAATGGCCATACTGCCCAAAGTAATTTACAGATTAATGCTATCCCCATCAGCTACCAAAGACCTTCTTCACAGAACTGGAAAAAACCACCTTAAACTTCATATGCAATCAAAAGAGAGCCCCCATAGCCAAGTCAATTCTAAGCAAAAAGAACAAAGTGGCAGGCATCACACTACCGGACTTCAAACTATACTACAAGGCTACAGTAATCAAAACAGCATATTACTGGTACCAAAACAGAGATATAGACCAATGGAACAGAACAGAGGCCTCTGAGGCAACACAACATATCTACAACCATCCAATCTTTGTCAAACCTGACAAAAACAAGCAATGGGGAAAGGATTCCCTGTTTAATAAATGGTGTTGGGAAAACTGGCGAGCCATGTACAGAAAGTAGAAACTGGACCCCTTCCTGACACCTTACACTAAACTTAACTCCTGATGGATTAAAGACTTAACCATAAGACCTAACACCATAAAAACCCTAGAAGAAAATCTAGGCAAAACCATTCAGGACACAGGCGTAGGTGAGGACTTCCTGACCAAAACACCAAAAGCACTGGCAACAAAAGTCAAAATAGACAAATGGGACCTAATCAAACTCCACAGCTTCTGCACGGCAAAAGAAATAGTCATTAGAGTGAATCGGCAACCAACAGAATGGGAAAAAATTTTTGCAGATTACCCATCTGACAAAGGGCTGATATCCAGAGTTTACAAAGTACTAAAACAGATTTACAAGAAAAAAAAACAAGAAGCCCATTCAAAAGTGGGTGAAGGGTATGAAAAGACACTTTACTAAAGAAGACATAATGAGGCCAACAAACATGAAAAATGGTCATCATCACTGGTCATTAAAGAAATGCAAATCAAAACTACACTGAGATACCATCTCACACCAGTTAGAATGGCGATCATTAAAAAACCTGGAGACAACAGATGCTGGAGAGGATGTGAAGAAATAGGAATACTTTTACACTGTTGGTAGGACTGTAAATTAGTTCAACCATTGTGGAGGACAGTGTGGCAATTCCTAAAGGACCTAGAAAAAGAAATTCCATTTGACCCAGCAAGCCCATTACTGGGTATGTATTCAAAGGATTAGAAATCATTCTACTGTAAGGACACATGCACACGAATGTTCATTGCAGCACAGTTTACAATAGCAAAGACCTGGAACCAACCCAAATGCCCATCGATGCTAGACTGGAGAGGGAAAACGTGGCACATATACACCATGGAATATTAGGCAGCCATCCAAAATGATGCGTTTGTGTTCTTTGCAGGGACATAGATGAACCTGGAAACCATCATTCTCAGCAAATTGACACAAGAACAGAAAATCAAACATTGTATGGTCTCACTCATAGGCGGGTGTTGAACAATGAGAACACATGGACACAGGGAGGGGAGCACTACACACTGGGTTCTGTGGCAGGGACACAGGGGAGGGACAGCATGGGGTGGGGAGTTGGGGAGATATAGCACAGGAGAAAGGCCAGATATAGGTGAAGGGGAGGAAGGCAGCAAATCCCACTGCCACATGTGTACCTATGCAACAAACTTGTATGTTCTTCACATGTACCCAAAAACCTAAAATGCAATAAAAACATAAAAAAATATAAAAATATGCAATCACAAAATACATTCTAGTTTTCTAGATCAAATAATTTGTCAAGACTTCTGGAATTTTTCAAAAAATTCACATTGATCAGCAAGGCCACACTTCATATACTGTATTATATTGTGTATTTCTATTGTACGTATGCTTCTGGTTATATGAAGATAAAATATTTTCCAATTGGAATGCATTTCAGCTCATTTCAGCCATGGTCCAAACTGTCTCATTTACTGCTTCATAGGTTGAGTATTGGTAATGGAATTTCCATTACCAATCTGTTCCATTTTACATATTTTCTTATGTTAAAAAGCTCTGTGAATTGAGACAAGTTAAAATATCCATGATTCAGTTTCCCATATGTAAAACAGGAATTTTAAAAGCACATACTTGATAGAGTTTTAAAAAACTTAAACAATTAACAGTAGTCAATATATAGAAAAGCACATAGTACATGGAAAGTACTATACAAGTATTAGCCATTATAAATATTAATAGAAAAAATATCATTTCTCTAAAAAAACTCATCCATGTTTTTTCACAGAGCTGTGATTTGTTGATGTAGTTTACCCTTATACGAATATATCATAAAGTATTTATATTGATGACATTTTTATGTTTTCCAGATTTTGAGTATTACAAATGATGCTATATTCTTGTTAATGTCTCTATACATGTGTGCAAGAATTTTCTCTTGGGCATATAAGAAAGACAGAATTGCTAGGTCATATTACACATACATTCAACTTCTGTAGATAATGTCCAATAATTTCCCAAGTGGTTTTATTGGTCATACTCCCACCATCAGTACATGAGTGTCCAGAGGATACTGTCTTTCATTTTTAACTTTAGCCATTCTGGTAGTGTTCACTGATAAATGATTTTGGTTTAATATGCATTTCACTGTTTACTTATAAGTTTGATCATATTCTTATGTTTGTTGGCTGTTTTCTGAAGTAATAGGCATAGCAGTGGAACTATTTTCTTACACGGAAGGAAATGTTCACTAATGATGAATCAGTGTCTATCTTTGTTGGCTCCTGAATGCCATGATTCTGTGTTTTTCATCTTTTTTTACCACATGAAACCTAACAAAATTTGCTGATATAGCATATATACTGTTATAGAAAAAATAAAATGTATACCTTGATAGGAATTCAACAGAACATCAGAAATCATTCATAGCACACTGTCTAAGGACAACAGGCCAAGAAAATCAAACAGTTCAGTAATTAGAAAAAAAACACATGAAAAAATATTTATCCTGCATTTGGTCTTGAATATAGGTAATATAGTTTCATGTACCTTCCACAATTTCAAATTATTTTATTATCTTAAAAAGCATAAACAGAAAGTAGAGTAGGATTAAGTAAACTATTGCCATATTGAAGGGGAAAACTAAAATATTAAGATGCCTTAACCTAGTAAATGCTCAATAGTTAGTACAGTACAAATGGTGTCTACCAACTTTATAAAATGTTGAGAAATCTTGTCATTGCTCATTAGGCTTTAACTGGGTGCTTAGTGAGGTACCTATCAGTGACTACTCAAATAATCATTAGTTACTGCTAATTGAGTGTATTACAGACTGTCTTTTTCAGGTTGATCTAAATAAGCAGGCCAACAGCTGTGCAACTAGTGACAAATTCCTACTGGTTCATTAAGTGAGTTCTGTGTTTAAAAGATCTTAAAGTGAGTTTGTGCAAGAAATCTGGCACAAATTTATGAACCAGAATTGAAACAATCACTACAAATCCACTGATAATGAGAACACATTTCCTAGAGATTCTGAAATCTGAGTGTAGATTTAAATGAATTTCAGTTTGTTTTGGATCTCTAATAAGGAGAAATACAGTCTTTGTATACATGTATAAGTCTAGTGAAGAGAATAATGTTCATAAGAGAAAAAAGACTAATTAGGAGGCTGGTTGTTCTGTTCTATTAAATAGGGTGTTTCATTTCAGTGATGCGTCATTGATATTTGATGTAAAAACAAGGTCCCAGTAAGGCTACATGTAGCAAAACTTGAAGCTTACTGCCAACAATGGTGACACACAGATAGCACCATCTCCTTCTTGTGAAGCCTCTTTTGGCCTAATTAGATCATCAGTCATTCATAGTTCTTTCTACTTTGCATTTTCTCTGATTTTTTAATACCTTCTGTTCCCTCATAACTATAGCTTGCCCAACATTTCTTTTTTTTATTATACTTTAGGTTCTAGGGTACATGTGAAGATCATGCAGGATTGTTGCATAAGTACATACATGGCAATATGGTTTGTTGCCTCCATGGCCCTGTCACCTGTATCTGGCATTTCTCCCCATGTTATCCCTCCCCAACCTCCCCACTCCCCCACTGTCACTCCCCTGCCTCCCCCAACAGACCCAAGTGTATGATGCTCCCCTCTCTGTGTCCATGTGTTCTCTTTGTTCAACACCTGCCTATGAGTAAGAACATGTGCCGTTTGGTTTTCCGTTCTTGTATCAATTTGTTGAGAATGATGGTTTCCAGATTTATCTATGTCCCTAAAAAGGACACAAACTCATTATTTTTTATGGCTGCATAGTATTCCATGGCATATATGAGCCACATTTTTGTTATCCAATTTATCATTGTTGGGCATTTGGGTTGGTTCCTGGTCTTTGCTATTGCAAACAGTGCTGCGATGAACATACGTGTGCATGTATCTTTATAACAGAACAATTTCTAATCCTTTGGATATATACCTAGTAATGGGATTGCTGGGTCAAATGGAACTTCCATTTCTAGGTCCTTGAAGAATCACCACACTGTCTTCCACAATGGTTGAACTAATTTGCACTCCTACCAACAGTGTAAAAGTAATCCTATTGCTCCACATCCTCTCCAGCATCTGTTGTCTCCAGATTTTTTAATGATCACCATTGTAACTGATGTGAGGTGGTATCTCAATGTGGTTTTGATTTGCATTTCTCTAATGACCAGTTATGATGAGCATTTTTACCCAATCTTTCTAAACTAAATCTACTTTAAGGACTTGCAGGTTCACCTCCCAAGGCTAACTCAATTCCAGGGAGAGGCCTTGTTTTGTAAGCATGCATGGCCAGCTATGGGCTGCCTGCTGTTGACTGAGGTGCCCACCACTGATCCAAGATGGGAAATAACCAGTGAAGAGAGCTACTTGAAAAATCAAAGCACATCAACAGTAGGACAGGCACTGGTGAAAATGTATAGTACAATTATTGGCAGTTATCTGAATAATAGCATTTCAACTGATACCTAGGCTGCTTTTGGGTCAAATTTTCATTTTTTTTTCTCCCTTCATGTCAAGTATAAAACAGAAAAAAATCTACACTTTCATTTTTAGGTTCTAATTAGAAACTATATTTTTATATAAATATTTCTGAAATTCATAATCTAAAAACTGATAAATTTGAAAATTACATGATTGGTTACCTAATTCTGGTCATGGCTTCAGTTGGATATGATCTTCATTGTTCAGTTTCCATCTTAAACTGTTATATAATTTTATTGGCTATTATATTAGTATGCAATTGCACCTTAGAGATAGCTGAATTTGAGTAGTCACTAAAATACATTTTAAAGTGATAAAATTGCCATGGAATTTTGTAGCATAAAGGTAAAATATAAATTTGGAATCTTTATAATGCATATAATTCACTAAATTATAAGCTGAAATTATCAGTGTTGAAAGTTTATAATATCAACAGCTGAGAGAATTTTCATAAATTTACAATAGTCATTTTCCCTTGTAAAACTGAGTGCATTCCAGAAAGTTGATTTACAGCATAATATAATATTCTTTTTACATATAAATACTGGTTATCTACTTCTGATGTTCATATTAGAACTTAGGTTCTCTTCAAGGTATGATAGTTGAGAAAATATCTAGACACGTCTTAAAAAAAAATAAGAGATATACAATTATCATATATTTTCCAAAAGGCTGACATATGTCATTGAGAAACTTGTTTCTAAAAACCAAAAGAGTAAATGGAATAGTTTCCATCCATTTAATAAAATGACATAAAATCAGCAGAATGCATATTTAAATTATTAGGATGTTATTTCTAAAATAGTTACAGCAAAATCAAAGTACTAAAATATTCGTATCCAAGAGCAGAAATGTTTAATTTGCAATTAGTTTACAATAATAGTGCCCTATCGGTAATCAGGAATTAGACTACATACAAATATAAAAGATAATTCAAATTGTACAAAATTAACAACACAACTGCCAAGCACTGAGTCCATTGAAACAGATAGTGAGTTCATTAACAATTTTGTGTTCTAAGACCCAAGATCAGTTTCCTCTTCCTTCAAAATAGAAACGGTAAAATTAATCTAAGTATATATTCTATCGTGCATTATTCTTTGCAGAATAATAAAAATAATCTGAAGTTCACCTAATAATTAGGGAACACAGATAGTTGCAGATTTTGATTTTAAGCATAATCAGAACTCAAACCTATTGTGTTCACTCTTGCTTTCAGTGATAAATATTTATGCATCAAGCTTTAAATAAATGGAGAGACATACCACATTCATAGAGAGTAAGATTCAATATAGAACATATCAATTTTCACCAAATTGATTTATAGGTTTGATTAATTTGTATCAAAATTCAAAGAAGGGTTTTTGGACACAAAGACAAGCTTATTTTAAAATTTACTTGGAAAGGCACAAGCTAGCCAGAATAGCTAAAATGTTTTGAAACGGAAGAAAAAGGTAGTAACAATCACTCTATCCAATAGTAAGGCCTGATATTGTTTGTAGCTATGATAGTCAACGCACAGTGGTATTGGTGGAAATACAGACTTATACATCAATGCAACATAACAGAAAACTCAGAAGTAGACCCACCTAAATATGGATAGATGGGCAACTATAGTGAAGAAAATGTAGCTCAACCTAAACCTCTCACCTTATACGAAAATAGACTCAAAATGAGTCCTCAACTTAGGTGTCAAACTAAAAGCTATACATTTTTTTAGAAAAAACATAGAAGAACACCTTCATAATCCAGGGATAAAAAGTTCTCAGACTTAAAACTGAAATCAGCATCAATAAATGAAAACATTGATAAGTAGATCTTGCTCTGCCCAAGTTCATGATGAAATGATGAAAAGCAAAGACATAGATTGTGAGAATATATTCACACACCCCCTATTTGACAAAGAACTGGTATTAGAATATAAAAAGAACTTTAGATACTCAACAATTTAAAAACTTTCAATCTTGAAAATGGGAGAAAAACATGAACATATATTTTATCAAAGAGGATATACAAATAGCAAATAAACATATATAAATGCATTCAACTTCATTAGGCATTAGGGACATGAAAACTAAAATCATAATGAAATATTGCTATACATCTACCAAAATTACTAAAATAAGAAAAAATGTGACAACACTAAGTTCTGGAAAGGATATGAAGATATTGGATCACTCATGCACTGCTAACGGGAATTCAAAACAATACAGCTGCTCTCATCTATGGCCATACTGCCCTGAATGTGCCCGATCTCATCTAAAATACTATAGCCAGTCTTCAAACCTCTAAACTTTAACATCCAATTGCCATACAATCCCGAAATTGCACTCTTGCACATTTAAGCCAGAGAATAACAACATATGTTCATACAAAAACTTGTATATGAATGTTTATACCAGTTTTATTAATAATATCTCAAATGAATAATCCTATCTGTCCTTCAGTGGGGGAATGATTAAACAAACTGTGCTAAATAAAAATGAATAAAATACCACAAATATACTTTTTTCATTAAAAAATGTATTTTCCTTTATTGTATTGCCTGAGAGAAACAAGAATCTATTTCTCTTAATATTATTTAACTTTTACCTTTAAAACATCAAGGTCAATACCCTGCTTGTGATATTTTACTATAGTTTTGCAGGATGTTAAAATGTTAGAAGTTGGGTATAGCCTAATGAATCTCTCTATACTTATTTTATAGCAGCATGTAAATCTACAATAATCTCAAGAAAATGTTGTTTCTTTGTTTGTTTTTAACAAACAGCAAAGAAAGTAGACTGAATAGAGAGAGTATAAGCAAAAACAATGGAGGAACAATGAAAATCCATAATATTATCTCACCTACCACTGTCTATCAAACACAAAGAGAGCTAGCAATGAAGATGTAGCCTGGAAATTTAAACAAATGTTGCAGAAAAAGTGCTGACATAGGAGTTAAGAAACCTGAGTTCTGCTCCAGTTCCATTATCTGCTGGGAAGTCTTATGAAAGTAACTTAGAATATCTCCCTCAATATCTTCTACAAAGCTTGATGACGATAATCTCCATGATTAGACTAGATCACCAAATTTTAAGAATCTTATAAACATGGAAAAAGCTGAGTCAGACTAAAATCTCTATAAATTAGAACTTCTGAATCCTGCAAATCTCGGTTCCACGCAATACTGGCACTCTTAATTGAGTTCTAACATGTATGTCTTGAGGTTTCTTCTTTTATTTATTTATTTTATTTATTTTGGGTTACAGGCATGAATTTTATTATTAATAAGTAGTGCCTGCCTGCCACTTAGGAATCTGATTCTTATGCAAGAGATTTCCAGGTTAAGTAAACTACATGATAGTTGTAAGAATGGAAACAAATAATACTATTTCATATTTTTACATGAAAATATGAAAGAGAGTGAGACCTCCCTTGATTACTGACCTCCCTTGATTACTTCTATAGAAACATAAAACACAGGTATATTTAGTGACTATCAGAAGCAAATCATCTGAAACCTGAATTCTTTTTAACTCCTTCACCAGCTATTGTCACTCTGTATTTCTTTTGACTGCCATGAAAGAACAGTGGTAAAGTGAACAGTTTTCAAACACAGGTTTCCTGTGTTTGAATCCTGTATTTCCACTTATTAGGAGTGGGACTTGAACAGCTGACTTCAAAGTTCTGTGCCTTCATTTCCCCATTGATAAAAGTGGAATAATGTTACCTACCTCATGGGACTTTTTCTGAGGATTAAATGAGACAATACTGCTAAAATAATTATAATATGGATGCCACAATGTGAGTGTTATGTAAGTATATAATAGTTAAAATGAATGGAGCAAACAGAAGTTGGAAGGGTAGGCATATGGTAGAAGCATAGACTCCAGCAAAAAATGATTCCTCATTTGTTCTAATTCGTTTATGATTCTATATACTCTGATATATTCATTAGTCTATATTAATAACCCCAATGTCACCATAAAAACACTCTTCTTAAGCGCCATAAACAAAGGAGACAACACCTTTAAAGATTTCTCATTAAAATAAGGTATATGACTCTTACACATTTCTAGTGAGAATGTAAACAGGTATAATTACTTGTAGGAGAATTTGACAATATCTAACAAAACAATATATGCATTTACCTTGTGACTCTGAAATTCTACTTCTGGGAATTTATTGTAAAGTTATGCTCTTAAATATATATTTGAATGAGGTTACTCTTTACTGTATCGTTTGTAACTGCAACATATTCAAGTAACCTAAAATTTTAAACATAATAGAGTGATTAAATAAAATACAATATAGAAGTCTCTCCTCATCTAAGGGGGATATTATGTCCCAAGACCCCCAGTGGATGCTTGAAACTGCAGATGGTACTGAAGCCTATCGATGCTGCTTTTTTATTAAAGATACACACTTACAATAGTTTACTTTATAAATTAGGTACCCAAAGAGAGTAATAAAAATAATAAAATGGAAAAAGTATAACAATATACTGTAGTAAAAATATATTAAAAACTTATGTAAATTTTTCTCACTCTCTTGTGAAATATCTTATTGTAATATATAATATATTCATCCTTCTTCTGATGATGATGTCAGATGAAAAAATGCCTGCATGATGAGATTTTTGCAGCAGTTGATTGGATAACCAAGATGGCAACTACGTGATTGACAGGCAGGTAGTATGCATAGCTTGGATACACTGGACAAAGAGATG
This sequence comes from Leontopithecus rosalia, assembly GCA_028533165.1. Classification (NCBI taxonomy): domain Eukaryota; kingdom Metazoa; phylum Chordata; class Mammalia; order Primates; family Cebidae; genus Leontopithecus; species Leontopithecus rosalia. The sequence goes on from CM052648.1 coordinate 74,071,822, forward strand.
ATTAATGATTCACCTTCCAGCTAGACAAAGTAACATGCTAAGTGACTGCATCATGCTTTTCAGAAAAGCAGGCAATTTAAAAGTTATAAATTGTTTATCTCTGGAATTTTCCATTTACTATTTTCAGACCTCAATTGACCACAGGCAATTGAAACTGCAGAAAGAGAAATTGTGGATAAAGGGGGACTGCTGTGCTTTCATACAATGGAGCACTATGGAGCTGCAAAAAGAGAATAAGGAAGATCTCAATGAATTTATATGGAATATATTCCATCATGTATTAATGAGCAAAAAATAATTAAAAGCATAAAATACTTTCTATAGTATGCTACCTTTTGTATATAATACAAAGAGACAGAAAAAATGAAAAACATATGATCGTTTCAATAGATGCTGAAAAAGCATTTGTTAAAATCCAACATCCCTTCATGATTTAAAAAAAAAAAAACCCTCAAAAGCGGGATAGGCTTTTTGTATTCTATTTTGGTTCCATATGAATTTTAAAACAGTTTCTCCTAGGTCTGTGAAGAATGTCATCCATAGTTTGATAGGAATAGTATTAAATCTGTACATTGCTTAGGACAGTATAGCCATTTTATTTTCTTGATTCTTCCTATCCATAAGCATGGGATGCTTTACCATTTGTTTGTGTCTTCCCAATTTATTTGAGCAGTGTTTCTAATTCTCATTGTAGAAATCTTTCAGCTCCTTTGTTGGCTATATTCTTAGCTATGTTATTCTTTTTGTGGCAATTGTGAATGGGATTGTTTCTAATTTGACTCTGTTTGGCTGTTGTTGGTATATAAGAATACTAGTGATTTTTGTACATTGATTTTGTATCCTACAACTTTCCTGAAGATGTTTATCAGCTAGAGGAACTTTTGGGCCAAGACTATGGGGTATTCTAGATATTGAATCATGTAATCTGCAAACAGGTATAGTTTGACTTCCTCTCTTCTTATTTGGATGTGCTTTCTTTCTCTTGCCTGATTGCTCTGGCTAGGACTTCCAATGCTAGATTGAATAGAAGTGGCCAGAAAAGGCATCCTTATCTTATGCTGGTTTTCAAGGGGACTGCTTCTGGCCTTTGCTCATTCAGCATGATATTGGTTACGGATTTGTCACAGAGAGCCTGAATATGCAAGGCAACTCTAAGCAAAAATAACAAACCTGGAGACATCACATTACCAAACTTCAAACTCCTATAAGTCTACAGTAACCAAAACAACACAGTATTGTTATAAAAACCAGCACATAGACCAATGGAACAGAACAGAAAGCCCAGAAATAAGTCTGCACATCTATGACCATCTGATCTTTGACAAAGCCAACAAAAACAAACAATGGGGAAAGACTCCCTATTCAGTAATGATCTTGGGATAACTGCCTAGCTATATGCAGAAGATTGAAGCTAAATCCCGTCCTTACCTCAAACACAAACATCAACTCAAAATTAATTAAAAAATTAAATGTAAACCCCAAACTATAAAATCCCTGGAAGACAACCTAGGAAATACCATCCTGGACATAGGAACAAGCAAAGATTTCATGACAAAACCACCAAAAACAACCACAACAAAAGCAAAAATTGACAGGTGAGATCTAATTAAACTTAAGAGCTTCTGCACAGCTAAAGAAACCATTAACGGAGGACCAGGCACAGTGGGTCACACCTGTAATCCCAGAACTCTGGGAAGCAGAGGCAGGCAGATCACTTGAATTCAGGAATTTGAGACAAGCCTGGCCAACATGATGAAACCCTATCTCAACTAAAAACAGAAAAATTACCTTGGCAGGTGACATGCTCCTGTAGTCCTAGCTACTTAGTAGGCTGAGGCAGGAGAATTGCTTGAACTTGGGAGGCAGAGGTTACAGTGAGCCACAATCCTGCCACTGCACTCCAGCCTGGGCAACAGAATGAGACTCTGTCTCAAAAAAGGGAGAGAGAGAGAGAGAAAGAAGCCTATCAACAAAGTAAACAGACAACCTACAGAATGAGCGAAAATATTAGCAACCTATGCATCCAACAAAGGTCTAATATCGAACATCTATAAGGCACTTAAACAAATGTAAAAGAGGAAAACACCCGCATTACAAAATGGGCAAGGGACATGAACAGACATTTCTCAAAAGAAGACACACATGCAGCTAACAATCATATGAAAAAGGTCAATATCACTGATCATTAGAAAAATGCAAATCAAAACCACAATGAGATACCATTTTGCAGCAGTCATAATGGTTATTAACAAAAAATCAAAAAATATCCATGTGTAAGGGAATGCTAATACATTGTTGGTGGGAGTGTAAATTAGTTCAACCATTGAGAAAAGCTCTCCACATAATAAAAGCCATATATGAAGACCCACAGTTAGTATCAAACTGAATGGAGAAAAACTGAAAGACTTTCCTCTAAGATTTGGGACATGACAAGAATGCCCACTATTATCAACACTTTCATTCAGCCTAGTACTAGAAGTCCTAGCTACAGCAAAAAAGCAAGAGAACAATATAAAGGGCATCCAAACTGGAAAGGAAGAAGAAAAAATTATCCTTGTTTGCAAATGATTGATCTTATATTTGGAAATCCTAAAGCTACCACAACAAAACTATTAGAAGTGACTTAAGAAATCAGTAATTTTGCAGGATACAAAATCAACATACAAAATCAGTATCATTCCTAGGCCAGGAGTGATGGCTCATGCCTATAATTCCAGCACTTTGGGAGGCTGAAGCATATGGATCACTTGAATCCAGGAGTTTCAGACCAGCCTGCCCAACATGGTGAAACCCTGTCTCTAATTTAAAAAAAAATGCTGGATGTGGTAACACACACCTATTATCCTAGCTACTCAGGAAATTGAGGCATGAGAATCACTTGAACCTGGAAGGCAGAGGTTGCAGTAAGCTGAGATCATGCCACTGCACTCCAGCCTGAATGAATAAATGAGACTCTGTCTCAAAAAAAAAAAATCAGTGTTATTGCTATATGCCCACAATGACAAATATAAAAAATAAATTTTAAAAGAAATTTAAAAAATTTAAAAATTTAAATAATTCCATTTAAAGTAACCACACATAACATTAAATACCTAGGAATTTAAAAAGTGAAGGATCTCTTATAATAAAAACCATAAAACAATGATGACAGAAATTGAGGAGGACACCAGAGGTAAAAAAGGAAAAAAAATTCCATGTTCATGGGTTGGAAGAAAAATTATTGTTAAAATGTCCATACTATCCAAAGCAATCTACAGCTTCAATGCAATCCCTATCAGAAAAACAGTGACATTATTCAATAAATAGAAAACAAATCCTAAAATGTATATGGAACCACAGAAGACCCAGGATAGCCAAAGCTATCCTGAGCAAAAAGAATAAAATTGGAGGAATCACAATATTTGGTTTCAAATTAGACTACAGAGCTATAGTAAACAAAATAGCATGTTACTGGCATAAAAACAGACACATAGACAAATCGACAGAATAGAGACCCCAAAACCAAATCCACACACCTACAGTGAAATCATTTTTGACAAAGTTTCCAAGAATGTGTTATAAATTTTTCATCTCTATAATTGTAATAATATTAGTAATTGGGTTTCTGTCAGGATTAAAAGGTGCTTAGCAAAGCATTTGGCACATAATAAGCAGATGTGTGTGAATGTGAACTTTGTAAACCTTAAAAATAATTCTACAGCATTCCAAATATTTGGTTGAACCACATGAAATTGTTGTTTGACAATCCTCAACCCACAAAATGGCAATTTTCTATGATTTAACTTAATACACAACCGTAAAACTGATATTTGTATTTCCATAAATAAATAAAAATAGAATCTTATTATAAAACCTCAACTGTGGAAATGTAATCTTCATTCAATGAATAAAAGAACTGGGTCTCATAGTGGACTCTAAAACCTATACTATTTCTTTTTTTTTTTTTTAATTTTTATTGCATTTTAGGTTTTGGGGTACATGTGCAGAACATGCAAGATAGTTGCATAGGTACACACGTGGCAGTGTGTATTGCTGCCTTCTGCCCCCTCACCCATATTTGG
>CM052648.1:74076382-74101469 GCA_028533165.1 Leontopithecus rosalia
GCTCTCCACTTTAATACACAAAATATACATTCTCCACTTTCAATACACAAAATATTGATCAGCCATTATTAATAACCATTCTTAGAATTAAGCAATATTCCTGTTCTCTCTCCCTCTTTTTCTTCCTCTTTCTTCCTCTCCTTCTCTACTGCTCTTTAAAAAAAAGAATAATAAATAAATAAATAAATAAATAAACATTTGACTTTTCTTTGTCTTCAATTTAGAAATATATACTTCTATCTATAAATGAGCCACTGAATATGTCTGCTGTATTAATCTTGTTCCTCCATGAAGCATGTTTATGGACCAAATGCATTTTTTTTTTAACAAAAATTTAAAAGTATGAAGTTTAGGCAGTACTCTACAAGTTTCCCTTTTGCTGTTTGCCCAGTGGAAGACTACACACGGGATTGCCACTTTGATTGCTAATCTGTATTACAAACTTTGCATAGGAAAGCAATTCAGGAACTAAACCTTAGGACATCTGAAATTTTTTACAAATAATATCCTAATTTCCACTGAAAATCTGAGTCATCTGCTATTCAATATTTCCCTATGAAATTGAAACTAGGGCCAGTGATTAAAATATATCTCACTATGTATCCCAAAGATGCTAAAGAAAGAATAAACACTATCAAATAAACAATGACACAATGGTTTATCACTTAGAGTTTCATACTTATTGGAAGAGCTGTGTTAGAAGAATTTATTCAGTTTTTAAAATTATATACCATTTTTCTTTGTTTTAAAAATAAAGGAGTAAATTAAGGAATTCCCAAAACTTCTAAAGGAAAGTTTGGGTCTGACACTTTAGAATAGCATTTGATTCAGTGTCATAGACATGGATTTAAAAACATTACTACCAACTGGACACTGTGGTTCACATCTGTAATCCCAGCACTTTGGGAGGCCAAGATGGGGATATCACTTGAGGTTAGGAGTTCGAGGCAGCCTGGCCAATGTGATGAAACTTTGTCTCTACTAAAAATATAAAAATGAGCCAGGCATGGTCGTTGGCACCTGTAATCCTAGCACCTTGGGAGACTGAAGCAGGAAAATCACTTGAACCCTACAGACTGAGGTTGCAGTGAGCCTAAATTGTGTCACTGCACTCCTGCCTGGGCTATGGAGAGAGATTCTGTTTCTAAATAAATAAATAAATAAATAAGCAGTCATGAAGTCTTTGCTATGCCTATAAACTGAATGTTATTGCCTAGGTTTTCTTCTAGGGTTTTTATGGTATTAGGTCTTATGTTTAAATCTTTACTCCACCTGGAGTTAATTTTTGTAGATAGTGTAAGGAAGGGATCCAGTTTTAGCTTTCTGCATATGGCTAGACTGTTTTCTCAACACATTTATTAAATAGGGAATCCGTTCGTCATTGCTTGTTTTTGTCAGGTTTGTCAAAGATCAGATGGTTGTAGATGTGTGACGTTGCTTCCAGGACCTCTGTTCTGTTCCATTGTTTTATATCTTTGTTTTCATACCAGTACCATGCTGTTTGGATTACTGTAGCTTTGCAGTATAGTTTGAAGTAAGCTAACCTGATATCTCCAGCTTTGTTTTTTTGCTTAGGATTGTCTTGGCTATGTGGGCTCTCTTTTGGTTCCATATGAAGTTTGAAGTGTTGTTTTTTTTTTTTCAATTTTGTGAAGAAAGTCAATGGTAGCTTGATAGGAATAGCATAGAAACTATAAATGACTTTGGACAGTATGGCCATTTTCACTGTATTGATTCTTCTTAACCATAAGCATGGAATGTTTTTCCCTCTGTGTCCTCTCTTATTTCCTTGAGCAGTGGTTTGTAGTTCTCCTTGAAGAGGTCCTTCACATCGCTTGTTAGTTGTATTCCTAGGTATTTTGGTCTCTTTGTAGTAATTGTGAATGGGAGTTCACTCATGATTTGGCTTTCTGTTTTTCTGTTATTTGTGTATAGGAATGCTTGTGATTTTTCCATGTTGATTTTGCATCCTGAGACTTGGATGAAGTTGCTTATCAGCTTAAGGAGATTTTGGCCTGAGATGATGGGGTCTTCTAAATATATAATCATGTCATCTGCAAATAGAGAGAATTTGACTTCCTCTTTTCCTAATTGAATACCCTTTATTTCTTTTTCTTGCCTGATTGCCCTGGCCAGAACTTCTAATATTATATTGAATAGGAGTGGTGAGGGAGGAGGACATCCTTGTCTTATGCCAGTTTTCAAAGGGGATGCTTCCAGTTTTTGCCCATTCAATATGATATTGGCTGTGTGTTTACAAAAGCCAAAATAGGCAAATGGAATCTAATTAAACTAAGAGCATCTGTACAGCAAAAGAAACTATCATTAGAGTGAACTGGCAACCAACAGAATGGGAAAAAAATTTTGCAATCTACCCATCTGTCAAAGGACTAATAACCAGAATCTACAAAGAACTTAAACAAATTTACAAGAAAAAAACAAACTACCCCATCCAAAAGTGGGGGAAGTAGATGAACAGAAACTTCGCAAAAGAAGACATTTATATAGCCAACAGACATATGAAAAAAAGCTCCTCATCATTGGTCATTAGAGAAATGCTAAGCAAAACCGCATTGAGGTATCATCCCACACCAGTTAGAATGGTGATCATTAAAAGATCAGGAGACAACTGATGCTGGAGAAAATGTGGAGAAATAGGAAGAGTTTTACACTGTAGGTAGGAGGGTAAATTGTTTTAATTATTGTGAAAGACAGTGTGGTGATTCCTCAAGGATCTGGAACTAGAAATACCATTTGACCCAGAAATTCCATCACTGGGTTTATACACAAAGGATTATAAAACATTAAACCAAAAAGATGCATGCAAAGGTATGTTTACTGCAGCACTGTTCACAATAGCAAAGACTTGGAACCAACCCAAATGCCCATCAAAGATAGATTGGATAAAGAAAATATGGCACATATACACCATGGAATACTGTGCAGCCATAAAAATGGATGGATTCATGTTCTTTGCAGGGATATGGATGAAGCTGGAAACCATCATTCTCAGCAAACTGACACAAGAGCAGAAAACCAAACACCCCATGTTCCCACTCATAAGTGGGTGTTAAAAAATGAGAACATATGGACACAGGGATGGTAATATCACACACTGGGGCCAGTCAGGGGTTAGCAGGGTTAAGGAAGGGATAGCAGGGGATGGGGGGATTGGGGAGAGCTAACATTAGGAGAAATACCTAACATAGATGATGGGGTGATGGATGCAGCAAACCACCGTGGCATGTGTATAACTGTGTAACAAACCTGCATGTTCTGCACATGTACCCCAGAACTTAAAGAATAGTAATAAAAAATAAATAAATAGATAAATAAATAAATAATAAAATAAAAACATCAACACCAACAGCAACACTTTGTTACTCTATCCTGTTAGAAACATTGAGATAAACCAAACCATGAAAAAGTGTTTGTCCTATGTCTACTTAATTTTCTTCATAGCTACTCTGGTTTTTGTTGTTTGGACTCTCTTGATCTTACCAGACAGTGTCAATGAGAGATTTTCAAATGGCAACCAGGATTCATAGTTTTTCTTCAATTAATCTATAAATGATTTGTTATTTAAAATGTATAAGGATAATCTTTGTCCAGTCATGCCACCAGAAATAAGAAATAAGTTTGTTTATGTACAGTGATACCTGCACCATGGCTACTAACTAGTTGATAACAACAGTGAGGGGTCAGCAATTTTAGGATATATCCTGATTATAGGTACGTTACATGTTTTAAGAATGCAAATATCTCAGTAGTCGTTGTTGTAGATAAGGTAGACTTGCAGTTTGTAAATTTGGTGGGCAAATATTTAGAAAACACAGGTAATGTACCCAGTCTCAAAGTATCTCCCTAAAAGATATTTATTAATCACAGCGGAAAAAATAATATTTACAATGGAAAACCCTATAGACACTTCTCTGAGTGAATACTGTCAATATTATTATTGGTAAGACATAGTGACATCATGAACTTCTTGATATAATGGAATTAGAAGAATCTACTCATGAAAAAACGTGAGAAAATCTGAATTGAGGAACATTCTACAAAGAAGTACTTTTCAAAAGTGTTAAGATCGTGAAAGATAAAATAAGAGCAAAGAACGGTCATAGATTGGAGGAAACTAAGAAGAAAAGCAATTAAATATACAATTGGACCCCAGAGAGTATCATGGAACAGAAATAAGATATTAATAAACAACTTTAGGGAAATCCAGATGAGGGGTATATAGGTACTCTTATTTTTCCAACTTTTCTATATGTCTAAAATTAATTTAAAATTAAAAATAAGAAAAATATGCATTGTGGAATTGATTACATAATTTGGGGAGGTTTTTTTATAATTCAGAAATTTTTCTGATATAACAATACTTAGGAAAATGGCAAACATCTTTACAAATATGTTACAGTTTAAAGTATTATATGTTTAGACTTGGCAATCCTGAAATAGAATTCAATTCAATATGTAAGAATTTATACTGTCATTCTATAGAACACCCCGCTGTTCACTTTTTTTTCCTGAAAGATAACACATTTAAGCTTTTCCTTCTAACACAAGCTAATACCAAGTTTTAACTTTTATAATTTGCTACACATTATTGTAGCAACTGGGGCAAAGGAATTTCTAAACCAGTCTAGTAATTATAAATACAGTTCAAAAAATCTGTGAAATGAGCATGGAATGTCTGCCAGTCTTTTTTGTTTCAGAAAAAAACTGAAAGCTTATTTTCCATAACTGATTTATGTCTCCAAAATGGCATATTATTAGAGAATAACTGAGGCAGAAACTTACTTGAAGAGAGAGGAGAGTCTTGCTGCTTTCCCCAATCCACTCTCTGGTTTGCGTATAAATATATTAGGTGGCTTTAAGAATCCACTGGCTTTTTACGTTTATCTTTCAAAGTGAGGCACTTTCTTGGCCTTTAATGTACTGAAGTATATACGTTAAAAGATGTCAGGTTGACAGTCTGTATGTAAAATCTATCACTGTTTTTCTCATTCTCTATCAAACAACAAGTATTCATTCTAAGTATGACTAATCAAATAATGTGTTTCTGTGGATTAGTGAATTTTGTAATTGTAGAGCCAGAGATTATAAAGACTGCAGAGTTCTCTGCTACCCATTTTCAAGGTTGATTTTGGCATTATTTTTTGAGCATCTAATAAGAATAATTAGCATTACTATACTTACTGTGCACAGCATCAGTTATTATGTTGAATTCTTTAATTTAATATCTGTTAGGCAGATAACATTATTACTACAATATTAGAGATTATAAAATTTGTGTTTATAAATATTAAGCGATTTACCTAAGGTCACTCAGGCAGTTTTCAAACCTAGGAAATCTAGTTTCAGTGCCCACATCCTTAACCTCTGCACCACACTATAAGCAGGAGTTTAGCATTCAAGATGGATAAAAAGGTAGTGTAGCCTTTAAGAAGTTCAGAGATGAAAGGTTAAATCTCTTGTTTACACAAAACAAGTGTTGTGGAAGCAATGAAGCTTGAGTGCCTCCAGTTAACCATAAAAATAACTAGAATTTGCATTTCTTCCCAGGCCATGTTTTGAGCATCAGGCTGTGTATCTAGCTATTACTGTGTAGCAAAGTACCAAAAATTCATCTTCACTTAGTAAGTGTTTATGATTGCCCAGAAATCCGTGGGTTTTCTGCGAAGTGTTTGAGCTTTAAACCAGGCTTGGCTAATCTGAGCTGGCTCACTTATCCATCTAAGTTCTGATAGCCTTTCTGGGCTCTGGGTTTCCTTAAGCCCATGTCTGCCTATTGAATAGTTGTCAATTGGGGTAGGGAGAGTAATTGGGCCTCATGCCTTTAATCATCTAACAGGCTAAATTAGCCTTGCTCACACCATGATCCAGAACTTTAAGGATGCAAAACCTCTTGAGATGAAGGTTCAGAATAGGCAAACCATCATTTGTACCACATTTTATTTGCCAAAGCAAGTAAAAAGGGTAGCCTAGATCCAAAGTGAGTATAAATAAATTCTGTGTTTTGATGAGAGTAGCAGTAAAATCACATTTCAAAAGATACCTGAAGAACTCAGGGTATATTTGTAATTAGCTACATACACACACACACACACACACACACACACACACAGACACACCCTGCTTACGTAATGTGTCTGTCTTTTATATGGATAGTTTATGACCTCATCACCTGAATGAAACACTCCTTCCTGAGCTGCACAGTGTTCTTCCTTTTTACTTTTCATCTGTCCACACGTACCCTAGATATTTTATATGAGAATCCTCTAATATTGATCTGCTTTTTGGACACAAATAAAATAACTCAGTTTGCAGTTGTAACTTTTATGTTAAGGTGAGAGCTAGAAGGTAGACCCTGGAGGCTGATCAGTTTCCATCATAGTCTCAAATGTTCTGTGTAGAAATGTTGTGGCTTTGATGACAGTAAGAAGGCATTTCTGGATATTTAAGATACCCTGCATTCATTCCAGGAATACAGGTCATAATTTTGTAGGCCTGCTTTAGCATAGCTTATTTGCCTGAAGAATCAGGAAAGTTTGGTATCTTTCCTACTTTCCACTGGCTTAATCTCTTCTTGAAAGTGGACAAGGTCGGTCTGCCTCTGCTAAGTGCCCTGTATTAGTTAATTTATACGCAGTGCTTTGTGTAACTGCCAATAATTACCATGATTCAGGTACTATTCTGACTTTATTGATGGAAAAGTAAGGTTTAGTGCAGTTAAGTAATTGTCTTGGATGCAGTTAATTTTTAAGCAGAGTTTGAACTCAAATTTATTTAACATAAAAGCTTATTTCCTAAGAATGAAGTGGTACTGTGGAAACCTTGGGCCAATCGATTAGAATAATTTACAGTTCTCTTTAAGAAAAACAAATATATAAAGTCATATCTGGCCTGGTGTGGTGGCTCACGCCTATAATCCCAGCACTCTGGGAGGTGAGGTAAGCAGATCACTTGGGGTCAGGAGTTTGAGACCAGTCTGGCCAACATGGTGAAACCTCTTCTTTTTGAAAAATAAAGAAAATTAGTTGGGCATAGTGGTGTGTGCCTGCAGTCCCTGCTACTCGGATGGTTGAGGCAGGAGAATTGCTTGAACCTCAGAGGCGGAGGTTGCAGTAAGCCGCTATTGCACCATTGCACTCCAGCCTGGGTGACAAAGTGCGACTCTGAATCAAATAAATAAAACAATGGAAACTTAAAAAAAAAAAGGTCATATCTGCCTTATAATTTATAATTTATGATTGAAGATAATTTATTATTTAATGGTGGAACATAATTTTTTAGATATTCTGAATAAAATCTAGGCCTCAACTTTCTAATGGAGTAAATTGACCTGTTACTTAACCTAGTTATTTTTTCCTCTTTTTATTTATTCTACCTGGCTATAATAACTGTATTTTTTACCCATTTTTTGGATTCTGCATTTTCTCCTTTCAAACTAATCACTGATTTGTAACACTGGTTGATATGTGAGGTAACATTTCATTTTTATGGAGAAATCTCACATCTTGAGCATTCATATCCTTGAAATGTTTTGTTTGTAGTTATTTTATTTAGTTTATACAGATATTTATCCTAAGTAGTAGAATGTATTTTAGCCATACCATTCAGATATATGGACTGGTAATGGTTTAGTTTATTTATTATAGAATGAGGAATCTAGCTCATAGAGGTTGTTAATGTAAGAGTGGATGCCTTTAACAGTTATGTTGATCAGAACAATGAAAAATGTAATGGAAATTTTAAATTAAATATTTACTCTGGTTATAAAACTATTCCATACTGGTTATTGAATTAGTGAAGATTAAAGAACAAAGAATACAAATAATTCCAGGAATTCAACATCCAGAAGTAATTCATAATATTTTGGGATATTTTCTTCCAGTGTTTTTGTATAATTTTTTAAAAAATCACATAGCTGACAAAAATATAAATATCTATACTATTTTTTCTACAAATAATATAACATAAGTGTTTGCAGTGTAACTAGGTTAAAGAGTAAAAAAGTCAAGGCATGAAATGAGGGAAGCACATAATGTTAAGTTCATCATTAGAATGAAAATTGTATGAACTTCCATTTTCATTTACCAAAGGATCATTTATAGAAAGCCTGCTTTTTAGGCATTAGTACAAATGTGGAAACTTGATTTCTATCCTTTAAGAAACTCAGCATGGTCAAATTACAATGTCATGTGCTGGCTCACACATGTAACTCCAGCCCTTTAAAAGGCTGAGGAGGGAGAACTGCTTGAGCTCATTAGTTTACAATCAGCCTGGGCAATATATTGAGACCTCATGTCTACTGAAAATCAAAACAATTATGTGAGCATAGTGGTGTGCACCTGTAGTCCCAATTACTTAGGAGTCTGAGGTGAGAGGATTGCTTTATTGCAAGAGACTGGGACTGTACTGTGGTTGGTCATGCCATTGCACTCCAGACTGGGAGACAAATCAAGACCTTGTCTCAAAAAAAGAGAACAATAAAAAAGAAAAAAAAAAAGCAACAGTAGAAATATCTACACATTGGAATAGTATTCACCCATCAAAAAGGAATAAAATCCTGTCATTTGCAACAACATGGATTAACCTGGGAGACATGTGGCTAAGTGAGATAAGACAGACACAGAAAGATAAATAACACCTGATGTCACTCAGGTGTGGAATCCTAAAAAGATAATCACATATAGTGCTTACCAGGGGATGGGATGGTTGAAGGTGAAGTGGGGAGATGTTGATCAAAGGATTCCAAATTTCAGCTAGATAAGAGGAAAAAGTTAAAGAGATCTATTATACAACATGGTGACTATGGTTAATAATATATTGTATTCTTGAAAAATGCTGTGTGAATGTAAAGTGTTCTCATCACAACCATGATAACTGTGAGATAAAATATGTATTTATTAACCAGATTTTGTCATTTCATTTCAAAACATCATGCTATGTACAGTGAATACATATAATTTTACCTGTAAATATAAAAAAAGCTTAAAAAATAGCAGAAGTATCTGTAGGGCTCTTGAATAACACAGAGCTTAAAACATTTTCTTGGAAATCAGCTATTATTAAGCAATAGCTATAACTTGGGAATCTCATCTATCATGATTTTGTATATGTATTATTTTGTTTGAGAAACAAACACATTGTAAACCTAAGTTCTCACTGTAATACATTAAAAAAATATTCAAGTGTTTCATAAAAGACCCAGAGGTTTTAATGTTTTACTATTTGCAAAGAGAAGCTATAACATTCACTGACCATTGTGATAATTTGCAGTGTTTATGGGGTTCACCTCATTATTTATTTTGCTTCTATTCTTAGTAATCAGGGAGTTCCAACTTATTCCTCTTTTTTTTTTCTGTATTTTTTTCACCTCCTTTTTATAAAGCTGAATTCCAACAAGTGTTTGAAAAACAGATTGCAATCTGTGAAAGGAACATTTTCTCTTTCACCAGTGCAGATACTGTGAATGGGCCATCAGGGAAATGTAGCTGGTGTTCTTCTAATACAGGGACTGTCTTTTTTTCTTTTCTTTTCTGATAAACGATATAAGCTATTGTAAGGCTTTAGTAAGGGAAGACGTCATCTTTTTTGGCCAACAGACAGTTTTAATACAGCTAAAGGCAACAACAAAGTGTTAGAAATTAGATTTTCAACAAAGTTGAACTGATATATTCCAGAATGAAACACGCATTTTGTCAAAGTGGATTTCCTGTTCAGTGTACATCTCAGCAAATTCACACACAACAGTAGTAGGAAAATTATCTCATCACCATGTATATATCATTGGGTTAGGGGTTATGACATTACCCAGGAGACACATTTCAATATCACTCTCGCCCATCTCTCTCTGCTTCTTCCTTCTACTCTAATCTGGTACCAGATAGTTAAAATGTTGCTAAATTTTCTAAAGTTGAGTTCCTCTTTTTTTTCTTTTTCTTTTATGAGGAACTCATAAAGAGTTCCTCTTTATGAGTAATCTGCTTGTTTAATGATAATGTTTTAGTGTCTATTAATAAAATGTGTGGAAAGTACAGGAGGAAGATTATTGGTCCTGCTATAGTCAAATTAGCAGTAACCTGAATAGGAAGTGATGCAATTAAATCTAAATTTAGCTATTAATAACGTTCATATATTCAGGATTGATATTTACAAACCTTTATTGAGCATTTACCATGCACTCAATTCTAGAAATGAAACGATGAATAAGACACAGTCTTTACCTCAAACTTCTATCAATGGTGCTGTGAATACAGGTAGCCATTATATTTTGTTAATAATCCTTTAGGGCCAGGGATGGTGGCTCACGCCTGTGATCCCATCTTTTTGGGAGGCTGAGGCAGGCGGATCATGAGGTCAGGAGTTTGAGACCAGCCTGACCAACATGGTGAAAACTTGTCTCTACTAAAAATATGAAAATTAGCCAGGCATAGTGGCGGGCGCCTGTAATCCCATCTACTTGGGAGGCTGAAGCAGGAGAATTGCCTGAACCTGGGAGGCAGAGGTTGCAGTGAGCCAAGATCACGCCACTGCACTCTAGCCTGGGTGATAGAGCAAGACTCTATCTCAAAAAATAGTAATAATAATAATCCTATAATCCTTTAATAGATATATTAAACTGATAGAAGAAATTATATATGCCACTTGAAGATTCTAAGTATGGGGTTTGGATTCCTGTCGACAGTTATTTAACAATAAAAATTTATATGATCAGAAATATATTTTGGCCAGAAAATTCTAACACAATGTAGAGGGCAGCTTAAAGGGTTTTATTGATACTGAAATTAGGAAGAGTGGCTAGAGGCTTTTGTTCCAGTGGCAGCAGGGCAAAGTCAAGTGTATATTCATTGTGGTTGGAAGGACATTAAGACTCTAAGAGAAGAAGAAGAAAGGATGGAATATTTGTATTCTCTGAATACATAAAGTTGTTAATATTTGGGAAAAAAAGTTCTTCATAGGACAAACAAATCTGCTATACATATTATTTTTTGCTAAAGATCCAGGCAGCTTTCTTAATATTTAGCTTCATATATAGCTTCTGATATAATTTTTTGGCCTATAACCTTATAAGATCACAAAGGTTTTGGGTATTCTGAAATCACTTGCCTATAGATTGAATACTTATTTCTCAGGTTAGTCTTATTTGCACTGGTGGATCTTAGACTAACTTAAGCTATGTAAATATATTGTTGATTAAAATGAATGTTATTGTTTATTTATTGATTTGGATTTCCAAAATAGGTATTAACATTCAGTTTTACCTAAAACTGTTTTATATTTAGGAATAATTTTGTACTATGCAAGCATCATTTTGTAACTACTGTATCTGAATTTTGACCATATTAAATATTAATTTCAATAAAATCCTTTAAATAAAAGAGGGCTAACTAGAATCAATAACTATAGTATTCATTTATATATATTATTTAAATTTTCAAATGGAAAGATAATTTCTAAGAAGGTACTCATTATTAAAATTTGCTAAAAAATAAATAGGCATATATAATATCCTGCTGCTCTTAATGTTCATTTTTGTTAGACTGTAACATATACGTCCTCTTTTTTCCTTTATTGTAAATATAAATTCATATTTATTCTCTGAAAATTCATTTTGGAAAATGGAGGAAAATACTTTGTGTATATTATCTAACCCATTTTCAATTTTTCAAAAATTAAATAATATGACAAACAATAACCTTTTTCTTCACTTTGGCCATGTGCATGTGTTCAGGTCTCACTTGGTGATGATTCAAGTGCCACTTTGTGAGTCCACTCAAATTGTTGGATACTTAATTAGTGACTAAGCCAACAAGTATATGTTTGAATGCTGACAGCATTCATATGTAGGCAGCATTGTGTTAATTTTTTAAAAGTAAGGCATTTCATAATAATTTCTCTTTTTTTGGCTCAAAGAGAGTAGCCTGACCTTGTTGGGTTAACTGCTAGAGTTCACTTACTCAGAAATGTGTATTGTGTGCCTACCAGATACGAGGTAACATGTTAGATATCAAGAGTCTAGCACAGTTAGCAATAGAAGGAAGTGTATGAAGAGAGTAACAATGCCTTGATAAGTGCTGTCACAAGGAAGAGATAACTCTTTGATCCATGGAGGAGAGTGATTAATTTTGCTTAGGAGAACATGTCTAGTTCTTTATTACTTTAATGTAGTGAAAATTCTACTGCAATACTTATAAAAAGTCAGTGCATAAGGAAGCAAGGAATAGTTAAGAGCATTGTGTCAGAAAATGAAATGTGAAAACTTAAAGCAACATTTTAAAAAATGCTTGTTTTTTACATGTGTTTTAAATTGTGAGATCAAGTGTAAGGCCCACATACAGTGAGTTCTGTTTTTATTGAATTCATTGAATTTCAGTCCCTGTCTTGGAAGAAAATCAGTTAACAGAATAAATGTAATAAAAATTCAGACCCCTCAGTTGTCATAAGCAATTTGAAGAAGAGACATTAATGTGGAATAATTGTATGGGCATAATAACAGAAGCAGTCCACCATTCTGCATGAGTGTGAAGGAAAGCCTAGCTGTAAATCCTGCAGTAGGCAGAGAGAAGAAACTCTTTACCTGGGAATAGCCAATTTAATTATCATTGAGAAAGTTACATAACCAACTCATGCCTTACTTCCTTTCCTAATAAAATTAAAAATATTTTTAAAATACTTCCATATCCAGTACTTTATTATTTTCATTATAAGAAGGAGAAAATCAGTGGGGTTTCAAAAGCATTATAGTGTGGAAAAAATTATGGAAGAAAAATCAAATCTTCAGTAGCAGAATTATCAGTAATTTAAGTATGTAGGACAATACCCCAGGATTTACAGAAAAATAAAACAAATATAAACATAATATTTTTCCTTAACTGCTCAATTTTTACTGCTATAAGCAATGTTATTTAAACTTAAATATTTTTGTTATTTCATGGCAGATACTTTATTCTGACCTCATTATATATTATGTTAATCTATTTAAAACTTTTATTTGAAATGTGATCCATTTTAAGACTTAGGAATTAGTTCAGGAAATATAATGTTAAAAAAAGAAGGCAAACAAAATATCAACATTCATTGTCTTGACATATAAACTTAGAGTTACTAGTTGATGCTTTTCAAGGTCAATTAATCAGTAAGGTAGTTAGTGCAATACTCCCTGCATTTTGCCTATGAGTGTACTGAGACACAGAAGCATTAAAATACCCTTCTTCTCTTTTTCTCTTCCTACTACCCTTCTGTGATAATCCATTGAGTTTCATCTCTGTAAATCCTGCAGTATTAAGGAAAAGCATTTTGCTATTGTTGGATTTGAAAACTGTTCTAAATAGTCTGTGTTTTTAGGCAGTATACAGTGTCGTACAGGCCATAACAAATACCTGCACATAAACCAGTGTTTCACCAAAAGCCTCTGAAGTACTTTAATATTTTCTTATTTCTCCTTCAATATACATAGCTCAGGTAGTCTTCCTCTAAGAGAGACTACTTCCTTGATTCTACCTTTGCCTCAAATCTTTATCACTTCTTTAGTTAAATAAAACTAAATGAATACTATTTAATGTCAGGGTCACCACCTGCAGGGTTCTGTCCTGCCAACCCTGACTCAGTGACAGATGAAGTACACTGACACACAGATATTAAGACTTGCCATTTTGGCTGAGGTTCTGTGGCCCCTTGTAGACTCCCTGAAGAGCACTCTAAACAGTTGCAACTGCCTGCCCTCCCCAGCTAGTGAGACTTACGTTTATTTAGTAAAGTTTAATTGACAAAGGCTTGAGTCAACACTACTGGAGTGAAAGATTAAAGCACAAGTTCTGATGCCTAAAGCAAATACCATTAGTAGATAATATCCCTGGTCAATATCCCTGAGAGGACCATCCAGCTCAAAGATTAGTTTTAAGACCACATGAGTAAACAAGTTAGTTAGGTAAACTCCCCACATACCTTAGCTATTTGCTTTACTTATTAACTAAATGTAAGGGGGATTTAGACTGCCTTCAGCCAAAACTTCTACTGAAACTGTGAAAAAACCCTTAGGTCTTCCAAAAGGGATTGAGACTATATTCTATAATTTTCTTTAATATTATTCCCTTAATATTTTTGCCACCACCCTGAGTGAATTCCCACAATTTAGTTTAAAATAAAGTCTTGTTTTAAAGTTTATATGTAGTCTGTTGCAACTGTAGTTTCCTTTTCCCTTCACCCTTTGCTCAAATTAGCTCAGTATCCTCACTGCTCACTGACTGTCTTATATAGTATTGTGATGCTCACCTCTGTGCTATTAATCTGATTTCCCATTTTTAGTGGCATATATGTCATTTCTCTCAGCTCCAGCTCTATTCTTAGTTCTCATACAGTCACCCATTACCAAAGTGTCTCTTCTGGATTCCTGCAGCCAAGTACCTGGATCTCTACACTGCCTTCTAATGGCAAATGCTTTTTCCACATTGAGCTTCAGTTCTTGGCCTTCTCTCTTTCCCAAACTTTTAGAAATGTAAAAATAGGGTTCAGCTATTAATAAAATCATACTCTAGAGATTTTTAGAAGCCAAACCCATACTCACTGTATATAAACTAACAAAACAGGAATCCTTTCTTTGGAAATATTCCCACTTGATACTGCAGTCATTATACCTGGGTATGGATTACACTTGAAGTAAAACGTATTGACATTTTTGTGTCTGTGTGGTTGATAAAAAAATACATACTTATTTTTCATACTTACATATGATAGTACTATGTGGTATATATCATGTTTGGTTTTTGCCTCTGCAGTTCCCTCCATCAGTCTACTAGTTCTTGTGTCTTGCATTCCATACTACATTTCTTTGCCAAAGAGATATATATGCCCAAGAAGATGAGTTTCTAAATCATTTTGAGCATATGTTAGCTGTTTCAATGTTTTACCTTAAACACTCAGGTATAAGTGGAATTTTTGTATTGGATCTCCCATTAAACTGCAAATGGGAGCACTCAGCAAGACATTTGGCTGTTAAACATATGCCTTCAGCTATTACATGCTATCTTTTTCTAAATTTTATTTTTCCTCTTATATTGGTTGCTGAATTTGCAGCTTCTGTCTCCAGAATTTTTATCATCACAGCAAATCCAGTGAAAATCTCCCTGCTGAGCTTTGTTGCTTAAGTTTGTAGCTTCTTTGATTAAATATTATTCAATTTGTGTAGTAGGGATTGAGCTCTTGTAACTCATAAGGAAAGGAATAGGGAGATATCTGTTAATCAATGCATAGAAATATGTCTGTATGCTGTTTACAAAAAAAAAATCATTGTTTTCTTGTATTCCAGATGGCATCATAAATGTTTAACTTTTTTTTTAAGTTTAACTTTCAATGCAGTGCTACCAACAGTTTTCAAACACCTGTTATGGTCAAGGTACTGTGCCAGTAACCATGGAGTGACAGGAATGAGAATGACATAGTATCTGCTCCTGATAAGCAGAGTAAGTGACAGACATAGGCTGAATTGTCCAATTTCACTAGACAAAATGCAATCAGTATCAGAGTAAGATGATTAGTGGGAGTGGAGACCAGAAGGGAAAGTAATTGGTTCTGCTGGTGCAACCCTTGGTCACTTTTCATCACACAAAAGGGAGGTATAAACAACAAAACTGTGTCATAAGTTTAACCAATAAACTGAAAATTGTAATGCCTCTTCTAGTCTCCTAAAAATATAAAACATGAGTGTTTGCTGATGTAATATATAACAAATGTGTGGCTGCATGACCTGAAGAACTAATATATTTTTTCATTCACAGCATACACCAAAAAAATAAAATTTGAAGTCTAAAGCTTAAGTTCTACACCATGTGTCAATTCAGTGTTTTAGTGGTTAGTAAAACACATACCTTGCAGTACATAGTGTACCTTTTCTTCTCAATTCTCAAGGTTTTATTTATATTCCCAAAATGGAACAGAGTATCAGGTTATTTTATATTTTTGAAATAGAAAGTCTGAATTAGTGTGTGGAAAGACAGCACAATACATACATATATTTTATGTACTTAAAAATACCTCTCAGGTTACTTTTGTAGGTCACCTAGTCTAAATACACCTAGGTCTCTGAGTTAAGATTACCAGGGAAGATCACGTATTTCAGAAAATAAAAGTGAAAAGAGCTTCTTCAAGTCTTTTTGATCATACCAGCCCCACCACAGCCTGTACGTAGTCCCTGTGAATTTTGTTCCTGAGTTGTTCATTAACAGGATGATGAAAGATGATTTAAGAAATCTTTGTCTTTTACATCCTTTGTTAGTTGTATTCCTAGGTATTTTATTCTCTTTGTAGCACTTGTGAATGGGAGTTCGCTCTTGATTTGGGTCTCTTTAAGTCTGTTATTGGTATATAGGGATGCTTGTGATTTTGCACATTGATTTTGTATCCTGAGAATTTGCTGAAGTTGTTTATCAGTTTGAGAAGATTTTGGGCTGAGACGATGGGGTCTTTAGATATACTATCATGTCGTCTGCAAAATAGAGACAGTTTGACTTCCTTCTTTCCTAATCGAAAGCCTGAGTCCTGTCCTCTCACTCTCCTCCCCAGGCGGCATGAGCTTCACCACTCGCTCCACCTTCTCCACCAACTACAGGTCGGTGGGCTCTGTCCGGGTGTCCAGCAACGATGCCTGGCTGGTCAGCAGCGTGGCCAGCGTCTGTGCAGGTGCCTGGGACTCTGGTTCCTGCATCTCCGTGTCACACTCCACAAGCTTCCAGAGTGACATGGGGGTTGGGGCCCTGATGCAGGGATGGATGGGGGTCTGGCAGGAATGGGGGGAATCCAGAACAAAAAGGAGACCATGCAAAGCCTGAACGACCACCTGGCCTCCTACCTGGACAGTGAGGAGCCTGGAGACCAAGAGACGGAAGCTGGAGAGTGAAATCCGGGAGCACCTGGAGAAGGGACCCCAGGTCAGAGACTGGGGCCATTACTTCAAGACCATCGAGGACCTGAGGGCTCATATCTTCGCAAATACTGTGGACGATGCCCACATCGTTCTGCAGATTGACAATGCCCATCTTGCTCCTGATGACTTTAGAGTCAAGTGTGAGACAGAGCTGGCCATGTGACAGTCTGTGGAGAGCAACTTCCATGGGCTCCGCAAGGTCATCAATGACACCAATGTCACTCGGCTGCAGCCGGAGACAGAGATCGAGGCTCTCAAGGAGGAGCTGCTCTTTATGAAAAAGAACCATAAAGAGGAAGTAAAAGGCCTACCATCCCAGACTGCCAGCTCTGGGTTGACCGTGGAGGTAAATGTCCCCAAATCTCAGGACCTCGCCAAGATCATGACAGAAATCTGGGCTCAATATGACAAGCTGGCTGGGAAGAACCAGAGGAGCTGGAAAATCCTAGACTCAGCTGATTGAAGAGAGCACCATAGTGGTCACCACATAGTCCACTGAGGTTGAAGCTGCTGAGATGACGCTCACAGAGCTGAGACGTGCAGTCCAGTCCTTGGAGATCGACCTAGACTCCATGAGAAATATGAAGATCAGCTTGGAGAACAGCCTGAGGGAGATGGAGGCCTGCTATGCCCTGCAGATTGAGCAGCTCAAAGGGATCCTACTGTACCTGGAGTCAGAACTGGCACAGACCCGGGTAGAGGAACAGCGCCAGGCCCAGGAGTACGAGGACCTGCTGAACATCAAGGTCAAGCTGGAGGCTGAGATCGCCACCTACCGCCGCCTGCTGGAAGATGGTGAGGACTTCCGTCTTAACGATGCCCTGGACAGCAGCAACTCCATGCAAACCATCCAAAAGACCACCACCTGCTGGATAATGGATGGCAAAGTAGTGTCTGAGACCAACGACACCAAAGTTCTGAGACATTAGGCCAGCAGAAGCAGGGGACCCTTTGGGGAGCGGGAGGCCAATAAAAAGTTCAGAGGTGGCCGGGAGCGGTGGCTCACGCCTGTAATCCCAGCACTTGGGGAGGCCGAGGCGGGTGGATCATGAGGTCAAGAGATCGAGACCATCCTGGTCAACATGGTGAAACCCCGTCTCTACTAAAAATACAAAAAAAATTAGCTGGGCATGGTGGCGCGTGCCTGTAATCCCAGCTACTCAGGAGGCTGAGGCAGGAGAATTGCCTGAACCCAGGAGGCAGACGTTGCGGTGAGCTGAGATCGCGCCATTGCACTCCAGCCTGGGTAACAAGAGCGAAACTCCAAAAAAAAAAAGTTCAGAGGTTAAAAAAAAAGAAATCTTTGTCTTAATGTAATTTTTGCTTGAGGTACCTTTTAGAATATTCCTTGGTCCTCTACATAAGAGCTGAAACACTTTGTTTAGATCTAAGTAATAAGAGATGCTGCATAAAATATGGTTAAGAGTAAGGACTTTGGAGCTGACTACCTTCATTCATAATTCTAGCTCATCCACTTACAGCTTTGGGACTAAGAGTAAGTTCCTAAGCCTCTCTATCTTCTGGTCCTCAGTTTCCTTATCTTCCAAATGGGGAAAATAATGATTATTTTCTAGAGTTATGGTGAGGATTAAATGAGTTAATGTATATAAGGCATGCAAAACAGTTATTGGCATATAATAACATTCTAAAATTATTATTTTTATCATTTTAAATTTTTTTTAAAGATTATAGAATTGATATACAGGTTTGTTACATGAGTATATTATGTGACACTGAGGTTTCAGGTACAAATAATCCCATCACTCAGGAAATGAGCATAGTACCAAATAAGTGTTTTTTTAGCCCATGCTTCCCTTCCCCTTGATAGTCATCTTCAGTCTCTGTTGCTCTGTTGTTTCTGTCTTTATGTCTATGTGTATTCAATGTTTAGATTACTCTTACAAATAGGAAATGTGCAGTGTTCAGCATTCAGTTTTCTGCATCAATTCGCTTAGGATTATGGCTTCTGACTGTATCTACATTGCTGCAAAGAACATGATTTCATACTATACATATATGTGTGTGTGTGTATAATGTGTGTGTGTGTATATATATATACATGTATATATATACATATATGTATACATATATATACGTATATATATGTATATATGTATACGTATATATATACATACATATGTATATATACATACATATATACATACATATATATATACATATATATACATATATATACATATATATACATACATATATATATACATACGTATGTATATATATACATATATATATGTGGTAGCTGTGGTAGCTGATGCTGAGCTGCTCTGGGGTCCAAGGCCTGTGGAGGTCTTTGTAGACTTGCAACTCTCTATCTGTCTAGAGATCTAGGAATGCCATGTAATTCTCTCGTTTGCAGGATTGCACAGGTGTCTGTGGAAAGTGTGGATCTCCTGCGAGTTCTCACTTACCCTTTCCTCCTGTTGGGAAGCCTCTCCTGACTTCCTCACTGAACCCAGATAGGTTACTGCCTAGCTTTGCTCTTCTCTGTTCTCTGTCTCTCCTTGCTGCCTTGATGCATGCTAATGTGTTTTCTTAGATCATTGGCTTGCAGGGTCATTGTTTACTAGCCACCTTGTTCCCTCTTCCTGACAGTGGTGCACACTAGCTGATTCTAGTCCACCATCTTGACTGCCCTCCCATTATTATTTTTGATATTGCTATTACTGCTGTCAGTATGAAATGTCACAACACACCTTTGCACTCCCTGATAAATAGTAAATTTCTTGGGAAAGCAAAATTATTTCTCTCTTTTTTCTTTGATGTCAAAAAACTGTGAGTCAGTATCTGTGATGACTTTGGTAACTTGTATGGGATAAGGTCCTTATGTATCTGTACATAAGTTTCCTTCTTATTTCAGACTTCATTGTTTATATGGATTTTATCTAGATTTGTTTTTATGCCTTTATTTGTATTTTTAAGTTATGTTCCATGTGTAAGGTGACTCAGATTCTTCCTTAAATTATATAGTATGATAAAAAACATGCACAAAAAAGCAAGCAAGCTATTCAAATTAATCCAGAATAATTTTAATGACAACATATTTGGATATGAAAGTAAAACTAAAATAGATGTTTTGAATGTCTAACCTTCTATTTTAAAATCTTATAATTATGCCACAAGATAAATAGAAAGTAAAGCCATCAGAAATGTTTAGAGATGGAGTGAAGTGCAGTGTCAGTCTATCTGATTTGTTTGCATTCCTATGAGATTCAAGTCACAAAAGCTATGTGAACAAACTACAGAAGAAAACACAAAGACACTGGTAAGTTGCAGCCACTAAAGATGGTCTGCTCTTACATAGAAGGGGTAAATGGTCGAGTTTTTGGCTATTAAATTTTGCTGGTCAGTTGTTGCCTCATTTTGAACAAGAAACATTTCATTTACATTTTATTATGCCATTTGGTGAAACTGGTTTTATGAAAAATATATATTTTTATAAAATAAGATTGATAGCTATTATGAAGTGGCTAATTATGTTTTTTGTTGGTATGAAAGTCTTGGTTAATGTAAGAATTTGGATGTTTGTGATCAGGTTATTAATCTTTTTCATAAGTTGGTAAAAATTGCTACACTTGTTTATTTTCTCTTTTTCTGGCAACCATATTGGAGTAAAAATATAAAACATTTTTTCAGTTTATATCTTTTATTTTCACAATGATCTACAGTAAAAGACTGAAATAAGAGAATGATAATTTTGAACACTTAGACATTCTACTTTAGTGTTCTTGGTCAGTGTATACACTGTGAAAGATGAAGACCATGAGCAACCACTTGACTGACGGTCTCATATTGAGAGCTGTAGTTGATTTAGCTAAAAATCTCTGAATTGAGTGACTGATATGCATCCCTATTCATCTTGCTTCCTCCCCCTCTGGGATACGTGGGAAATCCAAGAGCTTTTGGTGTAGTAGCAACTACTATTTAAGGGAAATGAATGAGTGCTATTTTCAAACACTGAGAAGATGGCACTTTACCTGTGTTTTAGGTTTGCAATTCAACAAATTAAGAATTTATTGGAAGAGGCTGCTTCTTAGCTAAGGAATTTATATGTCAGAACTAGAATATCTGAAGTAAAATATTTCAACAAGAATTATGGAAATGAATACTTTAGGCATGGTATTATATTAGGTATTGAGAAAGTATACATAGAAAGAGAATAGAGAGCTGGAAATCAGAAACCTGGAATTGACCATTGTGTGTTATAAAGAAGATATCATGGCCATGCATGAGAATGTGATGAAGAGGGTTTAGGAATTTTGGTGTGCATTAGAAAACCAATGCAAATTAAAGATTCTACACTGAGTAGAGAAAATGCTTCATAGTAGATTTCAGAAGTATGAAATTCTAATAAAGTAGATGGTAATTAGTGCTTCCAATTATGAGGATAGTGAGCATAGGCTAGCATCTCCCCTCTGAAGCCAGAAATTTGGTATGAGACTCTTCAAATAGAAGAGGAAGCCAGACCTTACAAGCCTCACCCTATTTTGTTTTTAATCTATCGGTTGTGCTGGTAGAGAACAGTTTGCTGTAGTTGACATTGACTTTGTATAGACCAGAAGTCAGCAAATTGTGATCTGTGAGCCAAATCTGACCTACCATCTATTGTGTAAATAAAGTTTTACTAGAACACAGCTGCATTCATTTTTATATATTATCTATAGTTGCTTTTGTACTACAGTGGCAGAATTGAGTGGTTGTAACAGAGGCCTCATAATCTATAAAGCTCTTATTGTCTGGCCCTCTATAAAAAAATTATGCTGAGTCCTGATATAAAAGTAATGCAGAAAGCATGTGTTGAATGCTCAAACATATTTAATATTTAGGCAAATCTTTCAAGAATTACTTTTTATTTCTATAAATTTATGCGGTACAAATGCAATTTAGTTATTTGCATATATTTTGTAGTGGTTAAGTCAGGTAATGTAGGGTACCCTTAACCCAAGTAACATACCTTTTACCCATTAAGTAATTTATCATCCACACATTCTCTCACCCTTCCGAGTCTCCATTTTGTATTATTTCACACTCTATGTCCGCCTTTCAAGAATTATTAAGTCCTATTTTACTCCAGATCATTCTGCTCATTCGTGAAGAGTGAGTGATAATACCAAAACAAGTCAGAGAATCATCTTTAAAAACTGTTAAGAGAGTTGAAAAGTGTAGCCAGGACAGTGGAGGATATTCTTAGAAAGGGTCTCCTTTGGTTTCTTTATTATAATGTGTGTCAAAAAGATTGTTGACTCTGATTAAAAGATGTTAGAAAAATAACGTAAAACTGATAATTTAGTCACAGGGTCATGACATTTTTACATTCATAATACTCACCCATATTCCAGGGACTGCTCCCTCTTTCCACCTTAGAAGTTCCACCACAGTACCAAATCTCCATCCTCCCATCAGCATCCCTTGATGTGAGAACTCGATAATTACTATTTTGTTATATCTAAGTGTAGTTGTGTAAATCACACAAATATAGCATTTTACTAGCAGCATTTGACTAGCGTTGGGTCTAGGCCATATTAATTGGGTTTTGAGCAAAACACTTATTCTTTCTTGGCCTGTTTTCTTGTAAAAGTATGGCCCTTTTATCTAAGTTTTTTTTTCTTCTCTCAATCACTTATT
Source organism: Leontopithecus rosalia (assembly GCA_028533165.1). Lineage (NCBI taxonomy): Eukaryota > Metazoa > Chordata > Mammalia > Primates > Cebidae > Leontopithecus > Leontopithecus rosalia. Next base: position 74,098,956 of record CM052648.1, read on the forward strand.
TTCACTTCATAGTGTTATAAACATAACATGAGATGATACATGTAAAATTTTTTTGAAGAATATAAAATTCCATTCAAGTATAAATTGATATCACAATGTTTCTTATTATGTTACAGCAATGGCACCTAGGACTAGAATAACCCTGAGGTATCTAACCCAAAATAGGCAAGTACAGTGGTGTCATCTGATCCAGCTAGACCCAATGATGGTTAATTTTGAGGAACCTTTGGGACAAGAAATTTTAATTATTTATGTCCATTTTAGTGTGGCTTATGCATCCAATTTGAATTCCTCTCCAAAATTGGTGGTGGTAGAGATTCATTCATATGGAATTACCTGTAATGCATTTTGCTATCATCTCTTTTAAAGATTTGGAGAAAATCAGAAACATAGACCTCTATAACATATATGTTGCATAACTCATAGTTATTTAATTGAATAAATAACAAAAAAATGAATGGATTCATATTTACATGGGATTAAGGAGGAGGAAAGTGAGAGGTGGAGAGGGAGAGTCAAGAAGGAACCAATAAAAGAATGTCGGATGTGCAGAAGGCAAGGAAGCAATAAAAATTTTGAGGAGAGTATAAAGGAGAATTAATAAGAGAATGAAGTGCCTGATGAGTTAATATTAAGATGTCTAGATAGTTGATAACATAATAGACACTACAAATAAAATGTCTGTGTTACAGTACTTGTCTATTAATGAAAATATATCATGGGCATCCATATAAGATACTGAAATATCTGTTTTCCCACTGGAAATAGAATGAAATTTATTTAAACACTAGCCAATATATTCTGCAACATCAATAAGGATATAATAAATATGTTAATTGAATCTGGACTGAAGTCCTTTTCATTTTGTCAACTCCTAGACTACAACTTAATTATGAGTTCTTTATTCTTTTCTGAAAATACAAGCAGAGTCCTCGTGGTATTATGCTTCAAAGGCATTTAACACTGAGAGTAGCTATATGTCCAGCTTTTGTAGTCTAAGGAATTACAACATTGTAGAAAACATTTTTAGTGTTCTTTCTGTTATTTTCTTGGGATGGTCTATGTGACTCTAGATCATTTTGTAGCAACTAAAGAGCTATAAAGTGAGTCACCTAGAGAAACTCATAATAAAATATTAAATTAGATGTTCTTTTAAGGTATAAGCTGCATCTGAAAAGTGGGTAAGGTCCTTTGTTAGGTACAAGCATTTTCAGAATTCACTGGGGTGCCATTTAGCACATTGGAGCAGTTCTTCCAGACTGCCCAGCAGGTCTGAAAAAGTGAATTAGTTTCGCAAAGTGCCTGTTTTTTACTCTGGGGAATAATTGAAGAGAAGAATCTGGTTGAATAAATGGCATCTTTCTCTCTATGTCTTAACAGAACAAATGCAGTCAATAGAAGATTTTCCCATTTCACCAACTAGGGTGGAGGAAGTAATCTAAAACTTGCATCTAAGGTTTCCCTTGCCAAAAGCTTTTAGCTGTAGATAGTCATCTTGGAATGGCCAATATTAAGAACTTTTGGGAAGCAAGGAGATGAACTAGATGGATGAACTGTGGAAATTTTATATAGAACTAAGTATCTTTCATTAACAGAAAAGAACCTTTTCTGATATCCTAAAATGGCAGGTGGTTACTCAAGCATCAAGGTCTACTAATGGGTATATTTAATCACGTTCTCAAATCAAACTAACAAGAGATTACTTCAGGTTACAAAAAATCAAAGTGGACATTCTGTTAAAGTTACTTGAATGAAAACCTTCCAGTCACTAGATATATGTAAAATTACAGTTACCAAAAATTCCATGAAGATTGTTAAAGCTATTATTGAAATTTTTCTATTTTCTATAATAAGGAAAGTTCTTAATTATGTCCTGGTTATTAAGAATTGTAATTACATCACTAATATTTTATATTACTTACCATACAGTTAATTACCAATGTTAGAATGATAAACCTACTAACACATGAAAAAGACTCAGAGAAGCAAGTGGGAACAGTATGCTGCAGAGGTTAAATGTGCAAATTCTGAAGCTTTTCTATATATGATGAAACTTTGGTTTCACAACTCACTAGGTGAGCTTTGGCTTCATTTAAATTTTTCTTTTTTTATTGCATTTTAAGTTTTGGGGTACATGTGCAGAACATGTAAGATAGTTGCATAGGTACACACCTGGCAGTGTGTTTTGCTGCCTTCTGCCCCATCACCCACATTTGGCATTTCTTCCCATGCTATTCCTCCCCCACTCCCCTCTGCTGTCCCTCCCCTATTGCCCCCAATAGACCCCAATGTGTAGTACTCCATTCCCTGTGTCCATGTGTTCTCATTGTTCATCACCCGCCTATGAGTGAGAATATATGGTGTTTCATTTTCTGTTCTTGTGTCAATTTGCTGAGAATGATGTTCTCCAGGTTCATCCATGTCCCTACAAAGGACACGAACTCATCATTTTTGATTGCTGCATAATATTCCATGGTGTATATATGCCACATATTCCCAGTCCAGTCTATCGTG
>CM052648.1:74101969-74117244 GCA_028533165.1 Leontopithecus rosalia
CCTGACACCTTACACTAAAATTAACTCCAGATGGATTAAAGACTTAAACCTAAGACCAGGCACCATAAAAACCCTAAAAGAAAATCTAGGCAAAACCATTCAGGACATAGGAGTAGGCAAGGACTTCATGACCAAAACACCAAAAGCATTGGCAACAAAAGCCAAAATAGACAAGTGGGACCTAGTCAAACTCCACAGCTTCTGCACGGCAAAAGAAACAGTCACTAGAGTGAATCAGCAACCAACAGAATTAGAAAAAATTTTTGCAGTTTACCCATCTGACAAAGGGCTGATATCCAGAATTTACAAAGAACTCAAACAGATTTACAAGAAAAAACAAACAAGCCCATCCAAAAATGGGCAAAGGATATGAACAGACACTTTACAAAAGAAGACATACATGAGGCCAACAAACATATGAAAAAATGCTCATCATTGCTGTTCATTAGAGAGATGTAATTCAAAACCACATTGAGATACCATCTCACTCCAGTTAGAATGGTGTTCATTAAAAATCTGGAGACAACAGATGCTGGAGTGGATGTGGAGAAATAGGAACACTTTTACACTGCTGGTGGGCTTTTCTGTAATGGAAGACTTTGTATTACTGATTCAGTCTCCTTCCTCATTATTGGTCTGTTTATATTTGCTATTGCTGTTTATATTTGCTATTTCTTCATAATTCAGTCTTTGTAGGGTGCATGTGTCTAAGAATTTATCTATTTCTTCTAGGTTATCCAGTTTGTTGATTTATAATTATTCATAGTAGTCTCTTATAAGTCTTTGTATTTCTGCACTATCAACTTTAATATCTTCTCTTTCATTTATAATTTTATTTACTTGAAACTTCTCTATTTTTTATATTTGATTAAATAAAGCATGTTTATTTTGTCTTTTCTAAAAACCAACACTTAGTTTATTGATGTTTTGTCTTGTTTTTCTAGTCCCTATTTTATTTATTTCTGCTTTCTTCTTTAATATTTCCTTTTTCATACTGACTTTGGGATTAGTTTGTTCTTTTTCTAGTTCCTTGAGGAGCAACATTAAGTTATTTATCTAAGATCTGTCTTTTTATGATATATGCATTTATTGCTTTAAACTTACCTGTTAGAACTCTTTTCTACATCCTATAAGTTTTAGTATTTTGTGTTTTCATTTCCATTTATCTAAAGATATTTTAATATATCTCTTTAAAATTTTTTTCTTTTACCCATTAAAATACATATTGTTTAATTTCCATGTATGTATGAATTTTCTGAAATTCATCCTGTTATTGATTTCTAGTTTTATGGCATTGTGATCAGAAAGATACTTGATATGATTTCAATCTTAAAGTTTCTAAGGCTTGATTTGTGCCCTACCATGTTATCTATCTTGGGGAATGTTTCAGATTTGCCTTAGAAGAGTGTATTTTCTATTGCTGTTGGATTAACTGTTTTATGGAGGTCTGCTATGTTCATTGAGTCTGAAACATCTTTCAATTCCCATGTTTCCTTATTAATTTTCTTTCTGGATGAACTGTCCATTATTGGAAAAGGGTATTAAAGATTCCTACCATCATTGCATTATAGTCTATCTCTCCCTTCAGGTAGTTTAATATTTGTTTTATATGTTTAGGTGCTCCAATGTTGGGTATATGTATATTTACAATTGTTAAACCTTGATTACTTCATCTTTTCATTACTATATAATAACTTTATTGGTCTGATTTTATAATTTTTGACTTAAAACTATAAAATTATTTTGTCTGAGATAAGAATAGCTAGCCCTGCTTTCTTTTGCTTTCCATTTGAATAGAAAATATTTTTCAACTTCTTCACTTTCAGTCTATGTGTGTCCCTAAAAGTGAGGTGAGACTGTATTAGGCAGCATACAGTTGCATCTTAAAAAGAAATCCATTTGGTCACTCCATGTCTTTTTATTGGTGAATTTAATCCATCTACACTCACAGTAATTACTGACATATAAGATTGCAATACTGACATTTTGTTCAGTGTTTTCTGGTTGTTTTATTGATACCTTACCCTGGGTGATCTTGCCATACTATTACCCACAACATTCCTCATGAGGTAAGACCAACATGGGCTTCTTAGGAAACAACTCGAAATACTAAAGAAACTGGTTAACTGCTCTGGCTCTCTTTTTCTGTTGTAGAAACCATAGGCCCTGGTTTCCAAGGGAAATCCTCTTTATCTGGCATTGTGCCTACTTGGGGGAGTGGGAGTGGTGGCACAGTTGAAATGACACTATTCTTACTTTTCTATTTTTGTTTTCATTCAGTTTCGCAGAACGCCAGTGTCTCAGGGTTTTTTTGAAATATTGGGCTTTTTAAAACTATGTCCTGGGGTATGGATAGTTTCCCATTGAATTTTCTGTTGTCAGGAAGTGCAGCCTGATGCTTCCTATTCTGCATTCTTGCTGACATCACCCCCTTTAATTATGTATATTTTAAATTCATTTACCTTACTCATGTAGTGCAGTGAAACATACAAAACACTTCAATAATGCTACAATGGATATGTTATATCAAGATTATTTTTTACCACAAGTACCTTCAAAGGACACTCAAAAACATGTTAAATTCAATTCAATTCCTGTCCAGTGGGCTCACAATCTAAATTACTAGCAACAAATAAAAGAAAAATGAAATGAGTGTTGTTTTAATGACTTCTAATTAAACAAATTAGTTTCAGCTGTGTCATATTAGCATTGCATCAAAAGAAAAGAATGTAAAATATTCTTAATAAAACTTTGTGAACATAGAAGACTTCCTGTTTACAATAACTATTTATGTTAACTGCAGAATTTAAAATCTATTTACTATTTGCATTCACTGCAGAACTGCTTCTTGGAGTGACTGAATGTGAAAAATTACATCTCTATTACAAGGTAATATGTTAGAAAGAATATTAGACTGGAATCTAGAGCATTAATCACCTAGGAACTTGTAATTCACTATATGATTTTAGGCAGTCACTTAACCTTTAGGAGCCTGTGTTATAGACTCACCCACTGTTACCTGTACACATAATTTTTATTATATAGATCATATGTTTAGACTCTAGCCCTCTGAAATAAAATGCAGTTATTATTACAAAGAATACAAAACGTTTACCAAAATACACTGCCTCTGCTTCTTAGGGACACAGCTAACTATATTTCTTTTCTCTCTGGAAGTTATATGGTACCATGAGATTAAGTTTTAGAAAGTGAAACATAAACGTATATAAATGTTTGCACATACAATCCTCTACTTCTGCCTCGTTGGCATGGAGATGACCATGATGACCTTGAAAACCACAAGCTAGACCAGGTGTGGTACCTCACGCTTGTAATCGTGTACTTTGGGAGGCCTAGGTGGGCGGAGTTCAAGACCAGCCTGACCAACATGGTGAAACCTCATCTCTACTACAAATACAAAAATTAGCTGGGTGTGGTGGTGCACACTTGTAATTCCAGCTACTCAGGACACTGAGCCAGGAGAAGCACTTGAACCCTGGAGGTGGAGGTTGCAGTGAGCCAAGATCCTGCCATTGCACTCCAGCCTGGGTGGGTGACATAGCAAGACTCTGTAACCAAAACAAACAAACAAACAAACAACAACAACAAAAAAAAAAACCACAAGCTAAAGACTGTGAAATAAGGTCTCCTTGCCAAACTGTTCAGCCATCTAAGATAATGAACTAAATGAGACATAATTTCTATTGTGTTAAGTCACTGAAGTTTCCAGTAATTTTGCTATAACAACATATTGTGTCACTGACGGATGAGGATACAATTCACTATGTTAAATAGTAGAGAATGTTGAGCTGCGTACTTAGATTTCAGAAATACAAGGAAGATCGCTAAGCCTACTACATATCAGGAATCATACCATTTTCTAGGTGTACCATTTAATATGGTACTCTGCTATTGAAAAAAGGCAACAGCTAGGTAAACCATCTATGACATTTCACTGCCTTTTGCAGGCTGTAGCTCAAGGAGGGAGCAGATTCTGGGGCAGGATCAGAGTAAGTCAGTCAAGGTAGAACTGGAACACCTATGCTTTTCAAGTTAAGATATATACAATACTTCCTGTATTCATTTCCTTTTTGTTGTCACTTGATATTTATTAATATATTCATTCTGAATTCCAACTTTATTCAGGAATTCTGAGGTATATTAAGGAAGGGATTTGTAATGACCATATTTTTCTTTACATACATTTTCTATAACTCAATGATATCTCATATTTGTATCTTAGATTACAATGCAAATTTCTAGGCATCTAAGAAATATTATAGTACCAGAATGTAAGGAATCTGGTCAAAATAAAATATTTTATGACTAGATAATAGAAGATCTTAAAATCTAAGTTTACTGAATGACTAAATGTTAGGGACATTTTGTGTGTGTTCTTTTAAAAGCTTCCTCTGCCATCATGTGTTGTCTCTCCTTTGCCAGGCAAGGACTGCAAATTAGCTGTAGAAATTTTGAATATGTCTAATTTATCACCTGAAAATAATTTAGATTACCATTGCAACCAAATGTATTGAAATGCCTTGCTATTTTTTTTGTTTGGAAGTGAAAATTTGAATAATAATCACAGTGGGAGACCTGACATGATGGCTCACAACTGTAATTCCAGCACTCTGGGAGGACAACGAGAAAGGAACACTTGAGTCCCGGAATTTAGGACCAGCTGGGGCAACACAGTGAGACCCTGTCTCTAAAGTAAAATTAAAATACGATAAAATAAAAATAACATGGAAAAGGTGAGTGGTATGCCCATGACAGTTGTTCAACATATATTACTTTGTATCAACCACTTGTCAAGCATTGTGCTAAACACTAGGATGAGATTATGATCTGTACTTTCATTAATATTCTATGGCTACTAGAATATCAACAATGACAAATATAACAGTTTGTTAAATACTATGATGTGATAAGTTCTGGGTGCCTGGTAATATATAAAAAGGTCTCTTAAATAACAAAAAAAGTTATAATTTATTTGTCACTTGTTTTTATTTTGAATTATCATGCACCATGTGCTTCACAAGGGTTAACTCATTCAGTCTTTCCAAACAGCCTTATGAAGTAGCAGTTATTACTATACTTTATAGGAGAAAAAAGCAAAGATCAGAGAAGCCATATGGCTTTCTGAAAAACACTAAGCTAGTGAATAGCAAGGTTCAGGTTTGAACATAGGCCTCTTAAATTCAAAGCCCATAGTTAAGAGTCAGAAGTGGCAAACCTATAGAAGCAATCTTAGACATTATTTTGAAGATATTGAAAGGATCAATAGGAAAGAGTGCTGTGATTGATTATCGATGTCTATTATGGTTGTGGAATAAGGGAGTAACAGCAGAAATACCATAAATGACATACTTGAATCATGCTATCTTTCATGCCCATATCTTGCAAACAATAGCACAGGTCTAGGGACAGTACATGAGAAGCTCTAAATTCAATGAGGATAACATTTTTCTCCCACTTCTGTAATTTTAGAATATCCTTCAAATATTTTAATCATAGGTCAGTTTTAAATAAAACGAAACAAATACTAGTCAATCATACCATGAGTCAGGTACAGAGCTAGTTATTATGATACACATAGATTCTTAATAGAATTGTATTCCAGGACAAATGAAGTTTAGTGATCATTTATTCCTGAGGGTGCCATAGATGGGATTATACATTTGAACAAGATTCTTAATTATGATATACTGTGTTGTCAGTGTACACATGGTTTTAATGACATTACTCAGGAAATAAATAAATACAAACCCAGGAGTTTGCTGTCAGCATAATAACTCTATCTGATCAGAGCCAAACATATGACTGATTCTATTTGTCTAGGTCTGTCAGACATGTAAGCTTCATTTCTCCAGGGGTGATATGGTTGCTTGCAAAACTGTCAAGAGAGTCAAAAGAGGAACCTGGCGGCACAACATAAAAATTTCTCTTCCAATTGTGATTCTTTCCAGGAAAAGAATACTATCTGACTTATTTCTGTATATATCTGTTTACCTAGCACAGGACTGAGGAATAAGAGTTCAATAAATATTGACAAACTTTTCATTCTATAACTAGCTGAGAATTCTTGTAATAACTTCATAATATATGAAATTAGTTTCTCCTATACTTCCTTCAAACTTTGTTGTTTCTAGGATTTTTTTTTTATCTGGTAAGGAGAAAATATTCCTATTAAATCCTCCAAAGTCTGTTTCTGAATATTTGATCCAATAAATTAAACTAAAGAGATTACAGTGCCCATGATTAGGAAAAATGGGAATAATTTTTGTAGATAAGGGTATATTAGATATTATAAACTGTTTAATACAATCTTGAGAGAAAGAAAAAAGTTCTCAGTATAAAGCATTTTTACTAAATTATGCAAATTTGGAGCTTTACTCTTACTGCTCTGAAACATTCTAATTCTTTAATACATTCCTAAATAACTGTATCCATGTTTCTGTCTGTCTTTTCCCATTTAAGCAGGAAAGAACACTATAGTAAATGTAATTCATCTAACTCTCAAACTTCTTCCCTAACTTCCTCTCTCTTTCTTTTTTCTGTCACCAGACTGGAGTACAGTGACTCAATCTCTGCTCAACTGCAACCTCCACCTCCTGGGTTCAAGGGATTCTCCCACCTCAGCTTCCCAAGTAGCTTGGACTACAAGTACATACCACCACGCCCAGCTTATTTTTGTATTTTTAGTACAGATGGGGCTTCACCATGTTGGCCAGGATGGTCTTGATCTCTTGACCTCATTATCCACCTGCCTTGGCTTCCCAAAGTGCTGGCATTACAGGCGTGAGTCACCATGCCCAGCCCCTAACTTCCTCTTTCTCACGTCATACTTATTTCATTTAGATAGTAGAAAGCAAAGAATTATTTTGAGTACATCCATGAATGTATGATTAATGAAGTAATTTTACAAGGAGTACTTGTTCTTTTTCAACGATTGTTTATTCAATCATGTATATGTCTAAGTGCAGAGTTTTAGGAATTGTGATACATATTTTTGGGCATGGCCCTATGGATATAATATCCCTCTTTTCCTATGGATTAATCTGGTATTAGTTCTCAACTGACCTTTTATTATGTGCTTAATCTTTCTATTAATTTTGTGAGAATATTTAAAAAGAAACTGGATTAATATAAATTATAAATTTACTGTGCACTGGATTAAAATTAATAGTCAGTCTGAGTCTACATGCTTACCTTAAATTTAACATCTTTTAGAAATGAATCTTCTGGAAAACACAGCCCTTATACAATATGAATATTTAAAATACCCTTTTGAAATTTGAGCACACCAATTATCCTCAGCAATAAATTTAATTTATAATTTATCCCTACTAAAAACAAACTTACTTAAAATTAGATAGATTAAAGGTTTAGAACTCTAGTCATGAAGTTAGTATGTATTCTTACATTCTGAAATACTATTATTCTGAATTGTACTGAAAGAGCCACTCCAGTCACAGTATGGAATACACACATAGAGCTTTTATTCCTCTCAAGTACATGTCACCTTTGTTTCTCACCATAAAGAAAACAAAGAAAAAAAATTACCTCCATAGATACTTTGCTCTTTTCTTCTCTTGGGTATATTTTGTTTCATCCTTTTCAAATCTATAATCAGCCATTATGTGACTGCTGTACAAAGACTGTATTAAGATTGAGGAATATTCACAGGAGGGCACATGCCGTGTTCCATGACTCTTGGGTTTGTGTAAACCAGTGTATTTCAAACTGTAAGTTATACTATGAACCATTAATAAGTTATGAAATCAATTTAAGGAATGATTATCAGAATTTTTTATATCACAAAATAAACTAGAATTGTATATAGCAGATTACACACAGAGAAACAAAATTTCATGCATATGAAAAAAAGAAATTATTTAGTAAAGATTTTGATTTTGTATGTATGTGTGTGTGTGAGAGAAAGAGAGAGAGAGAGAGGGAGAGAGACAGAGGGAGAGAGAGGGAGAGAGACAGAGGGAGAGAGAGAGAGAGAGAGAGAGAGAGAGAGAGAGAGAGAGACAGAGAAGTAGGCTGTAGTGTGAAACATTATTTATTCTGGATCATAGTCAAACATTTTGAAGCTACTTTATACAGGTAATGAGACCTCATTGTAGTCTTCATAATGGCGAAACCTTCTTCATCATTATAGGCAAAGTAGTACTCCCTTTCCATCATTTAATACAGTGAAAACTAACTTTCCCTCCTGTGGCTAAACACACTATAATTTTTGGTAGTTTATGTGACCAATGTTTTATTCAGTTATTTCATGTTGATATTTTAAAGCATATGCTACTCCTAAAGAAGTTTAAACAAAAGGAAGTGTACCACACTGCTCATTGCATAGGTAAGATCATAAAATAAGAATCTTTTAAATTATAACAGAAGCTGACCTCAATGTGAGATTTAATGTCTTACAAGATAAGCAACTTCACTTCTTTGCTACTTAGGCTATTTGGCCAAGCAAGAGCAAAGACAGCCAATAAATTTTCAAACTAAGTAGGTTTTAACAATATATTAGCATGGTGCAAAAGTAATTGCGGCTTTTGCTGTTACTTATACATGCATTATCTTAATCCATGGCAATTATTCATGAGTCTGACCTAAGGATAAAGATGTTTATCATAAACTTTCTCTCAAATGTTTAATTTACTAAAAATACTATATTGCACATATGTCAGGCACTAAGTGCAAATAAACTACACAAGACAGTAAGAATTCTTTGGTAACCTCAAATAGTAAATACATTTTCCCCACCACTTACTAGTGGAATTTTCTTTATTTTCTGCATTGACTATGAGGATAAACACCCACTTGCTTTTCTCTTCATCTCTGAGTTTTCAGTTTTTTCCTGGGTTTTTCACACAGGTAATAAACCTTGGAATTGGCCTGAAATTCCTTCTATGGTTTATCTTGGTATAACTTCTGTTTCTTTTTTCTACAAGTACTTTATTTCACCTTTTTTTGCTGCTTGAATTATGTTATTTTTTCTTTTCCCTTTCTGAGACAATCTGAGTCTTTCAGTCAGAGTCATTAAAGTCTCCTTTGCCTTTTCTATCTCAAAGATGGGTATATTCTTACACCACAGAATCCTCCAATACCTTCATTACTGCTTAATCCTTAGATTTCGACTGTCTTTTAATGTTCTCTATTGTCTCCCTTGATTATATCCCAAGAAATGACACTGATGATTATTTAGTCATGTCTTGAATAGCAATATTTTATATAAGCAAGAAGTAGAACAAATGTCTCAGTGGGATACAGAAGTAATTTGACATATGAATAGCACATACACAGACCTGAGTAAATAACAAGGACTTACTCTAGACAGATGTGATTATTACCAGAATGCTCTGTCCTGCTGATAACATACTGGATGTGGCTGCTTTGACATTGTGAAGGCACACTGAGAACAGAATCTGAACCACTGCATAAAGTAGCCAAAGCTTTGAACAAATAACGCATAGCACTTTGTTGAAATGTAACATTTGGTGAACAATCTCCTCTCAGATCTGACATAGCAATTTTACAACCAGGCTGGGAGTCTCTCTTCCTGCAAGTGAATTTACCTGTGCTCTGTCGATGTATCTACCCTATGACACTCTTGTTTTCTATGCCATTTGCCTAACTCTGCTCAGGTGGATTCTCTAAAGCTGGCTATGGTGCTTCCCATTTCCATCTCCCCTCTTACTTATAATTATTGTGTAGTGTCCTCTACCTCCTAGTTTGATACAGGTGTCATTAGTGGTTCAATTGTATTCCCCAAAACATAGGTCCAAGTCCAAATCCTTGGTACCTTTGAATGTGACCTTCTTTGGAAATTATGTGTCTTTGTAAACGTAATCAAATGAAGTCATTTGGAGTAGGGTAAACTCCAAATCCAAAATGACTGGTGTCCTCATAAGAAGAAGAGAAAAAGTGAAAAAGATGAAGAACATTATGTGACAATAACATCAGAAAATGGAGTGATACACCTCAAAGCCAAAGAATGTCCACACCAGATCCTAAGAGAAAGGAATGGAACAGATTTTCCCTTAGAGCATTCAGAGAGAGCCTGGTTCTGCTAACACCCTGATTTCAGACATCTAGCCTCCAGAACTGTGCAATAACAAATATCTTTTCTTTTAAGTCACTCAGTTTGCAGTACTTTGTTAGAACACCCCTAGAAAATGAATACGGGTGTGGATTCCTACAATATAAAAACTTAAAGTAGAATTTTGTATGCTCTTCCATTGATCTGTATGATTCTGCAGCATGCATGGGAAACTTAGGATGAATTAACTGCCATTATCCCACAGGAACCAATAATTTCTACCAATTTTATAGTTGTGTAGACAAGAAAGAGACAAGGAAACAGAAAGACCACTAGAGGACTGAATGAGGAAAAGCACAAGAAAAAGGAAGTACAAACACACAGTAAAGAAAGAGAAATATCGTGATAAATGTGAACAAAGAAGCTAAGTTTCTCCCTTCTGGAATTGACAGTTGGAAAGGTGACTGTACTTGGCTTTTTCTGAGACCAAGAAGCTTAAGAAATATATAGCATATATCTGGGATACTATATGGTCTAAATCAGAATCTACTCTAGGCTCATAGCTTATATCTGGGATACTATATGGTCTTAATCAGAATCTACTCTAGGCTCAGAGAGAAGAGGTTACAACCATCGGCAGGCTCCACAGAATCACCAAGCCTTTGTCTTAATCTCTTCCCTAGTTCCAAACTCAGCTGTGGTTATGTACTGCATAAGTCAATGCCAGGGCATATGCAAAAGGAAAACAACTTATCTGAGGGAGAGAATCTGTATCACTAGGTTTTCTAGGTTTTATTTGACAGTGTTTGTTATTATTTGCCTAGAAGAGTTACCCATGGAATGATCTCCCTGATAGATTCAAATATCTATTTCATGATCTATAAAATCTAAATTGACTTTATTCCAATCTAAAATGATACTTTCTCCTCTTTTGAAACCATCTAAATATAATGTCTTAGCCTCATTTTATAAACTAAGAAAAGCCCATTTGACTTACTCTCTTTAAGAACTGATTGAAATATGGGTTTTCCATAAAAATTTAATTAAATGAAGTATACAAAAGAAATAAACTATTCCATGAATATATGTTAGGTCTATTTTCTTGTAAATTTTAGCTTATATAAACATGTGCTCATTTAACCCTTTATATGTGATATCTCTCTCACTCTCTCTCTTTATAATCCTTTTTCTTTGATTTTTAATACAAATACTATTAGCTAAAAAATAATCTCATAACATTTTATTTGTATATACTGCATCAGAATGCAGATTTGAAATACAAATCCAGAATTTAAAACTACGTTAATTCTTCCATGAACACCATTATCAAGAAATGTTGGTTAATTAGAGGTAATATAGTATATTGAGAAATGCCAAAAATTAAAGGAAGGACATTTATTGACTATTATATGGCACAACATCATGCTGTTTATATTCTACCATACACGTATATTATGTAATTCTATGTGCTCTGTCAGATAGGCACAACTATATCTACTGAGACACACAGAATGCAAACACTTCCAGGGTTACAGAGCTGAAAAAAGGAAAAGATAAAATATGAATTCACGTCTATATAACAGCAATTCCAGGAAATTAGTACCCTTCCATATTACTATTAGATGCATACTAAACATTCACACCTACACAGACACACAGACACACACACATACACACACCACACACACACACACACACACATACTCACACTCTATATGTATAGAAATCAAAACAATGATTTAAAATGCTGATGTAAGCATTAGCTTCCTTGGATTCATTGCAACTACATGTATTACCTGTATCTCCTTGGACAAGTTAATTAATTTGTATGTGGTTCCCTTTCTTCACATATAAAATGGGGTTAATAATTGTACATCCTTTGTATAACCGTTGTAAAAATTAAATGAGTTAATATAGCTACTGTATTTAGACAGTACCTGCCTCATGGTAAGTGTAAATACTAGTATTATCTTATTTGTACACCTATGATAAGCTCTATCTATGTGTTTGTTCATGTGTATCATAGTTATCATGATGGTGAATATATAAACCATAATGTTTTATTGCCAATATAAAATACATTATTTTCAAAAGACTTCATGTGTCAAGCACTATATGCAAATACAGCAAAATAATTTGCTAAAAATAGTTTCTTAGATTAGATATGTTATAAAGGACCAGTTATAAAATTTTAATAATGCGTCAAGGTTACCTTCCAAATGTTATCCACTGTAGAACATACTTAAACACACACACGCACCATATGGGAAAACTAGAGAAGACACACAGATTAACAGAAAATATATAGAGCCATCCCTGGTATCTATGAGGGACTGGTTCCAAAACCAACAAACTCCATGGATACTCGAGTACCTTATAGAAAGTTATGTGGTATTTTCATATAACCTGTGCACATCTTCCAGAATACTTTAAATTATCTCTAGATTACTTATAATACCAAAGTACCCACAAAAATTAAAAATAAAAACATGAAAATATATAAATGCTATGTTAACATAGTTGCCCCTCAGTATACACAAGGAATACACTCCAGGACCCTTATGTATACCAAAATTCATGCATATTCAAATCTTGCAGTTATCTCTGTGGACCCACATATATGAAAACTCAGCCACCCACATATGCAGGTTTTGCATCTCATGAATACTGTACATTTGAACCACATTTGGTTGATAAACATCTGTGTATAATTGGTCTTGTGCTGTTCAACCCAAGGTTGTTCAAGGGTCAACTGTAGTTGTTATTCTGTATTGGCTTTTATTTGTATTATTGTTATTGTTGTATTTTTATTTTTTCTGAATATTTTTGGTCCTTAATTTGGTTGAAATGACAGAAACAAGACCAATGGATAGGAATGGCTGACTGTAATAAATTTTAGCAGACTTAAATTTAATCTCTGTCTCCCTGTGTTTCAGCTTAGACTAATCATTAATCAAAAGACAGCTGCTATTACATTAAAAGGGACATTTATTTTATTTCGTATTTTTTAATATCTAGTATAGTGCCTAGCAAATAGTCAATATTCAACAAATAATATATTTACTGACTAGTACATAATTACACACACACACCCCTGTGAACAAAGAAACATGAATGATATATTTTCTATTATTTAGCATTCAAACAAATGGGGAATTATTTGACAGCCCTGTTGCTACAGTTATTACCTTTAGGACAAAAAGAACATTGCCAGTGAAGGACTCTGATTGCTATGCCAAGTATTACTAATACGCATGAACTCTTGTTATCATTTTCAATCTAAAGAGAGACTCACCTATAGTCTGAAGATCCATATAATTTATGCATCCCTTTAATTAGTCCAAACATTTCTAAGTGTCTGGCATACAGACTTTTCAGAACTGTGAGGACTGATCTGATACCAGTATCTTATCAGTAATGCTTCACAGATGAGACATAAACATTAATGAAAGGGGAAAAAGTCTTTGGATATATGGTTCAGGGAGGTCCTCTGAACTATTAATGAAGAAAGTACCTTTGGTTCATTTTGGTTATTTTCCTTTTTTCCTTCTCTTGCAGCAAAAGTACAGAGTAGTGGACCTTAACTGAGTAAACACAGGTTTCCTTAACTGTCTCCTTATTAAATATTCAACATTAAGCAGAGTAGAGTTTTGCCACCTTACATGATCAAATGAGTCACACACTCTAAATCAAACATAGGAAAGGCTAAGTGAATAAAAAATCTCAGCTGTAAAACTGAGGCTGTAGGACAGATGCTCTCCAAGGTCCTTTGATACCTTAATAGCAGCAGCCTTAGCAGTATTAGCTCTGTAAAATGGTAATGAAACGGTGATGGAAATAAGAAACTGTAGATTAATGCTTAGCTCTACTGTTCATGGTACTGCCATCTGCAACTCTATAGTATCTGAAGTTATACACTCTGTAAGTGATTTTATTAAGTATGCTTACTGAGGAAAAATAATTGTATTGACAATATCATAATTATTTTGATACTTGACATGAAAAAATTTCCAGCTGCTTTATCATTTTAAAATTCCTTCTGAAAATTAATGGTGGAAAAGTTCTTAAAGATATACAAAACTGTAGTGAAACTATGGACTTGACACTGAACACTTCTTCTGAGGTCATGTCATATGCAGTTTTACTAGTCCCCAGTAAAATACTGAAGCCATCTGTTGAATATAATTGATAAGTTACTTTATTCAGTACATCCAGATGTAAACTTCTGGACTGCAGAAATTTTCATTTTGGACTTCACTGTATTCCATTATATATTTTGTTTCCCAAAATATGGGCCTAAATAATTAAAGCACCCTCCAATAGCATAGCAAATGCATGTATAATGTAAGATTGTTTAAATATACATAGCAGATGTTGGCAGTGCACCTACCCCTATTTCTCGGACCTTGCAGTGTACTCTCCTTGCCTCATTTCCAGGTTATCGGCATCTGTCCCTGAAAGCCTTTTTTTCTGGAACCTTGGTGGCTAGGACAGAAAGGCAGGTCAGAAATACAGGACAATTAACACCTCTTAGGAAGCAGCCCTCAACCAGTACTCTCAGAAATTGGTTCTAAACCAATGATAGAGGATTCAGGGATACCCGAAGTCTTTTTATTTTAGTAGCTCGATGGTGGATGGCAGAAGATAAGGAAAACTAAAGAAGGATCAGGAATTTGACTATGGGCATGTTCAGTTTGAGGTTTAAAGTGCAAGTTAATATGTTTTGCAGGTAGGCATACAAATCTAGAATTTCTTAAGAGTTAAGGGCTGAAGATATACATTTAAGAGTAGCCAGCATGCAGATATTCTAGAAAGCCATAATACTTGACAAAGTCACGTGGAAAGAAAAATGTAAGCAGAGATGAGAAGACATCCCAGAACTGAGCCCTGAGTACTCCAGCATTCAGATATCTGGATGATGCAGATGGATTAAGAAAGGATGATAAGAAGCAAGGAATGAAGCCGAAAGAAGGCCAAAACAGAATAGTCTTTATCATTCTTTGTCTGCTATTCAGTATATTACCAACTTTCTTAAATATGCATATATTATTACTATAAAAACAAAATAGGTAAGGACCTAGAAATAGAAATTCCATTTGACCCAACAATCCCATTACTGGGTATATATCCAAAGGACTATAAACCGTTCTACTATAAGGACACATGCACACGAATATTCATTGCAGCACTGTTTACAATAACAAAGACATGGAACCAACCCAAA